>QEPC01007142.1:1884805-1902584 GCA_003113815.1 Sphenodon punctatus
TTATTTCTTTTAAAATTATGTCCATGGTAGCCTGTTGCTCTGACTCCATGTTTCCTGAGGCTGTGGGGGAGGGGGCGGCCGCCATTTTTTCACTCACCCCTGCTGCTTCCTGTGCTGCCTCTGTGGTTTGTTTCTGTTGCCAGTATCGGGTGAGTGGCCCTTTTTCGTTGATTTTTTTTGGTGGGCTCATGCCCCCAGCTTTCCCCTTGCAGAGTCTTTACTTTTTTTCCGCTTAATTCGCCGTTTTTGTTGCGTTTTGTGGCGCGGTAGCGGGTGTGCCTGAGGAGCTCGGGATCGGCGCGACCAGCTATCCGCGCATGCGCATTGGCCCCCCATGATCTCTTTTATTTGACCAACCTTTCACCAATGTAAGTTGGTCCAATTAAAGAGATGATTGGAACGACTGTCTCCCACCTATTACATTTGGGACCAAATCTAGGATGAGAGGGTAGTTGCTGTGTTGGTTCTACAGGTAAGAGGTGGAGGCAAAGTAGTTCAGGTGCTCTCTTTTATTAGACTTACTGCAGTTTTAATCTCAACAGCTACAGTGACCCAATAAAAGTTATCACTTGAACTACCTTGCCTCCATTTGGGACCAACACAGCAACCACATGTTTCTAGACTACACATAAAAAGTGTCTCGTTAGGTTTCAATAACATACATACTTGGCACTCAAACCTCCAAGCAGACATACAAAACAACACAGGAAACCTTATTCATGTCAGAAATATCAGTGAAATGCATCAACCCGGTTATCAAGACGGTGACCAGGTCATTAGAAGCTTCATGATCACCTTCTTGCCAGCCACTACATTTTCCCACATCTGTTTGGATTTGGCACAGTTAGTCCCACCTGCCACGCTGTGTGCCACTCAGTATACCAGTCGCCTCACACTACCCCTGGAGCAAGTCTGCACGGGTTAACTGCAGTAATAACTACAGGAATACTGTGCAGTTTTGCAAACTGCTACTAATTTTGGTGAGTAGTTTGGCTAATAGTTTAGTTTATTTGTGTCCAGCAGTTATGCTATCACACAGAGAATGACAAACAAAGACAGAACAAAAAGAATGGGAAATAAAAACATCAAATGTACAATAATAAAATGGCATAATACTATAAAACAAAATAAACATCCAATAAAAGTTGTTAACTGATAATAAACTTGCTCCTGCAGGGAAGATACCGAGAGAAGCATATCAAAAGAACAACTCCATTATCCAGATCCAAACAATATATTGGTGCAATAGTCTGATTACCCAAGTCTGATTTAACAGTTCAGCTTGGCTCATTTGATGCAAATACATTACAAACTTGTATCCCGGGCACAATATATATTTTAAACTCTAATGTAAATGTCTCTCTTAATAATCTAAATAGGATTTTTAAAAAGAGCATTTGCAAGTACTTCATGACTGATGCCCACACGGGGACATACATAAGTGAGAGACCATGCTTAGTATGGACATCATACAGGACAAAGCCTTTATACCAGGGCAGGGAACATTTTCCTTTCCACAAGGACGAGTACAAGCTCTGCAGACTGGATAGGAGTTGGAGGATGCTTAAAGGGTGTGTTCAGGATGGGGGAGGCAGGCGGATGATTTATATCCATAATTTATCCTTGAGTGCATGCCCTCATCTCCACCCCTGAGCTCAGAGGGTTGGGACTGGATTCATGGACTAGTTCCAAGAGCTGGAAAGTGGGCAAATAAACTACAGGCTCAGGCTGAACGTGACCCATAGGTTCCCCACCCCTGCTTTATACTGTATTTTTAGAGGACCCATCATATTAAGTATTGCACAACAATGACAACCTTTACCTTCACAACAAGATCCACATAGCCTTGGTCGTCATCACTGGAGACAGGCGTGTAAGGTCTGATAACAAGATTTCCATCGATCCTTGCAGACAGGTAGATGTGCTGTCCTACAAGCAAAAAACAATTTTAAAAACAAACTTATTTTAGGAAGATCTACTTGAGAACGTTTTCCTTGCAGTTAGCAATCTTTTGGTGCTAAACCCGGATAGATTCTCAATGTTTTTCTCATCCCTTTGTTCTAGTAACAGTTACTTTGCCTGACTGCATATCTATACAACTTCTCTATTTGCTCTCCTGCACACACATGCACAATTTAGCTAAGTGGCACCTAAGTCAGCCACTACCTGACATGCCAGGAGAACTCGGGGTGGGGGGGTGGAGGAAGATAACCCCTTCCCACAATGCTCTTCAGGGGGCAGCCACCCCACAGAGCGCTCCCATTAAAGCCCCACCCCCACACAGGAAGCTCAGGCCCACAGAGATTTGGAAAAAAAATGGATCTAGCCCAGGATGGTGAGAGAGATCCCCCCTCCCCCGCACCTCCAGCCTAAGCATTTCAGAAATTATGTGTGGGAATCTATAGTACAGCCAAAATGAGGGGTTAAAATGATAAATGAATCAAATGAGACATGAAATGATAGTACTGTATATACACAAAAAAACATAGGTATCAACTAGGTGCGAATGAGAAGACAACAAGATTTCTCTCGAGAAAACTCAGTTGCAAGATCCAGGACAGAGATCTCATGACATCTTGGTCCCTGGAAGAAGTTCTCAGGTGAGAAAATAAAATAATTTTTAAAAAAATAATTGCACATGCGCAAAATGACCACTAGACTGTTTTGTGCATGAGAAAAATGGCCACTTCCCTTAACCAAAATGACAGTGATGCTATTACCGCAATTTTGGTTAAGGATGGTGGCCATTTTGTGCATACGCGATGATTATTTATTTATTTATTAAATTCTCACTGAGAAGTCGGCAACACAATCCCGGTTCTCAATTCATCTGAGAAGAACCAAGAACTGGGATTTCAACGAGATTTCTCACTTTTACGAGATCTTGTTTCAGCCCTAGTATCAACCTCTTTCTTGTTGGTCAAGAACTGAGCTGTAATACTAGGTTTCATTTCTTCCCAAGCCCAATGCAAAAATGAAATATGACACTGTTGCTTCAGAGTTCTGTGACAGGCATAGTTAAAATGATTTGATTCATTATAAGAATGAGCTTGAGGATTACATACCAATAGGGAGACCGAGAATGTGCTCTCGGGATGGAAGGGCAAAGCGAAATTTTCTGGTATCATGACTAATCTCCTGGAAGGCAAAGGCATACAAAGCAGTTGTACAAACATCACAATAGTTCTGTGCAGCAACCACCCAAACTAATTAAGCAGACTTTTGTAAGGTAGACCGGGGACAATGATCAATTTAATTCAGTGGAATTTTTCAGCTAGAGGACAGTTCTCTTCCCTCCTGATACACCTATTAATACAAAATGTAGGGACTCCTACTTATCTTTGGGCCTTCTTCCCCGCTACCAAACTTTGTTGAAATTGGCCTGTAGGATCTAAAGTTTAAGGGGATATGTACAAGGCGATTGAATAAGTTGTCTCTTCATAGGCAACCATGCTAAAAATAGTTCCAGGTCTGCTAGGTAGTTTTCCAAAGTTACTCTTATGCTGTGGGTTGGGCAGAAAAGTACTTAAACTCCATGTATATGCTTTTGAAAAAGAATAAAACTAAAAGGTTTCAGTGTGTTAAACCTTTCGCGGTTTAATATTTTTAAATGGAATGCAACTGACACCACAAGCAGAAATATCAGTGGGGATAAACAAATATAGAAACTCAAGAGAAAAGTGGAGAGACTACCTGAACAATCTAATGACAAAGTTCAGTTAAACAATTATCTGCAGTTTAGTTTTGAAATTAACATAACCCTCTGCACTTTTTCAATCTTCCATCCATAGATCTCAAAAGGGGAATCTAATCAGAGCCTCAGTTGCATACAGGTAAGAAAAAAGATTTGTTAATTGTTATTTAAATGCTAAAATAAAATGTAAACACTAATATTCAAGACTGAACAGTTCTCCTCTTTGGCTTACTTTATGCTTGCTATGGGTTTATTTGGGGGATGGGGTGCTGTTGGCTTTTATTAGCTTCGGACTGAGAGCAGTATAACATTTTGGTTTGGGGCATGTTTGCTGCAGGTCTGAATTAGGTTTGGAGAGGTAGGGATTGTAGGTGGATGGGGGCTCCTTGGCCTATGCTGCTAGGACAGACTGTGTTCGTTGGGGCAACTGTGTGCTAGAAAGCAAACTTGTGTATGTAAATTTATAATTTGATCTGTTTGCAGTGAATTTCCAGAATTTGGCTCCTCTAGCTGCAGAATTTAAAATATTTTGTATGCAGTAAACATGGGTAAGCTTAATGCGATAAAAAAGACAGGCTGCTATCTATACAAGACCATTCTTGGCTTCATGGACTATTTGACAGTATTTGAACGTAGTCCATAAAAATCAAAGGCCATATTGTAAGTAGTAAGGACATATAGTAAGTGGTCAATTGACCAGCTTCCCAACCCTAGGAGTTCGATTTTTAAAAAGCGAGTTCGGCATTTAGGTGCCTAACTCCTATGACTTACATTAAGCAATAGTCACTCAAGTGCCGAAGGGTGAAAACAGACATAACCCTAACTCCATTTTAACACTGCTTTAACATTTCTTATGCATGTTGCAGGGCTGTATTGGTGCCCTATGCATCCCTGCAACATGCATAAGAAACGTTAAAGCGGTGTTAAAGTGGAGTTAGCGTTATGTCTGTTTTCACCCTGTCACTTAAAATTTTGACTCCAGATATTCTCTTTATAAAACACCAGGTGTCTTAAGACCAATGTATATGAATTCCTGTAAGTTTTATCTCTTTACAATCCTATAGGGACTTTCTGAGAAGGATTTTGCTCAAATCAAAGGCCTCTTCCTTCAGACTCAGGCTAATTTAGATCAGTTCCCCAAGGAATTGTCCCAATTTAGGACACTGAAGGTCACCGATAGTTTGTTTTTAGCAGATGAGTATTAGCAATAGTTCCACTAAATGAACTATGCATTCATTTTGCCAATGCCAAGGACTAACCACGTTTAAACAGAATACAAAATATTAAGCGCTGGACTTTTAATACAAGAGGAATCCAACAAGCATTCAGAAAGATGAACTGCAATGAACAATTTACTACAGCAAACAGTTTCATCATTACCAGGATGGTTTACCACCAGAATGTCCTAAAAGAAAAGAAAAGAATCTATTGAATCATTAAGGATAGTCCTAAGAGACTCTAGAAAGTCCAAAGAACTCTAAATATAGAGTCCTATTTCTTTGGCTTTTTCTGAACTATAAAACTCCATTATTAAATATGGCTAACAGAAGGTTTTAAGCCAGGGTCTAAACAAGGGTGGGGAACCTTCTCTCTCCCACAAGCTACTTTGAGAATTAGTATAAGCTCCGTGGGCCAGATAGGAGTTGAAGTGCTTAAGGGGTTGCCAGGATGGAGGAAGAAAGGGCAAGAGTATGGATCCATCTCCTAACCTTGAGTGCATGCCCTCATCTCTGATCTGTTACCCTGAACTCAGTCTTTCAGTTAGGGTGCCCATACCTCTCCTTTAAAATAGGACGCTTATGAAAAATACATGGTGCAGGGCTTAAGAAGGATTTTTTGTGCGAGCCCTATTTGATGGAGCTGACTGACCCCAACCAGAGGCGGGCTTTGACCCTCCTCCGCTTCGACCTTATCCCCACCAGGGTATTGGAAGGCAGACACAGGAGGTTTCCATACCAAGAGCGGGTTTGCTGTTGCAATCTGGGGCTGGTGGAAGATCTCCCCCATGTTATGTTTGTATGTCCCCTGACTAGTTATTGGAGGGAATTATATTTGCCAGCCCAGATTCGGGGTCGCCTCTTCTTGGCCCCAGGCCAGCTTTTCCAATTGTGCTTGAAGGCAAACTCCTTCTCGGAAATTCTTGAGCTTGCAAAGTGGGCATACCAGTTGGAGCGACGATGACTTGCTGGGTTCTGTTACTAGTCCGATCGCTGCTGTGTGGGGGTTTAAAAGTTTATGCATAACGTCCTTTTCGGAGGCATTTGGCACCTTTTATGGGGTATAAATGGGTTTATGTTCGGTCCCGTGGCCATCTTAGGGGGTCTCCTATTCCGCGTATGTTTTATGGAATTGTATTTTATTTTATTTTCCTTATGGCCTACTAGGGCTCTGTTCTTATGTGTTTTTTCCCACCAGGCCAATTGCTGGAGGCATCATTAGAAATATTTGATACATTGATAAATAAGTATATCATTTTAAATTGTTGTAATGGGCCGTTGGCCAAACAACATTGTTAATAAACAAACAAACATGGTGCAGGGCTGCACTGGAACCAATGTAGCCCTGCAACACATATTTCCCATAAACATCCTCTTTTAAAGGGGAGGTATAGCCACCGTAGTAGGCACACACATACCTCTCAGCATCCTGCAGTAAGAGAATAAGACAGCAAGGAGGTGATGAAAATAAACTACATTTCCCAACAGCCCCTTCTGCAGTGGAACACGCCCAGTAGCTGCATCCCCTACATGCAATGTCCCCCAAGCTTTAGATTTACATGATCATTAGGGGTTTTGTTACACACTGCACACAAGTCAATGGGCTTGGCCTGCGTGAACTTGCTTACCTCTTTGTCAATCAGTCTTAATGGGTATTTCACATCGGGATTCTCCAAGGTAATTGCAGGCTGTGGCTTCCTAAAAAGTCTCATAATTAAGCTGTACACTATCCATAGTGGGTACACCACAATTCCTCCCAACTGCAACAAAGTGAGAGGGACAAAAAAAGAAGCATTTAACATCACTCCTTGAAAAGCAAAACCAAGCTGCCTCAATGTGCTGCTACCAAGGTAATGTTATTTTGTTTGTGACAATAACCAATGACTTAAGAGTGAAAACAGGACATACACCTTAGCACACTTTAACACTGGTTTAAGATTTCTTATGCATGTTGCAGGGCTACATAGGGTGACAGTACAGCCCTGCAACATGCATAAGAAATCTTAAACCTGTGTTAATGTGTGCTAAGGTGTATGTCTGTTTTCACCCTTAGCCCCCACATCGTGTACTCCTCCTCCATAGTCATTTCACCTGGACAATGGAAGAATTAACTGCCTCTCAAGGAAGAGGACGTGAGGGAGGTTTGCTTCTCTGCCAGATAGCTTAGCCTACTGGATAAGTGTTGGTCTTGGACCTGGGAGACCAAGGGGGCGGCCATACGAGCAGTAAGGGCCCAATCCCCACATTGCCCCATTGCGCACACATGCGGCTGCCACACAGCGGGGCCAGTGCAGGGAACTGGGCACATGAGCAGTCTTCCCCTGCCCTTGCGAGGAAGCCATGCAGCTGGGCTGCTCTCGGAGCTCCCACCACAGCTGGGACAGGCCACAACACCAGCCACACAAGTGGGTGCCACGCCCAGCCATGCTTCCCTCCTTCAGCCCAACCAAGATCTCACCCCCAGCCGTGACGTGGCGACAGCACCTGCTGCTCAAGACCCCACAGTGGTGCTCCCTGTATGATGGGGCAAGTGCAGCCGTTCCACATGAGTAGCCCCACCTTGGGCAGTCTTATCCCAGTTGGGGTAAGGCTGCTCCGTGACAAGTCCTCGGAATTTTTCTGAGGACATGTAACGTAGCAGCCATCTGCTCCCTAAACCCCAGGGCTGGGGGAACATTTGGTGGGCACCAGCCACATGATGCACTGCATCGTGTGCCCCGGCTACCCAAGGCATGGTAGCCTCCCCTTCCTGTTTTGTCTGACTGCACTCAAGGTTCAAATCCTGTCTTGGCCATAAACTCACCAGGTGGCCTTGGGTAAGTCCCTATCTTTCTAGCTCAGTCCCTCATCTGTAAATAATGACCTACGTCATAGGCTGTTGTGAGGGTGAGCTATTATCAAGTAGTTTTATAAAACCCTGGATACAATTATTATTATAATATTATTATTACTTTATTATTACAAAAAGGACTTGGAGTGGCTTACAAACATAATACTAAAAAAAAACACAACCTCTCACCCAACCTTCCATACCTCAATTAACAAAAAATAAATTATACAAGGCCTCCATTCCCCAGGATTCCTCTTGCCCGTTCCCCCCACTCTCACAGGGGAGCCATGGTATCACTCCCCACCCTTGATTCCCCCATGCCCGTACCCCCACTCACTGGGAGGCTGTGGCATCACTCCCCTCCCTTGATTCCCCCATGCCCGTACCCCCACTCACTGGGAGGCTGTGGCATCACTCCCCTCCCTTGATTCCCCCATGCCCATACCCCCTCTCACTGGGAGGCTGTGGCATCACTCCCCACCCTTGATTCCCTCATGCCCGTACCCCCACTCACTGGGAGGCTGTGGCATCACTCCCCACCCTTGATTCCCTCATGCCCATACCCTCCTCTTACTGAAAGGCCGTGGCATCACTTCCCACCCTTTTCCCACATACCCAAGCTCCCCCCCCTCCGGGAGGCCATAATACTCCCTCCGCCCACAACATTCCAATCAATCCATCCATCCCTCACTCCTAATAAGACCACTCCAGTAAGCACACTTAAAACCACAACTCCCCATCCACATCCCTCTAGGAACCAATTAATAAAACGAAAGTTGCACGTGCAGACCCAGCCCAGCCTCCAACTGGCGAACGGTTGCCAAATGGTATCTAGCCAAACACAGTATTCAAATTATGAATACATAAAAAAATACCATCAGTGGTGGCAGGAAACTCAAGATTAGCTTAAATTAGGGAATTATCCCGTGTCCATTTCCAGGGGAAAGCGCAAGACATGACCGATTTATTTTAATAATACGATTGGGTTGAGGCAGCTGTCTTTGGAGCATACAGAGTTCATCATAGTCACATTTTTACACCTTTTCTTTACCACAAGTGCTAGATCATTTTTGTAACTGAAAGCTGAGATTCCAGCGACTTCTGGGACTGCACAAAAACTCACAACCTAATTGCAAAAGCTGGTGATCCTACTATTTATGGATATGCATGTATGCTATTGGGGCACAGAAACAACACTGTGGCACTAGAGCTACAATTGTTTAAACAGTTTCTTCCGAAAAACTTCAAGTATGCACCACACACACATTGTTTATTGCTTTAATTTTATGCAATGTCATTACAGAAATCCAGAATCTATCCTCTTATTTTCAAGAATCAGTGTTCCACATACAAACACACTAGTGCTACTTGTTTCTTCAGCAATGTTACATGACATCAGCTCTGGGGAAAGTGTTCATTCATTTTTGATGAAGCAAGCCTTTTAAAAAGTCATAAAATATCACTTTATTTTTTCTATGTTGTAAAACAAGATATAGACAATACTTTAAAAAGTTACAGAAGAGTTTTAAGGCTGACTCTATTTTGAATCTTAAATAACAAATGCCCTTTAAAGATGTAGAATCTCCAATTCTTGATGTGCCTTCTGTGAAAGCCCCAATGAAGTGAATGGGGTCTTTAGCAGTACGGTGCTTTGAGGAATGGTGCCACAGTTACTTTTAGCCACGAAGCAGTTGTAGTCTAGTGGACTAAAGATGGGATTGGGAGGCAGAAGACCTAGGCCATCTTCTCAACCCTTTTACTGACACACTGTGCAACCCTGAGCAAGTGATTTAGACAGCGATTAATTTGTGCCAGGATTTCCAGGGCTCAGCCCCAGCACCCCTTTCAGATCTTATCACCGCTGCTACTCTGCAAGATCTCATCCCCAGCTGGATGAAAAAACACCAGCCTCTGCCTCAGTCTCTCTTCTGATGAGGTTGCTGTGGATAAGCATGGAGGGCACCAGCACTGACATCCATCAGTTGTTCAACAGGAAGTGTGTTTGCCACCAAAAAGCTGATTAGTGGCAACCTCCAGATCCTACCATCAAACTTAACCTGAGCAAGAGATGGCAAAGTAGGAGTGTGGGCAGAATGCATGGGGTTCTGCAGGGCAGGCCCTCAATCTTCCATGCTTCTGGGGTCAAGGGGTAGGACTTTTAGAGCAGGCTTGAACCCTATATTATATGTAACACCACACACACACACACACACATTAAGCACTGAATTTAGGACAGGTCTACACACAGCTCTTATATTGTGCAGGTCCTGGAGATTGATTTGCATCTGCACAGCTGTTCATGTTGCCAGTAAATATGCAGTGAGTTGCTGGCAGGCATCTGAGTGCCCAACTGGGATTTGAAATCAGGGGACCTTTAATAGCGCTTAGCATCCACTAAGCTTGCAAAACTCTTCCCAGTTTGAACTTGGACCCCTTTCACAAAACAGTGACATAACTTGGAAGGTTTGAGGGTACAAGTCAAATTTTGTGTGTGGTAACAATTTTAAACTGGTTTACAAACAGATGTATCAACAGAAGAGCTGTGTACAGAGCAGCCCTCAATTTATTTTGTGCCTCAGTTCCACATCTGTAAATTGAGATTAATATTTTATCCCTATCTTTTGAAACAAATACTAGGTCCACAAGAAACCTGCAGTCCAATTCCAAAGTACTGTTCAGTTAACTGTGAAACATCAGACTTACATACTCCTCTGATACATATGACAATGATCAATAATGGAGACAGGATGCTGGACTGCACATCTGCTACAGTGTGGCCATTTCTCGGTTTAGTTTTGAGACAGGCTGCTGACAAAATACCTATTTCCTAAGGGCAGAATGCAAGGTGGTTTGGCGCTCATGGTCAGTTAATTCAAGATTCTCATTTTTAAATTTTTTTTATTTATTTAAAATTTATATCCTGCCCCTCCTGCCCACAGGGCAGCCTGGGGCGGCAAACAGCACTCAATAAAACAATATAAACATTTTAAAACAATTTAAAAATACAATATGTTGGGGGGGGAGGGAGAGACCCCACCCCCTCATGGGATGCAGAGAGAAGTACAGTAGGGTTATTCAGACACACACATTAAATAGCTAAAGACTAATTGTCAGCTGATGGGGGGGTGGGGAAACCACAGGATACACAACTCGCAAAACATGCCAGAAGGCAAAACATATTCTGCACCTCCCCTAAGGCAGCAAGTCCCAAGGAAAGATTCTCAGCTGGAGTAAAGTGGGAAAAATTAACTACAGCTGAGGCCTTGGCTTAGGACCTAACAAGCAAGTATCTGGTAAATCATCCTATCTAATGGTACACGTCCTTGCTATCAAGGATAAAACATCAGCTAGAGCTTTTTGTTGAAGCAATTACAACCTCTGTAGGAAAAGTTATAGAAACCATTCAGATGAGTTTATTTTTAATGCTGGACACCAACTATGGCATTCTTGGCTGCAATATAAGGGTGTGGTGACTGGCACGCAATGGAACAGGCTCAGAATTATAACCTTCAGAGAATACATTCAGCAGCCAGAAGGTATTGCACTACTTTAAGAAAGGAACAATAACTGAAGGCAATATGCCTGCCAAGTAAAATCTGAGGGAAATACATGTATGGCAAAGAAATGTGGTCTGGAACTGTAACAAAAACAGCACTAAAGAATGATATTTTAGAGGAGCCTCTCACATCTTTCAGTTTCATCTGCTACCCCTAAATCCTAGAGTCTCGGGTTCTAGTCCTGTCCTCAGGAGCAATAGAGAACAAGTCTGCTCCATCTTCTATCTGCAGGGCTGTCACCTAGATGGAGCAGACTTGTTTTCTGTTGCTGCTGAGGGTAGGACTAGAACCAATGGGCTCAAATTACAAGAAAGCAGATTTCGGCTAAACATTAGGAAGAACTTCCTAATGGTAAGAGCTGTTTGACAGTGGAACAGACTGCCTAGGGCGTTGATGGGCTCTACTTTACTGGAGGTTTTCAAACAGAGGCTGGATGGCCATCTGTCAGGGATGCTGTAGCTGTGGATTTCCTGTGCTGAGCAGACGGTTGGACTAAATGACCTCTAATGTACCTTCCAACTCTTAAGATTCTGTGATTCTAGATTTACCTTTTACACATATTTGGAACCTGTGGAACTCACTGCCAGGGAAAGTTGCAACAGTCAATAACATAACTGGGTTCAAAACCAAGTTTGACAAATTCATGGAGACTTTATTAGCTAAAAGGGCCAGGGTATGAAAACTCTGGCTGCCAGAAGCTTGGAGCGAAGATCAGGTGATCAATCCATGCATGCCCTGTTGTTGTATGCTTCCCCCGAACATCTCCTGTTGGCCACTGATGGGACAGGATAATGGGTTTGTCTGACCCAGTAGGGTAGTGCTTATGTTGTTTGGTTATTTTATTAGAGACCAAGGAGTACGTTTTGTCACTGAACCTTTATATCTTACTTATAATCCTGCCTTGGTTCAGTTGTCTTGTAGCAATGGCATCTGAAATTATGTAGCTTTTCTAGTTCAGTGGCTACCCCCAGGCTGTTTCTGCAGGTCACTCTTAAATATCCACAATTAGAAACTTAAATCAGGTGCACAGATGGAAGGGCTAAGAAGCAGAGAAGACAGCTGCTGGAAGAGGGTAGCAATACACATTAATGATTCATTACAGTCTTCTGTACAAACCCATCTCTCAGCTGCCAAAGACTCTGCCATAGTTGATGGCCATAGAGTAGTTTTAAGGCCTAGGCAAACATATAAATCCTAAAATAAGTGATATAACAAATGTAGATTGGTCATCTGTATTTTGTTATATGTATGTTTCAATGTCTTCATTTTAGCATGTGTACAGTGACCTGTCAGCATTCTATACCTAAACTGAAGGTCATAGGATAATCTTATTGTCAAAATTGTTTATTAGCTATTAAGACATCTCCCTCCTTTTCCTTCCGAGTTATTGGTTATTGCAGCATCTTGGATAGCATTACTTATTGTTTGCACTACACTTTCAGCATTCAAAGTGAATGCTCTACAATCCTTATCTGGTCTATCCTCATAGCCACATAGTGAGGTAGGCCATTATTAGAGAATTCAATGTGCAATACATTTCTACTTATTACCAGCCTGAAGATGAGCCCCGAGTAGCTCAAATGCTTGCATATCCATACCAATAGAGGTTGGTCCAGTAAAAGATTCCATCTGAATTACTTTGTCTCTGTCTATTGTTTTTCAGGACCAACATAGCAACCACACTCCATCTTTGGGGTTAACTAGAACAGCTAATCCCCCTTAAAAGGGATTTAAAAAGCTTCTGCCTCTCCTTCTGTGAGGTTTAGCATTATTATTCTGTGTTATACTTAATGACTGTCACCAAAGTGTTTATAAGAGTCCAGTGTCTTTCTGCGACTACCACACTAATTCATCAGAATGGAAATAAAGCATTAAACTAGGCGTTAGCACTTGTGTTAAATAATAATTATAGTTAGCAGGCTTTTTTGTTTGATATGCTATTTCTGGGTTGCTTTTAAAATGAAATAGAGTAGTACAATTCTCCATGTATGCACAGAAAGAGTTATTGCATATGGAAATTCATGCATCCTAATACTCATGACAACTTTTCCCACAGTACACCCAGCTATGCCCTCCGGGGCCAGCACTAGTGCTAGAGAAATCTGTACATTCTACATTGAATTAATAGGGCATCTGATGGAGCTCTCTCTTCCCCCACCTCCCAGAGTTCCTGCACTGCACTCTACGAAGTGTATGTGAAATTCAACTAGAGAAACACTGAATTCTAGAAGAAAGGCTGGTTTCCTAGGCCTCTGCTAGTACCATTTCTAAAGGCAGGGAGTGTGTGTGGCTAAGCCTCCTAGATTCTCTAGCCACATTCTGCAGCACAAGTGTAAATATATGATAATTCTCTTTCAACATACAAGATCTCCACTTTTAAACGTTTATTGCTTTCTTGAGAAGAACTGAAAACTGTTATTGCTTTATCTGCTGTGGCTGTTTTAATATACAATGGCAGCCTTAAAGTGGGTCTAGGTGAGCTATGGTCACAGACTGGATGTCTAAAAGGAGTGCTGGGTGTAGGCAAGTTTATATGTCTCAAGCTTGCGATCGCCAGGAAAATACGAGTCTGAAGTGCTTTTCCTCTGACTGTCAAACGGGATGAGTCACAAACTCCTCCCCACAAGCCTCTGCACAGCTGATGAAGCCTCTAAAAAGCACTTCGGTGGGAGGGGTGGGCTAGTTTTAATTTTTACTGTTCTTCCAATAGGCTATCTCCAACCCCCTCTAACCCCATCGGCACCGTGAGCTTTCCAAAAAGGCAAATTAATTGCAGCAACTGTTTGCCAAGCCAGTTACTAGAAGATTTCACTCCCCCAGCCATTGTGCGTGAATGTTGCAAACGTCTTGGGAGTTTTACGCCTTTAGCCACTGGCCCAGGAAACTTCGTGCAACACCTCTACACGCCCGCCCACCCACCCCCAGGAGAAGTTGCATGCAATGCAGGGATCCACTGTGCATGCTACCTACTGCAGCTTTGCAAAGAAGGCTCCATCCACCCTTGAGACGGCTAAGGCTAGTGCCTGGAAGGAACCACCACCCCGCCTCCCTGTGCCATAGACCCCCTGCCCAATGGGGATGGTGGGGGCAGGAGCTGCCCTCTACCGCTGTAGGGTAGCAATGGGGAAGCTCCCCTCTACCGCTGTAGGGGGCCAGGAGCTGCCCTCCCCGGGTACTCACCGTGCTTAGCTGCGCCCCCATGGCTGCTCCAAGCTTCCTGGCACTTCAGCAAGGAGCAGGAAGCAGCGATTCCCCCAACAAAGCTACAATGTGGCGAGGCGTCCCGAGCGTCCCGCCCAGCTTGTCACATTCCAGCCCGCCCCCACGCGCCGGCCTCGCCATTGCCCCAGCGCCCTGCCCATCACTCGGACTGGCAGCTCTTCCGACCGCGCCCCAGAGCAGGGAGCCGCCCCTCGCTGGAGGAGCAAGCGCGTTCGGCGCCTGCCGCTCCCAGGGGGGCTTAACACCGGGGTTTAGGGAGGAAGCGGCGAGTCTCTGCTGGGATCCGTGGTTTGGTGCGTCAGGCTGCAGCTGCGACGTGGGCGTCTAGCGCCTTCCCCAGGCCGCCAGGCTGTCGCTGGGCACCACTGACTCGCAAGGGGGGTGGCTCGATTGGAATGGGCTCCTTCCCGGAAAACGGGCTGGGAGGGACGGGAGGCCAGAGGGGCGGCAGCGGTCACTTGGGTGGAGGGCGATGTGAGGTTGGCTTCAGCCAGGCAGCTCGGCACGCTTGGGTGGCGCGGTAAAGGCATTGCATGCACGCTTGGGTGCTCAGTGCGTGGGTAGAGGCAGGCTGCTGTCCCCTAGCTCAGCGTGCCTTCAGGCTCCCAAGTCCTGCCCCCTCGCAAATTCTGTGCTGCACCAGTCTTGTGCAGTGTGGCACCCTGTGCCCCACCCATACAGCTGTGCGCCTTGTGCCTGCTACAGCTAGTAGACCTCGGGGCATGAGTCCTGCCCATACGCCCAGAGTGCAGCTTTTCCTAAGGGCGTGGGTACAATCCTCACCCATTAGAGACAAGGAGAGCTGAACTAGGGACTTACAGCGAGCACAGGCCGTACCCACCGAGCAGTGTTCAGTTATAACAACAACCCTCCCTGATTCGTGCTGAGGATCAGGGCTCGAGTTCACGGGTGCCATTTAGAGAGGACAAGGGAGGCCACAGCCTTCCCCCCCCCCCCCCCCTTCCTTTCATGCCACATGCTGCTGATTGTTCTTCAGGACTTGGACTTTTATATATCGCTCTGCTCTGGCCTTTCACATGAAAGGCCTTGACGTGATGGCTGCTGCTGAAAGTCTCAGGAGCCAAAATCTGAAATGGCTCCCTCTGCTGGGGTTAGAGTGCAGCCTTGGCAGCAGCAGAAGCACGGTCCCCTCCCTACCTGCGGTTGCATTGGGTGGGAGGAAGCGAACGGGATGCACAGTCATACACACACCCACCCACACCCAATTTGCACCACAAGGAACAAGTCTAGCAATTTTACCTCTCCCCCCCAACCCCACCCCGCTTAATGGTGTTCGGGCACCATTCTGCTCCCCCCTGACATTTGAATTTCCCACCACCAGGCAGAGTGGGCAGAACCTGCCAAGTAAAAGATGCTGGCACTGACTGACAGCAGGAGGAAGCAGAATGACACACTTCACGGTGGCTCTGGATCCGGCTTCCTGTTCAGTAGTGGCAGCTCAGAAATACGGCGGGAAGGTCAAAAGGGTGGAGTTGGCTCTAGCACCAGTTCCTGGGGAGTTGCCTCTTCCCAACATAGTAATGCTTGATGGACATTCACCCATTAGAAGAAGGAAAATTACCATCATTCATTTTTAATGTTTGATTAAACAACATTGGAGGGCCCCTGTGTTATATATGTGTTACTCCTGGACCCTATGTCCTGGGGGGGCAGTTTGTTCTTGCCTGGAACTGGGTGTGGTTGTCTCCCCTTCACTTTGGGTTATTTTAAAACACGGCTACCTCCCTCTCTTCCCTGATCCTCTCCCCAGTGGGTGTAATGGAAAAGCTGTGCCCCCCGCCCTTTGTTTTTTGCCTCCTGTCGGCTATTGTCCTACTTGTCCCTGCCCCACTCAGGGCCGGCCCTACAGTGGGGTGGCTCAGGGCAGCTGCCCCAGGCCCCATTTCTGGGAGGGGGGGGCGTACTCAGGGTCCCCAGCTGACTCAGACTGACAGGCAGCAGAGGGGGCCAGCAGGAGTGAGGGAGAAGTAGAGGCCCTGCCTCTCCCACACTCCATGCCCCCCTTCTACTGCCTGTCAGTCTCAGTCAGGGGAAATGAGGAAGAGGCAGGGCCTCTGCTTCCCTCGTTTCCCCTGGTCGAAACAGCCAGGCAGTGGAGGGGACCAGCAGCACGAGGGAGAGACGGGGCCTCTGCTTCTTCCTCACTTCTGCTGGAAGTGAGGGAGAAGCAGAGGCCCCACTTCTCCCTCACTCCATGGGTGCCCCCTGTCTGCCAGTCTCTCGGCCAGGGGAAATGAGGGAGAGGCGGGTCTTCTGCCTCTCCCTCATTTCCTCTGACTGAGACAGCGGGGGGGGATCGGGTAAGTGATCCGATGGCTCAGGCTTGGGGATGGGTGGAGGGGAGTGCCCCTCCACCCATCCCCAATCCAGGCCCCTAGACCTGCCGCCCGCTGGCGACAAAACCACCAGCGGAAGAATAGGACCCCGCCTTTGAAGCCGCCAGTTGCTGGGGTACCGCCATGAGATTTTCTATAACATATGCACAGAAGTGTTGTGCACGCTTCCCCTTGAGGACCAGTGGGATATTGCACTCTTGCTAATCCTGCCCAAGTAAAAGCATGAAGGTGGCCCAGCCATCTGGGTGTCTTACCTTGTCTCAGAACAGAGCACTGGAGTCTCAGTTGAGTTTGACCATAGGCCATCTCTTTGGCCAGAGCATGATCCCCCATGGATCCACTCATTCATCTGCCACTGCATGGAAGTTGGGGGTTCAGGGGCTGTGTTTTGTTAATCTGCAAGTTTGCTGTATATAGCCTTGGAGCTGTCCCTGTGTCTCCAATGTCAATCACCAACCTCTGCTCCTGACTCTTCTTTCCTAGCCCTTCCTCTGGGCTCGCCTAAGTTTGATTGGGGCTGGGGCTGCCGCCGCCGCCACTGGATGAGCTGTTTGATGGCAAAATATTCTCTATTTATTTATTTATTTATTTATGAGTCGCCACATATGCCTATGGCATCCCGGGGTGACGTACACTAAAAAAATTCATTAAAACAATTTTTTAACATCAACAATTTAAAACATCATTGGGATAGGAAGAAAAATAAAAAATAAGGGTAGGGAGAGTAAAAAACCCTATTCCACCCTCCCACCTTCCCCAAAAGCCTGGGCGAACAGCCAGGTTTTACAAGCCTGCTGAAATGTTAGGAGGCTTGGGGCCAGGTGAGCTTCCTCCAGGAGCAAATTCCAAAGACACGGCCCAGCCACTGAGAATGCCCTCTCCATCATGCCCCCCCCCCCCCC
>QEPC01007142.1:1902684-1930612 GCA_003113815.1 Sphenodon punctatus
CCTGCCCAGCCTGGTTTTTATTTTTTTAAAGCTCTAACAGTCACTGACCAACCGGACCCAGGCTTTGGGCCGCCACCAACTGCCCAGTGGCAGCCAGCCAGGGCTATGGAGGCTGCTCAGGCCGGCAGCTGAGCTCTCCCCTATCACCACCACCACCACCCCCGGATCGCCTTCTTTACCTGTGGCTGTGTGCGGACTCGGAGTGTGCTCCTTCTGGGTGGTGGTGGTGGCGGCAGCAGCGCAGGTCCGGCTGCAGCGCTGGCTTGAGCGCTTCACCAGGCCTTCCGGGGAAACCTGGAAGTTCCCCGGAAGGCCTGGTGAAGCACTCAAGCCAGCGTTGCAGCCAGGCCCGCGCTGCTGCTGCCGCCACCCAGAGGGAGCACACTCTGACTCCGACTCCGCACACAGCCACAGGTAAAGAAGGTGATCTGGCGGGGGAGGGTGTGTGTGTAGGGGAGAGTTCAGCTGTCGGCCTGAGCAGCCTCCATAGCCCTGGCTGGCTGCCACTGGGCAGCTGGCGGCGGCCCGGAGCCCGGGTCCAATTGGTCAGTGATGACTGTTAGAGCTTTAAAAAAAAAAAAAACCAGGCTGGGCACGGTGGGTGGGGGGTGTCCCCCCCCTTCCACCCGCGCAGCCTGGGAGGGGGAGGGAAAGTGTTTTTTGTTGTTGTTGTTGTTTTACATTGCGGCCATTGATTTCAATGGCCGCAACGTAAAAAAAAATCCGGTACAGGAACCGACACCGGTACGGGGAATTATCAGATCTATCTGGTATCCCCAATACTGCCAAATACTGGCAGTATCGGATACCGGTAGATCTGAAATGCCCACCCCTATCTTGTACCTGTAGTGTGTGGGAACTGGATGCGGTCTCTTTAAAAATGACTTAGCTAAGGCCATCCAGAGCAAACCCATAGCCAAGCCGGCATTTATCCCTGCATTTCCCATGTTCTGTTAACTGGGCCATGGGTGTAAAAGCAGGGGGGATACAAGGGACATGCAAGGCATGGGAGGGGCAGTTCCCTCAACTTCAGTTTGTCACAAGTCCAACAGTACAGTAACAGAAACTCCCACCGCTACACAGGAACTGCAGTGTTAGATCAAAGCAACCGATGGTGCATAGATCCTTGAGGCCTTCGTCCTTCCATGTGGTCTGGAATATCCACCATGTGGAGCTGCCAGAACCAAAAGAGTTATGTTGCAACAGCTGCTTGGGGAAATCCCTTGCTGCTCCCTACTTGCAATTTAACCTTCCAGACACTAGGAGCGCTATTACCTAGGAATGGAGTTCTCTTCCCCTTCTCCACAGTTTGTACTATGTTACCCCACAGTACTAAGTACATAAATGTTTAGGGAAATGCAAATTTCCATATGCTCATGTTAGCATAATGCCACACAGCTTGTTTCAGGCAAGCTTTCCCTTTCCTATTATGACATCTGTGCATGGTTTCTGTGCACGTGTGCTTTCTGGATAGTGGATTTCTGTCAGATAGCACAGTGACTGATTCTGCAAGAAGCTGCTGCTCCTGTGTGCCCCTCTAGCTACTTGGAAACATAGCCCCTCCCATTGGCAACTCTTCAGTACCGATGGGACGGGTTTTGCTACGGGAAAGCTGACATGAAGTCAGGTGTACATTATCGTCGGAGGAAAATACACAGCTAAAAACAAAATGAACAGCTAATATCTTATAAGAGAAGGTCGCTTTCTCCCATTATGGAGGCGGGGGTAGATGGACTTCTATGAGGGCAATCACAGCTCTATTCTCGTGGGAATTCTCCCACAAAAACACCCATGATTGTAAGAGCTACATCGGAGGACACAGTCGTATGTGAGTGTTCTCGTGGGAGAAAAGGGGAATAGTGCATTCCTACGTGCTCTAATTCCCGTGAGAATAGAGCCATGATTGCCCTCACAGAAGTTTCCCCTTCCTTTCTCAGTTTAATGTGAGGAAGCGGCTTAAGTTTCTGTTCATAATTACTGAGTATTTTAGGACCAGGTTTCTATTGCCTTAAAGACCCTGAACAACATTGTTGTAGTTGTATAAAAGAGCCTTGCACTAGGTAAAAACATACTTGAAACAGAGAGAAAGACTGTCCTGTGTCATGAAGGTGGCAGGATGTCTCTCTCTATGCTTCCCGTTACTTTCACCTTGATTGATTTAATTTGCAGGACAAAGGGATTTGGGGCAAGGAGGGTCTCTTCCTGGAACTTAATAGGGAGGAGGGGGGAAATGCTTTCAAGGCATATCTGTCTAGAGGATGTCTCTCCAGAACTAGCAGGATTCTAGTGAACTGGCAGAAGATTAAAATAGTTCTTAGTGATGTGGAATGGAAAGGAAAGAATCTTCAGGTCAGTGAGGGTGGCTACTGCCTTTTTTATAGACCGAGTTTGTGTGCTATTATCTCATCCATTTCTGCAAGTGGAATGGACTAAGAACATTACAAACCTTGCAATAATAAACTCTTCCACATAGCAATAACCTTTTAACATTTTGAGCCATTTGGTTTTCAAATGCTTTCAAGTGTCATTAGGGGTTTCAGAGTGAGGAAGTTGGGGCATCTTTGAGTCAGAGAAAGGCCATTCTGGGTCAGGAGCGGGGCTTCTGTGGGTCAGGACAGATCTGGCATCCCTCTGCTTCTCCTCTGGCCCCCCCCCCCCCATTTTAGTCCAAAGTTATGCTACTGCTTCTATGCAGGAGTCCCTCAGCCGCATTTACAGGAGAAGAATGGGCTGCCAGCATATAAAGGACCAGCTTTGGGGGCAAGAGGATATGGGTCTGCACCAGCAAGGATAAAAAGGGGGCTCCAAGAAGAGGGGATGGGAGCATACCATCTTCTGTACTGGGGCCCTTTCCAACCTACCTGTGCCTCTGGCATCCCCACTACCAAAACCTGCAACATACAGATACCCTCACTACCAAAACCTGCAACATACAGATACCCTGCAGAGCTGATGCTAAGTGCTGTTTTCTTTACGGTGTATTTCTACCATGCCTAACACAATAGTATCCTGGTGTGATCTGTAGGAATACAAATATTAATAGTTATAGCTGGAACACGCTGTACTCTAGCGTCTCTGGTTTTCTCATAGCCCCCTAGTGGGCAGCCGGAGTAACAGCAACCTTAGACCTCACATACATACTGCAGCAGCCGCGCTGGCTGCAACACCCAAACCTATTCCGGAAAATCAGTCAACTGAAAGCCCCATTTCCTCCTTACTTATCTGGCATTGAGCAGGAATGGAGCAACTAAAAATCACGTTTTTAAGGGTGTTTCCTCAAAACTTTAATACATATTTAGATTTTCAATATTTTTAAATGAGTCACAATGGCCTCAGTCCTGTAATTATTTTTGGTAGCTCTTGATGTCTCTTCGAGGTGCATTGCTGAAACTCCCTCCATCTGCCAGGGTCTGTACCTCGGTTCCCCACGAATAAGGCTTGTACTTTTGTCACAGTCACTGACCTATTGTTCGATCTTCCAGCACTCTCCCCATTGACTGCAAGACTCCATCCTGCCTAATAGCTTGGCAGTGGAATCACTTTCACTAAAACAAAGTCCAGCAATGCAGTCTGTTAAACACAGTTTGCTCACTATCCCAAGAGTCCTCTCAGGCCTTAGGCCTTCTCCAATCTGCCCTAGCAGCCCTACACAACTAGACTTGCATGGGCCAGACTTCCTGGTCACCTGACCTATGGAGCCCTTCCCTAGTCCATCTTCATTATATGCACATGAAATCAGTAATTATGATCATTAAGGGCAAGAAGACTCCGGGAATCTCTTCAGTTTACCCTGCTACAATTACTTTTGACAGTATGGGGATCTGCATGTGTGGATACAGCTGCTGTAGCAGACCTATTAAGTCTTCCACCCTCCCCCAGTGAGTGGGAAACTTGCTTTTGCATTACTTCAGGCCATTATCTCCTGCCCATCTGTGCATGCCTGCAGGGTACTGAAAACAAAGTATGTGCCCCATGTCTCTCAGAGGTAATAATTACGTGCTGGCTGACTGAGAGCTCTGAGCAGCAGCAAGCAGCAAAATTAGCTGCTGACCTGTGACTGGGATCATTTCCATGCTCCATCTAGCTGTCTAGGAAGGGGAGAAAGATTGTTGTCATCAACAGCAGCAGTAAATATTGGCTGCTGAGCATTGTAAGCCAATAAGCTAGGAACCGCTCCTTCAGTTTTCTTTAAAGAAGCTGATAGAGGAGACAAGGAAGGCAGAGTAGTACCCAGTTCTCTTGGCATGACAGAAAGGCTTAGCCTTTCTATTTCTGTTCTGGCAGCCATTCAAACAATTAAATAACGTATCAAGCAATATGCAGTCCTTTTCTAGTGGCTGAACTGAAAGCAGTAGCCAACTCTGACAGTAGAATTTGAAAATATGATTGGTAGATTCACATCCACTCTTGTAATGGGCTACAGTTGCAATTTTTTCTTCTTTTTATTTTTCCTTTTAAAAATAATAATAATAATTAATAATAAATTTCAACCCAGTCTTAATGTGCTGAGTTATGAGGGAACCTACATGGGCCAAGCAGTTGGGATTAGTGTTGTGATAGGGTTTTGAAACAAAGACAGTAAAGACAAGAGTTCAAGTCTAGTTTATCAAAGAGTTTATAATATGGATGTGTGAGTCCTTCCATTTTTAGATTTATTTCTTTTTTAACGTTATTTTTTTCCAGCCCAGCCTCAAAGTTGGGCAATGGAGTATTTGAAATTTGCATAAATGTATGCTTATTCATACATACATTTATGCAAATTACATCACAGCTGGTGGGTGATGAAAATTTCCCTCTTGCCTATTCTTCCCCCTTTGCCACTCTGCTGTAGAACTTAGGCCTAATACTGACAAAAGGTTTTTAGTTTTAGAGGCCAAAAAGTATAGCTGAAATGTATATATTTTTACAGGCGCAAGAAATGAAGTTGTTTAAACTGTTTTTGGGTGTTGTTTTTTTATTCATTTATTTAATTAAGCTTCCTTTTTATCCACATGCAGCATGACCGGTTGTATTAAATTACAGCCTACTCCATCTCCCCTATTATGTCTCAGCTGTCATGGGTGAAAAGTAACAGGGTGTTGTTATGGACTATAACAATCAAGGTTGATACAGCAAAAACTTCAAGGCAAGGATTCTGTGAACAAACAAGATGTTTTGACTTCAAGATGTTCAAGGACTATGCTGAAGCCAGTTCTTGTAAGCAAAAGGGAATGTTAAAATCAGAAGTGAATGGGAAAATGTGGGTGCTGGAAACCAGGCTTAATTTGTGAAGGATAATGAAGAAGCAGTTCTATTCCACCCTGTATGCCTTCTGCAATATTTTAAATGATAGACTTTGGGGACAGGGGCAGAGAAAGGAACAACCCACTCCGGACTCCTTTGGGAGGCTGGAACCTTTGCTGTGCTCAAAGGACATCGTCTGTGATCCTTGCAGACCTTCGAGTATTGACTTCCCATCCTTCATTATCTATGATCTTGCTTGTCATCCCATTCTTCATGACTTTTCATCTCCTCTTCCTTCTCTGACCTGCTCCTAAAAACCACAACCAACATCCATACCAACATGGCAAGATGAGATGGCCAGCTAACCTACCATCCTGAGGGAGACCCAATGAGTGAAAGAGGCCAGAGCCCTTGACCAGAGAAGCAAAACAGATCCCAGTGCCATGTCTGCCAGAACATCCAGTTCCACTGCTGAGCTCGCCTGACTAGATCTTACACCTGATGGCAGCAATAGAAAACTACTTTTCACCCACCATTTTGTAATGTTTCTCTTTTCCTCTGTCTGTGAGGTTGCTAATAGCAGGCATGACAACGATCAAACAGTGAATGCAGAACCCTCTCTAGAACTGGCCTCTACTTCTCCATACGAAGGACTGTTTGAAAAATCCACTGGTTCAATTTTGGTGTGGGAAAGGGGAAGAAAGAGCAGGGCTGGCCTTAGGATTTGCGGGGCCCAGGACAGGGGAGAAATGCAGGGCCCGAATCTCCCGCTGGCGGTTTTGCTGCCGGTGGGCCTAGGGGCGCTTCATGGCTCAGGGGGTGCTCCCCGGCTCGGTCTGGACGCGCTACCCAGACCTGGGCTCAGGGACGGGCAGTGGGGCACTCCCCTTCACCCGTCCCTGAGCCCAGCCATTTGGGGGCACTTACCCCATCTGTTGCTACCGCCACTGCTGGTCCGAGCCCCGGGTCGGGGTGCTTGCCGGCTCCCTGGGGCGGGTACATGCCGCAGCAGCGGATTAAATCTGCTGCTGCACCCACCACTGGAAGTTGCCACTGCCTGGCTGTCTCGGACTTGGCCAGGGAGGGAGCGAGAAAGAGGCAGACGCCCCGCCTCTCCCTCACTTCCTGGCCAAGACTGACACTGGCCGGGAGCTGGTGGCCCCGAGTGCGGGGGCTGCCCTGAGCCACCCTGCGGTAAGGCTGGCCCTAAGAAAGAGGGATTCTGATTTGATTAACACCCACTCTGTAGTAGGGATGGGCGAACGCGGTTCGGTAGTTCGGTGTTCGGCCCGAACTCGGCCTGTTCGGACAACCGAACACGAACACGAACACGAACGCACCGAACGGACCGAACACCGAACACCGAACACCGAAATGGCGAACACACCGAACCGAACCGAACACCGAACTACGAAATGGCCGAACACACCGAACGGAACCGAACACCGAACTACGAAATGGCCGAACAGTTCGTTCAATTCGAATCGCGTTCGGTTGTGTTCGGGTGGCTAAAACATGGTCTTCTGTCAGGTCACTGGAAGGCCAAATGTAGCAGGGAGGGGGAAGTCATTTGACTCAGCTAGGAGCAGACTTCCAGGCACCAGGGGTGGAGGGTGGAGAGTGGCTTGGAGTAGCAGCCAGCCTGATGAATCACCATCTCTTTTCGCCTCAGACCACTGGCTTGGCAGTCTATGATTGGCCACGGGCTAGGCTGCACGGAGCCAATGGGGCTGATTTGAGGCGGGCGCAGCAAGAAACAAAACTGTCTGCCTCCCCCCTTCCCAATACCTTCTGAGCTAGTCACTGTTCCTGAGCAGCAGGCGTTTCAGAAGGCTCCCTCACCCAGCATTTTCCAGCTCCCCAATCCATTGCCATCCTCCTCCTATTTCACCCATCCAACCCATCTACCCCCATATTCTCATTTATTTACATTAGCTTTGATAGATTTAGTTGTTATTTTTTGTTTTTATCCCTCCCTGTGTTCAATCTTCAATCTTCCTCCTTCCCTCCCCCCTCCATTGAATATTCCCTCCCCATTCCCTTCCCCTGTTTTTTTGATTCATTAGAGTAGTAGTATATATTATTAATTTATAGATTGATTTAGGTTTCATTTCAGTTTTGTACCCCTCCTTGTCTTGTTTGTGATTGCCCCCCTAACCCCCATCCCATATATTCAATTCATAGGTAGATAGATAGGATTAGGTCGATACATTTTTGTTTGAGTAGTTTAGTTTAAGGTTTACTGATAGAGTGAGTTTACTGTTTTCTGTGATTCAGCTTTAGGGTTTGTTGGAGTTATTCATAGCATTTAGAATACATTTATTAGTTAGGTAGTTAGTTAGTTATTAGTGTAGATATAGAGATATAAATATTTGATAAAAAAATTCAATAAAATTTTTTTAAAAAATTATATATTAAAAAACATTGTTTTTTTCGGGCCGAACGGCCGAACGCGAACGCGCGAACCACCCGAACACCGAACGACCGAACACGAACGCACAACCCGATGGCGAACGAACCGAACGGCCGAACACGAACGTACGACCTGCCCGAACAACCGAACACGAACGGCCGACACACGAACGGCCGAACCGAACGGGCGAACACGAACGCGAGGTACGACCGAACGACCGAACACGAACACACGAACCGAACGCGGCCGAACCGAACGGCCGAACGCGAACGCACGAACCGATCGCGGCCAAACCGAACGGCCGAACACGAACCGCGATCTGTTCGCCCATGCCTACTCTGTAGGCATAAGGCCTCCATTTTCTGTCTTAAGCCTGGTCACTGAACCAGACTGGCTTCCATCTTGAGAGCAAGACTTTGGATCTCTCTCTCTCTCACACACACACACTTCCTGCAGGACTTAGTTAAATGAGTGTCTGCTTATTTTGATTAGGTCCAGTGGCTGAGTGTGGTTATAGTTCTTGAGTGTATTCCTGAAGGTTGAAGTCCTGCTTGTTTTTGTACTGAATGGCTGTTTTCAGCCCACCCTGCTGTGGATGAGTACTTGATCAGCCATGTTGGGGAAAAGTCAAAGATGGTTGGATGTGGTGCTGGCTGGCTACATCACTCCCCTAGCCACGTAGAATTTGGTGTGCCTTAACTCATTTTCAAACACTGAAATGTCATTGGAAAATGAGAAACAAGAAAGGATGCTGACAACCAACACTCCCTCCTCCCTTGTCACAAATTGTTATATTTTCACCCACTCCCCTCCTGCTCTTGCATGACCTACTTTATGGTCAGTCCCCACATTAAAACCAAACAAACATGAAAATGAATGACCTCATACGGGCCTAGGGCTCGTCTCAGTAAGTTAGCGTTGTGCTGTTTTTATTTGGGAAGACCTTGGAACCAAAGTTTCTTATCTTCATGCAAGGATGTGGGCAAAGACTACAGTTCTAGGATTCTCTGCGCTATCGTGATTTCTCCATGGCTTGTAAATCTGCAACAAATTCTGCACAACAATGAAGTGTCCTGAGGACAAAGGCAGCTGTGCTCCTTGCTTAGGTCTCCTCTCTCTGCTGCATATGTGTCAGGAGTCAAGTCACTCCAGCTGGACACAAAGTGATTTTTGTCAGTTTCAGCCCCTCCCCAACTAGTGGCAGTCCCCTGACTTTGCCATGTGTCTGAGTTTCCATTGCCTTCTTGCACTGTCTGTCACGGTGACTGACAGCTCTAGGTAATCAAGTTGGGAGTGTGGGAAAGACACCAACTCTGTAGTTCAGTAGTCTGCAGAAGGCACTTTGAAAGCAACCTGCATCCTTCTTACTCAAGTGTTTGCCAGGAGAGAACTATTAGCCTTTGAACATGGCTCAGGGGTAAGAGAAAATTCCACTGACCCATTATTTCACCTTTTCTAGTGGGGATTACATATTTAGAAAAGGGGGCTTTATGTGAAAGGTGGGGGTGCAATATTACCTTCTGCTTCCACTGTGTGTACTGTAGCAACCTGCTTCAGTAAGGATTATAAAGGAAAGTGCAACTAGTTCATACAGTGCTTTATGTTTTAAAAAAACAACAAAAAAGTTATGTTAAGATTATATGCATTTTAAACTTACCCAAAAGAGAAATTAGAGATGGGAAGATAAATATGCGGCCTCGCTCGTTGCTTTCCCAACAACCAGCCTTCTTGCTCCTGTTCTGCATTGTAGAATTTGTAGAGCATTTTGTGTATTGTGTTACGACAACTTTTAATGCACTGAAACCGAAGTTTTTTGAGCTCCACTCTACAAATACTGCTGCCTGTATTCTCCTTTCACAAGGTAGTAAATCAGGCACGATTCCGAGGGAAGTCAACAGAACTATACCTGCACTTCTCACTAAGCTATGGGAGAGGAAACTGGAATTTAGACCCCTGGCACTTAAAACAAGTTCTAAAAATGCTTCTTATGTCACTTTTCTGGTTGTTGAAGCCGTTGTTGAAATGGTAGCATTTCTATCTTCTATAGCTCGTAATCATTACCTACTCCATAAGGCTTTAAAAGGTTATCATGTTGATTGATATTTATGCATTGTTTGCTTAGCAACCTGTGCAAGTTATTTGCTTCTTGAAATTTGAGTGTTTTTAAAATCTCATAGTTTTGAAGAGCATCAATGAGAGCAAATTTGATTAGCTAATGTACACAGCCAGCCTTCGATTTTTGGAGTTGTATTGGTTTTTTGTGGCTTTGACACTCTTGCAAGAGGCTTTTGTGCACTGTTGGCTATAAAACTGAGAGAAACTGTTTTAGCAAGTTTGAGAAAAGAAGCTTACTTTATGTCTTGCTTTTAATAACGAAGCAATGCCGAGATTTTAATTTTTTTTCAGTTATCTTGGAAAGAAAAGCCACCAGCCTTCAAGCATTTCCTCAATTCCAGTTTAATTTTTATTGGGTTGAAACCTAGGTTAGGATCACTGTTTATTCCCATGCAAAACATGTCCTGTCATGCCATTCTGAAAATGTTCTCCGTATCTGGAAGCATAGTGCCATCATTCAAAAGTATTTTATCCAGAGTTTGGGAGGAGAGATCATGGTAGGGGTTCAAAAACAGATGCACCACTTCTCTCTGATGGGAGCCACAAACCAGATCATGTTGAAAATTGGAGAGCAGAAAGACAGCAGTTTAATTCTTCCTCAAACAAACTTTATTTAAAAGCGTACTGCTTTCTGAGGTTGTATAACATTTCAAGGATATTTCAGGCTGTTGCACCTCTTTCAATAAATCTATCTTGGCAGACTCTTTGCCAGAAACACTTCTTATATGATGACACTGAAACTTGTTTAAACATATTGGGCTGAGATTTTTTTAACCCCACTTCCCACGCTAGGTTTTTCATATACTTGGTTTTGCAAAACCAAGAGGAGGTTGAGAAGTCCTTAATTTAATGGATGCCATCTCTGAAGAAACAGAGAAAAATCTCTTTTTATAAAAAAAAAAATGCTTAAAAAACCTAGGCCAAGGTTTGCTTCACGGATGTCAGTATACTACTGAATAGATATATAGGTCTAATCATGGTGTATTTGAATGCATTTTCACTCACTCTTAAGTAATTGGGAATTTCCATATGTTACAACAGTCTCATAACTGTTGTCCAAGACCCAAATTTGTAACAACGTGTCTGCAGGCCAAACCTGGGGCAGCTGCCCCAGAGAAAGCTGTAGCAACTGTCCTGGGTTTTGGCTACCTACCATGTGGCTGGTGTAACAGTGTGGAACATTTCCCCTGAAGCTGCCTGTTTGTCCCGATACAAACATAAAAGTAGTGAGTGTAGTACAAAACAGCAGTTGATCATAACAGAAGCCAAGTAATAGACAGCATGAAAATGAATGAGTAACGAGAAGCCAGTCCAGAAACCAAGAAGAAATAATAATCCATAAACACTAGGTTGATCCATGGTGGGGTGAACACAGAAAGTGCCATGAAGAGATCCGATTGTATTGACAGGAAAATTTGAAGCAAAATCAGTAGTAGAGTCTCATAAACACAAGATGGATGGAAGAATGTCTTCTCGTAGCACTTCACCTGAGATGTAGTCTCTTTTCACTTTGCAATTCCCTCTCTGTAAAGCTGAACATTTTCAGTATGTGGAGTCAGTGACCAGGGCTGACGTGGTCCTCTTGACATCGTGCCCCACTTAGAGTAGAGCATTTGTGGATCTCTGGATCCAGTGTTCCAATTTTTTTGGGAAAAGTTGCCAGGGTTCAAGCTGAAGTCCCACCCCTGCACCCTGGAAACATGAGGGGTAGATGGAGGGGCCAATGCAGCTGTCCTGCCATATTCCAACAACCTCTGTTCTTGCACCTTCTTTGCCAGCCCTTATTCAGGCCTGGATTAAGTTTGATGGGGGCTGAGGGTTGGTGCTGGGACTGGCCCTATGCAGGACCGGTGCAAAGACTTTTGTCGCCCTAGGCAAACCCCTGCGCACGCGCCCCTTGTGTAACCTGTGCTGTGTGTACATATTGTGCACCTCACATGCAACTTATGTGCATGTTACGCAAAACCCCCATGTGCACAGTTAGTGCACAACACGCACGTGCACAGCCTGCTTCTCTGGCACGGACGCGTTGGTAGCCCAGCTCCCGCCTGCCTCCTGGCCCCAAATTTACCAGCAGTGTCAGCTGGATCAGGGACAGAAAAGACACCCCTGCAACTTGCAGGAGAAGTGGCAGCAACAGCTGGATCAGGAATAGGAGAGATAGCAGCAGAAGGTAGATCAGAGTGGAACCACCTAGGGGGCACCTCTCCCACCCCCAATCCAGTGCAGAGCTTATGGCCAAGACCACCTAGGGCAGCAAATTGAAGGGGGTGACTCTCCTGTGCCATCAAATGCAGAGCTTATCACCAATGGTGACAGCGGGGCAGCTTGATCAGGAGCAAAAGAGCTGTTCGGGAGCCCCCTTCATGTTGACAGCCGCCTGAGCAGACTAATGGTAGCACCGGCCCTGGCCCTAGATGTGTGCAGTCACACATGTATTTATTTATTTATAAGCATTTTTACCCCACCTTTCCCTGAAGGCTCAGGGTGGCTTACAAAGATTGAAACAATTAAAATACAATTCAGAAAAAAACACCCGCTCCAGCTCCAACCCCAACTCTCCAACACCTCCCACCTAATCCCTATCCCCACCCACCAAACGCTTGACTAAAAAGAAATGTTTTGCACCACCTCTGAAAAATGCCCAGGCTTGGACTCCAACAGACCTTCAAGGGGGAGGAAGTTCCACAATATTGGGGCAGCAGCTGAGAATGCCTCCCTGTGGGCCCCCATCATATTGATCAGGGTCACATGGCTCCATGCCAGCCAACCCCCCAGTCTGGATAATTATTCCCTTCTTCCCAGCTGTGGGGGCAGGCCTGAGCCTGCCTGAGCCCCCTCAGAAATGGTGATAGCAGTGGAGCAGCAGGAGAGGAGGGGAGGGGAGGGGAAGGAACTACTGCTGCTGCCCCCACCCACTTGTTTGCTTTCTCTCTCCCCTGCTTGACCCAATGCTGCTGCTGCCGCCGCCACAATTAGTTTAAGAGCACTCCACGCCCCTGCATGCGCTCTAGTTTCGCATGCTGGGACTACATTTCCCAGCATGCCAGACGAAGAAAGTGGAGGCCCCAGCGTGCACATGCACACAGCAGCGTGGGGCCTTTGAAACCATCACATGGTGAGTGGCAGCAGCAGGCAAGCAGCCAGGGAGGGGAGCGGTGGCAGTTCCTTCCCTCCCTCTCTCTCACCTCCCGGAGTGAGTGAGTGTCTGTGCGAAAGTGAGTGTGTCTGTTTGAGAGTGTGTGTATTTATTTATTTACATTTTCACCATACCCGTCTCCAAAACTCAGGGCGGAGTCCTATGTGTGAGTGAGTGAGTGAGTGTGTGTGTGAGAGAGAGAGAGAGAGAGAAAGAAGGCCTTTTAAGACAAGACACTCCCCGCCCACCCACTATACATGTTACAGGGCACCACTGCACCTTTGCAACATGTGTGGTGGGTGGAGAGTGTCTTGTCTGAAAACACACACACAGAGAGAGGGAGGGTCTGTGTGTGTGAGAGAGAGATCGAGGAGAGCGTGCATGTGAGTGAGGGTGTGTCTGTCTGTGAGAGATCAAGAGAAAGAAGTGAGTTTGTGTGTGGCTCTGTTTTTGTGAGTGTTTGCGTGTTTGTGTGAGTGTGTTTTTGAGTGAGAAAGAAGTCGGTGTGTGTGAGAGGGGGTTGCTCCCTCCCATGGCTGCCCCCCTCTCCCCATGGCTGCTCCTGACCCTCTTGCCCCCTGTGGCTCCTGGAGGGATTCACCACCCAGCCCAAGGAGAGACCCACCAAAATGTTCCTACTGTCCTGTTCTGCCTGTATAGCCTGCCTCTGACTGATCACCAGCTCTCCTAGAAAACCCAGACCCAGTAGCATCTAAGGTAAAGGGCCACCTGGCCAAGCCCCTGCTTCTCCGATCTGAGCACCCAGACAGCCCTGTTCCCCCTAATGTTTGTGTAATGTTCAAAGGCTTTTCAGGGTAACTTGGTAGTTATCCCCCCATATGTTCTTTTAATAAATGTTATGTATTTGATTTTAATTATTGAATGGCTTTATATTTTTGAATTTTGTTTGTGAGCTGCCCCAGCTGCTGTTGTGAGCAGGAGGGAGTGGGCTAAAAATGGCTTGCAATAAAATAAATACATTAAATATTTGCAATGCTGCAGTCCTGCCATTCTTCCCCTGTATTGCTGGGGTGGGGTGAACCTGTGGGAGGAAAGTTGGGGGGGGCAGTTTGGGGGGGGATATTGAGGTGTGGATCTGTGGGACGGAAGTAGCAAGGGGGCACTGTGTGGGGGAAAGCTAAGGGGTAAGTGGCGGTGCTGATAAGGCATGTGTGCGGGCATAATTAGCAAATTATGCAAATTACATAATTTATGCAAATTAGGCACAGTGCCAAGACTTCACACATGGCGCCGCAAACCCTGGGGCCGGCTCTGGTTGGTGCTACCGCTATCATCTCTTTGGTTGCAACACGCTAGACTGAGGTGTCTCCTTCAAGCTGAGAGTGGGGTCTTGCAGAGCAGCCACAGTGACAGGGTCTGGAAGAGGTGGCAGAGCTGTGCCCACACATGAAAAGAAAAAAATAAGCTCTCTCTGGATCTACACCTTACGAACCATTCTGAGGAGCTTACCCGCACTTTATGGGGAAAAGGGCTACAAGATCAGTAGTGAAGCTGACCAATCCGTCGGTGTTAACAAACAAGATGGTAGCCCACACCAGGTGGGTGTGCCCCTGCCTGTTTGTTAGGGGTTCACCCCCACCAGCCATGATGCAGCCACCACTTATGGCAGGAGCCTGTCCTGTGGGTGAATGCAGGCTAATGTATAATAATATAATAAAATTATATTAAGATAATAAAAACACAATAATATAAGTGCAATAAATGTGTAATAAAAATAAAACCTAATAAAACCTCCAATTCAAATGTGGGACATCGAAAAGAAAAAAGAAACAGAAACATGCAACACCCCCCCCCCCCCCAACAACTCCTTAACCCACAAACCTCCACCCATCTCCCTCACCAAAAGTCTGGCGGAACAGCCAGGTCTTGCATTGTTGACAAAAGGAGGAGAGATCTGGGGCCACCCGGGCCCTTCCTTTGGAAGGGAGTTCCACAGCCTCGGCGCGGCCATCGAGAATGCCCTTTCTATAGTCGCTACCCGGGGGTAGCCGTTATGCCATTATGTAGAAGCTACAAGTATGGTCTTGTATGTTTTTAAAAAAAAAAAAAAAAAATCTGCAAGGAAATACCGTACATGTGCAAAGAAACTGCTGTTATTCCTCTGAAATTAATTAGAAGAACTTGTCTGTTAGTCTTATGCTGGTTGTTGGCTTGTAGAGGAAAATTAAAGAGTCCTCGGCTCCGTTTCCAGTTCTCGGGCCAAATTCACTCTTGCTGGGAAAGCACCCTAAAGGTGAAGAACCCAGATGCCATCACTAAACTTACAGTGGGCCAGGATTTGAGGTGAACTCCAAAATTGGCCTGTTGGCTGGCTGGCTCATTTCTAACTGTGAGAGGAGGGTGACTGCACTAAAATAGAGGAGTTTTAAGCTGCATCCACTCAAAGATCCAGGGTTGTGTTAGCAACACATGCACAGATCTATCTATGTGCCAACCCACAATGGCTGCTCTAGAAGAAGCTGGAGCAACTGTCCTGGGTTTGGGGCTACACGTAGCTAGTGTAACATGTGGAAGCAGTCCTATCATAGCACACTTTGTTGGCCAGTGGACTGGGAGCACTCTCCTTGCAGACACATCCCAACGTTTTGAGGCACCAAAGGGTGAAAACAGACATGACGCTAACTACACTTTAACATTTCTTAGGCATGTTGCAGGGTTGCATAGGGCACCAATACAGCCCTGCAACATGCATAAGAAATGTTAAAACGGTGTTAGTGTGATGTCTTTTTTCACCCAAAGAAGGACAAGGCTTGCCCCCTTAGCCAGTAAGTTCCATTCCTCAGTGAATAAGCTCCAACCTCTGGCTCTCTTGCAAACACACACACGTTCAATCATTCCAAGCTCTCACTTCTTATTCCAGTTAGTTTTTTTTGTTATTCCATCACCTCCCCATTGTCCTCTCACGAGCTTTTCCTAGGAAGCAATCAGGAAAGAGGTGCCTGAGGCTTGAATACCAGCATTTTTGTCTCTCTCCTTTCCCCTGGAAAGAGGGACAGCAGGATTTCAGCACCCAGAGCGGGACTGTTCCTCCTAAACAGGGACTGTGGAAGGGCATGCTGGCAGGAGCCCTGGCTTGGAAAAATCTGGGGCCACTTCATGCAGAACCATGGATACTTTCATGTGCCCTGGCAGCAAGTGTGAACTCCTGACATGAAAGTTCACACATATTGTTCTCCATGCTTGTAGCAAGGATGTGGAGAATGTAAGGAAACACCCATAATAGGAATTGTAGCAGGGCCTTGTGCATTTTAGTAGTTTGTTTTCACCCCCCTCTGCTTTGCCATTTTGTCCTGTGCAGTCCTGGAGAGCAACCAGGAACGAATGGCATGCATTTTACATCACAGGTGGGATGAATGTACTCCTTTTTGTGGAAACACAAAGATTCACCCTCCACAGTTTCTAGGGAATTTCACAGTGATCAATGAACTGTTTGCCCACACTCTGCACCTGTGCTAAGTCAAATTTGCACAAGGCCTCATTGTTTCTTTGTAAGCAATAAAATGTGCTGCATGTAGCCTGCCAATTCAAATCACTAGCCCAGATAAAGGCAGAAGGATTATAAATGAACTTGTTTAAATATTAACAGCAGTCAAAGCAACTGACATTGTAACCTCTGTTCAGTGCTAAAAATGAAATAAACATTTCTTTGCTAGAACTAACTATAGTTCCTTAAACTAACCAATTATTTGGAGAAATGGGGTCACAATTTTACTTCCAAGTGTCAAAGAAAGCAGAAAATATACTGACCAGCAGCAAAAAGCCATCTTACAAACTGTCATGGGAATGGGGCTCACTACCCCACTCTAGCCTGTTTGTGACTCAGTTTCCCTGGCTTGCAGCTCTCACTGGATCAGCTCTTTCTCTCTAGAACTGATTCAGCCTGCAACAGGGGGACCTTCTTGTCACCTTTTCAGCCACAGTGTTTCCCAGCACAGACTCTCTCTAGGTTTGTCTGTGTTTGTAAATACAGAATTAACCCCAAACTGTGTCCCGCCAATGTTAGGATTAGCAATTCCACTGGACCATATGAAGTTCAGTAAAAAGAAGTTTAATGAACAAATCATGAATAAGCATGCAGTACAATATTTTACTTGAGAGTGCAGAAATCAAAATAACATAACCAATAACGCATTCCTATCTGTACTTGGATTCTCCTGACTTAGGCTTACCCTAATCAAGGTCCAAGGGTATTTCAGTTCATGTCACAGCCAGCGCTGGAAAGCTTGGCTGGGTATCCTTCTTAGTTTCCAGAAGGCCTTACTTCCTAGTTCTTTTTGGTTCAGCCCTTCTCTGGCTGGTAAGATATGATGATGCAGATGAAGCTCAACAAGCTGATCTCAACCAGCTGAGATAGATAGAAAGAAGGGATTCCCTCTTTGTCTGGTCTCCCCCCCTTAACTACCTTTCCAGGGTCCTTTGTTTGATTTTCCCACCAGGTGACTCTGTGCTTTCAGTCACATCCACAGGAAGAAATCCATTTGCAACTCAATGGTCTATGGCTAGTGTCTGCAGAGATGTTTTAGGCTTTTCCTGAATACACATTCGGCATGACTTTGCATTTCTCCATTGCATGAAGTGAGTTTCCAGTTCTCAGCTTTCACATTACATACATGTTTAACACATATTTGTTAGACCTGTACTCTACATGTAGTCCAGTATCTCCTTATGACACAAACCTTGAGCACATTCTCCAGCAATTAAAGCTGAAGGCAAGAATTTCCATTGCACCTTTTATTTCTGTTCTGAGCTAGCTGACAGCAAGTTAATTACACAATTATAGGTACTTCTCTTCCTAAATGAAGAGATCATCTTTTTAGGTCCTGATCTTGAAAACATTTGTATACTCATTCCCACTTTATTTATTTATTTATTTCTCAGATTTCTACCCCGCCCCTCCTAAAACAGCTCAGGGCAGCTTACAATAAAAAAGAAAAATCGCAAATATAAAATACATCTAAAACAGTTAAAACATTCCAAAATACAATCATTCAAAATATTAAAAGTATTAAAACAGGGCTGGGAATCACAATAAGACAATAACTAGGGTAAGGGAGATAAAACCCTCTAACCCCCCCTCGCCCCCTCCCCAAAGGCCTGGGCGAACAGCCAGGTTTTACAACTTCGCCAGAATGTCAAAAGGCTTGAGGCCAGGCGGGCTTCCTCCAGGAGGGAGTTCCAAAGGTGCAGCCTGGCCACCGAGAATGCCCTCTCCATTGTGGCCCCCCGCTTAACGCGGGGGACCTCCAAGAAGGCACCCCCGGCAGACGGAAGGAGCCGCTCTGGGGCGCGGAGGGCAAGGTGTTCCCTGAGGTATGAGGGGCCCAGACCGTGAAGGGCCTTATAGATCAACACCAGAAGCTTGAACCTGGCTCGGCACGCTATTGGCAACCAGCGCAGAGTCCGGAGCACAGGTGTTATGTGCTCCCGATGACCCATCCCCGAGAAGAGCCGGGCCGCCGCATTCTGCACTAGCTGCAGCCTCCGAACCAGGAACAAGGGAAGCCCCACGTAGAGCGCATTGCAGTAGTCCAGCCTCGAGGTGACGAAGGCATGGATGACGGAGGCCAGGTCCGGGCTGGAGATGTGCGGAGGCTGCGTCTGTACCAGATGCAACTGACGAAAGGCAGCCTTTGCAACTGCCTCCACCTGCCGCTCTAGGCGGAGATCCGCATCCAATATCATCCCCCAGACTCCGGATCTGCTGAGCTATAGGAGGGTGAACCCCCCCAATCAGGGGCCACTACCTCGCTCGCTCTCCCCACCAACATCACCTCCGTCTTATCGGGATTGAGCTTCAGTCTGCTCTGCCACATCCATTCCGCCACGGCCTCCAAACACTGGGAGAGCAACGAGACGGCAGGGTCTGGGTCAGTTGAAAAAGAGAGGTACAGCTGAGCCACTGAAGCCAATGGAACTATAACATGGTTATTTGCAGGAATGAGGTCTTAATAGGGAAGCCTGCCAGTCTTGTGGCAAATGCTCTGTATGAGCCATAAGAAAATATAGGAAAGCAACCGATTCCTGGGCTGTTTCTTCACTGTTCAACATTAGCAAAATCTGCCTGATCTAATAGCAGCACTGAGATTCGTTCTATCCATCCACTTTTTGTTAGATGCTTTTGAACATCCATTATATTCCAAACCAGAGCTGGTTGCATTTGGGTGGGGGGTCACCCAGGGTAAGTCCTTGCAGGATCAGGTCCCAACGATCTCTTCTGTCAGTGTCTCTCCAGGGAATCAACTGTGTCCTTTATTTACAACCAGTATTCCTCCACTATACATATAGTCCCAATACATGCACAGTTATATCTGTCTATCCATCTCTAGTCCAACCTTAGAACAGAAACAAGGCAATGCTTGGGCAAGTTTAGTACCTTCCAGTCTCTTTGACAGGTCTCGCTCTGCACAGTGTCAGCAAGCCAGGCACAATCCCTTCTGTGGCCCGCAAACTCAGGCAGTCCCTCTGGCTTATGATGAATCGGAGCCCAGTTCCGATCTCCTCAGCAGCCTCCAGCATCTCTCCTGCTGCTCTCAAGCAGCTTGCTGCCTGAAGCAAAGCTCTCCCCAGCTCCTGCCTCTACTGTAATCTTCCCCTAGCCCTGAGGGTTGCCCAGGCTTTTAGGCTTGGGCTAGGCTAGCCATACCCAAGCCTTGATTGCAGGCAATCGGGCACTGTCTCTCACTTCACTGCAGCACCTGTGCTGTATGTAGCATCTTCACCCAGGCTGGTGCTGCCTCCCTTAAAGGGGCAGCATCCCGATTGGGCTGCACTCTGCTATTATACATTGACAGACTTTTTCTGGTTTCAGGGTTGTTTTTAGCTTCATTAAAGCTGAAATCTACCACTAAAAAGTAAGAGCCACATAAATGATTGTCTTGAAAACACAGATAGTAAACTCAAATTCCTCACTCATGACCGCTAGTGTCATGAGGGAGGAAAGCACTCCCAATGTCACTTTTGTTGTCGTCCTCTGGTGTACTGCTCAAAAATAAGCATGCTGCTTTTAAATTAGGATGGTCATGTGATGGTTGGGTTTTAATTGGTATTTTTCTGCATTTTTTTCCAGCAAGACTATAAATCACGATCTTTCTAAGCTTTTCAATGAACTGTGGGATGCCGACGTTAATCGCTTTGTACCTGGGAAAGACTATACAATTGCACTGCAGGTAATTCTTCTACTAAATAATATGAGCAAGGATGAGACTAAGCCAGGGGTGAGAGAACTTTGGCCTCTGGGCCAAATCTGGCCCATGGTGATTGGTTGGTTTTTTTTTTTATATTGGTCCCTTTCCGGTTCTGGGATCTGGCCCAAGATTCCAGTCCCTTCCTTCCCCCGGCCCAAGCACTGAAAGAGTGAGCTTAGGGGAAAGGAGTAGAGATGAGGGCATGCACTCAAGGACAGGGGCTGGATCCATGGTACACATCATGATTTCAATCCTCCCTTTCCATCCCCGTTCCTGAGCACACCACTCAAGAGGTCCTGTCCCAACTTCTATCTAGCCTGTAGAGCTCATACTAATTTTCAAAGTGGCCTACAGGAGCGGAAAGTTTCTCTCCCACATCCATCCTAAATTATATGAAATGGTGTGAGCAGGGACAGAATGAAATTCACATAGCAAGGGCATGAGTGAATCCCCATAATCTGGGTTCAACACATGTGCCAGATTGCACACGACCGTACCTCCTGCAGTGCCTGCTCCAGTCCCAGCGGGGGAGAGATCAGGAGAGGTTTGCACAGATTAGCTGTTCAGCAGCAAAACACTCTCACCACTGAATACTTTCCCTGTGGCAGGAGGAACACCCTGCCAGGCTGCTGGCAGCAGCCCCAGGGAGAGAGCAGGGTTGCTGCAGGTGGTCCCACATACATGTTCCATTGGCTACATGGGTGTTTAATGCAGACAGCTGCTCCAGGGTTGCCTAGATTTGGCACGTAACCAGACTCATGTTTGCGTGTTCCCTCTTTGGCATCTTACATCGCTGACTTTATGCGAGAAAGTATTCGGTAAGCATAGTACACATACTTTCTGTGTTCATGTGAAAATGTATTTATTTATCAATTTATTTATTTAAACTTATATGCTGTCCTTCCTATTAAGGTTCAGTGTGGCTTACAAACAATAAAAACATCTAAAAATCCCTTTTAGCCCCTCCAACACTATCCCTGCCTGCCAAAGGCCTGGCCAAACAGAAAGGCCTTACATCATTTCCAGAGGATGAGCAAGGTCCGGCTTAGATGAACTTCCAAGGGAAGGGAGTTCCATAATCATGAGCCAGCCATCAATAACGCCTCTCTGCTTGCCCTTGCTCTAAAATCTTCACATTCAGATCATACCTGCAAGACCGTGCTCCCGGTTGACCTCAGAGGCTGCACCGGGACATGAGAGAAAAGGTGGTCTTTGAAATATCTGGGCCCAAGCCATTTAGGGCTTTATAGGTCAAAACCAGCACCTTTTATTGTGCCCAGAAAGCTATTGGTTGCCAGTGCAGACTCTGGAGCCCTGGTGTAATATGGTCTCGGCGACCCAGCCCCGAGAGAAGATGGGCCGCTGCATTCTGCATCAACTGCAACTTCCAAACAGTCATCAAGGGCATCCCCATAACGAACACATTGCAGTAGTCTAGTCTCAAGGTTACAAAGGCACAGACAATGGCCAAATCTGAATCTGATTTTTTTCTTTTTAAAAAAAAGGTTGCAGCCTTCTCACCAGATGAAGTTGGCAAAAAGCGTTCTGGCCACTGCCGCTACCAGGTGATCCAGGTACAGCAGTGGATCCAAGAGCACCACAAGGCTGCCACCTTGAGTGACCAAAGGAAGCTGGACCCCATCAATAACAGGGGTCCCTATATCTCCTAGGTGACAACCATCATCACTTCGATCTTGCCTGGATTCGGCGTCAGTCGGCTCGCCCTCATCCATACCAGTCCCCAGTGGCAGCCGGGCACTGAGTAAGCATCAAGACTGCAGGATCTGAGTAAGATGGAAAAGAGAGATAGAATTGGACATTATCCGCATACTGATGGCACCTCACTTCAAATCTCCCTACAACTTTGTCCAGGGGCCTCAGATACACATTGAACAGGAGTGGGAACAAGATGGAACCCTGCTGGACCACACAAGGGAGCTCCCAAAGGGATGACAAAAGATCTAACAAAATCAACAAGATACAGTTGTCCCTGTCAATTAATTGCCCAAGTGGAGGACGTCAACCAAGGCCACAAGTGCAATCTCAATGCCATGTCCTGGATGAAATCCTGACTGGCATGCGTCCAGGAATCCAATAGCACTGAGATGCTACTGGAATGTTAAGGTTCAATAGCCTTCTCAAAGGGAAGATTAGAGACAAGGTGATACCTGGCAGGGGAGTCAACATCAAGAAATAGTTTTTTCATCAGGGGCACAGTTTTAAGGCAGTCAGGCACCCTGCCCTCTTGAAGGGAGGCATTGACAATCCCTGCCAGCTTTCACCAGCCAGAACTGGCATGGATCTAATTCACAATTGGCTACCCATCTCGCACCGCTCCAGGCACCCCCTCTGCATCTGTGGATGAAACTAATTCAAGCTGATCTAAGCAAACCAGACAGGACCGAGTTTTCCCAACCCCAAACTCTGACTCTGCAGATAAAGTTGCTCGTATTTGGCTCGATTTGGGAACTGCTAGTTTGGGTGAAAAGTAAGTGGCTAACTCATCACAGCGGTCAACTCATGACTGGGTAAAATTTCAAGACCATCCCACCTGCTTTCCCACTGGTGCTAAGCAGCCATCACTTAAATGAAACTCTTGGAGAATACCCCCAGTATAAGGAACTGGACCTGGACCATGTAAGGCCATTTTATTTACTTATTGATTTATTTTTATTTTTGTATTTACTACCCCGTCCCTCTCACCTGACGTCAACTTGGCACGGCTTCCAACATATGTAAAACAATAAATATAAAATACAATAAATATTTTGCTGGATCCATGAGAGTTGCACAGCTTCTGCGTTCTGAAACTATTGGCAATATTGCAACTAAACATAGGGTGTAAACAAATGAGACAATAGCCCACTGGAGTCCATGTTTAGTCCCTCACTCATATGCTGAGCGTGTAGACCCTAATAAATGGGCAGCCCCTGCGTGTATTTCTTTTGCATATGGGCCACTCCCACTTACAGGTTTAGCCTGACAAGCCTATTAGACAGGCAGGTGTTCTTTCCTGCTCATTCTGCCCACCAGCCTCTCCCTTACCAGTATCCTGCCCCGTCATGATTCACAGCCCTGGCAAACCATGGGAAAAAGAAGCCACTCAAACTGTTTGTTTTCTCGGATATCACCCTTGCTATCCCCATCCACCCACACAGGTGCATTTCTGTGTTTACACCTGCCAGCTTTCGGTGGCTGGATGTAACCTTTTGCTGTGTACAGAATGCTGAGATTATTGAGCAAGTCACATAGTTTATTGAGTGCCTACAGTGAAAACAGAAACCAAAAGTAAAACTTCAGAGCCAAAGCAATCAGTACAAGCAATCCATCTTTTCATGTTCTCAGCCCAGTTTCTCCCATCCACAGCTCACAGTGAAGTTCCTGACTCACGGGCAGGTAGCAGCATACAGTTTTATTGAGGTCTTGTCTGCTGTGGCACTGGAAATCTGTTCTGGTTTGCATAAAACCTCCAGTCAAACATACATCTCTTGTACCTCTGCTCCAGCATATTCAGCATCGCCATACAGCTAGGGCCGAGGTGAAAACATCCCCACTCAACAGAGCACCCCGCACTTCTTGGACTGCCCAAACCTCTCCTAGGGCATGAAGCTCTCCATCAGTTGGTTCACATTCCCTGTACCCTGAGCTACTTGTTCCCCCCCTCCCCCAGAGACTCAGCTCCACCATCCGATCGAGGCACTCCCGGTGGCCCCGTGGGTGTCCTCTCACTGTCATCAGGGCAGTGATGAGGAAAAATGGCAGGGAATGTCCAGCCTCCACTAGTGAATTTGTTAATTCTGGCAGTGCACAAACATCCAGAAAAGTCACTCAACTCTTGCAACTCGTTGGGACTCCCACTCTTCCATTCTGCTGAACTTTGAGCTGCAGCAGGGTTGTGCAGTGTCTGCTCCACATCATGCATACATAGAACCCCATTGTGTGCATGTGCCACCCTATGAGCGCATGGCCAGCCTTGCAGGATGGGTCTGACAGTTCTCTCTGTATGTCAGGGCTCAGCCAAATATCAGCAAAGGTCAGGATATCCATCGCCCCCCTGCCCCCAAATCATCCGGGCCTCATACATTGGACAGCTACAGCACCCACAGACAAAAGCCAAAACCATTTGGTTTCCCCTGGCAAACAACCTGCAGTAATAGCTTTCTATAGAGTAGCCTCAGGCTCATGAGAAGCAAAAATTGTTTCTTTCAAAAGATAAACAAATATGAGTTGCTTTTAACCAATTGGCAGCTTAGTTCTCGCATACATTCCATGTGCAATGACCTTCATTGCCTTGGCTGTGCAGATCCCCCCCGCCCCCACCTGTCCATTTCTCAACATTCAGTGGCTTCCCCACAAGCAGAATTTTAAAAATGCATGCTTCCATGTGATAACTGATGTAACATTTTTACATGACTTGGCGTGTGCACTGATGTACCTGTTAAATACATTAGTATTTGCAGTGTAACATGCAAATACATCTAACTTCGCTAAAATTTCTTCAATTGCTGGGCACGCAGATGGTTCTGTAATGAGTTGTTACTAATGACACATGGCCAATAGTGGACAGTAGTTACTAAGTACACCACTCACTTGAACAGCTTAAAGAGCATGATGCCATGTGTGAGCCACTATTGACCACTATTGGTCATGTGTCCTCACAGGACTTGTTGTGCGCCTAGCATGAGCTGCTATTGGTTACAGGCCAGCTATTGGTTGAAAAGCTTTTTGCAAAGCTTATGGCTATTAAACTGCATAGACATTCCTGTCACAAGCAGGTCACTGCACATGCCAACCCATCTAAAATGTTACCGACCGTTAGCACCACAGAAGCATGCAATTTTTTAAACTGGGGTGAGGCGGAACCACTGCATGGTATGAAATGGAAAGGTGGGGGAATCTGCAAGGCAGTGAAGGTCACTGTGCTCAGAATGTATGTGGGAGAAGAGCTGCCCTTTGGTTAAAAGCTACTCATGTATTTTTCTGTCTTTTAAGTAACAAAGTTATTACTGCACGTTGTTTGCCCAGAAAAGCCAAATGGCTTCAGCTTTAGTCTGTGGGTGCTGTGGCCATCGGGACTACGGGGCCAGAGAAGTCAGGGGGTGATGGATACTCTGGCCTTTGCTGACATTTGGGTGAGACCTGATGTATAGAGAGAACTGTCAAACCCATCCTTTGAGGCAGCCTATGGGCTCATAGGGTAGCACATGCACACAATGTTCTATGTGTGCATGGTAGTGCAGACACCACACAACCATGCTACAGTTCCAAGTTCAGCAGAATAGAAGAGGGAGAGCCTTAATTCTGATTAAGTTCCAGAATCTTAAATCAGATAATGTTAATTAATGCTGATTAAGTTCCAGAATCTTAAATCAAATGGCTGTATATCTTTTCCTAAAGACATCAATGTAAACTGTGTTTTTCTGATTTAACATTAAAATTACAATAAGGTTACATGAAGGGCTGATCCTGATCCCTCTCTTTCCAGTAGTAGTTATGCAGGAGATGAGCACTTGGTATGGAGGTCAGCAGCACATAGAGGCATGACAGGTGGGAGGGTTAGGAAGAGGTGGGATCGGGAGGATCCGTTGCTACATCTGTCACCTTTTCATCCTTGCAGCAGATTTGGACATGTACTAAACCAGTGCTCCAGTGTGTCGACCAGTACCTGGCCTGGCTACTGAGACCAGGCTTTGAGCCAGCGAGAATAGCAGCTCGGAACACTTACTTTAGGTTGTAAGCTCTTGGGCAGGAACCGTGTCTATCTTACTCTCTGTAAAGCGCAAGGTACATCGTTGGTGCTGTATAAAAGCTTATAATAATAATATGGTCACCTCCTAGATTACATACAATCCCTTTATTGAACTTCACAGACACAAAGGCAGTTTGGTGGCCGAGTCTCAAGAAAAGCAACTGAAACTGAGCATCCTGCATGCCTTTTACCTTTAAAAATGGCCCCCATCTCTGAGCCAACAACTCTAAATTGGGCACAATGTCACTTTGTCTATCTCCGGAGTGCAGCATACAATTCACCTAGTTTCCACTTGGTTATTTTTTTATTCTTGATAATGCTGTAGTACATTGTCTTGTTCTTCATGGGCGTCTTTTTTGGGCCGTGGCTCTTTTTCTCTCCTCTTTATGCCAGGATTTATTGCATAACAATTTGTAATTTGCAGCTTGCCTTTGTGGTGTACTAATTCATTTTTTTTTTTTAAACTTATGTTTTTATAGCAGTTAAACTACCACCTTTTTTTATTGTTACAAAGGAAAGGATCATTCCATTTTAATCTGTTTTGCATTCCTTGTCATCTTGTTTGCAGGGGAAAGCGGGCTTCGTGCAACCAGGAAACAGCGATGCTGCCAGAGATGGTGCATCTGAACCGCTATTTCGCAACGTAAATGAGGAACGATTGAGAAACACAAAGACCTATGCAGGTGAGATCTTCTTTTAGTTCAGCAGTAGCTATGCACCCTTTCATTTAAGTTGGATATGAAATGATGAATCTGCATTAACTTAAGTGCAGGCCCAAAAGGAAGGATCTTGTGTAGAAGACTGTTGGGAACCCTGGGTCTCGAGTTGGCATCTGAGGTGTTTCTTGGCAGTGGCCAGCCCTACAGTGTCACTGCATTGTCCTGACTGCTAGGCTGATCTCACCCAAATACATACCCTCCAACAGTACCTTTTTGCCCAGTACAGTAACAGGGTTTTGTTATCTTGTACTGGTCTCCAGCAATGTAAGCTTTGTACTGGGTTCAGCAAAGGAGTCATTGGGTGTTTTTACACACACACTTCTTCTGCATGTTTGCTGTTAGATCCTGAAACATCTGGCTCTTTGAACTTCTGCATAGAACTTCTTCCAGAACTTTCGTGTGTAAAATGTTCTCCTGGTAAACTGCTTTGCTCCAGGCAGCTGTGGTCACTTGGTTTCCATGGCAGCCAGTCACATCTATAGATGCAGCTACTTTAGGCTGCCTCAGGGCAGTGCGTGTGTGAAAAATGCATCCGGAACTTACCTGTGGACTTGTAAACCCAGACGTTTGAAAAATCCAGAACTTTAAGGTGTGTGTAAAAATGCCCAATGACACCTTATTAATCCAGCAGGACAAAGAGCTGTTACTCATTGCTAAGGGGCAGGAGTGGGGCACCCAGGGGCAGGCAATATAGACACCTGCCTAGGGCAGCAGCTTTTGAGGCTGGAGCAGCTTTTGGGAGGTTGGGTGCTTGAATGTTCTCAGCCAGCGTAGCGTCTGCCTGGTCACGGCACCCCCTCCCCCTGCTGCTGCAACTGCACTGCCTCAACCATGGTGCCCAAAGCTTGGACCCATCCATCCCCACCTGGAGAAGCCCCATTCTGCCCCCCGAATGCCCCACAAACGTGTTGTGCAGTGGTGCCAAGCATGGACGAAGAGACTCTGTTTCTGTACTGAGTGCCACCATTGTTTCCCTCCCTGACTTAAACAGCAGCCTGTACATGTACCAGGTCTTCAGGGGGGTGGGGGAGGGGGAGGGCTGAGTTGCCATGGGGTGCTAAAATTCTAAGTCTGGTGCTGGTGGCACCTTTTTTAACTTTAAAGTTTGGAATAAGCACCGCTATCAAAGAACAGAGGAAAGTAACATCCAGGCAGGAGGGGCTGGGAGCACGATAAAAGCTAAAAAATGTAGGAGGGGTATGAGTGTGTTTGTGAGAGATTACTCTTTAGTAGGGCTGTAGCGGCATACCGCCGCGGCAGCTTTTACCGACGGAAACCCCTATTCCGCACATCGTGGCACGGTACGGCAGAGGCAGCTTTCCGAGGGCTGCGGCTGCGGTTTGTCATTCATCAGAACTGGCGAAC
>QEPC01007142.1:1935027-1945252 GCA_003113815.1 Sphenodon punctatus
CCTTCCGGGGAAACCCGGAAGTTCACCAGAAGGCCTAGTAGCACTGAAGTCAGCAGCCACAGCCAGTGCTGAAGCCACCAGAGTTGGACCGCCAGCGCCACTGCCACCGCCGCCCAGAGCACAAGGTAGGCGATCCCTGGGTGGGGAGGTAGGGTGATCCCTAGGGTGGGGTGTGTGTTAAACCACCCCCAAGCCCAGGGATCACCCTAGTACAACCGTACCTACCTGCTGGTGCGGGCTCTGGGTCGCTGGCGGCAGCCCGGAGCCCGCACCAGCAGGGACTTTGGGGGAATTTTTTTTTTTTTTAAAGCTAGGCTGGGCAGGGTGGGTGGGGGATGTCCCCCCTTCCACCCACGCAGCCTGGACTGGGGAGGGAAAGTGGGGGGGTTGTGTGGTTTTTTTTACATTGCGGCCATTCATTTGAATGGCTGCAATGTAAAAAAATCCGGTACAGGGAATCCGGTAAACGGGCCGGATTACCGGGTTTAATCCGATACTGCCGGTACACCAAATACTGGCACTGGATACCGGTAGATCCGGAATTCCCACCCCTAATATACAGTATAGTTCAGGGGTGGGCAAATTTTTCTAATCCTGAGAGCCGCACCCATTTACCACAATGGGGTCAAAGAGCTGCATGTGGCTCTAGAGCCACAGTTTGCCCACTTTTGGTATATCTAGTGAATCAAAGCCTATTTGGTATGTTAAAATAATTTAATTGACATGGAATGTATATAAAAACTGCATCTTTCCATTTATACATTTGGCCATGCTGAGTGATATCTTTCTTTGCAGCCTTTGTTTCCCTGTTGGATAACTATGAGACATCAACTGGTGTGGCAGAAGTTGTAACTCCAGAGGAAACAGCAGAAAACAACTGCTTTCTTGATGCTATTTTGGAAACCAAAGTCATGAAAGTAAGTACAGTAATTTTTTCTAATTAACCACTTAAAACCATTAACCGTCAATTAAACTGACTTCAGTTCCTCATTTTCTCTCTTCCAGATTGTTCACCAATATTTAGTTAACAAAAATTTGTCAAAATCAAACCTTCAAGACTTTAAGTCCCAGCTCTACACTATCTGGTTTCAGCTGTACACCAGGGCAGAAGGAAAGGGGTATGTATGATTTGTTGCTACCTTTCAACAGTACCTTTTTGCACGGTACAGTAACGGCTTTTGTTGTATTGGGCTCCCAACAAGGTAAGCTTTGTACTGGGTTCAGCAGACAAAGGGTGTTAACACCTCATTAATCCAGCAGTAGTATAAACTGAGACTCATTGCGGAGAGGTGGGGTTGAGGCATCTTTTTTCACTTTAACAAGTTTGGGATAATCCTTGCTATCAAAGTACAAAGAAAGGGAACATGCAGGCAAGAGGAAGCTGTGTGCTTGGGAGCAAGATGAAAACTAAAAAAGTAGGAGGGATATAAGTGCGTTTGGGAGAGATGATTCTTAAGCATGCTGAAAGGGACTGTCGCTACTTCCACGTGGGATCTTCTGAGTGTCTTTAAAACTACAACTATAGAGCCAAAGTCAATGCACAGATTTGAGAATTTTGACTTTTTTACAGGCTGAGTGTAAACTGAACCATCAGTCCTGCACATACAAGCATAAGTGTACCCAAAACCTCTCACACAGATATTCTCTTTTTTCCAGCTCAGTCCCAAGGTTAGTCAGTGGGAATGACAAATTTTATAAGCACATGTAAATGTAGCAAATTAGGGGGGAGGCATGAAGTGTACTCTAATTTAGAAAATTAAGGGTTGGGCTGTGGCTCAAGTGGTAGGAGCATATGCTTTGCATGTATAAGGTCCCAGGTTCAATCCCCAGCATTTCCAATTCAGAATCTCTGGTAGCATGCCTCTGCTGGGGATCTCGGAGGGGTCTCAGGTAGCACACCTGTGCTAGCCTCTGCCAGAGACCCTGGAAGAGCTGGATTTTGGAGCCAAATTTGAACCCCCTGGTGCCGTATCAGGTTTTGACAATCCTGGACTAAGATGGACCATTGATCTGACTCAGTTATATCCTTACCTATTTTTTTTGCTGTCAAATGTTGGAGGGTATGCTATCTGCCTCCTAAACTAATGGAAACAGGGATTTAATGGTTCTTCCTTTTCCTGTGATCTCCCTGCTTGGGAGCTTGCAGGGAACTGCCAACAGGGTTAGCTCAAACAAGAAGCAGTCAGTGAAACAGAGATACTTTCCCTCACACAAACATAAGGAGAAGGAGGGATTGTTGGGAAAGCAGAGGACTTGGGGTGAGAGGTAATAACCTCTCTCCAGTACACAGAGCCCCCCCCACCCCCCAATTTTAACACCACTTGTTTGGAGAGGTAAATACATCCACTTTATCCTCATTTATTTAATCCCCGTGCTTTGGGGGTGGGGGACCCCAAAAAACCCAAACCAAAGTGAGGCAGCAAACCATGCCCCTAGCTCTAGAGTGGGAAATGGATCCCTAGTCTCCAGCTAGAAATCCAACCAGTGGACAACCCTGATTCTAGAGGTGGGACCCCGGGGCAATTACCGGATACCGGATTTACCGGTTTTCCGGTTCTCAGAAGAACCGGATTCTCGGATTAAATCCGGTATCGGTTTTATTTCATTGATTTCAATGGGGCACTGTGTCCCCATTGAAATCAATGGAATACAATTCCTCCCCCTCCCAGGCTGGGAGGTGGAAGGGGGGACACCCCCCACCCACCCTGCCCAGCCTGGATTTTTGTTAAAAAAAGAGCCCCCCCCAGCACCAGCGGCCGCGGCGTCCCCGCAGCCGCCGGTAAGTATAGACCCGATCCCTGGGGGGGGTGTTTAACACGCCCCCAACTCCCCAGGGATCACCCCTACTAAAGTTGACTCAGTGCTGTACCTTTGCGGAGCTCCGGGTGCGGCGGCGGCGGCGGCGGGCGATCCGGCGGCCTCAGCGCCGCCTGTGGCTGCCGGCGTCAGAGACGCTCTAGGCCTTCCGGGGAACTTCCGGGTTTCCCCGGAAGGCCTAGAGCGTCTCTGATGCCGGCAGCCACAGGCGGCGCTGAGGCCGCCGGATCGCCCGCCGCCGCCGCACCCGGAGCTCCGCAAAGGTACAGCACTGAGTCAACTTTAGTAGGGGTGATCCCTGGGGGGTTGGGGTGTGTGTTAAACCCCCCCCCCCAGGGATCGGGTCTATACTTACTGGCGGCTGCGGGGACGCCGCGGCCGCTGGTGCTGGGGGGGGCCTCTTTTTTTAACAAAAATCCAGACTGGGCAGGATGGGTGGGGGGTGTCCCCCCTTCCACCCGTGCAGGCTGGACTCAGGGAGGGGTTTTTTTAAAACTTTTTTGGTGGGACTTACATTGCAGCCATTCATTTAAATGGCTGCAATGTAAAAAAATCCGGTACCCAGAATCTGGTAACGGGACCGGATTTACCGGGTCGAATCCGATAATGCCGGTACGCCCAGTACCGGCATTATCGGATTTACCGGCACGCCCACCCCTACCTGATTCTGTACACCTAAATATAAAACAAGAGTTCTTGTGACAATCTATATGATGATCAGCACAGGGGGTGGAGCAGGAAAGACATTAATGAAAGCCAAATAAATCATCCAGATTTTTTTCTGGCTTTCTTTCCCAACCCTGAAATGGCAGTATTGGCCTTTCCCTGGTCTTTCACATTTAGGGGTTAATATGTCCCAGGACTCTACTCCCACCCACCAACCCAGGCCCCTCCTCTTCCACCACCTGAATTTAATGGCCAGGGTTGAGCCCTGGGCAAGCCCCACCAGGAATTAAGCCCTAAACACAGTTACCTCCCCAAAAATGCTTGTGTGGGAAAGATCAAATATTTTTCTACATGTCATGGTGAGACATTGGGCAGTTGCCCTTTAAATCCAAGATACTTTTTGGTGGTAAAGAGCTGAATATTTTTATTTTTATTTCCATAAGAAAGAAAAATAATCCAATATAGGAAATTTTCATGTATGGAACCTGGCAACTAATTGCAAACTGAATTCCTTTTTGCCTCCAGCAAGCTGTTATTAATTCATGTATTCAATTATTTTTGTAGGCCTGATTCATGTGGATTTGAACATGTATTTGTTGGAGAAACAAAACAGGGACAAGATATCCTAGGACTGCATAACTGGGTGCAGTTTTACCTTCAAGAAAAGCATAACCACATTGACTACAAGGGTTATGTTGCCAGGAAGAAAAAAAGCAGGGTAAGAGTGATTGTTTGTTTGCATTGCTAATTTGGCTCTAATCCTGAAAATGCTTGCATCGAGGGAGTCCCATTGGCTTCAATGGGACTATTCACTTAAGTGTTTACGGAATCAGGGCCTTTATATCAGATGTCAACTAGGGATGGGCGAACGCGGTTCGGAGTTCGCCCAAACTCGGCCTGTTCGGACGACCTAACCTGAATCCAAACACGAACTAACCAAACCGAACTCAATTCCGAACGTCAAAATGACCGAATAGTTCGGATCGCGTTCAGATGGCAAAAAAAGGGTCACTGGAAGGTCAAACATGACCTGGCGGGGTAGTCAGCTGAGGAGCAGACTTCCAGGCACCAGGGGTGGAGAGGCTTGCAAGAAACGAAACTCTGCCTCCCCCCTTCCCAACACCTTCTGAGCTAGTCGCTGTTCCTGAACAGCAGGCGTTTCAGAAGGCTCCCTCTCCCAGCATTTCCCAGCTCCCCAATCCATTGCAATTCTCCTCCCATTTCACCCATCTACCCCCATATTCTCATTCATTTATTTAGTTTAGCTTAGATAGATTTTAGTGGTTATTTTTGTTTTTACCCCTCCCTGTGTTCAATCTTCCTTCCTCCCTCCCTCCATTGAATCCTTTCCCTCTCCCATATATTCCATCCCAGATTCCCTTCCCTTCCCCTGTTTTTTCATTTAGAGTAGGATTATTAGTTTGCTTTGTTTCATTTCAGTTTTGTACTGAAATGAAACTTAAACCTTAAACTGAAACCTTGTGTTGTTTGTGATTCCCCCCGCATCCTCTCTCATTCATACATATATATGAGAGAGAGGTTAGAGATAGTAGACAGCTGTAGGAGTTAGCTTAGTGATAGAGATAGCGTTAGTGTTTGTAGGAGTAGGCCTGTGTACTTATTAGATAATCCATATAGTTCATAGCATTTAGAATAGTTAATAGCAGTTATTTAGTGTAGATAGATATGCATAATAGATAAAAAAATTAAATAAAAAACCCATATAAAAAACAAAAAACCCATATAAAACCAAATAAAAAAACAAAAAACCATATACAAAACAAACAAACGTAACCAAGCCAAGTACCANGTGTCTATTTTATTACTTTTTAAAGTGCCAGGTACACTGCTGGCACTATATAAATGTTTGTTAATAATAATAATAATAATAATAATAATAATAAAACGCACCCCCCCCCCATCATAAAAACATTTCCCAAATGGCTGAACCTGAACCGAATGGCCAAACCCAAACCCGGCGAATTGCTGAACGCACGAACCGAACACGGCCGAACCACGGTCTGTTCGCCCATCCCTAATGTCAACAGATTCATTGAAAATTGATTTTATAGTGAGTTCAGTGCATTGCCTTACTGGTAGACTAATTCTGATCTTTCCAGGGTTTACCTGCTATAAAGGTGGAGGATTTTTTTTGTTTTTAAACCAAGATAATTCTTGGACCATTTCCCCCCCTACAATCCTTTGTGGAGAGAGGAGAATGCATTGACTTTATCATCCTGGAGTCAATAAAGAGATCCTGATTGTTGAATGCAGACAATTCCTCACCTACAACGTTCCTTTCTCCAATATTTAAGCTGGCATTGGGTGTTTTTAAACGAGTGAGGCTTGGGGGTGTTCGTGGCTGCAGAGCAGCCACTCAAATGGAGTGCGTGGGAAGGGATTCCAACAGACAGCTCCCAGAATGGCTACCATGGCAGCCGCCTTGCACTCCCCTTGCCACGGACCATGGGGGAAGGGCGCTGGGCTGGCCTTTGAAACTGGCATGTCCCAGGCGTGAGCGCTGGGGATCCTATGCCTATTCTGGAGGTGGTGTCAAAATTTTCTTTTTAGCAAAGCGTTTGGGTGGCAGGAATAGGAGTTGGGGTGGGTGGGTTTAGAGGTGAGGGTGGGTTGGTTTGTTTTTTTTAAAAGCAATTTTTATTGTACTTAGTGCTTTTAATTATATAAATTGCCCTGAGCCTTAGGGGAAGGGCAGGAATTTAAATAAATAATAAGAGGGTAAATGCTCCAGCTTTAGGACAAATAGGATGGGGATTAAGAGACAGAGGATGCAAGTGAGTTCTGTCACACTTTATTGGGTTCCAGATTGCTACCAAAATTGTTATCTTCATGGAATACGAATTTTGAAGTGTGTAGCACTAGACATTTTATATATAAAAATATAATCTCTATTTTCAAGTTGTAAAGTATCCCAAATATGTCTTTGTAGCTGTGAACTAGGAAAGCAGCCTCCTCCTTAAGTTACTTTATAAAAACATTAAGTTTCAGTCTACTTTCCCTGTAATTTTCACTAATGTCCCTTTGCTGCTTTACATAAGTCCCATTACCATACTGCCACTGGGTGAACTACCGGCAAGCATTAAAAGGAACCCTAGCATTCCCAAAGGGGCTGGCTAAGACAATGGGTGTTTTTACACTGATGTTTAGTCTGGGTTAATTTTTCTTATTCCAGATTTAATGGTCCGTGTAAACGACGTATCCTACTATAAGTAGCCCAGGTTTGGAATAAACACCATGCTCACACAACTGGTTTTCCAAAGTTTTATTATTCCGGGTTCAAAGTAAGCCTGGATTAATGTCCGTGTAAACATTTATAAACATAAAATGATCATGAAGAGCGCTAGCAAGACCTGAAATCCTCTCGACCCTGCATGTCTGTGTGCCCTCATATGCGTGCATCAGCGCAGGGTGATCAGTGAACCCCTCCAAGGTTTTGGAGCTGTGGCTTGGAACATCCCCAAGGCAGCACTTGTTCCTTTGGCTTCATGCCTTCTGGGGCTGTCACAGGGTGAGGTTTCCCACCTGTTGTTACATATAGATTCCTCTGTAGAGAGGTGAATGAAGGGTTAACACTTGGCCAAGGGAGGGGAGTCTGTCCTGCACTGGCCGGTGGGTTGAAAGCTGCCAAAGCAGTTTGTACAAGAGAAGCGTGTGTGGAAATTGACATGAGCCATCTACAAAGTATCCACACAGCTCAGCAGGGTATGGGGGCTTGGCTGCTTGCCAGAGGCAGCACAGCGGCAAGTAGGGCTGTACCAAATAGTACTTCCGAGTAGTCAGGTCAAATACCAAAGTTCCAAATAATCAACCTGAATATTTGGCGGCCCTTCTGCGCTGTTTCCAAAGCTTTGGAATTTGAAATTTCAGACTTCGGAAAACTTCAGAAACTTTGCAAAATGCTTGAACCAGAAGATAGCCCCCCAAAGTGCAACTGCATGCAGAAATAAAAAAAAAACCCCAAAACCTCAACAGTAGTGAACCCCCAGCATGGCCCACCATCAGCAGGGAGTGTAACCACTTTAATCATTATGGCAACTAAGCAGTGCACCAAACTACAGGCTAGCAAGGGACGTTCGCTCAAGAAGAATACAACTCCTCCTGCAAAACAGTCTGCAACTGCATGGAGAAATAAATCCCACCAAAAAAAGCCAGTAAGCCCAGACCCCATCAGCAGTCACAAAATTAAGAAACCAGACATTCACCCCCCTCCAGGGGCACCCTCTTCCTTGGCATGAGATTGTGGCTATGGTAACTTGAACAGACCAAGCAAACTTGGAAAGTGGAGCCAGGCAGAAAGATCCCTCCTCATGGCGCCTAGTTCCAAACAAGCAGCAGGCAGCAATGTGGCTTGGAACAGTTAATTTTTTAATTTTGTTTTAAACTATGACATGGTAAAGGATGATGTAATCCCCATCCCCCAGCATTGGCCCTATCGACAGAACAGGCCAAGCCATACCATACCAGGCCAGAAATTCCTCTCCGTCCCCACCTCCCAACTGATTACTTACAGATCCAGCTGCACTGTAGAAGGCTGGTCAGTCAGATTCACCAAAGAGAATGGACAAAATGGTTGCAGTGCAGACACTTTTACTTTGCACTGCCAGCCAATTCAAAAGCTGACCATTTGACTTGGCTAGCCAATCAAAACTTGCCATCTGGCTTACCATCACTCAATTGTCCCCTCCCATACCCCCCTCCAACCAAATATGGCACTAGGTTTCGTTTCCAGAAAAATCTCCACTATCTCCACTAGCCCCCCACGTGCACAGCACTTTCCAACCTTTTCCAAATAATGGCCTTGGTCCATGGAAGTTTGGAATTTGGCCTTTCCGAACACCTTAATATTCAGCAAATTCTGAAGTTTTTCAAAGACTTCGTTTCAGCCCTAGTAATAAGTGAGATGAGGTTGCAGAGAGGACATTGGGATATGGACTGAGCTGAATAGGGGCTGCAGCAAGTTTTGGGGGGTGCAGGGATCTGGAGTTAATTTCTCTTTCACAGAGACTCAGGCCAAGAAATCAGCATTTTGATTTCTCTTCCCCCATACCTGGTGCATAAAATTAGCCTTGGGATCATTCAAAAGGGGGAGGAAATCTTAGTGGAAGAAGGTGATTGAATCCACCAGCAAAGCACCATGGGATTTTCAGTCCTCTGTTTTTATCTAAACCTGTATTGTTTACACTGCTATCCCAGGACAAAATTTAAATCTGGGATAGAAATGACTGTGTAAAGCATACAGCCCAGATTAATAAACTCATTATGTAAGCATGGGATCACATCCATGTAAAAACAGCCAGTGCTGTGACATCCTTTTATCCTGCAGTGACCAAGCTGTCCCAGCACAACCAGAATAATACATTTTATGCCTTTCTGTGGTAGTTTGAGCCTCCCCCCCCCCCCACACCCCTTGCTCCCACCCTCCTGTTGATTCCCCTCTTCACCTATAATTTTGGATCCCCCCCTCCCCCCAGGCTCAGTTAAAGCGATGGTAGGGATTTGCTAACTGTGCTCCAGATGTATGTTGCTGACTGATCCAAAACCCCATGGCTGCTGAGAAATGGAATAAATCACCATGAAACTATGTAAAACTGGGTCTGTCTTTTCCCTGCTAGTTAAAATGTCATTGTGTGACTCTTCTTATTTGCATCATTTTGTTTTGCAGCCCGATGAAGATGATCAAGTTTTAACCCTCCAGTTCAGCTGGAAGGGTCTGGTCAAGCCTATGGGAGGCTCCTTTATTGGTGTAAGTCCAGAGTTTGAATTTGCCCTTTACACCATTGTGTTTTTGCAGTCTGGTGAACATTGTACACGTGAGAAGGTGCGGATAGAGGAATATGATATACAAATTGTTGTTTACCGCCACGGACAACACATAGGAACTGCATACCCAGTCCTCCTGAGCAGCAACAACAAAGATTTATATTGAAGATAACAAAGCTCAGTTGAATTTAACAATAAAACATTGATCAAAGTTTCAATTTAAAGGGGTGCATTTTTAAAATGCTCTGGTTTGATATACTGTGTTAAGCTAATCCAAAGATGTGCCTTATAAAGCAATCTTCAGTGCTTGTTTAGCTTTGAAATTCCTGCTATTCGCATAATAAAAGAACAGTACCAAAGTATCTTAATAAATTCCAAAGCTGCTTTTTATGTTCCTGAACACAGAACAGCTTTTTAAAATGGAAATGATCAGGGCCAGAAGAATGATGACAAAACACCCATGAGTAGATTTAAATTGACAGGCCACAACTCTTTAGATCAAAATATTATGCACCAAGGAATTGGTGCCAGTGCAGGATTTATCACCTTGCACCAATGACCAAAGAATTGAGAGGAAGCTCCCTTAAGCAAATCCTTGCAACTCCATTCATGATTTAACCTGCTTCTGTATCCCACCGTTCTTCTTCGAGGATCTCCGCGATTCTCACTCTTGGGAATTTACTTCCTGCTCCGCAGGTACCGGAAAACCTCTCGTCAGCAGTATCCAGGCAGATTACGCCTGGAAAAGACTAGAATATGGTGAGGGCTGCGCCCCCTCCACTCCCCCTCCCATCCCGAGAAAAGCGCAGGCCCGCATCACGAGGGATGGAAGTATAAAAGGGGGAGGAGCCCCCACCGCCTCAGTTCCTTCCAACCGCGTGGCGTTGGAAGACTTCTCGGCGCTTTTCAGCGTTTTGTCAGTAGTTAAGAAAAAGATAAAGAAGAAGATTTAAGAAGTGAG
>QEPC01007142.1:1945352-1964693 GCA_003113815.1 Sphenodon punctatus
GCGCTTTTCTCGGGATGGGAGGGGGAGTGGAGGGGGCGGAGCCCTCACCATATTCTAGTCTTTTCCAGGCGTAATCTGCCTGGATACTGCTGACGAGAGGTTTTCCGGTACCTGCGGAGCAGGAAGTAAATTCCCAAGAGTGAGAATATGCGGAGCTCTCTCGAAGAACAGAGTTACTGGTAAGTAACCTCCGTATCTTCCTGCTGAGGGATGCTGGGTATGAGGGATGGCAGAATGAATGATTCAGACCACTACCAAATCCCAGCTGCCTCCATGCTGGGACAACAAGGGTACAGGACAAAGGAGATCAGTCTGCAGTATCTTGGTCACCCCTGCACCCTCACTCATCTATTTGTCTGAGTCTCTGTCACTCTTGGTTTACTCTTTAAAGCTGAGGTTCTGTTACATTAGCTCCACCAGGGGGTCAGGGATCTCCGTAGGAAAGCTTAAGTTTCCTCACCAAAAAGTCACAATAGACAATTATGACTAAATACTACAATTTATTACCCTGCCAAACTGGCTTTCACACTACTATAAAAGCACTACGGAAGCACGCAAAAAGGTTGATTGATTACAATGATATATATTCTTGGAGAATATATATCGTTGTAATCAATCTCACCACACACATCGCAGGTCCCAAAAAAGTTGTCCAGGGTCTGTGGGGGAAGATGAGATGTTAGCTAGCTGCTGTGCTGCAGATAGCTGGAGCTGGAGATAAGAATCAACAAAAAATAGTAACAATAAAAGATAGGAAAGCAAAATATAAAACAAAGTTGTGCAGAAGCTGAAGAATGTCCCCTCAACAGACAAGGAGCATGGAAGCTCCAAAAAGGGAGGGAAAAGACAAAGCAGCACTTGGGGGAACTCTGCCCACAAGGCTGAGTAAAAGAATTGAAGGGAAACAGTCCCATCCAGGACTAATACAGTGCTTCCCTAAAGAAAAGTAATGTTGGCAATTAGGGACAAAAATTTAGAGAAAGTAGGAATTGCCCTTTTTTCTGAGGCAAAAAAATTGTTTTAAAAAATTACCCTGCTCCTCCTGCCACAGGCAGCTCGGGGCAGCTTACAATCATAAAAACATCAATAATTTAAAACAATTCATAAGAGGAGGAACAAGTACCCTACACCCAACCCCCTGGCAGAACAGCCAGGTCTTACCACTTCTTTGAAAGGAGGGAAGATTCAGGGCCAGCCAAATCCCCACCGGAAGGGAGTTCCACAGCTGTGGTGCGGCCACCGAGAATGCCCTCCCCTGCATGGCCCCCTGGAAAATCTGGGGGAGCTCGAGCAGGGCACTCCCGGATGACTGCAGGGGCTGATCCAGGACAAGGGAAGTGAGGCAGTCCCGCAGATAGGCAGGGCCTAGGCCGTTTAGGGCTTTATAGGCCAAGACCAACACCAAAAAGAGGAAAATCCCAACTAGGAACAAATAAAAATAAAAGAAAAAGGTAGGACTTGCCCTTTTCTCGATTTAGGGTTACCTTTCACCCAGTCAGTCCATTATTTGACTGCCTGCGGGCCTCACCTGCCAGGCCACATTCATTTTCCATTTATTCCTATAGCTTGCGAGTTGTCTCTGCCAAGCTACATAGGATTCAGAGAGTAGAGCTCTCTTCAGCTCAAATGACGGCAAGCTTCCTCTGCCAGGTCTTTTCCTTCAGTAGAGCTTCCTTCAGCTCCTTAATATTATCCCCTTACTGGGGTGGGAGGCAGGCCCACCCATTCCTTCCTAATCTCCCAGCCCTGGGATGCTTAAAGCAGGATTACTCCATGCAATGTACTCCCAGTAACTCATAAGTATAATTACAGCTTAACAAACATCCATACATTTCCCAGGGCTTATCATTTAAACTTTTAGGTTTCTTGCAACCTTTAACACCCCCATGCCATGTCTGGCCATGGTTCCACTCCCCTTCAGAAGAGGGTTTTTGGGGTGGGGGGGGTGGGGGTGTGTGTCTCATTTTTAGCCCTAGTTCTTGTTTTGTTTCAAACTACAGCCAAACTTGTGGTTTTCCCTTTCTGGCTCCCCTCAGTCAGGGCTAATTAGTTTCAGGCTCTTCCAATTAGCTTCTTGCTAACAGAACCCCAGCTACTACAGTTCACTACCTTCAGCAGGTGCTGCAAATGCTTATCAAGGTCTCAGCTCTCTACAGCATGGCCTAGTTCACTTACTGCTTGTAGCGCAAGCCTCTTTCACTCGTTCTCCCAGAGGTTAATTCCTCTGCTCTGTTCCCACAGAGCCACTTGCTCTCTCTATATATTATCCAGTACCACATGTCTCCTTAGGGCTTGAGGCAAGTTTAGCCAGTTTCCCTACCTGTCAAGATCCAGCCCCCTTTTCCTAGCTTTCATTACCTCTCCACTCGAGCCTTCACAGTCAGATTGTTTGCACCTTTTTATCTAATTTGTCAGGGGATTCCTCAACCCTCTTATTCACTATATTTTTCCATTTTTCTAAGATTTCTAATGTCAAGCCTGTCTGTACTTCCTTGTCTATTTTCCTTTTCTTCTGTCTTTCTCTACAGGGCTTTTGTTTCTCTGGGCATCCTCTCTTCAAATGTCCCTCTTTATTACAAGCCCAACAGGTTTTTCTCTGGGGTTTCTTTTCTTTACAGGATTCACCTCCCATCAATGTCTCCACTGTTTGAACCACACAGGGTTCTCCTTTCCAGGGTATCCCCCTGTCTCCAAGACCTAAAGGTGTAGACTCCTTCGTACACTCTTTTCTACAGGCCCAGCCTATCCATTTCTTTCTTGGCCTCTGCACCTTTGTAGATCTCCCAGTGGGGTAATACCACCATACATGTCCCTCTTGCCCACAGGTAAAGCACAGTCTTAGGGTTCGTTCTCTGGTGTAGCTCCTTTCAGTTACATAGGGCCACCATTTTCATAAAGGTGTCCCCTTAGCCCACAATAATAGCAGTTCCTCAGGACTCCCCAACTGAGAACACCCTAGTACCTGTTCTCCCACACGGTCTGTCCAGGGGGAATCCTTCCAGCTTGTGGCATCCGCTGCTCCTGAGAACCTCTGTTCCAACAGCAACTCTGGCTCTATCCAAGTCCAGAGAGTCCTTGGTTGCCACCATATTAGTTGCACTCCACCCACCACGATTTTGTCTCCCTGGATCTACATCCCGCCTTTGGGTTAGGGGTAAACCTCCAGCCCGCTCAAGCCCCGAATCCTTGGTCGATCTCCTTTGCACCTTGTGGTTTTTCATTGAGCTGCTACCCAGCACAATCCTCTCTCTGGGCACACTTCTCCACAACACTCCCCTGCCTCAGGACCTTACCACCTTTGGGGAATCACTGACTTAGTGGTCAGCAAGGCATGCCCACGGTCTCCACCATATGTAGCAGAGCCCCATTTAATCATGGGTGAGTGCTTGCAGGATCAAGCACAAAGTAGAAGGTCACTCCAGGAGCTTTACAAACAGAGTTTATTCAATAAACAGTCCATAGGCCAGGCACCAATCCTCTGGCCATTCCATAATACCTCTATAAACTTATAGCCAGCTCAGCCTAGCCAAACCAAGTGCAATAAGCTAGCTAACAGGATTCACACTTCTGGGCCCAGACCACCTCTCTCCAGACATCCAGGTCAGGAACCTTCCAGGTAGCCTCCTCAGGAGATGCGCTCTTCTCTGTAGTCCAGAGCAGACTGCCTTTTTTTTCCAGGCTGGCCTCTCTTTTATGCTTCAGGCCATGCCCTAAACTTTGCCACTTCCTGTGGTGGCCATTTTAGGTGGTCTCTCTCTTCTAGGTGCCATATTGCTTGCCTTCTTAAAGGTATAGCACCATATTGTGGCACCACTCTGCCACACCAGCAGAAGACAAAGAAGCAAGTAGATTCCAGTTAAAACAGCAAACTATGATGGCAAGTAATCCATAACAGTAAGTTATTATTAAACAGCAAGTAAACAATAATGAATCATAAATACATATTATATTCAAACAGGTGGACAGAGCCATATTAACATGGTTTTGTCTCAATAAATCTGGGCGTATGTTTCTCCATGACACATAGATAATAAAGAACATGTTTATTTAACATCTTTCAGCACAGAAATAGTGACACCAAAACGGTCAATACTGTCGTTTAGCAATTCAAGGGCTGAAATGGGCCTACTTTTTAGGCCTATTTTCCCTGGCTAGTGGCTACAGTTCCCAAATTTGCCCCTCTTCTCTGACCTGGAGAATCAGGGATTCTGGGAGGGGCAGGGATAGCCTTCCAACAAGCTGGCTCAGGGTGAGGGAGTAGGGCCAAGGCCCTAAGTAGCGAGTGGTGCCAGAGTCTCCAGGTTTTAGGGAGCAGGGCCTTGCAGAAAAGCCTGTCTCAGCAGCCACCCTCACAAGTGGTGATAGCAGTGTCCACCCCAGCCCATAAGCCTCAGCCATGGCATGGAGGGAGCACCAGCAAGAGCCTCAGACATGGCAGCAGAATGTCAGGGCACAGAAGGTACCCCACCTCTCATGAGGGCAGCTGCTGGGATAAGCTTTTCTGTGAGGCCATGCCCCCCAATTTCAGAGACTCACCCTAAGACCAGGCCTTGGGGATGGCCATGACAGAAAAGGGGCAGATTATGGGGACTTTCCTGCCCCCTTACTGATGTGGTTTCCTTGTCTGTACTAGGGGTGGGACATCAGGCAAAATACTGACTACCAGTTTTACCCGTTACCAGTATGCAAAATACCAGATTAAAACCGGTTTACCGGTGCCGGATTTATTACATTGATTTCAATGGGGAACTGTCCCCATTGAAATCAATGGAATACCTACCTCCCCCCTCCCCCTCCCAGGCTGTGCGGGTGGAAGGGGGGGCACCCCCCACCCACCCTGCCCAGCCTGGATTTTTAAAAAAAAAATATATTTTTTTACCCATAAGTCCCTACTAGTGCGGGCTCTGGGCCGCCGCCGGCAACCTGGAGCCCGCACCAGCAGGTACTAGGGTGATCCCTGGGGTGAGGGGGGTTTTAACACACACCCCACCCCAGGGATCACCCTACCTCCCCACCCAGGGATTGCCTACCTTTGGTGCTCCGGGCGGCGGCAGCGGCGGTCCGGCGGCTTCAGCGCTGGCAGTGGCTGCCAGCTTCAGCGCTTTCTAGGCCTTCTGGGGAACTTCTGGGTTTCCCCGGAAGGCCTAGAAATGCTGAAGCCGGCAGCCACCGTCAGCACTGAAGCCTTCGGACCTCCGCCGCCGCCCAGAGTGCCAAAGGTAGGTGATCCCTGGGTGGGGAGGTAGGGTGATCCCTGGGGTGGGGTGTGTGTTAAACCACCCCCCACCCCAGGGATCACCCTAGTACTTGACAGTAACTACCTGCTGGTGCAGGCTCTGGGTCGCCGGCGGTGGCCCGGAGCCCGCACTAGCAGGGACTTCGGGGAAACATTTTTTTAAAAAAAATCCAGGCTGGGCAGGGTGGGTGTGGGATGTTCCCCCTTCCACCCACGCAGCCTGGACTGTGGAGGGAAAGTGTTTGGGGTTTTTTCTTTTCTTTTTTTACATTGCGGCCATTCATTTCAATGGCCGCAATGTAAAAGATCCGGTACCAGTAGTAGCCCCCAATTACCGGATTAATCCGATACTGCCGGTACACCAAAATACTGGCAGTATCGGATATCAGAAGATCCGAACTTCCCACCCCTAGTCTGTACCATTTATTTATTTTATTTTATTTTTAATTTTTATCCTGCCCTTCCCTCCAAGACTCAGGGCAGCGAATAGAAATATGTAAAATACATAAACTTAAGACATATATAAAAGAAATTAAAAGAAATCCTAAACCCCACCCACCAACCCTGTCCCTAACCCCTCTACTCCTACCCACCAAACCCTATCCCAGCCCGCCAAACAACTGGTCAAACAAAAAGATCTTACACCTCTTCCAAAAGGTAATCAGGCTCGGGCTTAGGCGGATCTCCGGGGGGCGGGGGGAGAGTTTAATAAGTCTGGAGCAGCCACTGAGAATACCTCTCTGTGTGAACTTCACAGGCAGTTGGTACTCGCAACAGGACACCCTTGGAGGCCATGACAGAACATAAAGGCAGAGGCAGTCCTTCAGATACCTTATGCTCAAGCCATTTAGGGCTTTATAGGTCAAAACCTGCACCTTGAATTGTTCCCGGGAAGCTATTGGCAGTCAGTGCAAACTCCAGATCACCAGTGTATATGTGCTTTAAGCAGCCGACTCCCAATATAAGGTGGGCCACTGTGTTCTACACAAACTGCAACTTCTGAACAGTCACCCATGGCAGTCCCATGTAGAGCGCATTGCAATAGTTTAGCTTTGAGGTTATGAAGGCATGGATGATGGTGGCCAAGTCCAAGGTTGCAACCATCTCACCAGTTGAAGTTGGTAAAAACACTCCTGGCCACTGCTGCAACCTGGTCGTCCAGGTGCAGAAAAGGATCCAAGAGTACCCCCAAGGCTGCAAACCTGAGTGGGCAAAGGAGGCTGAACCCCATCAATAAGAGGGGTCCCTACATCTCCCAGATCATACGGCCAGCCAACCATCATCACCTTGGTCTTGTCTGGATTCAGCTTCAATCGGCTCTCCAGTCTCCAATGGCAGCCAAGCACCCGGTAAGCACCAAGACTGGAGGGTCTGGGTGAGATATAGAGTTGGTTGTTATCAGCATCCAAATCTCTAACCTGGGGTCCCCACAGCTGGCAAACCCCAGGAAACCCTCATTTTCACTGCCACCGCCTGGGTTCCAAAAATCAGAGGGGATCCACACAACCCAGGATATGTGAACCTCAGAAAGTTATAAGCTCACAGCTTCCCAAGGCACCCTGGTCCCCCTTATCTGGCGTTCTCCCCCTTCCAAGAGGCAGAACCCTTGGAGCAACCCAGAGGTGCTTATCTTGGTCAAAAGCTGTCTTGGTTAAAAGAGCCAGAGGGGAATTCCTCCGTGGGAGGTCATCTGGTCTAGGACCCAGTCCAAGCCAGGGAGGTCTCTGCCCAGCCATGTGATGACAAACCAGTCACTCGGTTCAGGAATGTGGTTAGTAATGTGACTAGATTGCCATGTGCTCGTAGGAGAAAGGAGGGCAGGTCTCGCCCTATTCAGGAATACAATGCTGTCCTGCCAGGGTCCCTCTAGAGGCAAAGGCAGGGGCAAAAGGCTTTTTTGCCACAGATGGCACCTCATTCCAAACCTCTTAACAATCTCACCCAGGGGCCTCAGATACACATTGAACAGGAGTGGGGACAAGATGGAACCCTGTAGAACCCTACAAGGGAGCTCCTGAGCAGATGACAAGCCACTGCCCATCACCACTCTCTGGGTTCTCCCATCCTGGAATGAACAGAACCACTCAAGAGCAGTACTGGTGAAAGATTATTATTAATTATTATTATTATTATTATGCATTTATATAGCGCCAGCAATGTACCTGGTGCTTTACAAAGTAATTGAATAGACATGGTTCCTACCTTACGGCTTACAGTCTGAGAGATGGGGAGGGGGGAGAGGAGACGAAGGAAGGGGAACAGAGGGAGAGACAAGGAGTGTAACATTCACAACGATGCGAGGTCCCAGGTGCATGCGCTTGACTTAGTTTCATCAAGAATGATGGCTGGTTGGTCCATGTGGTGAGGATATGAGTACACAGACCTTAGGTAACAGATTGTACTGGATGGAGGGTATCAGCAGGAGTTAGGTGAGGGGAATAAGAAGTTGGGGAGGGCAGAGCAGAAGAGGTGGGTCTTGAGGAGGGATTTGAAGGCACGAAGGGAGGGGGCCAGGCAGATGTGGGCAGGGAGGGAGTTCCAGGCATGGGGGGAAGCTAGGGAGAAGGGACAAAGACAGTTAGGGGAGCAGAGGAGGCGTGGGAGGGTGAGTGAGGGGACAGAGGAGGAGCGGAGTTCACGGACTGGAGTACGGAGGGAAATTAGCACAGAGAGATAAGGGGGAGCAAGGTTGTGAAGAGTTTTATAGGTGAAGACTAGGAGCTTGTGCAGGATTCGTTCAGGAAGGGGAAGCCAGTGAAGAGAGGAGAGGAGGGGCTGCACGTGGTTGAAGCGACAGGTGAGGTGGATGACCCTGGCAGCAGAGTTTTGAATGGAGATAAGGGGAGAAAGATGAGAGCAGGGGAGGCCAGTGAGAAGGAGGTTACAGTAATCGAGGCGGGAGATGACCAGGGCATGAACAAGGGTTTTGGCAGAGGAGACAGAGAGAAAAGGGCGAATCTTAGCAGTGTTATGGAGGGAGAAGCGACAGGATTTGGCAACAGAGTTGATGTAGGGTTTAAAAGAAAGGGGTGAGTCAAAGATGAAGCCTAAGCTACGGGGTACAATTTCCCCTGTCGATTTCCAGGCGGGAGATTATCAAACAAGGCCACAAGTGCAGTCTCAGTGCCATACCCAGGACAAAAACCTAACTGATATGGGTCCAGGAATCTGAGAGCATTGAGATGTGCTTGGAGCTGCCAGGCAACCACCTGTTCAATAACCTTCCCTAAAAAGGGAAGATTAGAGATAGGATGGTAGCTGGCAGGCAGTAGATATTAAGAGATGGTTTCTTGAGCAAAGGAGAGACAATCACAATTTTGAGGCCATCCTGCACCCTGCCCTCCCAAAGGGAAGCATTGACAACCCCAGCCAGCAGTGGCCTCAATGTCTCCCGACTAGTTTTCACCATCGAGAATGGGCGTGGAACTAATTCACAACTGGTCGCTTGCACCACTCCAAGTGCAGCCTCTGCATCGGTTGGCAACGCAAATTGAAACCAGTCCAAACAAACCGGACAAGACTGCGCCTCCCCAACCCAAAATTCTGACTCTGCACTCAAAGTAGCAGTGCTCAAGTTGAGCCAAATACGAGTGACTTTATCTGCAAAGTAGTTGGTAGACTCATCACAGCGGGCAGCTAGTGACTCCAACTCCAGGTGGAGACAGCCAGGATTTAAGAAACTATTCACCACCTGGAAGAGCTCCACCAGGCACTTTGGAGATGCTATGGCAGCAGTGAAGAAAGCTTTCTTTGCCACTGCCACAGCCACAGCATAGTCCTTCAAAAACAGGCTTTCCGCAGTTGGTCAGCTTTGATGTGACCCTACACTCTAAGCACCTACCCTCCCGCTTTAGCAACCCCAGGTCCTCCGTATACTAGGGAGACCTGCGCTGCAGCAGTGGAGGAAGTGGACACCTGGGTGCCACCATGTCAATAGCCTGGGTCAACACAGCATACCACAAATCAATCAGGGCATCAACAGAGAGACTGTCAAGTTCAGTGGATAAATCCCCCAGAGAGTTTTGGAATCCTATTGGATCCATTAGTGTTGGGAGCAGACCATTCTAACTAGTCCACCACCCCAACGGGGGCAAAGGAGGGCAGGGACCTGGGCCCCCATAAGATAATGATCTGACTATGACATTGTGACACCACCCAGTAATCGGATCCCCTGTTTTGGTGCAGAACCAGTGTATCATGATAGGGGTGTGGCAGCATCTTTGTCCTGCCCCTCCCCCAAATATATGTATGTAGTCCTGCCCCCTTTGGATTGCATCCCAGAATAAGGTGACAATCCTATTAGTGCATAGGGCCATGTGTTGCTTTTGAGCAGGTCACCATGGTCCCTGTGTTTTGCCTATTGTTGGGGGGAAATGCAGTGAATATGGGTCCCTGCCTCTGGGAAACATTGTGGTTTGGGTTTTGACCTACGTGTTCACCCTGGCAGAGTTGGGATTTTTATGAGTTACACTAAGGGCACAATCATCTGCCACAGACACTGACGTTGATGGAAAAAACTCTCATTGATTTTAATGGTGTAGGTTTCCACCATAAGCCTCCATGTCTGTGTTTGTTCCTATCTGGTACAGCTGTTCTCTGCATTGCAAATTCCCCATGGCTTGGAAATAATGGCACACTCATGACTTTTTGATGGAAGAATGGAAGTTCCCAAAAGATCTCCTTTCCCTCACTTCCCCAAACGTGGGTTTTTCCCAAACTGCACGTCATGACACCGTGGTGTGGTGCAGTGTACAGGGTTCCGTGTCTTGGAACTTGCACATGAGGGAGCAGGGTGCTCCTGTTTCTACTCCCTGTTTGGCAGGGAGAGGAAGCACTATGCATTTTGCAGCAGTGGGGGGAGGGATGAGTGGGCCAGGGCAGGAGGGATACAAGAACAGAGCTGGGTTAGGGGGCAGCAAAGGAGGCCAAGTATGGGATGAAGCAGGTGTGGGGGTGGGGGGTGGATAGGGGGTCTCAAGTAGCCAGGCTGGAGGATGGGCCGGACCTGGCAAGGCAGAGTTCACTCACTGGGGCGTCTAACCTCATCAAGATTGAAAGAAGGTGTTGTAACCTTGAAACATTTGGGAACTATTGTCTTAGTCCTCTTAATATTTCACTCATCATAACAAAGGTTTCCCACCCACCTCCTTGGTAGAGGGCCATCCTTTTATCTTAATTTTTTTCAAATCAATTTTCACAAATCCATTAACACTTTCTCAAGATAACCACTAGAGGGCACCAGTTAATCACTCAGTTGAGAAGATAGTGGCAAAATACTGAGATCTATTTCCCACTGTAAGAGCTACAAAAAGCAAGTTACACATATGTCACTCCTCTCAGTGCCAACCTGTCAGGATAAAACATTGAGCCTTGCAGCCTCTATTTTTACTACTTATTTCTATTACCCCCTGTGCACTTATCCCCTGATCCCACTTAACTCTTATGAGAAGTGGCCAGAGACCTCAGTCTCCCTGACTTCTGCAGGGCCATCTGTGGAACAGGATACCTTGTTTATATCCACCACTTGCTATGAGGCAGATCCAGGCAAATGCAGGAGCCAGGCAAATGTAGACTGTGTGACCACACAGAGCCCACAGAGCACAGGGGAGCCTCAAGGGCTGTGTGTGTGTGTGTGTGTGTGTGTGTGTGTGTACACATGGGGTGTATGAAAACACTTGAAATGACAACATAAGTGAGAGAAGCACTGTCATAGAGACCTACAGAGCCTCAAACGTGGGGAGCTCCAGCCTGGGCCACGGAAGGCCTGTAGTGATTTGGGAGGGACCCCAAATCTAAAAATACTAGAAGATATAAATAACATATGCATAATATATGTTTAGGGCCTGCAGTGAAGGGATGTTATATTTAATTGAACATGAAAAATTAACTACAGTAGCAGTTTCCATTTCCTATCAGGCGAGACAAAGTCTGTCAGTCAAACATTCCTATGATAGAAGTGGGCCCACCCAAGCATTTCACATGAGGCCTTGACTTCCCTGGATCCAGCACTTCAGAGAGGATGCTGGGCGCTTGCGTAGTGGCAGGGCTGGTGCAAATCACTGCAAGGTTTCCAATATGTATCCTACAGCTCTCCCTCCCTCCCCTCCCTAGTACACAACAGGATTCCTAGGCAGGCAGTATTTCAGACATATCCTAGTAAGGGCAGCAGCCGCCAGTTCTTTCCAACCTCAGCTAGAGTTCAAAACACAGAGATATGACAAGATAGATAAGATAGATAAATAGATTTATTGTGTAGCCAAGGCTATTACAAATTAAAACAAAATATCAAAGAACAAACCCAACGATACAAAAATGCCACTAACATTAACATATGTTTGGGACAAAAATACTCTGTACACTAACTTTATACAATATAACTAAATGATCCACCACCCCAGACTGGCCCAGGTTCTAAGCCATGAAATCAGCAAACAAGAAGAGTTGCAACCTCCACTTAATTAGGGCCCTTAGGGTAGATAAGAGATTTCCACCTGCGGGCCACCGCAAGACCAAAACGAGCTACCTGACGAGACACGAAAGAGTCCCATGGATTGAGTAACAGCCTTAAGGTAGTAGAAGGGCTGTTAACGTACAACCAGGAGGGAAGAGAGCCCTGCAATTTTCCCCTTATATCAGTCAGGGCAGAGCATCAAAAAAAGACATGGGCAAGGGAATCAGGCTCCCGGGTGTCACAAAGGGAACAGTACCGGTTCCCTCTAGGGACCCCCACATATCGACCCTCAAGAATATCTGGGGGAAAAGCCTCGCATCTAAGGTGGGTGAAGGCCCACTTTGCTTGGGCATCTGTCCAAGATACTAAATAATTGGCTTTAGGCTGGTGAAAAACCGGAGGGAAGAAGGCGGGAGCTACTCTCTGAGCACATAAAAGAGAGTCCTCCTGTTGGAGTTCTTGATCAGCCAACCTCCTAAGTATGAGAGATTCAGCAGAATCGCGACCTACCTCCAATAAGTGGGCTCGTGAGAACCCCAGCTTTTGGATTTCAAGCTCCATCGCAGAGTCCCACACACACAAAAGTTTATGAGCCACTGCTAAGGAGAGCAGTGACTGGTCCTGTGCTGGCAACAAGGAAATCCTAAGCCAATATCTAAACAAGGAATGCAGGGCAAATTGCCTTAGTTCAAGGCTACAGGATTCACCTCTTAATATCACCTGTGGCGTCCCCTTGGGAAGACCCAAGACTGCCCGCAGAAAACCGTTTTGAATCACTTCAAGATTGTACACAAAGGCAATGCCCCAAGCAGGAAAGGCATACAGGACCTGGGGAATTACCTTAGCCCTGAATAAATGCAGGGCAGGCAAAACCAAATTGCCACTCGGGCCCAGAAAAAAGCCCACAATCGCTGCTGTTGTGCACTTTGCTTGGGTCCTTACTGCTTCAAAGTGGGCCCTCCAGCTATTTGGGGGAGAAAATCAGCCCCAAATATTTATAGGAGGTCACCTGCTCTACCAAAATTCCCCTTATGTACCAACGATGATCTTTATGATGTCTGGGGTTCCCCATTACCATCACCTTTGTCTTGCCATAATTAATAGATAGAGCCTCATTGCAGCAGTAGGTGCCGAATTGGTCCATCACCTGTCTCAGGCCCACAATGGAGTGAGAGACCAAGACGGCGTCATCCGCATACAAGAGAACAGAAATAACCCTACCCCCAACAACTGGAGCATGGGAATCGCTGGAGTTTAGAAAGGTATTACGTCATTCAGAAAAAGATTGAACAATACAGGGGCCAATATGCACCCCTGTCTAACACCAGCCAAAACCTGAACTTTAGGGGTTAGACTACTAAGTGTATTACACTGAACCTGGAGAGAATTACCCATGTATAGTTTCACCATTAAGAACAAAAGACGGGGGTCAATCGAGGTCTTGCTCAATTTACTCCAGAGATGTGCCCTAGAAACAAAATCGAAAACCGTTCGGAGATCGACAAAACAAAGGAAAAAATCCTTCTGGCGGGCAAGAGATCTATTAACCAGAGCTGCCAGGACCAACACATGATCCAGGGTGGACTTACCCTTCTGAAAACCCGCCTGCTCCAGTTCCAATATTTGATTAGACTCCAACATTGTTGGAGCTTTAACAGCAAGAAACGTGCATATAATTTCCCCACCATACTTAACAAACTGATGGGGCGATAATTCCCAGGGAGAGCTGGATCCCCCTTCTTAAAAATGGGAAGCACAATGCTATTGAGCCACGAGATAGGGATCTCTCCCATCTTGTTGACAGCGGTGAACAGGGGGGTCAATAACCTGGCCCACCATTCCACCGCATATTTCAGGAACTCCAGGGAGATGAAGTCTTCACCCAGCGCCTTACCAGCTTTAAGGTGTGCAATTAGATCCAAAACTTCTCCCGAGGAAACTGGCTGCCATAAAGGGAAACAATCCTTCGAGTGAGCTACCACACTGAAGCAAACAGGGGAAGAGATGGAAAAAAGTTCTGTATAATATTGTTCCCACAGGTCGGAAGAAATTGGAGATTAAACTGGGGGATTTCCCCCAAGCTTGGCATATCGAATCAACTCCCAGAATTTAGTCACCGGAGTCAGCTGCCCTCAGGAAGATTCCCCAGTTTTTTTGCTGAAACGCTGACTTCTTAGAAGTCAATAACTTCCGAAACGTAGAGGACTGAATCTGTTTACAGAGAGCCCTAGAGGGATTAGAACTTACTGCCCTCGCTACCTTACGAAGCGCGGATCTTATGAGCCGATACTCTTTATCAAACCAGGCGTAATTGGTCTTACAAAACTTCGGTGATCTTGATGTTGTCAAGATGGGAACAAACAACTTGACTAAATTCTCATAATGATATAAGACATCATCGCCCATGGATTTTATACCCACACAACATTGCTCCACCTCAGATGAGTAAATAAAATTTACCACTCTCGACAACATCCTCTGTCCATTTAGCCCAAACCAGGTGTGGTGTAGAGGAGAACTCTGCCGATCTCTCCGATGGATCCCTCAAAGGAGGGAAGCCGTTGCCTGAAGCTAAAATAGATAAAATTAAGGAGAAATGATCGGACTCTACTCTTGGTTTAATTTGCAATGAGAAAATATTCTGCAAAAAATCCTTGGAGGACAAAAAAATAATCAATTACACTAGAGCCCAAATAAGAATGATGCATAAAGTTGCCCATCAAATCGCCCCTCAATTGATCATTTAGAAGGGCTAAGTCTAAATTATCACAAAAATCATACAAGTATTTGGCCTCAGGGCTGGTCACCCTATCGCGTGAGCATCTGGAAGCAATGCCTATTTGGTCTGTCGAATCATCCATCAAGGAAGCAACTGGGGTTGCCACAAGGTTACCTGTTCTGATGTTGAAGTCTCCACCAATAATCAGAGAAGACATGGGGAAAGATCTTTTAGCATCAAGTACCAATTCCGCTGCAATTTCCCAAAAATCTTTGGGAAAATAAGCTGAGGTGTGTGTGTGTGGGAGATAGACAATTCCAATTAGTATACTTTGCCCCGTGGGGAAAATACAATGATAAATTACTAGATTCGATTTGTAATAAGCAACTTGTTCCACTTTAATATTATAACTTTTAGAAACTAGTCATGCCAGCCCTCCGCTGGGTCTTCCAGAGACAGCCGAAGGAGTGGCCTGGACACAATATACATCAACCCACCCCCCCAAAGTCATACAAACACCACATTTCTTGAAGAAGTAACAAATCGAAACCATCAATAAAGTCACAAAAACCCCTGTCCATCTGGCAAGACTTCCATCCAGCAATGTTCCACGAGGCAATCGTGAGCTTTGAGGGTTAATCAAGTATCTGTCACAACCCCCCACCAGGCTCTGAAGAAGATACCAGCAGCTCTCCCTCCACCGGACCTAGTCCTAACGAGGGGAGAGAATGGACCAAAGACCCAGCCTCACAAAGGGGGGGGGGAGACGGGTGTAAACCATGCATACTACCCCCCCCCCTTACTAAGCCCCTCGGGTGGACAACTAAAGCAGGGGAGGACTCAGCCTGTGCCCCAACAATGGGTATTTTCAGATGTTACGAGATCACAGTGAACCACGGTGAATATGCACCTGTGGTCAAGGTGGCTCGCACGTCTGTTTGGCGGCCGCCAGATGTTCGCCACGGTCAATACCCGCATGGGGTCAATTTGAACCACGCTTCCCGGGCTAGCACGGCCCCGCCCCCTCCCAGATTCCCCGCCGGGATCCCCCCGGCATGTCTGTTGTGGCGTGACGGGGTGACCCCGGCGGGGAATGAATAGGGTGATTTCGGTACGGGGCCAACGGGCCCCGTAATGTCTGAAATCACCCATTGGCAGCACAGGACCACAAGTCCTCTTCCAGACAAGTTAATGAACCCTGGGTATCCCCCTCAATTGATGACAATTAGGGAGGGGGAGAAGGAGGGGGCAATGTAGATGGAAAAGCCCCGCAACTCCGCAACTTGATAGAGGGGATCTTGTGCTGTCTTAACTCCCTCAGCTGGTTATATAACTGTTCCAGCCGAGCCATTAGATTACCTTCAGATGGAAATAAGGGGGGAGGCCCAACCGCCCTTTTTCCATACTCCCATATTTTTCCTGGGAAAATATTTTTCCTGACCTTCCCTAACAACATGACACTACCGGGAATAATTTCTGTCTCGACATCTGAAGGGGGTTCCATCCAGGCCATGACCCCGGGGTCACAGATTTCCTGGGAATATGAAAAAATTCGGTCACACTCCAAGGGAGGAACAAAATGCACCGTGACACTTGCTGGAAATACCCTAACAACATGACACTATTGGGAAGATTGTCTGTCTCGACATCCGAAGGGGGTTCCATCCGGGCCATGACCCCGGGTCACAGTTTTCCTGGGAATATGGAAAAAATCAGTCACTCTCCAGGGGAGGAACAAAATGCACCGTGGCACTTGTTGGACTTTGCCTAACAACATGACACTACCGGGAAGATTTTCTGTCTGAACATCAGTAGTGGGTTCCATCTGGGTCATGACCCTGGGGTCACAGTTTTCCTGGGAATATGTAAAAATTCAGGCACTCTCCAACTTAGGAAAAAAATGCACCATGGAACTTGTTGGACATTGCCTAACAACATGACGCTACCAGGAAGATTTTCTGTCCCGACATCCGAAGCGGGTTCGGGGTCACAGTTTTCCTGGGAATATGGAAAAATTTGGTTACTCTTCAAAGGAGGAAGAAATGCACCGTGGCACTTGTTGGACCTTGCCTAACAACATGACACTACCGGTAAGATTTTCTGTCATGACATCTGAAGGGGGTTGCATCCGGGCCATGACCGTGGGGTCACAGTTTTCCTGGGAATATGGAAAAATTTGGTCATTCTCCAAGGGAGGAACAAAATGCACCGTGGCACTTGTTGGAAATACCCTAACAACATGACATTACCGGGAATAATTGCTGTATCGACATCCAAAAGGGGTTCCATCCGGGCCATGACCCCAGGGTCACAGATTTCCTGGGAATGTGAAAAAATTCAGTCACGCTCCAAGGTAGGAACAAAATGCACTATGGCCCTTGTTTCACTTTGCCTAACAACATGACACTACTGGGAAGATTTTCTGTCTGAACATCTGAAGTAGGTTCCATCCGGGCCATGACCCTGGGTCACAATAATCCTGGAAAAATGGAAAAAATCGGACACACTCCAAGTTAGGAAAAAAATGCACTGTGGCACTTGTTGGACCTTGCCTAACAATATGACAATATCAGGAAGAATTTCTGTCTCGACATTCAAAGTGGGTTCCATCCAGGCCCTGACCCTGCCCGCGGTCACAGTTTTCCTGGAAAAATGGAAAAATCCGGATACACTCTAAGTTAGGAAAAAAATGCACCGTGGCACTTGTTGGACCTTGCCTAACAACATGACACCACCAGAAAGAACTTCTCTCTCCACATCCAAAGGGGGTTCCATATGGGCCCTGACCCCGGGGTCACAGTTTTCCTGGAAAAATAGAAAAGTCCGGACACACTCCAAGTTAGGAAAAAAATGCACCGTGGCACTTGTTGGTCCTTTCCTAACAACATGATACTACCTGGAAGAATTTCTGTCATGACATCCAAAGGGGGTTCCATCCGGGCCCTGACCCCAGGGTCACAATTTTCCTGGAAAAATGGAAAAATCCAGACAGACTCCAAGTTAGGAAAAGAATGCACCGTGGCACTTGTTGGACCTTGCCTAACAACATGACACTACCGGGAAGAATTTCTGTCTCGACATCCAAAGGGGGTTCCTACCAGGCCTTGACCCCGGGGTCACAGTTTTCCCGGAAAAATGGAAAAATCTGGACACACTCCAACTTAGGAAAAAAATGCACCATGGAACTTGTTGGACATTGCCTAACAACATGACACTACCGGGAAGAATTTCTCTCTCGATATCCAAAGGAGGTTCCATCCGGGCCCTGACCCTGGGTTCACAGTTTTCTGGGAAAAATGGAAAAATCCGGACACATTACAAGTTAGGAAAAGAATGCACCGTGGCACTTGTTGGACCTTTCCTAACAACATGATACTACCTGGAAGAATTTCCGTCATGACATCCAAAGGGGGTTCCATCCGGGCCCTGACCCCGGGGTCACAGTTTTCCTGGAAAAATGGAAAAACCCGGACACACTCCAAGTTAAGAAAAAAACTGCACCGTGGCACTTGTTGGACCTTGCCTAATAACATGACACTACCGGGAAGAATTTCTCTCTTGACATCCATAGCGGTCCGGGCCCTGACCCCGGGATCACAGTTTTTCTGGAAAATTAGAAAAAACCAGTCACACTCCAAGTTAGGGAAAAAATGCACCGTGGCACTTGTTGGAAATTGGCTAACAACATGACACCACTGGAACAAATTTCTGTCTCAACATCCAAAGGGGGTTCCATATGGGCCCTGACGTGGGTCACAGTTTTCCTGGAAAAATGGAAAAATCCAGACACACTCCAAGTTAGGAAAAAAATGCACTGTGGTACTTGTTGGTCCTTTCCTAACAACATGACACTACCGGGAAGAATTTCTCTCTCGACATCCAAAGGGGGTCCCATCAGGGCCCAGAACCCGGGGTCACAGTTTTCCTGGAAAAATGAAAAAATCCGGACAAACTCCAAGTAAGGAAAAAAATGCACTGTGGCACTTGTTGGACCTTGCCTTACAAAATGACATTACCGGAAATAATTTCTGTCTCGACATCCAAAGGGGGTACCATCAGGGCCCAGACCCCGGGGTTACAGTTTTCCTGGAAAAATGGAAAAACCCGGACACACTCCAAGTTAGGAAAAAAACTGCACCGTGGCACTTGTTCGACCTTGCTTAAAAAAATGACACTACCGGGGAGAATTTATCTCTTGACATCCATAGCGGTCTGGGCCCTGACCCCGGGATCACAGTTTTCCTGGAAAATTAGAAAAAACCAGACACACTCCAAGTTAGGAAAAAAATGCACCGTGGCACTTGTTTGACATTGGCTAACAACATGACACTACTGGAACAAATTTCTGTCTCAACATCCAAAGGGGGTTCCATATGGGCCCTGACACCGGGGTCACAATTTACCTGGAAAAATGGAAAAATCCGGACACACTCCAAGTTAGGAAAAAAATGCACTGTGACACTTGTTGGTCCTTTCCTAACAACATGACACTACCGGGAAGAATTTCTCTCTCGACATCCAAAGGGGGTTCCATCCGGGCCCTGACCCCGGGGTCAGTTTTTCCTGGAAAAATGGAAAAATCTGGACACACTCCAAGGTAGGAAAAAAATGCACCATGGCACTTGTTGGACCTTGCCTAACAACATGACACTACTGGGAAGAATTTCTCTCTCGACATCCAAAGGGGGTTCCATCCAGGCCCTGACCCTGGGGTCACAGTTTTCCAGGAAAAATGAAAAAATCCGGAGAAACTCCAAGTTAGGAAAAAATGCACTGTGGCACTTGTTGGACCTTGCCTTACAATATGACATTACCAGAAAAAACTTCTGTCTCCACATCCAGAGGGGGTTCCATATGGGCCCTGACCCCGGGGTCACAGTTTTCCTGGAAAAATAGAAAAATCCGGACACACTCCAAGTTAGGAAAAAAATGCAC
>QEPC01007158.1:13311-26787 GCA_003113815.1 Sphenodon punctatus
GTTTACAAATTATTTATTTTAAGCTTGATGTGCATGTAGACTGTGTTTTCTTCCATATGATGTTAACCCTGGGAACTCCTTGCTGCTGTGTTTTGCCAGTGTTTTGGGTTTATAAATTATTTATTTTAAGCTTAATGTGCATGTAGACTGTGTTTTCTTCTATCCGGTGTTAACCCTGGGAACTCCTTGCTGCTGGGTTATGTCATGCCACTGGCCTACCGTCCCCCTGGCTCTGCCCCTAGGCCTGCCCGCGGCCTTACTGCCCCAGTGCCCCTCCAACATCAGAACCCACCAGCTGCCCCTGGGAAAGCGCATGGAGCTGAGGGGGCCCCGCATTTTGTGTTCGCCCAGGGCCCTGCAATTTCTAAGGCTGTCCCTGGATTTGAGGATGTTTCTCTTGGCTTGACTAAGAGAAGTCTTTCGGCTTTTGAAATCTGCAGTTGACGGAAGTTGAAATTCTGCCACATGTTCACTTGATCAAGATATCCAGGTGGACAGGACTGATAACACTGCACTAAGTCTTGCTACACTCCAAGAGTATAAACTGAATAAAAACGAACACCACAAAGCAGACATCCAAAGCTATCAAGCTGGATGCATAAATCTCCCAAGCCTATCTCCTTGTTATTGCAACCTTCCTTCAGCCTAATCCAGGCATTCTTGGACTATAAACTTTCTAATAGGAGTGTGCAGAAGGCACATCATTTGTTGTAGTTTTCATTTTCATTTACAAAATCCCTTTCATTTTCATGGGGGGTGTGTGTCATAGATGACCCATTCATTTGGGGGGGGGCAGGGGGGTCATTTTATTTTTAAAAAATTAAAAAATCACTTTGCATGTGAAAAATGGCCACAGGGGCCATTCTGCACATGCACAGCCTTTTCCAAAATGGCTGCCAGCGCCATTTTGGGAAAGGACTGTGCATTCACAAAGAGTTCCAGCAGCCATTTGCGCATGTACGGTGATTTTTAAATTTTAAAATTGTTTTAAAAGATAAAAACAAAAACAAATGAAATTTTTAAAATGTCATTTGCTTATTCATTCATTTTCATTACCTTAGTTACAAAAACCAACAGGGCTCCATTCATTTTCATAACTAATTAAAACAATACAAATTGTACATCCATACCGTTTAGTAGCCTAATGCTGATAAAAACATAAGACATGCCATAGGCAACTCATGGGGAGCTACACCCTGGGCCCTCCTATCTGGTGCGGCCCCCATCCTGGTTTGACTCTGACTGCCGGAAGGCGAGGGGCCTTTTGCGGCGCATGGCCAGGAAACTTAGGGATAACACATCCATGACTTCCAGGCTAGATTTGTTGGCCCATAGAAAGAACTATCGGCTACTCCTTGCCTCTAAAAAACTCGCCTTTCAAAGGCTCCAATGGGCCGAACTCCAGAGGGCAATTAATGGCAGAGACACTAGGAAATTCTGGGCAATTATCTGTTCATCCCAGCGAATAGGGACTTCCATATGCCAGCTCCATCCCCAGAGGTGTGGGAGAGTTTTTATATGTCCCTATTCTCAAATCTGCCCCGGGGTAATGGGATGTTAACAGCTCCCCCTTCCATAGGTTTGACCAGTGGCAGTCGGTCACCCCAGAGGAGATAGTGGTCCTTATTCAATAACTTAAACCAGGGAAAGCTTCTGTCCCAGATTTTGTGTCCCCAGATATATTAAAGGCTGATCCTGCCTGGTGGGCAAATTATTTGGCCCCTCTATTTTCCACCATCAATGATTCGGGTCATATACCCTCTTCCTGGCTGAATAGTACTATTATTCCTATCTACAAGAAAGGTGATCCAACGCTGCCGGGAAACTATCGTCTAATAAGCCTGCTAAGCGTGATTGGCAAGTTATATTCTAGGTATTTATTGAGTAAACTGAAGGCCTGGCTCTCCAGATCAGATATAATTGAACCAGAGCAAGCAGGTTTTCAGGAGGGCGGGCCACAGTAGACAATATTTTTGTTCTTAATGCTCAATTAGCCAAATTTATTTCCTGTAAAAGAAAACTTTATTTATGTTTTATAGACTTGGAGAAGGCCTTTGACTCGGTGTCCAGGGAGCGCCTTTGGGTCAAATTTAAAAATCTATCTATAGACCCTAGGTTGCTATTCCTGGTAATCAAATTGCACATGGGGAACACACTTCAGGTTAGACTTAACTCCAGCAGGGCCCTCTCTAAGACAATTCTAGTGAGCTCAGGGGTAAGGCAGGGTTGCTTAGCCCCTGTCCTTTTCAATCTCTTTTTGAATGATTTGGTCGTTTATATGAACTCCATAGATACCCATGCTCCCAAAATAGGGGACCGCCGAGTCCCCCTCTTATTGTATGCTGATGATACTGTCCTAATTTCCCAATCCTTGGTTGGCTTGAGACGATCGATGAAACTGTTTGGGGAATATCATCAGGAGGAAAGGTTAGCAATCAACTATGCAAAAACTAAGGTGTTGATTGCGGGGCCTAGGGGCCCACAGAAAAGTTACATTTGGTCTATTAGGGGCAACCCAATAGAGCTGGTTCGCTCCTTTAAATATCTTGGGGTGATTTTCTCCTCCTCAGCAAGCTGGTCCCCCCATTTTGAGGTGGTAAAGGGAGCTGCAAGGAAATCTGCAGCTGTCATAGCCAAGTATTTCTTTGGCCAGGGAGGGAAATTGGTAGCCCCAGCCCTATGCCTTTTCAAGACTAAGATAATTGGACATATCCTCTATGCAGTTCCAGTTTGGGGCTTATCTTTTCTAAGTAAATTAGAGTGTGTTCAAAATGGATTTATGCATTCGATATTGGGAGTCTCTAGGGGCACCCCACAGGTGATTTTACGAGCTGAGTTATGCTGCTCTCCTCTTAGACTTTTTATGCTCCAGTCCCTAGTGAACTACTGACTTAAGGTGGTACTGTTTCCCCCCCAAGCAAGTTCCCTTCTAACTTTGGCCATAAATAGTGGTCTGGGGGAGCCTTGGATTAAGGTTGTAGAACTGGAGGTCACTAAATTAGGATTCTCTCCAGTTGGGTTGAAGTACGTTGGGCACCAAGCTGCCAAAAGTTTAATTATAAGAAGGCTGTGGGACCAAACTTTACAGTTGGAGAGCGCGCTTCTGGCTCAGCAATGGGTTGCTCCTGATTATTTTTCACCTTGCCCCTCTTCGGGGGGTGCATGTTACCTTCTTAATTGGTTGGACTATGGTAAAGAATCAGTGTTTGCTCAACTGCATTGCAATGTCTATCCTTCGGCATCCCTGGATGGCCGATATAAGTGCATTCCCCGTGAACACCGGCTTTGTACCCTTTGTGACCTGAGGGTAGTTGATTCCCCTGCTCACCTACTCTTTCATTGCCCTTTTTTTACAGGCCCCAGGTACAAGTACCTGGGGGGCTGCTCAGGGAACTTGGCCCATGTTGTAGTCACGGCATTTTACAGAAAGTTCTTAGCCCTATTGACTCAGAAACATCCCGGGCAGTGGCAAGTTTTTGCCAGACCGCCTTTCGCATCAGACAAATCTACCTGGAGCTGCATTAGTTTGGGGGCGTATTTCTCTTGGCTGAAGAAGTGTTTGGTTATGTATCTCTTCTTCCTCGCCGATCTGCTGTGTGCAAGTTCCCCCTGCTTTGTTCTGGCTGCTCCGGTTTCTTTTTAGCTGTTCTTGTGTACATTTGACTACAAACTGGGAGATGGGTTGCTTAGGGGATGGTTCAGATATGATATCAGCATATATTTATGTTATTGTTGTATTTTTAGTATATTTGCCTTTCGCTTTTGTATGCCGGAATCCCTGTTGGCTCTGGTATTTTGTTATTAATGCTAGTTTTGTTTTGTTATGACTATGGTCTCAACAATAAAAATCTACCTACCTACCTACCTGGGGAGGTACAGGGGGGCATGTGTGCAGATTTTCAGTTTTCCAAAAGCTCTATAGATATGAACCCCTAACCAGCCCCCACTCTTGTGCCCCCCACTGTCAACAAACCGGTTGCCTATGAGAAGTGCTATACTGAGTCAGACCAATGGTCCATTGAGCCCAGCATCCTGTCTCCGACAGTGGCCAAAGATCTGCAAACTCATGTGCTGGCATAAGCTTCAATAAGGCTTGCATCTATGTCATACTTTTACTGTTACATTTAGAGACCATCAGGCAGATGTTGCAACTAGCGACACCTCCTCAGCAGGATTCAGCGATGCCCATTGAAACCAATGGGGCTAGCAACATATAAAAGACTAGAACCTTGACATATAGGGCTTGTAGTCAACTTTCTGGCTTGTGCCCCTAACCATCGCTCTCAAAGAGGGAACCTTGCATTTGAGCTCACCCCGAGCCCCCTCCTCGCCTTCTGGGACCAGCCTGCCACCTACCTTCTACCATCTGGATGAGTTAGATACCTTGCTATGTATTGTACTAGAGTGTAAGTGCTGCCAAGATCAGGAACCATGTATATTAACTGCCTTCTTGCTTTATGCAGTTAATGTATTTCACTGATAATGATCAACAAGTCCTGCTAACGATTATTTCTAGCTCTAAATTGGCTACGCTAAAATCCCTATATACAAAGCTGTATTCAACGTTCGTGAAGAATAGAATTATTTTGTTATATGAGGACAGGAGCATACGGTAAGGACCACACCATGTCGTCTTTAAAGTTCTATAAAGTACCTAACACTTCTTTCCAACATTTAGGTATCCCAAAAACGGCAGGATCCTGTCAGCTTCTCCCAAAAAAATCAGGAGGGAAAGGGGGAGCATAGCCAGGAGAGAGGAATAACCCATCCTTGCAAGTGTTTGGGAAAGGGCAGAATGGGGTGGTTTCCGGGGCTCACAATAAGTAAAGTTCTGGTTGCGCCCCTATTCTTCCCTCATTGATACATACAGTGGGCAACACTTTTTTTTAAAAAAAAACAACAAACAAATTATGTAACACAACCAACATTTCAGCCCTGCAGTTACTCATGAAGGGAGCATCCCTTGTGTTCATTGGTTGAACCACGGATGTAGTCACAGGGTGAAAACAGACATAACACATAACTCCACTTTAACACTGCTTTAGCATTTCTTATGCATATTGCAGAGCTGTATTGGTGCCCTATGCAGTCCTGCAACATCCATAAGAAATGTTAAAGCAGTGTTAAAGTGGAGTTAAGGTGCATATCTGTTTTCACCCACAGAATCATAGAGCCAGAAGGAACCCCATCATTATCCAGTCCAGCCATTTAATAGGGCCCTCTGTGCCTACACCATCCCTGAGAGAGGTCTGCCTAACTTATTGTTAAAGACCTCCAGTGATGGGGCCTCCATAAACTCCGATGGCAAATCAACTCCAATGGCAAATTTAACTGTCCAAGTAGTTAGAAATTTTTTTCTAATTTTTAGCCTAAATCACAGGTGACCTGTAGCTGTCAATATTCAGGGGTAAAGGAATGGAATATGGGTTCTCTAGGGCTTCTGAAAATCTGGGGGGGACACGTACGCCCTCCCCCATGAGTCATCTATGACCTAAATATTTTCTCCTTGAATTTAATCTCTCTACCTGTGGTCGTATCCTCAGTGGGCATGGGCAGTGAGAACTGGGGCACCATTTTGCTTAGAGCAGTCTACTGAAAACTGTAATCATGTAACTGAAAGCTGTAGTCATGTTACAGAATGACAGAACAGAGCCCCGTGAATGGCAGAACAGAGCGAGCCCTTCTCCAGTCTGCATTCCACTCGGTGTTCACAGCCTTGCCCTGTTCGGAAAAGCTACATGCTAATTGCCAGCGCCAGGCAATCTTACATCACAGGCTATTCATATAACTCAGATATATTTCAGATGAGATAGAAGCCTTTCAAACCATGACCTGGTTTATAAATCAAAAAGCCCTTCCTTAAGCATTTCCACTCCTTGCCGGGGATACACACTAAATACCTCTCTGTTCTTCTGTGTTACCATAGAGATATGAGCTAGCACCATGGTTCCTGGAGCTGTGAATAAACAGTCATGGGTAAAGCAGCCACCTACTTTGTGCAGAAATAGGTATTGTTGATCATGGAATCCAGGTCAGATATTGGTTACATGAAATGACAGTGAATATTTCACTTAAAGGGTGAAAACAGAGATGCACCCTAACTCTGCTTTAACACCATTTTAACATTTCTTATGCATACTGCAGGGCTGCATAGGGCAGCAATAGAGCCCTGCAACATGCATAAAAAATATTAAAGTGACATAAGAGCTGTGTTAAAGCAGAGTTACATGCATGTCTGTTTTCACCCAAAGACAAAAAGCCTAATTCAAGAATGTATTAGTTTTACCATTAAATTTGTCAATACATTTACTGCATCAAAGTTTATTTCTAAAGCTATTAGAATCATCATTTTCATCTTTATTATATAGCACAACTCTCAAAGGAGGAAGGAAATTTTATTTATTCATTCAAATTTATATCCCACCCTTTCCCTAGGGCTCAGGAACTTAGCCTAATAAAGCTCTTAGAATGTCTATGGTCCAAGGCCTTCAGCCCTCACTCAGGGAACATTCACGCAACACCCTCCCCACCTTTCAGACTTCCTACTTGTTCCTTAAACTGTGTTTGCCTTGTCCTATAGCAGTGCTTTCCCACAGCTGCTGATTCCCCTGCATTTCAATGGCCCACTCCTTGCATAAAGTGGCAGAAAACACGGGCTCATCAACGAGCACAGCGAGTAGTAAGCATTTCAAAGAATGCTAAGGGTGTTATCACATGAGACAGTGCCTCACTTTCACCACCCCTTTGTCCCCCTTTTCCCTGGACTCACTGCCTGTCTGAATGCCATCCGCCAGATGTTTGCCCCATGTTGGGCAGGGGCTGCCACCTGCAGTATCACCCACATTATCGAGGAACTCACCTTGCAGGTCAGCCAGCCCAGAGAGAGACAACAGGCACCCATGATTCTGTCTCCCGTGTGAAAGGCCGCCAACAGCCCTGCCTGCATACAAACCAGCAGCACCATGGACATGGTGCTGGCAAGGATCGGGCCCCCAGAGGAAGCTGCCACTGCTGCCAATCATCTATTGGCGTACTGGGGTGTGTGTGCAAGCCCTGGGTCGCTCATCCATCAGCTGTTGGAAGGGACCCAGGGAGGAGTAGCAGCCTCAGCAGCCCCCGGCTGCATAACCGTGCTCTCTCTTGAACCAGGACCTGGCTTGAGATAGACCAGCGGGGGATGAGGGCCTCCTTTCCAGGAAAAGCAGTGCTGTGGGCCACAGCGCAGATTCCCTCATGTCAATTTCAAGTCACAACCCACTTCCCAGCTTGAAACTGACATGGGGGAATCTACATTGTGGAGTGCAGCAATGGTCTCCATGGTAAGGAACCCCCACCCCACACCTCCTTCTGGTCCATTTTTCAAGCCAGGTCCAGGCTCAAGATAGAGTAGCATGGTGATGCAACCAGGGGACACCGGGTGTGCTCCTCCTCCTCCCTGCAGTCTCCTCCAACACCTGATGGGTGGGTGGATGGGCAGCCTGGAACATACACACACACACCACTGCTCCAACAGATTACTGGTGGTGGTGGCTGTTTTTGCCTGTGTGATGGGCTTTCTGGGGCTGAACCTGAGTGGGGTAAGAGTAGCAGGTGCTTCCCTACCCACGGCACCCACACCTGAGTCTGCTAGTTTGAAGGGCTCCCAACACTGCTCATGGGAGTGGCAGCAACATGGTTTACCTACCCACGGATTCAGCTTGCTTTCCATCTGCCTCCCTTCCCGTGTGAAAACAACCTTAGAATGTGGGCTTGTGCCTCTACCCACTCTAAAAGCATGTTGTATGAGCCTTTACACCTTGCTCAGGAAAAAACCCAATTGTTCTTCATAAGAGCTAGCCTGAGCAGAGCCTCAGGATACGATCCTGTCAGCAACATGTGGTTCCTATCAGAATCCAGTCTTCATTATCGTTAACAACTATTAAATGAAGCAGAAGTCATTTGAGTTGAAAGAAGAGAAGCAGAAGTCATCAGAGTTTAGAGGAGAGAGGAAACCTCTGCTCAAAGGTCAATAGAACATGTTCACCAGGCTCTGTGATAAACATGCTAACAGAGGAATGCTTTGATATTTGGCTTGATAAGGATAATAAAAAGCACTGCCTGGCAGTGTAACCAGCTCCCACTTGTTTCGTGTCTCATTTAGAACAGCTAGCATGTCTCTGAAACAGTTGTTCAGCTTCTCACATTAGGGCTGGCCTTAGCAAAGGCAGAACCCAAGATGGTGGAGTGAGGCCAGTGCCTCCACAGTAGAGGGGGTGGGGCTTGCTGTAGTAGGGCTAGGGCCTATGGGCAGGGGCAGAGAAGGCAGTGGGGGTGGGGAGTGTTGGGGGGGGGAGGGCAACAGAAGTACTTATCCTGCAGGCTGAGAGTTGCCCTCAGAAGCAGGAGTATTGTTCTCCCTCCTCCTACAGAAAATGTCAGCCCAGTAGCCTCAGGAATGGTGGCAGAGACCCCCTGTCTGACATTTCCTGTGGGACCAGGCAGGTGCTTCCTGCTGGGAGCCCTCCCGCTGCCAGCTATGGGATGGGGAGGGCACCACAGAAGCGCCTGCTTTGGGAGGGGCAAGAGATGTTCTAGTGAGCAACACCCCCCCTCCCCACCAGCAGTGGAGTCCTGCTGTCACACTGCCACCCCCACCCCCCCCCGACCAGCCTGAGGAGCCTCTGAGTGGCAGGGATGGGGGGGCCCTGGTGGGATCCTTAGGGACAGAAGCAGGACTCTGCAGGGGGCGAGGGTGCTCCCACTCCTGATGGTTCCCTCCTCTCCCCAGTAAGTGCTGCTTCTTCAGGGTCCTCCCCCTCCGGCAGCCAGTGAGAAAAGGGTGCTACAGGAAGCATCTGTCCAGGGGCCTCAAAAGAGGTAGCAGAACTCCGCCCTCACTCCCGAGGATATCCAACCCAATGCTTCCTCTGCCCCACCACAGAGTTCATGGCAGCTGCCCTTTATGCCCCATTGTGAGGCCAGCCCTATCTCAGGCTGCTTTTAGATGAGCGGCGCGCGATTGCGCATCACGATTGCACATAATTTGCAATGTCCGCCTGTTGTAATTAGACGAGATGGAAGTGGGGTACTATGTGCATATTATGGCGGTGGCGCATTTTTAAACTCCGCGAATTAAATAGCTCACAATCAAACTATTTAATTCACGGACTTTAAAAATGCGCCACCGCCATAATATGCGCATAATACCCCACTTCCGTCTTGTCTAATTACAACAGGTGGACGTTTCAAATTATGCGCAATTGTGCGCCGCTGGTCTAAAAGCGGCCTCAGACTGTGCTCTGTGGAGCATTTTAGATCAGTAAAATGTGGAAAAGTCTGTGTAGAAGGTTGAGCCCGTGGGTCCCGGTTCCCCCATATCTGGGTCAGACAATAAGGCTCACGGTTCATCTAGCATCCCTTTCGACAATGCTATCTCTTTATTTAGCTCCTTCTGTTTATAAAATAGCCACACTAGGCACTTCCAGGGAGGCAGCCCATTGCCTTCATTTATACAGTGTAACCAGTTGGGCTCCGCTTAATTCTGCTGTCTCTTACAGTCTTTCACTTAGCCCGCTCTTAGGGCTTCAAGTCAGCCTGTATTCCCAAATGTCTCTGCCCTCTCAGGGCTCTCCAGATGTTTCAGCCTGCTAAGGCTTAACTCAGGCTCCCTGCCTCCAAAGGCTCCAAGCCTCCCAGGGCTTACTACCGTTCTTTTAGGCCGAGGCTCCCCACCTCCAGCAATCCTTGCCAGACCCAGCCGACCCAGGCAGCTTGTCATGTTGATCCAACCCACAACAAGGTCACTCACTGTTTGGAGCTCCAAGACAACTCACCAGCTCCCTTCCAATCACGCCACCATCCCCGCTGACTGATGCCTTTGGACTCCAAGTGCCCACTCCAACTGTCAGTGTTGCAGGAATTCCCCGCAGTCACGCTGCTGGCATTCCTCTTGGCTCCCCATGTCCGGGTTCACTGTTGCCTGAGTGCTGCCAGCCACTTCTAGGTTGCTAAGGTGGCTCCTAACACACCAGAGATGCTCAGGCATTTCCAGTTTCTCTGAGACTTCCATCCCTCCTCTCAGCTGTGCAGCCAGTAGGTTTAAACTCCACGCCGCCACCTGTACACACTTAAAGGAGCCACTACTGTGGTTAGAGCAGGGCGGGTTTCCCCAACCCTACTAGTCTGTTTTCAAAATGATAATGCAGCTGTCAGGCTTTAAACTAGAGGTTCCCAGATGATGGGTCAAGATCCCATCAGAGTCAGCATCTGCACATGGGACTGCAATACTTTTACTGTCTTTGCTCTCTGGGGTCTCAGGATTATATTTAAGTTTCAAAAGAGGGTCACAAAGGCCAAAGGTTTGGGAAACACTGCTTCAAGCCATGGTGCTTCCTGCTTATTGTTCCCTGGCCCTGGTCTCTTGTGGGGTTTCTCTTGTTAGATTAAATTGTTCTTAATCTCCTTTACTTTTAATAGAATCGGACACTGAGAAGATTGGTACAGGGTGGGTAAGAATGAGGTGAGGGGGTGGAATCCTGTTCTCCAGAAATGATCCAGAACAGGAAAAATGCAGGGAAAAGTAGTCTTGATGTCTTCATTGGGTATATTCTAACCAGCTCTACTAAAATTGGTGAGAGCACTAGAAGAGACAAAGTCAAATATTGTGTAATGTATCTTGTGGTTTTGGCTGGGTTTGCTTGGCTGGGAAAATGGATCAGGCAAACATAAACTGTATAAAAATGAGTCCAAATTTCCCTACCTTCGAGAGAACTTAAAGATACAGAATTGTTGATTTTATATACTTCAATGAGCATTTAAAAATGTGTTTGTACATTTTTTATTTCCTTCTCTAGTGTATTACATCCATGCTCATTCTATGCACGGTTCCCTCCAAAGCAAACTTGCTCCCACATCTTTAGAACAGAATGTGTTAAATCTTTGTGTAAATATTTATGCTTGCTAAATAAACACAAAATCCCCATTGTGCAACGTCCTGGCCTTGGCGTGAGCACTTTGCAATCTGTCTCTGAACTCTTTCCAATGCGTGGTTGGGGTTTGGAATGAGAAGGCCAACATAGTCCATGGCCTGTGTTGCACCCATGCACATAGACACAAACACACTGTGCATAGAAATTGGTATCAGGTGAATGCCACTTGAGTTCACACAATTCATTTGCAGTACAGTCTGCAATGCTTACAGTGAGTAGTTTCTCGCTGTGAATTGTCCTGGGCAGTGGGCACCACTCATTATGGGGAAAAGTAGCCGAATCTGGCCTCAGCTAACCATAGTACCATTAAGGTTGACACCTTTGGTCTATTTTTTAACTGATACTTCCCTTTTGGCCTATGGGAGTGTCAGGTTAAAAACCACCACAGGTGGCAACCCTAAGTACCATCCTACTTACCAATACTATCAGACACTCAGTATTCTGCTGCTTGGGGTCAGATTCTATTAGTTGTAGTACCTTACGCCATGAGTGGTCGCTTTGAAATCAGTGGTGGAGTAAGGAACTACTGAACATATGTGAATGTTAAAGACACATTCACATAAAGCCCGCAGACTGGGGAAAGCCAACAAGGAGTACATCCAGTGTTGGCTTCCCCTTAAGGGATATTGTGTGAAAAAGAGTTCACACAACACACACACACACCACTCCACAGGGGAAACTGGCATAGGCAACACTTCATGTCAGCTTCCCTTACTGGGTAAAAACGAATGAGACAATAGCCCACAGTAGGTGGGTCTTTAGTAGGTGTTCACTGCCTGTTTATTATGTATCCGCCAGATTTTAGCCCCCACCCACCATGTGGCCAACACCCACCACCCACTCATGGCATAGTCCAGGGACATCATGGGCCCACAGTGAGGCCAGGCTAATGTGCATCTACAGGGCCATGTCCCGTCAATTAGGTTGTGTGGCAATTGCCCCCCCTCCCCCCGCTCTGAGTGGCAGATTGGGGGGGAGAGCAGCAGCGCAGGGTCCAGGAAGCGTAGCATCCCATCAATTAGGATGCAAGCCTCCTTGCATCAAGATCCACCAGTCCTATAGAGTCATGGACAAAAAGCCTAGAGCGTGCCGAGTACCTTAAAACCCCAGCACGCCATTTTGCAACCACTCCTGCTCCCAGCTCAGAAGCTGCAACCACTGGAGGACATCTCCATGCCTGTCCCCACCCTGGAGCCAGCACGGGTCAACACGGACACCGACACCCTGATTCTCACGACTCCAGCTCAGGAGCCTACCTTTGTTCGGTGGAGGTTTTTTCCCCAGCACAGAACAGCAAGTGAATGCATTGGGGGGACTTTGAGGCCCCTGGACAGGTTCACATTTACACAGCTGCATGATAAAGGCTTCCATTTATTGTTATCTAACTGTGCTCTTTATTGTTTACTGTGTTGCCAGGTGGCCAGAAGAATGCAGAGGAGGAGCAGGAAAATCACCAGGAAGCAGTTCTACAGGATGGAAAAGGTATGCACAGGAGTGGGTGGAAAGGCACCATGGCAGACCCACGGGCTGGCGGGGGTAGAGGAAGGCACCATGGCAGGCCCATGGGTTGGTGTGCCGGTGGAAGCCGAAATGGCAGCTGGGGGGTGCATGGGAATGCTGCAAATGGCAGGGGTTCCTCTATAGTGATCAGGGCAGGCACGACTCCCCCTGCAGGAAGTTTGGGGCACTGCCCCCCTAGCGCGCCCTGGGGGACCCCCGCCACGATGTCAAAAAAACAAAAAAAAAACACTGTCGCTTCTGACAGCTGCAGCAGCCTCTGACAGGCTTCAGAGGCTGCTGCAGATGTCAGACTTTATCTCCCTTCCAGGACCCACTCTCAGAGCCACTCTGACAGTGGGTCCCAGAAGGGACAAAAAGGCTGAGCTGGCTCAGCCACCCAAACCGTGTTTCCTATTGAAAACGCGATTTGGGCGGCTGAGCCCCTCAGTACACAGCACGCATAGGGCGTGCTATGGAGGGAGGGACTAGTCTTTCCATTGCGCCTAATGGGCACAATGGAGGTTCTCACCTGGGCACTTGTTACAAACGTCCAGGCAAGAAGCTTTGTGCCGGGTGGCTGAGGCAGGGACCAGTGCACATGCGCGCTGCTCCCTGTCTTGTGGGTTACTCAGGGACACATGGCTGGAGGCGCGCTCTCAACAGCGCGCCTCCAGCCAGCCCGCTTCCTGGACCCTGCGCTGCCGCTCTCCCCCCCAATCTGCCACTCAGAGCTGGAGGGGGCAAGGCAGGAGCCTGGGAACTTTTTGTGTTTGTTTGTTTGTTTGTTTGTTTTAAATTGCCCGCGCATCCTGGCTCTGGAGGAGTAGGACACGTGGGCAATTTAAAGCAAGTAAAGTCCCCCCCACCCCCACCTCTGCCTGCAGCTCGGGCCGCCAGGGACCGCTGGAGCAGCAACCAGGTAAGTGATCCCTTCCCCCACCCTGCTCCCACCCCCCAAGGGTCCCCCCACCCTGCCCCCACCCCCGAGGCTCTTCCCACCCCCCAAGGG
>QEPC01007158.1:33982-51679 GCA_003113815.1 Sphenodon punctatus
GGGGGGGAAAGGCTGATGGAGGGGGAAAGTGGAAAGTTGGAGGGGGAGGGGGAGAAGGAGAAGCAGGAGGGGGCAGTGTCTCAGGTTGTTCCTATTGTCCCTTTTGGAAATACAACTAGGGGCTCGGAGGGGGGATCGATGGTAAGGGAAGGAAGTGGAGGGGGATTGCCTATTGGGGGTGTGCCGGGATGGGCGTTAGTGAAAGAGGGAGGAGATGAGTGTGAGGAGTATAGTATGACCACTGATGTGGAGTTGGTGGGACCACCTCCCCCCAGTGAGAGAGGGGTGGAGGTGGTTAGGCATTCCCTGGTGGCAGCAGGGGATGTTGTGACGTTGAGTGGGATCTCCCCCATTGTTGTGGGGGAGATCATAGAGTGGGACATTGGTGGGTCATAGGGGGGTGGGCTGAGAATTGTTGTTATATTTATGTAGACTGTATATTATGTATATGATTATTTGACAGTGACCTGGGCCCCCTGCGTGGATCGCCCATGAATGTATTTTTTTCTGTTGTGTTGTAAGCCGCCTCGAGTCTTCGGAGAGAGCGCGGGGTATAAATAAATATGGATATGGATATGGATATTTGGAAGCTCGACTCACGCTGCTTCACCCTCCAACCCCTCCCTTCGTGTTTCCCTTCGCTGGGCAGGGCCCTCCTCTGTCTCTGGCTTCATTTGCCTTATGGCTGCCATGTTTGCGTTTGCGTGACCCTGTTGCATTGTGGGGCTCTCACCATGGGTCTCGCCACCACGTCACTTCTGTTGGGTTCCCCCAGGCCGTAGTCTCTCCGGGTCACCCCGAGCGGTGGTGCCGCCCCTGTCACATCTGTTGGAACCGCGCGGCTCACCACGGCCCGTGGTGACTCAATTGACACCAGGGTGGGATTCACTATGGTGAATCTCACCACGTCACATCTGAAATCACCCCAAGTCTCCGGTGTACATGCAGTCAAATATGGGAGACTGGCAGGGGAGTTACCATGGTGAGCTCATGGACTCACAGACTTGTGGGTGGGGGTGATTTTATTTCAATATTACTGGCTTTGTTTTATTATTTTAAGCTCCTGATGCCCCCTCCCCTCTCTGCCTGCCCTGGGCAACCAAACTCTAGGTTTGGGGATGGGGATGGGGGACCTATGGAGGCATGACCTATTGCCTTGCCTTGCAGGGCATCCTGTGACCAGGCCCTGATTTCCAGGGCAGGCAGAGAAGGGCAGGGGAAGCTTGCCCACTGAGCACCCTGTATCAATATACAGGGTGCCCAGCAGGTCCAGACTCTGTCCCGGCTCTGCTCCCGACAGCAGGTACCAGGTAAGTAATGAGCGGGCTCTGCGCACCCAGCTTCCCGCTCCTCGCACGGCCGTAGGCTGAATGTCTGCTTTTCACCCCTGCAGGTCCAGACTCTGCCCCAGCTCCGCTCCCGACAGCAGGTGACAGGTAAGTAATGAGCGGGCTCTGCGCACCCAGTTCCCCGCTCCTCTTCGCACTGGCCGTAGGTTGAATGTCCGCTTTTCACCCCTGCAGGTCCAGACTCCACCCCAGCTCCGCTCCTGACAGCAGGTGACAGATAAGTAATGAGCGGGCTCTGCGCACCCAGCTCCCCATTCCTCCTCGCCCCTCTGTGTGGTAAACTCTTAGTGAACTTTTGACTATATACTGGGAGACGGATTTAATTACTATTTTGTGGCAAGACTGGGTTCTTATCAGACTGGGCCTCAGTGATTAATGGCTCCAGGCACAAGCATCTCCAAGTAAAAGCTTTAGCTTTCCTTAGCTTGCAGCTGGGTTCAACTAATTGGTCAGCAATTACTTTTGAAAAAAAACTGACAAACTCAGTGCCCAGTTTCCTCAGTAACTGACATCATCTGACTAAAGCTAGCAGTTTTCAATAAGAGTCAGAACAGTTCTTTGATTCTTCAGAAAGAGATTTGGGGGATTTTTTTCTCACCTTGATGGCAGAATAGGGCACAGAACTGGGTAATATACAAGTATATTCTTTTGATACCTTTGAGCCAATGAATTAAGCATATGTTAGCTTCTAGAGCTTTCTTTAAACAAGAATGTTTATTTAGATCATGTACTTATAACTGACTTTGATTTTCTTTTGTGTAACATATTGATACTTTTTATTTGAATTTAAGTAAACTATGCTTATATTTTTAACATTCTTTGTCTCATGGCCTCATTTATAAATAATATTTCTTTACAATACTTTGCTCAGCTGGTTGGCTTTTAAGCACAGTGTAAACTCAGTCTCCACAATTTGGAAGACAGCCGCCCTAAATCTAGCTCATGATTATGTCTGGTTAGACCACTAAGCGCATTTTCCTTTTGAGGAAACTGAGGCACAACGCGACAGATTGAGCAGCGCTCGTGCTGACTGAGGGTCTCCTCTCTTGGCCTGGCTCTATTTTAGAGCCCACCTCCAAAATGAGAGCAGCAGGAGGGGAACTGAAATTCAGCTTCAGTGAACAATGAGATTGATGGAGTCCTCCTAGCAACCCCAGTCTGGCATAAGCGTTCAGACAGTTATACCAGTTTAATGATTTATATTGGCATGACCACCATCATCTGAACATTTAATCCTGATTAAAACCATGTGACTATAATGCCGGTTTTATAAATAATGCTGGCATTAGAGTGTTCATCTGAAAACAGTCACTACCAGGGACCTGCGTTCACTGCATTTTCCCCACTGGTGGCAAATGGGGAAAAAACACAGTGAACACAGGTGCCTGGTGGTGACACGGATTTACATGCCCCATTGGAATCAGCATGTGTATCTGTTAGGAGCCAAACAGATGACCTAGAAAGCTGACTGCTGTTAGAAATGTTTGCCTGATTGCACTGTTAATCTGCAGCTGAGCTGAATCTGGATGCAAGGACCTGTCTGTAAGTATTGATCATACAGCACCAGGTACACTGCTTTCACTATATAAATAAATCATAATAATATTGGAAGTACAGGCAAATACAGAGCAAGAGCTTCCTAGGGATCTCCCACTGCACACAGGATGGAAAAGAAACTCTTCTTGTACCCAAACCCAGTTAAACTGCTGTATAGCTTCCCTTGATTTCCTTTCCTATCATACATGATTTCTGAGTGAACAGAAGCCATTTCTTTACCCTTAAATCTCTCCATCCTATCCCAGCACACTCAGTGACATTGACTGCCATCCTTACTGTTACCCAGACATACATTTCTAGACTGCGTGTGGCATCAGGGACTGATCTGGGCCACAGTTGAGGCCAGCTTAATTATTTACAGGACCCCAACCTTCCGGGGTAAAAGACAGATAAAGAAAAAGAATTCTTCTCCTGTGTTATCCTACTGAGAAGAGGAACCCGAGGGTCACTCCTTTTCCCTTCTGAGGATTACAGGCTTGAGTGGGATTGTTTGGTGTGTTTTTTTAAAAAAAGGTTCAAATTTCAAAATTCTAACTAAGTTTGAATGGATTTTCACAACTTTGCCTGACTATGTTTCATAATCAGTTCTACTGGGCAGCCCCAAATGGTTGTTTGAATTGCTTGTAGGGTTGCTACCTTCAGTCATTTTTTACCTGACACTTCCGTTTTGTCCTATGGGAGTGTCAGGTTTAAAAAAAAGCTCCACAGGTGGCAACCCTATGTTTAAATAAGCTGAAGACCTGCCCTGGAAAAATATGTTTTGCTAGTGAGCAACCAAATCCTTAAGAATATAAGGAAAGGTAGAATCAAATATTGACATAGAATTGGAAATTTGCCATCTGCCCTGACTATAAACTCCAGAAAAAGAGCATGGGCCTCATCCCACAATGGTGTAATCATTCCAGCTTTACACTGGGGGTAAATGAGAAGGGGATCAGGCCCTTTGAGTGAAAGTGGCTCCCTTGAAATCAATGAAAAACAAAATGACAATTAAATCATGGTCATCCAGGGTGATTGCTTACTTCTAGGTAACTAACCCTGTTTTGTATTAAACCTGCCTACCCTCCCACCTGGTGTTCATACAAATTCAGTTAAGTAAAGGATGGCTACACCCAAGAATATGTAGTCTTATTAGAAAGGAGTACATAATCTAGAGTAGCTACCGCCAGGAGTAAGTGAACAACACATGGACAGGGTTTAATTGAGCATGTTAAGACAACACCTAATATTTGACTGTTCTCATAATAGTGATACTCCAGGGTAGTTTCTCAGAGGGTAATACTCTGCATTTTGTGTGAACACTTATAAAGTTGATTATTGCCACCAGAGTAAGTACCCCAGGGGTAAAAACTCCAGGATACCCTGCTCATGTGAACAGGGCCTGGGTAATGCATTGTTCTGTCATTGGTTAGTGTCTGCAGTACAGTTCCTCCTGGCAGCCAGCCTTGAAACTCTACAGAAGAGGTGAACTCATCAGTTAAAAACACTAACAAATTCTAACCCATCCAAGCTCCTAAACTTCATATATGGTTTCATCCAGGTTACTTTGTTATTTTTGTTCCTCTCTCCATTTTCTAATTCCAGTTGGGAATAGCAGTGCCAAATGCCAACACATGGGGACAGATTACAACTCCTGAGACAAACATTGCTAGGGCCTGCACTAAAGACGTCCACAAGTAAAAGCATGTTTTTATGATCAATCATGTATATTGCACTTTCAGTGTTCAAAATGCTTTACAATCCTTATCTAGTTCACCTTCACAACTAGGGTTGCCAACGCCAAGTATGGTGTTTTTTTACCTGACACTCCCATAGGCCAAAATGATAGTGTCAGGTAAAAAATTACCAAAGGTGGCAATCCTACTCACAACAACCCTGTGGTCATTACTATTCCCATTTTACATATGAGGAACTGAAGGCTGAAAGACAGTGACTTGCCCAAGGCCATCCAATGAGTTCATGGCTAAGATGGGATTTGAGCCCTGGTCCAATATTTACTAGTCTATACTGACTTTCTGCTTCTCACTGCTGCTGCTCTACAGCTTGAACTAAACAGACTGTACAGCTAAAGGTGCAGCAGATCAGGCACATAGGGGGAGACCTGTACCATACACTGGATATATTCATATGTCACAGGCAGCATCTAGAGTCACCATATGATGGCAATTTTGTGACACCTGAAAACTGCTTAATTTATTTTTAAAATGAATTGCCGGGGCCCAAACCTGCCTCTCTATAACTAAATATATACAACAGGAGTTCTTGTAACTGAATCTATATGTTGTCCAGTGCAGGGGATGGGGCACAGAAGTCATTAATAAAAGCCAAATAAACCATGCAGGTTTTTTCTGGCTTTCATTTTTAACCCTGAAATGGCCAATATCAGTCTTCCCCTGGCCTTTCACATTTCTGGGTGCACACTCCTAGTGAGAATATTTCCAGGGGCTCAGTTTCCCCTCCTCCCCCAACTTTAATTGCCAGGGATGAGCCCTGGCAAACCCTCCCACACACAAATTAAGCCTGGCATCTGAATTACTACCACATAGTAACCCTGAGATGTTCAAAAGTAGAAGCACCACTGAAAACAGATCTGCTCAGAGTTCATAAAAAACTACCACTCCACTCTAACTAGGTTAGACTACTGTAACGCGCTCTACATGGGACTACCCATGGTGACGGTTTGGAGACTGCACCTGGTGCAGAATGCAGCAGTCTGTCTCCTGGTGGGACTGGGCTCAGGCCCGGACTTAGGGGCAGGCCCCCTAGGCCCGGGCCTTGGGCAGCATTTTCTGCTGTCTGGGTTCCCATCCCTCACCTCCTCTGCTGTCTCACTGCCTGCTAGTAGTGCAGCAGCAGCAACAGCCAGGGGCTGGGATATAGAGCTGTTTGTTTACAAACAACTCCCCATGTGAGTGATGAGAAGGCTGTTGCCTTGTAAAGAAGGTTCTTTGAGATGGTGCCTAACATTTTCACAACTGGGTTGTGCACGCTCACCCTATTCAAATAGACCACGTGATGGTCTCGAGCTCCTCTAGTATAAAAAGCACTCTCCCCCTCAGAATGACAGTTCCTTCCAACCCTTTCTAGGAATATAAGAAAAAAAATCCCTGCAGAGCTGGAAAGGTGGTTGTTCTGAGAACGTTTAGACCCATCCCGAAGAACCTTATTTACAAGGCAGCAGCCTTCTGTTCTTGATGAACACCCTGGAATCTGATCCCACTGAAGTGAATAAGAACACCTGAGGTATTAGGTGCTAATCCCCCTGAGCAAATTTATCAGAATAGTCACCTCAAGTGAGAAAGGTTACAGGTGAAGACCCCGGGGTACAGTTACAGCTAGATTCAACTACTTGTACACCTTTTTAATTGTGCTGGGTGGCACCTTACTAGAGAAATAGTCTTACTGATTTCAGTAAACCATCCCTTACAAATATTTATCTTAAATATTAAGATAAATAACCCTCTTAAAAACCTCCAGTGAAGAAGATTACATGTGAACAATAAAAGTACAACACCCTCCCTCTCCCTTTGGTGTTTCCTGTACTGCCTATTGTAGTTTCAGGGCACTCATTACCTAAAGTTTATAAAACAGCCTAGAAAACACACGCAGTATAATAAAATCCAACAGACAGATGTAGGCTAGGGCAGGGATGGTGAACGTCAGGCATGGGGGCCAATTGCAGCCCATGGCAAGTTTTTATGTGGCCCCTTTCCAGTTCCTGGATTGACCCTTGGATCCAGTTCCCACCTTCTGCCACTGAAAAACTGCGCTCAGGGTAAGAGCAGAGATGGGAGCATCCATGCAAGAATAGGAGACAGATCCTTGGTACAAATCCATGATCTGAGCCCTCCTTTTCTTGAGTGTGCCCCCTAAGCACCCACATCCTCAACCTCCATGCGTAGGGTTTCCACCTTTGGTTGTTTTTTACCTGACACTTCCATTTTGGTCCATGGGAGTGTCAGATAAAAAACCACCAAAGGTGGAAACCTTATCCATGCGGCCCTCAGAGTTTGTACTAATTGTCAAAGTGGTCCCTGGGAGGGAAAAGATTCCCCCCTCATTTCCCCTGGCCGAAAGTAAACTGTCCCCCTCTGCTGCCTGGCTCAGTCTGTAACAGACTGAGCCAGGCAGCGGAGGGGGTCCGACCAACCAGCGTCATGACGTGAGGCAGAAGTGAGAAGCAGACTTCCGGCAGAAGTGAGGCAGAAGCAGAGGCCCCGCCTCTCCCTCACGCCACTCGCACCCTCCATGGCCTGGTCAGGGCCCAGGCTGCCTCTGGCCTCAGGCTGGAGTTGGCGGCAGCGGCCCGGGCCCAGCGGAAAGAGGAGTGGACCGGCGACAGCAGATCAGGTACGTGATCCGAACGGCCGCTCGGGATTGGGGATGGGGGAAGGGAAGTGCCCCTCCGCCCATCCCTGAGCCCAGGCCCAGTAAAACCCCGAGCTCAGCAGGGAGTGCCCCCCTGGACCGGGAAGTGCCCCTAGGCCTGGCAGCCGCTGGCAACTTTGCTGCCGGCAGCACCTTAAGTTAGTGGGGGGGGGGGCACATTCTTTCCCCACCCAGGGCCCTGCTTCCACTAAGGCCAGCCCTGGTTTGCCTTGTCCTATAGCAATGCATTTTCACATGAGTGCTAATTTTGCTGGCTTCCCCTCCCTACTTCACTGGGTTCTTTCACATGTGATGGCGCCAGGGGGCCGCCACGGACTTACACAAGTGTGGGTTGTGTCGCTACTATGGCTGGGTGTCAGCCTGGGCCCCGAACTGACATGACAGGGGCCTGGGAGCAGCATGGGGGCAGAGTCCTGCCTCCACATTGCATGCAGCAGCCTGCTTCCCTCCCTGACAGGCAGCCATGGCTGCCAATGACATCTGCCATGGCACCAAGCCCCTCACGCCATGCCGGACTGCAGTGAGCAAAGTGGACTTTCAAACATGAAAGTGCTGCCCCGCTTTATTCCAGGTCAAGCAGCCATATCCCAACTGTGGGCACTGGCAGGGTCTAGCCCAGGCTGTGACTCAGGGATTTCCCCAAGTCACAGCCTGGGCTAGCCCCCTGATGGTCAGGATCCAGCCCAGGGAGTGCATTTCAATGTGACAGTGGTCTCTGGGTTAACCACGCTAAACCTGGCCAAGGTCACCTTTGAAAACACCCACTGTTACTTTCCTGGGTGCAAAGGGCATGGAGGAATGTAGCTGCCCTTGTGACATTTCTGAATGCAATGTTCCAGAAGTAGTAGTGGAAGAGAAAATCCATACTTCAGAACTTTGTGGTCACGCAGAGGTAGGAAGTGACAAACTAAGTTATGTATGGGATGTTGAAGCTTGCTCTAGGACCTAGATTAACCTAGAGTCTAGGTTAATCAAATCACACAATGGGCAGTTTTACACACACCTTAAAGTGCTGATCTTTCAGTCTTCTGGGTTCACAAGTAAGTTCCAGATACATTCTTCTCTCACACACACTGCCCTGAGGCAGTTCCTGGATGCATTCTTCACACAAACGCTGCCCTAAGGCAGCCTAAAGTAGCCACAGCTGTAGATGTGAGGGGCTGCCATGGAAACCAAGTGACCACAGCTGCCTGGAGCAAAGCAGTTTACCAGAAGAACTTTTTACACACAAAGATTCTGGGAGAAGTTCTATGCAGAAGTTCAAAGAGCCAGATATTTAAGATCTGGGTGGATGATTTAGACACACAAAAAGTTCAGAATGTAACAGCAAACACACAGGAGAAATGTGTGTGTAAAAACACCCAACATTGCTACTTAGTCAGACCCTTGCAAACAAAGCCTTCACATCAAGGGGCACAGAACAAGGAGACCACCAAGTAGCACAGGGAGTGTTAAGGATTTCACAAAATACTCATAATGTTTTATTTATTTATTCAAATTTATACCCTGTCCTTCCCTTAGGCTCAGGGCAGCTTACAGCATGTAAAAAATGTGTACCAATATATAATAATCCCCTAAAAAAACCACCACAAGATATAGAAGCCCCCCAGCCAACCACTATCCGCACCTACCAAACACTTGACCAAAAAGAACAGTCTTATATTGCCTGAACATTTTTTGAGGGAATGTAAGATCTTTTTGGTCAAGCATTTGGCAGGTGGCGATAGGGACTGGAGGTGGGGTTTAGGGGATTGGGGTGAGTTTTGGGGGGACTTTATATATTTTTATACATTTTACACTGTTATTTTTTAAGCGACCCTCAGCCTTACAGGAAGGGCAGGATATAAACAAACAATTTCTCGACTCTAAAAAAAAGAGTTGTGTGACTGAGCTCCTAGACAAACTCCACAGAGAAAGTCAGTTTGCATCAAAAATGCTTTATTCCACAAAAAGTATTTTATTCCAGTCTGCCCTGCTGCCTCCATAGCTAGATCCCATCTTTAGTTCTCCCTCAGCTAGCTCTAGGTTTATTATTATTAATATAGCACCAGCAATATGCCTGCACTGCACAGTCATAATTAGAGACAGGTCCCTGCAGGGCAGACCTTAGAATTTGCAAGGCCCAGGGTGAAGATAAAATGTGGGGCCCCAATGGCCCCTCCCCAGCTGGGAGCACACACCCCCATATGGTCCTAGAGGTGATCGTATTTGGGGCCCTGCTGGAAGGGAGTGGGGCCCCACACCCTGCCCTGGTGAAAAAAGGGGGCACTTTGGGGCCCTAGAAAAAGTAAGGCCTGGGGCAGTTGCCCCAGGTTACCCTGTGGTAAGGCCAGTCCTGGGTCCCTGCCCCGAGGGGCTTATAATCTAGGATGGACAACAAGAAGCACACAGAGAGAGACGGGTGGAATCAAACAAAACGAGAGCCCACATTAGCCTTCTCCAGGAGTTTTCCCATGAGCCCATCTACTAGGCATCCACCACGTGGCCTCCATATGATCACCACAGAGTCGCCACTTATAGCAGAGTCCAGGAACATTGTGGGCCCACTGTGTGGGGCAATCAGGGCTAATGGGTGTCCACATGTCCATGTCTCATCAATTATATTCACCTGAAGCCTTGGCAGCATCCAGAGTCCCACCTAGACATTGGGTAATTTCAGACATTACGAGATCACAGTCAACCACAGTGAACCACAGACAATCCCGCAGCGTGGCCAAAGAGCCCTGAACGTCTGATCAGCGGCATCCAGATGTTCACCACAGTCAATCACACGCAGGGGCCAAAGCCAACCACGCTTCCAGAGGTCGGGACGGGACCATCCCCGGAAGCATGGTGAAGGAGATTCCCACTGGGAAACCACCAAAAGTAACGATTGACAGGTGGAATCAGAACGAATGATCCCCAGCCGTGGCGAGAGCACGCAGCGTCGCTGCCAGGCAACGCGCAACACACAGACCAGGCACACAGGAGATTTAAAGGGCACACAGCAGCAGGGGAATTTGGCAGGATGGAGAAAGATGGAAGGGAGAGGAGAGCAGAAGGCAAGCGAGGCGGGTGGGGAAGGGGGAGGGGAGTAGGGCACAAGGGGGCATGGTATGGACAAGAAACACAAGGTGTAGCTACAACAACAGCTTTATTGTCTGCTTCATGGTAACAGGAGGGGGGAGGGGAGCGGCTCACCTGCTGGCCGGTGTGTGCCTACACACAGCACCCCTCCCCTGGATGCACCTACGCTCCTGTTCTGGGGGCTCATGCCCCGGGCCCGCATGCGCCCATCAGTGCGGTCCACAGCTGGTTGCCTGTTGTCATCACCTCCCTGCTATCGGTGCTTGCTGGACAGTTGGTGCGCTAGGTTCTTTCAGCTGTGCTGGGTCCGCTCCCCACGCATCACTTGCTAGCCGTGCCTTGTTGCGGCCTTATCGCGTGTCCTTGGGGCTCCCCTGCTTCCCTCCCCAGCCCACATGGCATAGTGGGGCCCCTCTTTCCTTGCTGCTCAGACCCACTGCCCACAGGACCATGGCCAGCAGTGCTGCCCCTGGGCTCCCACGTCCCAGTTCGCCCCCCATAGCTGGACCTTCCGGGAGACCATGGCCCTATGTGACCTGTGGCAGTCCCCGCCCGTGCAACTTCTCCTGTGCTGCCCAGATACCCTCTCCGGTGCCTATGCGAGTCTGAGTTCTGGGCTCCGCTACTTTGGCTATGAGGTGAGCGGTAGCATGTGCCGGCTCCATGCAGAGGTGCTTGGCCTCCATCCCTTTCCCAATGGGCACGTTCCGGAGATGAGGTGCTCGCATGTGGCGTGGTCCACGGCAGAGACCGTGTCCGCCCTTTCGGCGTGTAGCCTGGCCAGGTTCACTACCTGTCTAGAGGAGAGGGGCCCTGCCCTGCCCATTTCCTTCTGCTGCATCCACGGGGCCCATGGCTACCAGCGGTCGCGTGGGGCGGTGTATTACCACCTGTTGGAGCTTAGGCACCTGCCATGGCCTCCTGCTGCTGACTATACCTTCTTGGGGCCCACTGGACTGAAGCTGGCCGCTGTGTGGACCTGTGCTGATGTTCAGGTGGGGCTCGCCGTGCCGGATCCATTTGAGGCCTACTACCTCGTTGTCTACCACATGGCAGGGCTGGGCTACCACCGGGGCATACTGAAGTAGCCCCACTACGTGCATCTGGTGGGCCAGCCGGTCCCAGCCCCCTTCATGACCCTGTGCAGCTGGATGTGAGGCCCCCTGTGTCTTCAGTGTCATGAATGTCAGCCCCACTGTGTGCTCCCAGCACCTCCGTCCTGGCTCAGGGCGCTGGCCGCTCACTCCATGCCATTCCGGCCTCACGGATGTTCTGGCTGGTTTGCTTGCCTTCGTTCCGCTTGCCTATGTTGCTGTGCCATCTCCATGGGCATCCCCTGTCCTTCGCTGCCTGTGGTGTTCCTCCCCGTGCCTGCCCCCCCGCCTTTGGCTGGTTCCTGCTGCCTGACACCACTACCAGCTCTCCCCGTAGTGTCTTCCTTCCTTGCCTGGCCGCCACACGCCTGTGTGCCTCCACCCCCTGGGGGCCTCCGTGCCCCCTGGGTGCCTCCGTGACTGTGTGGGACTTGGGGCCACTGGACAGCACCTCCCAGACTCCTCCGGGGGGGCTGCATGTTCTGCCTGCAAGATCCAGCTTGCCTCCATCCCGAGCCATGCTTCTGCATCAGCGAGGGGGATCCTTGCTGTCTGGAGCTGCCTTGGACCGCTTCAGTGCCTTCCCTGGCTTGGTTGCCCTCCCCCTGTGATCCTGCTCCATCCCAGTGGGGACCCCTGTGACTTATTATTATTATTATTATTATTATTATTATAGGCTTTTATATAGCTCAAGCAATGTACCTGGCACTTTACAGAGATTAAGATAGACACGGTCCCTGCCTGAGGGCTTACGATCTAAAGACAGGGGGAGGGGAGACAGGGAAGGGGGAACTGAGGGAGGGACAAGGGATGAAACATTCATGAGGATGCTGTTGGGTGGCCCGTGCTCCCTGTGCTGTCAGTGAGGTTCTGGGTGCCCTTCACTGTGTACTGGACTGTTCCCGGCCCGGTCCCCTTCCCTTCCTTGGCCCGCAGCTCCCACCCCCGCCCCGTGTCTGTGGTGCTGTGTGTGTTGACCTTCCTGGTCTTCCCCCCTTCTTTCCTGTCCCATTCCTTTCCTTCCTGACCTTCCCCCCTTCCTTCCTGTCCCGTTCGGGTGTGTTTGTGCCCGGGCGTGTGTGCGTGTTCTGTGTTCTGCAGTGTCCTTGGATTCCCTGTGCCTGTAGCATGTGCTGCCGCAGCTGCTCCTCTCCCTCCTCCCCCTCCCTTCCCATTTCCCTTGCCTTTTGGTGCTTTTGGCTTCCTTTGCCCTCAGCCGGCCATGTCTGCCTCCCTCCCCGGTGTCCTCTGGGTGTTCTAACCATGGTCCCAAATCAGCGTAACGTCTGTTGCGCTGCCCCGGGCCGTGATCTGTCCATCCATTTCCTTGCCGTGGTCCCACTCCTGTCGCATCTGTTCAGGGCTTTCATGGACCACAGGAGGGGGTTGGTTGGCTTGCGATGGTTGGGAATCCACTGTGGTGACCTGGGAGCGCGTAACGTCTGAAATTACCCATAGAGTCCCACCTAGTGTGCCCAGCCAACTGAGCGGTGGCAGTGGTAGCAATCTCCCTCCCCCATGGCTACCTTCTCATCTGAGAAACACGCTAGAGATCTCCCTCTCCTGCAGTCTCCCTCCCCACAGCCTCTCAGCAGAGGGGAGGGTGATCTCTAGCACACCTCTCAGCTGAGAGGAAGCCACGGGGAGGGAGGTCTCTAGCGCCACTGGTGGAAGCTGCCGCAAACACATGAAATAAGGGCAGGGGGCTACCCATTTATTAGGCTTGACACACTAAACATGCAATTGGGGGCTGCACAAACTGAACACGAACTCCAGTGTGATAACACCCAGTGATACATAGATTATAGAGCCGCAGTCATGCCTCAAAAGTTAAGGTGGTTTGCGACATTAATTGAACAGCGCTGATGCTGTTCAATGGGAGTTACAGTGGAGCAAACACTTCCAGTTGGTGACTGAAAGTTTTTATTAGAATTCTAGATTTCCTTCCCTGTGTATATTTGGTTTAATGGCTTCTCCAGTTTAAGTGGAGTGTCTAGTACATGCTGGTGCTTTTGTATGGAAAAATTGTTAAGAAAAAAACATTTTAGATTGTGGTCTCCTTTTAAAGGGGGGGGGAGAACGTAAGCAGCGGCAGCCAGCAATGCAGTAGGCATTTAAAACACACCTGAAGAGCAGTGGCATCCCAGGCTGAGCCTGGGAGATGCTGAAGCAGCACTAGAGTGAGTGAGGTGACAGGAGTCCAAGTATGGGGCTCCCTGCACACTGCCTCCTCACGTGCACACACCAGCCCACCTGCCTGAGGCCCGCTCAGCAACAGTTTTGGCAGGGAGGAGGAACTACCCCCCTTCCCACCCTTCGTTTGCCTCTTTGCCTCAGGCTGTTGCTCCCCTACCAGCCTGCCTCTTCCTTCTCACCTGCACTGGCCCACCTGCCTGAGGCCCCCTCGGCAACAGCTTGGGGGGGAGGAACTACAACCCCCCCCCGCCACTTGCCTCTTGCCTCTCTGCCTCAGGCTGTTGTTCCCCCGCCAGCCTGATGCTGATGCTGATACTGCTGTCACCGCCACCAACAGGAATATCTTCAAAGGTCCCGCATGGAGCCTTTAACAGCGGCAGCCAGGGAGGCACAGGGAGGCATCAGCAGATGTGCAAGCAGGGGGGCTGGTGGTGTGGGGGGGGTGAGAGAGCGAGAAAGATAGATTTTTCCATTTGAATGTGTGTGTAGTGTGTATAGTGTGTGTTAATGAGTGTGTGTGATTGATCAATTTGAATGAATGGGGGGGTGAGACAGGTGAGAACATGTGTGTGTAGTGTGTGTGAATGAGTGTGTGAAATCAATTTGAATGTGTGTGAGAGAGAGGTGAGAGCACGTGTTTGTAGTGTGTGTAAATGAGTGTGTATGTGAGAAAGAGAGAGGTGAAAACATGTGTGTGGATGCAGGGCTGGCCTTACCACGGGGCAGTTGGGGGGGTCGTCCAGGGCCCCGCGCTTGGGGGGACCCCACGGGTTTGGGTTCAACTTTTATTTTATTTTATTTTTAAAATTAGTTGGGTCCGGGCGGCGGGGCAGCAGGAGTGAGGGAGAGGCAGAGACCCCACCGCTCCCACACTCCGTGACCCACTGCTCCGCTGCCCGTCACAGTCTGTCTCAGCCAGGGGAAATGAGGGAGAGAGAGGCAGAGGCCCCGCCTCGCCTTCATTTCCTCTGGTCGAGAGACACTGACAGGCACTGAGGGGGAGGCACCCACAGAGTGAGGGAAAGATGGGGCCTCTGCTTCTTCCCTCACTTCCGGCGGAAGTGAGGGAGAAGAAGGCAAAGGTCCCGCCTCTCCCTCACGCCTTTGGCCCCCTCTGCTGCCTGGCTGGCTGTTTCGGCCAGGGGAAATGAGGGAGAGGGGAGCCTCTGCCTCTCTCTCCCTCATTTCCCCTGGCTGAGACAGACTGTGCCAGGCAGCGGAGGGGAGGGCGTGCCAGTGGCGCAGGGCCCAGGCAGGAGGCGGTGGCGACAGCGGCAGTGGCACCAGCACCGGATCTGGTAAGTGATCTGATTAGGTTGCTGGAATCTGAATAGCCACTCAGGCTTCGGGATGGGTGGAGGGGAGTGCCCCTCTGCCCATCCACAAACCCAGACCCGGGTAACGCACCGCCCCCGGGCCGGGGAGCACCCCCTGAGCCGAAGAACACCCTTAGGCCTGCCGGCGGGTCGGGGCTCCGCATTTCTTTCCCACCCTGGGCCCTGCTTAGGGTAAGGCCAGCCCTGTGTGGATGAGTGTGTGTGTGATATTATAGAGCTGCAGTAGCAGCTGTATACTTATGCATTAAGAAACTGTTAACTTTTAAGTTTCAACAGACGGAGAAATTGCATAAGTAAAAACCTGCAGTTTAAAAACCTAGTTTAGGCGGCATTCCAAATTATACTCAAATGTTAACATGACAACAAATTGTATGTTAAGGCAACTTTCTTGCACCCCCCTGTTACTACAGAAACACCATACCTATAATACAGTACTATTAGCTATTTCCAAGTAACCTTCACAAATCAAAGGGAGACATCCCTTTCAACTAGAAAGAAACTGAAAGTTTGTCACTTATTAAATATCAGACCATTCACACAGTCTTCTTTCCTCATTCATTAATTTTTTTAAAAAATTGACTTAATTGAAATTAAACTGCATATGTGTGGTACAGTGACTGTGAACAATACTTATACATGATGAGCAATGTATGCAGTTTAATATCAGTTAACTTGTAATTTTTTAATTAATAAATTCCCCTATGAAACCAGATGCAACCCCCTCCCCCCCAAAAAATATGCCTCCCTTGTTCTGTGTCCCTATGCAAGGCAAGCCCCCTCCCCAAAAGACACCACAGTTACCCAGAAAATATCCCCCCATGCCACAGCTAGGCACATTTTGGCAATGTTTGCCCACAGCAAAAGTGTGGTGAGGATGGATCAGGGTCCAGGGTCCACCTGTGGGGGGCTGATGCTGTTGAACGCAAGGTCTGTAGTGAACAAGGCCCCCGTTATCCGGGATCTTATCCTGGATCGGGTGGCAGACCTTGCGTGCATCACAGAGACCTGGCTAGACAAGGGGGCTGGACCAGTTCTGGCAGACCTCGTGCCGGCCGGGTATGCTGGGCAGCACCAGCCTTGTATGGGGGGTTGAGGGGGAGGTGTAGCTATCATTTTTAGGGAGGTGTGAGCCCCTCCTCCCGGCGGCGGTTCCGCTCATGGCAGAGAGCCCCGTGGCAGTGTCCCTGTGGGGCTCGCCCTGGCGGGGTACTGCCGCTAACAGAGTAGCGCGTGGTCCCCCCTTGCGCTGTCTCCCAGGGCAACCAGCCCCATCACAGAACCTGTGGCCACGTCCCCAGCGCTTGTACACACCGTGGGCGTGTCCCCGCCCCTTCTGCGGCACTCAGAGCGCTTGCGAACACGTACGGGGGCAGGACCTTCCTGTTAAAAGCCCAACACCAGCTTCAGCACAGCGCTGGTGATTGCGGAGAGACCAGCCCCTTGCAAGTGAAAGCTAAGTGTGGCATTGCCGTGATTCATTTTCCTGAGACTGAGTGAGAGCGTGAGCGACCTCCTAGAGCCCTGTGTGTTTGTTTGACCCTTCATTTCATTCCCTGGTTAAGTGTGTGATAGACGAAGAGTGCCTGGTGAGTGTTTGCTTCCCCTCCCCCCACCTGCTCCTGGGTTGTGCTCCTGCCATGTTGAGAGCCCCGGCCTTCCTTGTCCCTCTCCCTGGGTCCCTTCCTTCCCTTCCACGTATCCCCCACGCACTACCCGACCCCCTTTGGCTCTCAAAGAATTGCGGCATGTGCCTGTGTGGAGCAAGGCTTGGCTTCCCCGTGCTCCTTGGTGCCCAATGATGATAGAGGCCTGAGTTCTCATAGACTTGTAAGGCCACAATTCTATCCTGACGGGCATTTAACCACTGTTGTACCTTCTTTGAGCCAGGGGCAAGCCTTAGCTGTGAGTGGTTCCCCCATTGTGAGCCCCCAAACCCCCTACCCCAGTGACAGGAGGACTGGTCAGTTAGGAGCTATCCAGTCCAGGAGATTCCGGGAGTGGAGGCCCTCCATGTGGTGTTTGATTTGGCTGGGGGCAAGCTTGGGATGTTGCTGGTATACTGGGCCCCTTCCTGTCCGGCGGCATTCCTTGCCGCTCTAGCAGAGCTGGCCTCAGGGGTAGTGTTGGACTTCCCCAGGACCGTGGTCCTTGGGGACTTCAACACTCATGTCGATGCCGGCCTTGTAGGAGCGGAGCGGGAGTTCATGGTCGCCATGGCAACCATAGACTTGTCCCAAGTGGTCAACTGCCCGACTCATGTGGGGGGACATATCCTTGATCTGGTCTTCTGCTCTGGCCTTGAGGCGAGTGATCTGTTAGTGGGGGATGTGAGATCTATGCCCTTGTCATGGACGGACCATTATCTCTACCTCTCTCTTTCTCTCTACCTCCTCGGCCAAAACCCTTGTTCATGCCATGGTTATCTCGCCTCGATTACTGCAACCTCCTCCTTGCTGGCCTCCCTCGCTCTCACCTGTCCCCCCTTATCGCAATCCAAAACTCCGCTACCAAGGTCATTCACTCTGCCCGTCACTTCGACCATGTGCAACCTCTCCTCTTCTCTCTTCACTGGCTCCCCCTTCCTGAACATATCCTGTTTAAACTCCTGGTACTCACGTTCAAAACACTCCATGACCAAGCTCCCCCTAACCTCTCGGACCTAATCTTCCTACGCACTCCTGCACGCGCTCTCTGCTCTTCCTCTGTCCC
>QEPC01007158.1:51946-86912 GCA_003113815.1 Sphenodon punctatus
GCACCTGAGACTTCGCATCCGCCTGAATGTTTGTTTGTCTTCTCCCCTGTCTCTCCCACTGTCCCCTCTCCCTGTCTCCCCCTCCTTGTCTTTTAGATTGTAAGCCACAGGCAGGGACCGCGTCTATTTCTATGTTCTGTACAGCGCCAGGCACATGGCTGGCGCTATATAAATGTTTATAATAATAATAATTATTATTATTATTATCTCCTGCAGACCAGCCTCGCAGTGCACCCCCTCCAGAAGGGGAATGGACCGCAGGGTTCGATTCTGTCTCGGCTTTTGTTTAATGTGTATATGCAGCCCCTGGGGGAGATTGTGAGAGGGTTCAGGGTGCGATGTCACCAATATGCTGATGATACTCAGCTGTACCTCTCATTTTTGACCGACCTAGGTTCCACTGTCTCATTGCTTTCCCAATGTTTGGAGGCTGTGGTGGATTGGATGCGGCAGAGCAGACTGAGGCTCAATCCTGATAAGATGGAGGTGATGGTGGTGGGTAGAGTGAGGGAGGTGCCGACGCCTCTGGTGCGGGGGGTCTGCACTCCCATAGCCCAGCAGGTTTGGAGTCTGGGGGTGGATTTGGATCTGGGCCTCCATCTGGATCGGCAGGTGGAGGCAGTGGCTAAAGCCACCTTTCACTAGCTATATCCATACATCTCCGGGCCCGACCTGGCCACTCTTATTCACACTTTCATCACCTTGAGGCTAGACTACTGCTACGTGCTGTACGTGGGGATTCCCTTGGTTCTGGTTCGGAGGCTGCAGCTGGTGCATAATGCGGCGGCCCATCTCCTTACAGGTACGAGGCAACGGGAGCAGATTACACCTGTGCTCCGCACTCTGCACTGGCTGCCTATAGCATACCGAGCCAGATTCAAGGTGCTGGTGTTGACTTATAAAGCCCTATACAGTCTGGGCCCCTCATACCTTGGGGACCGCCTCACCTGCCACACCCCAGGGTGTCCCCTGCGGTCTGCCGGGGGCGCCTTCCTGGAGGTCCCCTGTGTTAAACGGGGAGCCACAATGGAGAGGGCGTTCCCGGTGGACGGACCGCAGCTCTGGAACTCCCTCCCAGAGGAAGCTCACCTGGCCCCGGGTCTGATGACTTTTCGTCGAACCTGTAAAACCTGGCTGTTCGCCCAGGCCTTCAGAGGGTAGGGTGGGAGGGTAGGGTAGGGAGGGGGGGGAGTCTTTTTTGGGGGGTGGGGGGAAGTTTTAATTATTGATGTTGATGATGTTTTATGTATTTTATTATTGTTTTAACTGTAAGCCACCCCGGGATGCCATAGGCATGAGGGGGCAGCCAATAAATATAAGTAAATAAATAAATAAAATAAAAGTACCACCCCCACAGTGCCAATCCCCAAAGTGCCAAGCCCACAACATTGTCCTATGCCCAAGCATAAATTTAAAAATATATATTTTAAAAAAGCAGGATGTCGTAGTAAGCAATCCCCAGCATTGCCCCTATGGCCAGGCACCCCCCATAACTCTAAGCTGAAATACTTACAGATAAGGCAGTGTAGCGCACACAGCCAAAGACACCAAGGAGACTGAAAAAGGGCCAAATGGCCACTTTTATTTTGCCCCTGCCAGCCAATCAAAAAATATCCTGTACTTGTCTTCCCTCACCTGCCCCCTCCCATTACCCCGTGCCTACCAAATATGGCACTAAATTTTGTTTCCTATCTCTGAGACGGTAGGGTAGGGATGGGTCACTCCGATCATGTCGGGGGTCCCAGACCTCCCAACGCCTGGCCAACGGTTCAGCCACACGCAGCTCAGAGAAAAAATGCACAGATCCATCACTTGATCGAGGGAACCGAACTTTCCAAATATCGGACCTGATCCTCGGAACTCAGTGATTCCAAACAAGGACGGGGATCCTCAGTGTATTCTGAAAAAAATCAAATACAGAGTTTCAGTACTAAAATAAAGAAAAGGGTCATGTTTCATACATTTCCTTGCAGATATGTGATGAACTGATTGAGCTAATGAGGAATGAAGGTCATATTAAAAATCAGGAGATTAAAGAGGCAAAGTAATTTTCTCTTACCATTGACTCTACACCAGACATTTGGGCTGATGCGGCAGCAGCTGTTACCGCGCCGCGATTCCATTCCGCCATTTTGGAATTGCCCGTGCCACACCGCGGCTTTTCTGCAGACATTCCGCTAATTCCACTGGCATTCTGCAAATTGCGGAATTGTGGGGAAATTGCAGAAACTGTCAGAAAACCGCTGTTCCTCTATTTTGTGGCGCTGGAGGAATGGAGGAAGTAGCAAAAATGTCATGTTTCTGCTATTTTGCGAAACCTGTGGAAGTAGTGGAATGAAATTAGCGGAACTGTGGAAGTAGCGGAATGAAACTAGCGGAATGAAAGCCTCTGCCATGCCGTACCACTAATTGCGGAAATGCTGTTTCCAGAGGAAATAGCTACTGCTGCGACATTCCGCTACAGCCCTATCATACTGATCGGTTATGCATCGTTTTTCAGTACTGCCTGAATGGAGACATGAAGGAGACATTTTTGTGCTTTGTGCCAATTCACAGCCACACTGGAGAAAACTTTTGTGAAATGGTCATCAACTTTCTTCAGGAGAATGACATTGACATCAAGAATTGCAGAGGACAGACATATGACAATACAAGGAATATGACTGGTCAATATCAAGTATCGCAAGCTCACATAAAAAAGCATGAACAACCAAGCTGTGTCCATGCCTTGTGCTGGATAATAGTCTTTATGCAGTGACGCTATTCCAGTTTCTTGAAACTTTATATTTCTATTCAGCATCTACCCACAGCTGGAAAGTACTTCAAGAGAGTATTGATCAAAACAAATAGTACGATGAGGATCACCCTGATGTCCCAAACAAAATGGTCCTACAGAGAAGAACTGAAACACAAAGTGTCCAAGGCTGTAAACAAACAAAACTATACCTAAACTAATGTATATATAAACATGAATTGTATATGTGCACAATATAAATGTATTATATAATTATCACCAAACTAGAACAACCATACACATATGTATTTATTGTACCGTGTAAAACCAAAATATACAATAAGTTGAAAATGTTCTACTTTATGCAACAATCATATGAAAAATGTGGACTTCTTAATCATCCATTATCAAGTCAATAAAATATATCTCAGTATTGTCAATAAAACAAGTAACATCTACGAGGATTTTGGGGAGGTACCCACGCCAGATGCTTGCTTTGTGGGTGAGGAATTGAAGGAGCTGTTACAAATCATCAATGTGACGTTGGAGGATATTCTAGGGTAAATTGACAAAAGACTATTAACAAGTCAACAGGGCCAGGTGGCATTCACCCCAGAGTTCTGAAGGAATTCAAATATGAAATCGCAGACCTACTGTTAGTAATTTGTAACCTGTCACTAAAATCTACCACTGTACCCGAGAACTGGGGGGTGGCAAATGTAACCCCAATATTTAAAAAGGGATCCAGAGGCGATCCTGGAAACTACAGACCAGTAAGCTTGACGTCTGTGCCAGGCAAAATGTTGGAAACCATCATTAAGGACAGAATTACAGGACATGTTGACAAACATGGCTTAATGGGGAAGAGTCAACACGGATTTAGTAAAGGTAAGTCATGCCTCACTAACCTGTTGGAATTCTTTGAGGGTGTAAATAAGCATGTGGACAAGGGAGACCCAGTAGATATAGTGTACCTGGATTTCCAGAAAGCATTTGATAAGGTCCCTCATGAGAGACTCTTGAGAAAATTAAAAAGTCATGGGATAGGAGGTAGTGTCTTACTATGGATCAGAAACTGGTTAAAAGATAGAAAGCAAAGGGTAGGACTAAATGGTCAGTTTTCACAATGGAGAGATGTAAAAAGTGGTGTGCCTCAGGGATCTGTATTGGGACCGGTGCTGTTTAATGTATTCATTAATGATTTGGAAAAGGGTGTTAAGAGTGAGGTGATCAAATTTGCAGATGACACCAAGTTATTCAAGGTAGTTAAAACACGAGCAGACTGTGAGGAACTGCAACAGGATCTTACGACACTGGGTGCCTGGGCATCTAAATGGCAAATGAGATTTAATGTGGACAAGTGCAAAGTGATGCATGTAGGGAAAAATAATCCAAACTGCGTACACAATGCTGGGTATTAAGCTAGGAGTTACCATTCAAGAAAAGGATCTGGGGGTGGTTGTGGACAATACAATGAAATCCACAGCACAGTGCGCAGCAGCAGTCAAAAAAAAGCAAACAGAATGTTAGGAATTATTTGTAAGGGGATAAAGAATAAAACTGAGGCTGTCATAATGCCTCTATACAAATCAATGGTGTGACCGCATCTCGAATATTGTGTGCAGTTCTGGTTGCCCCATCTCAAAAAAGACATAGTTGAACTAGAAAAAGTACAGAGAAGGGCAACAAAAATTATCAAGGGCATGGAAGGGCTCCCGTATGAGGAGAGGCTTGGTAGGTTGGGGCTTGGAGAAGAGAAGACTGAGAGGAGATATGATAGAGGACTATAAAATCATGAGTGGTGTGGAACTAATAAACAAGGAGAAGTTATTTACCCTCTCAGCTAGTACTAGAACTAGGGGACACTCCATGAAACTCATGGGTGGCAAGTTTAAAACATAAAATAAAATATTTTTTCACTCAGCATATAATTGGGTTGTGGAATCTACTGCCAGAGGCTGTGGTAAGGGACAGTACTATAGCTGAGTTTAAAAGAGATTTGGACAAGTTTCTGGAAAATAGGTCCATTAGCAGCTATTAGCCAGCCAGGATCAAGGAACATGATGGGAGCTGGGGGAAAACAACAGGGAATGGATCCCCCATTGTGACCTGTTGGGTGCTTCTCCCAAGCCACTGTGATTGGCCACTGTTGGAGACAGGATGCTGAGCTAGATGGACCATTGGTCTGACCCAGTATGGCACTTCTTATGTTCTTATGAGTTCCACTTCCTGGGTCGCTTGACTTGTTTCAATGAGGATCTTTCTCAAGATGGATGTATATCTGTAGAACTAGACAAAATTCATACAAAAAGATCTTCAAAACTGCTCATGATGGTCCTCACCAAGGAGTTACAGGTGAATGTCGATGGGGGGGCTGAAGTCCAAAGTTAGCATTGGCCTGCCCAGATGATTAGGCCCCGCCTCCAGCCCCACCTCTAGCCCCGCCCCCTGCCAAGCAAGCACCATGACAGCTTCACCCTTGGCCAGACACAGATACGCTGCCCCCCCAACTCACTGATCTGCCACCACAGTCCTAGGGCTTCTCCTCAGGCCCATGGACCAAATGCAGATGTGCATTTATGTGGTCTTTTTCCAGTTCCTAGGTCGCTTTTAGATGATTGAAGCGTGCTCAAGCCAAAAAATTACATGCCTTTTAAAATCTCACTCCCACTACCCATACCACTGAGCACCCACCCATTTCCCCTCCACCTCATGCCTCCCTGCCCTGCCCCACAACTCCCACCATGCCCCCTCCCCAGGGCCAGCATTGTTGCCTGGCAGGCTTGCTGCTGCTGCCCTCCACCCCCCAATCACATTTCCAGTTTGCCTAAATACTATTACAGGATATGGTTAGCCTGTATATCTAGTGTTTATCAGGCTATGAGTATACATCTGTCACCACCAATTGATTTGTACTATTTTATTGTTTACTTGAACCTCTTGCTGTTTCATGTTTTTAATTGTATTATCTTATGCAATGGCCTTCGGTCTCGCAAATAAACTACTACATTTCCAGCATTTTTGAAAACACCTAAAATCACAAGACTAACAGTTAAATCTCAGGATTTCAAAACCTCAATTTTATCACAAGCATCACATTTCTAACATTTTGAAAACACCTAAAATCACAAGACTAACAGTTAAATCTCAGGATTTCAAAACCTCCGTTTTATCACAAGCATCATATTTCCAACATTTTGAAAACACCTAAAATCACAAATCACAGGGGGCACCGAGTTTGGGGGGGAAGGCAGGGGCACTGGGTTTGGAGCTGGCTTTAGGGGGAAGGCTGGGAGCACTGGAATTTGGGCTGGAATGAGGGAATGGGCTGGGAGCACCGGGACTGGGGGGGAAACAGGCTGGGGCACCGGGATTGGGGGGGAATGGACTGGGGCACCGGGATTGGGGGGAACGGGCTGGGGCACTGGGATTGGGAGGGGGGAATGGGCACTGGGCAGCCTACCTGCTGGACTGGGCTGTTGTTGCTCCTCCTCGGCTCCACTCCTCGCCCGAGCCACTTGGGTCTTTTTCAACAGACCCAAGCCCAGCAGTTTCGGTGCTTACTTGGTGTTTGGTGGCTGTAGGGGATTGGATGAGGGCTAATCGACTGAAGCTGAATCCTGACAAGACGGAGGTGATGTTAGTGGGTAAGGCGATGGAGTTGGTGGCCCCCATCATTGATGGAGTTCAGCCCTACTCCAGCCGGCTGGGGCGCCACGCCGGACACAGCCAGGCAGCCTGGGGGCTGCAAGTACCGGCCCGGGCCCCACCGCGCCTCCGAGTCCTCTCTGGCCTGTACACAGTCGGCAAGCGCCCTTGCAGTCTCTGTTTTCCCTCCCACAAGTGGTGCTGCAGTGTGCAGCCACTGGTGCCTACTTCTCACAGGGAAGCGGCAGCACCAGCAGCTGCACGCAGCACTGCTTGTGCGGGGGCAAACAGAGGCTGCAGGGTGGCTTGCCGCTTGCATGCAAGCCAGAGAGGAGGAGGCACGGTGGGGCCCAAGCTGGTACTTGCAGCCCCCAGGCTGCCCCGCCTGCCCCTTCAGCCCTCCCATACACCAAGTGAGCGAGCAAATGGCAGAGACCCGGACCCGGAAGTGAGTATGGCTATGGGAGGTGGGTCAAGCACGATGTCAGACCATGGCTGACCAATGGGGGGTTTGATGTCCCCTTAGCCCCCCCCCCCCAGTGAATCCGCCGGTGCCAACTGAGGACTAACTTTGTTTCTTCAATTTCATCAGATTTCAGTTTCATCGGGATTCAGTTTCAGACAGCTCACACTCATCCAGTCTCCCACAGCCACCAGACACCGCGTAAGCACAGAGACTGCCAGGTCTGGGTCTGCAGAAAAAGAGAGGTAAAGCTGTGTATCATTGGTGTACCAAAGGCTGCATATACACGTTGAACCAGAGAGGGGACAGAATAGAACCCTTCAGGACTCCACACATGAGGTTCCGGGGAGATGATGAACACTCCCCAAGCACCTCCCACTGAGTTCTCCTGGTCAGGAAAGAGTGGAACCATTCAAGAACAATTCCGCCCACCCCAGCCCGGTCCCGCAGACGGGCCACCAACATCTCATGGTCAACGGTATCAAATGCTGCTGATAGATCTAATAAAATCAAAAGAGACGATCTGCCCTGATCCAACTCATGGTGCAGGTCGTCGACCAAAGTCACAAGTGCAGTCTCCATGCCAAACCCAGGGTGAAAGCTGGACTGTGAAGGATCAAGAAAACTGATCCAATCGAAATGCCCCTGAAGCTGCCAAGCCACCACCCATTCAATAACCTTCCCTAAAAAGGGAAGATTAGAGACTGGCCGGTGGCTGGCAAGGGAGTCAATATTAAGCGATGGTTTCTTGAGCAGAGGCCGCACCACTACTTCTTTAAGGTGGCCCAGCACTCTGTCCTCCTTAAAGGAGGCATTGAAAACCCCGGCCAGCAACGGTCCTAACGTCTCACGGCAGGCCTTAACCAGCCAAGATGGGCATGGATCTAATTCACAACAAGTGGCTCTAACCACCCCAAGGACATCCACCGCATCAGCGGGTGATACTCACTGAAACTGATCCCATGAAACTGGACAAGGCGGGGCCTTCATTACCTCAGGTTCTCCCACTGCTACAAGTGCGGTATCAAAGTCGTGGTGAATTCTTATATGGAATTTGTGGATTTATTTGATTTCCTGGCAAGACTGGACCAAGCTTCCAAAAATCAGGATACACTGGCAAAGGATGCAGAAGCTTTAGTGAGAGCTTACCTAAACTATCTTCAAATTTCTCTCTGCTTTGAACTAAAACACTGTATTCACTTCTTAGATAATACAGATCGTTATGGATCTGTGCAGAGTGTTTTGAAGATAATTTTCATTAAAAATCTGGTTGAGCCTTTTGCAAATGTTACTATAAATTTCTGTCTTTGGCCCTTTTTAAATGTGCAGCGGGGCAGGCCAGGTCTGTAGCCAACGGGTAGAACACTTCCCATGCAGGTGGTGCATGGGTGTGGGGTGTACACGGATGCACATTCATCCCCCACGCATCCCCATGCATCCCCATGCATGGAGCAACGTGCATTTTTGCCAGTTGCTCCATGCATGAGGGGTGGGTGGGGAAACATGGGTCATGGGAACATGCACCCACACACCCTTACTTTCACATGAGCTGCTCCCCTGCATGGTCTATGGGTGGACATGCGTGGGAGCGTCTCGTGTAAAAAGGACTTTTGTTAACTCTGTACAAACCCAAAAGGAAGGGGAGATACCAACTCAACATCAATCAAAAATAATGAATCACGAACAAAATAAATAATATCCAAATTAACTCATACAATCACATTACATAGTGAGACCATAAAAAGTCTCAAATACAATCATAAATAATGGAAAACACAATGAATTGTTTATCATCGTTACCTGTTCTCTGTATAGAATGGGATCTTCTGAGAGAAACTATTTTTGATGAACTCATATCTGAATTTGCTGCCAAGGAAACCAAGAAAAAGATGATTTGATAACTTTTGCAATAATCTGAATATAGTTTGTGTCATTATGTGTAAAAAATGTCCTTAACTTTGTATTTGATGTTTATATTTGTCGATGAAATGTGAAACAAAGGTCCCATATGCAGAAGGTGCTGTATACTGCAAGTGAATCCAATAGCATTTTTAGTTTATTTTTTGTATTTCAATTTTTGAGACATAAAATCTTAAGACTGCCGTACTGAATTCTGATGTCAAATAAAGGTGGTTTTCAAAAAGATAATATGCATGTCTAGGGGTTTTTTTCCAAGTGAGAAAAATGACATTGACACAGGGTGTTACTGAAAAGGAACAGGGCGGGGGAGCTCAAATGAATATTCTGCCCTTGGCTCCTTGGAGTCCGAAAGGCACTTTGGAGTTTTGATCCACCAACCACATACTTAGGCACTGAAGCCATCTGGAGTAAGTGGCTGGTGGATCATGGCCTTGATCTTCTTGTTCCTGCATAGATCCTGGTGCTTTTTAAAAGACTGGGGATTTGTCCCAAGTCAAAGTTTTCCCTCTTGGGGAGATGCACCTTGGTTGCTTGCTGTCTTCTGTGTCCTGAGTGGCCACATTTCAGGACTGAGGAGTGCACACAGTGTGCAAAGCACTTTAGAATGGAGTCCTCCCAGAGGAAGGCTGCTAAGTGTATGTACAATATCATTTTAGTGTCACTGTTGACCAATTTGTGATCTTTCACGAAGCTTAAATGGCAGACACACTTTAAAAACTGATTGGAGAGCTCCCATGAACAATGCAGACAGTTGTAACCAGTCAGTGGCAAGCGGCGAGTAGCAAATTAGTGACCAAGTATTATTTCCTGGGACCTTGGCAAAGAGGAGCATTTGTCTTGACATGGAGGGACATGTCCAAGCTTCCCCAGGCCAAGATCCAGCTCTTACAAATGAGGACTAATCCAATGCACAGTACCTCTGCATCACTCACTATCGCAGTCTTATGTGGCCTCTTGCACAAAGAAGTCAAACTGCTGTCTACTGGCTGCTGTAATAATAACTGTTACTACAGGAAAAAGGTATTATATAATCCCAGGATCTTACATAATTTGTGGCCACTTTCTCTGTAATGCTTTGACTTTCTGAAGAAATCTTCCATATCACTGACTGACCAAAAGCATCTTGCACTCATAAGTTTTATTGCTTGAAGCTTCTCTAGTTCAAGTAGCAGCTTTTAAACTAGCAGAAAGCTAGGTGGTTGGGGGAAGGCTTCTGAACTGGGAACCACTTCTCTAGCATCCTACAGGTCTTGAAGGGTCCTTTCCATGTCAATATTTGTCTATTTAGAATTTCTTCAAAGAACCTCCCCTTCACCACAATGTTCTCTGGGCAAAAATATTTTTAAAGCTACAACAACCTTGCAACTCCGTGATTAGAAGCTAAGAATAAGCCCTCTCAAATTCCACTGGAATCTCCCACATACCATTCGCATCCTGCCACTGTAAGGACCCACTGTCCAGACTGTAGACAGGCTCCGGAAACAGTTCTGGAAGGGCAAAATCAGGATCAGGCCAGAACAAGGAGTTCGGAGTGGGGTCAGAACAAAGAGTCAAGATCAGGGAACAGGGTTCAGAATTGTAGTCAGATTCAGGCAGAGGGACCGGGCAAGTCAGGCTGGAGACATAGCAGAATCAGTGCAGGGCATAAACAGATTGGAATCAAAGTTGAGGCAGGGCATGGGACAGAAAGACCAGATGATCTGCCCAGCTTCCTGTTGCTACCGTAGCAACACAGCCAGCCATATGTGGATAATATGTGGAGATGCTGGAGACAGGCAGGACTCGGAGTGGTATGGCCTGACCAGTGAAGAGAGGCCCTTGGGGAGGAGTGATTGGACCAGAGACCAGATGAACTGTGCAAACTGTCACTTGGCACATTCAGCCACTGCTCCAGGACCCCTGGGGCTGTGGGTTCAAGACTTAGGTCCTGAGAGCCACTTTCTCTGGAAACAAATAGACATTGGGGCTTGAAGGTTTTACTTCATTAAGAATACTTCATATTCAGACCCAGGAACAGTTCAATCAGAAGACTGTTTTCGATGACCTCAACTGCAGTGGTATCAGACATGGAGGAGAGGCTGTTTCTGAGGTGATCCAGACTTAAGGCTGCCATCCTAAAGCCACTTACTTCAGTAGATGTTACAGAGATACAAATACGCAGCTTGTTGTTATGGCTTAATCAGCTATACGTCTGCTACATGCTTGCTGCTTTTCAAGGGGTGAGCAATTGCACACAGGCCCTTTTCAAATTGACCCAGGAGGCACCACAGTGGAGGGAGGATAGGTGGAGGCAGCGATGGGTGTGCGGCACGTCACACAGACGCACACCCACCTCCACCCATCTCCATGCACAGAGGCACCTCCGTGGCAGGGGGGTAGATGTTCTTCCTCCCCCCAAATGTCGGAAGTCAGCTGGCACCACTGAAAGCAGCACACTCGCACATGGATGAAGATCTGGACTTATGAAACCCTGATATCAAGATTTCATAAGTCTGGATCTCTGTCCATGTGCGAGTATGCTGTTTTCAGTGGTGCCGGCTGACTTCCAGAATTTGGGGGCGGGGGGTGTCTAACCCACCCCCTCGCAACTTTATTTCTCACAGACTCTGCAGTCCGCAAGAAAAAGCGCTCACCTAAAAAGGCCCTGAATGCACAAGTTTGTGTTAAAGATGAGCTAAAACCCTGGTTTAAAAAGTCCAAATGCTTTGGTGTAGTTTGGGTCCAGATCCAAACTTTTCAGCTGGCCTTATTCTTGAGGACAGAACAAACCAAACTTCTCAGCTATTAAGCAGAAGAAGTTCAGAGCTGGATTTTGACCTGAATTTTGCAGCTCAGGCTTATCTCTGGTATCTTGGTTCCTCCTCCTGCAAGAGTTTTTTTTTCTTCTATAAAATGACTCAGACACTGCCCTTTTCTCTGACACATTTCACCCACAATTCTTTGGAAGCAGATGTGCTTTTCTTCCACTGGCCTTCAGCTCAATGCCAGACCTTCTCTCAGCCTGTGTGAGGAAAGCATGCTGCCAAAGTAATGGCATTCATGTCTCCTTATCATTGTGCCTTGATCCGAGGTACAGTAACTCAAAATAAACTCCTGGAGACTTAGCTGAAGCCACCCAGAAACCTCTGTGAGGCAGGAGACAATGTGCTGCTTGTCTCTGTGTAAATATCAGAACCAGTTTCAGACATTAAAAACTAAAATGACACAAACAGGCCACAGAGCACTGACCAGCTTGCTCCAGTGATCCGTCATGTTGATAGCAGAAGTCTTCCTCCCTAAATAGAAAATCCTTCTGATCACAAGCTGGGGGTTTGTTTAAAGTGGTTAGAATTTGTCCTTTCACGCTATTCACCCATAACCGCTCATGTTAAGTAAAAGAGATGGACTAAGCATGCTTTGCTATAGTGCAAGAACAAATAGTCATTTTACTTCAGGAAGTGGTAATCAACTGGATATACAGAGCAGGTTCTCAAGGAGGAAATCATGACCCAGCATGAGCCAGGGACACAACATCCTTGCCCTTATCATATTGCTACGTCGGACGTCATAGCTACATTAGTGCCTGGCTTGCGCAGAAGGGACGATGGCAGGGATGGGGATGCCAGGTATGAAATAAGTCTGAGTATTCCAGCAGTCATACAAAAAGGGGAGAAATGTTCAAGCTCTCTTTCTTCAGACCCCTCCTTATTTGACCAGTTTACTGCTAAACAACCCAAATACATCTAGGTGCACTCACTCCCTGGGTCCTGGCTCGAACCCTGAGGTGTTCTGGGGACACCTTCCTGGAGGTCCACTGAGTCAATCGAGGGGCCACTATGGAGAGGGCATTCTCGGTAGCTGCACCTTGGCTGTGGAACTCCCTCCCGGAGGAGGCTCACCTGACCCTGCTGACCTTTTGTTGCTGTTCCTCCAGGTGGAGGGGACGGGTGAGGGTGGTTATGTGGTGGGGAGTGGGGGGAGGGAGTTAGGGGAGGGTTTTGTGTTTTTATTTTTTTAAGTTGGGTGTGCATGTTGTTTTATATTTATATTATTTTATTGTAAATCATGATGTTGTTTTATATTTATATGATGTTATTTTAAGCCACCCCGAGCCACCTGAGGTGGAGTTGGGTGGGGTATTAAATTGTTTAATTAAATAAATAAATAAATAGTTGTGAAAGGGGTAGGCAGTGCAGTTACACTGGGACTCAAAAGCCTGGGGACTGACCCTCCCAGGTACAGCTGTGTCTTCTGCCACTGGGAAGTGGGCAGGGAAAGCACCCCATTCCATCTTCTTCATTAGGGGCTATCACAACCTAGGTATGCTTTTGTTGGTAGTGTTACACAAGCTAGCCCTTGAATTGGCACAGGAAAGCATACAGAGTAATGAGCCTTGGCTATGCAGGACAGAAGGAGACTTGTATTTCACTGTGGAAGATGATCAGAGAAGCAAACCAAACCAACCAAACTGCCAAGCACCACTTCCAAGCCATTTCTTCATTCATACTGTCAGGTCCCGCGGCTGGCGATACACGATTCGGGTTACTAGGCAACCCGAGGCCCAGGTGCGACGTAGTGCGCGGCTGCAACAGGCCAGCATTGCAGGCCTTGGGAGCCGCCTCACTGTGATAGCAGCGGGGGCGGCTTCAGGGCAATGGGAAAGTGGCAACAGCTGGGAGGGGCTTGGAAAAGGGGATAAACCAGTCGGCAGAGCTTCCATTCCCCACCGGTAATCATATTGAGAGGCTGGCCCCTAGAAACAGTGTGTCTAGAGATTGTGCTTGGGAGACTTGAGTGTGTGATTGGAGAGTGTGTGTGTGTGTGGATGCTTGTGCTTGACATGGCTAAAGGAGGGTGAAAGGAACAAGAGTGTGGATTGAGAGCATGTGTTTGTGGCATCCCCCCCCCCTTCCCCCATAGGTCAGTGCAAGTGGTTGGGAGAGCGACGCGGTGTGTGTGTTTTCCCTACCCCCCTACCCCACCCCACCCCCATCACCTTCGTCACTCATGGACCGGATCAGTTGCCTCGACACGTGCCCTGGGAACTCTCGGTGAAGGGATCGAATGTGCGTGAGGTTAGCGTGATTCGAATTGATCCCCCATTCCCCTTCCCCTTCCCTTCCCAAAGGGATAGTATCTCTCTACCCTGTGATGATCTGGGTTACTCTTCGTTCAGGAAAGATCACCCGAACACGATCCTGAGGGTCCTTGAGTACCAGGGAGGCCTCTTTTGGGTTGTGGAGGGAGGAGGCAGTAGGATCTCGAGGCTGGAGCCGCTTCCCCTCTACATTCCCCCCCTCCCCCCCTTCTTAACACATACATGCTGGGCTTGTAGCACTACTCTGGTTAGAGGTTATGTCAGCAGAATGCAACTAACACAACTGCCCTGCAGATTTCCATCAGTTTCAGCATCGCTGTCTGGGCAGATTGGCATAGGAAAGGGTTAGCAGCTATTTCATCTTCAAGTGTCCTGCCCTTTAGAAGAAAACATCCTCCAGCATGACAGGCAGCTGATGTGAATGCTCAGAGCAGGAGAGAAGAGATGTCAAAAACACTGCTTGTTGATAGCACAGGATGCATCAACCAAACAGAAAACAAAAGTCTCCTGTCAAGAACAGATAGCTGCAGAGCTGTCAGGTTGATCTTTTCACAGCATAACAAGAATGTACTGTATTCAGTCCCACAAAGAAAAAAAATGTACCACTAAGATGAAAGTAGTAATAATACTGCTGTGGCAGCACAGACTTTCCCCAGGTGAGAGTGGAGGGTTCTCAATCTGATCTTGTGCTACTCAGTATAAACGAGTAGGATCAAGCTCATGACAAGAAAAAATACGGGGAAAACAAACCAACAAAACACCTCTGAGAAACATGTCTGTGACCACTTGGTATTCCACTAACCATCACTATCTTGTTGTCCATAGGGACTTGAAACTCTCTTGCTTATACATCTGCCATCTCTGACTGTAGTCTAGAGAAAGAGTGTAGTTGCTGTGATAGTCCCATTTGAACTCCTTTGTCTCCATTTACAATTTTAGACTGTCCTTTTTCTTGTCTGTGTCTAGAACACCAGAACAGTGGAACAGCAATCCTTAATGGGGCTTTAGGAGCAGCCTTAATAAATCCTCATAACTTTACCATTTGTTATAAGAGATGCACGAGTCAAGTCCCTCTTAAATCTTACTTGCGCACACCACTCTGTGGCACACACACTTTTTGTAGGGCTGTTGGAAAAGGGTGTGCTTCACTCAGAAAGCAGAGAGGGCTATATTATTGTACCCACCATGATAGGTATATCTCACTTAACACTGCCGTGTCATCCAGCCCCCAACTTCCTGGATAGATCATTTCACTTTACAGTAAAAACTGAAGGGCTCAGAGGAATAAAGGGCAGGGGTTCTAAGCACACTAGGGAGCAACCATTATGCATGGCATGGCATGTAAGACAGTATAGGATATAACATTGACTCCAGTGGGATTACACCAAGGTTGAATTTGAGCCAGTTTTCTTAGGACTCAGTGTCCGGCCTCCTGTACTTCCAGTGAATAGTACCTTAATGTAGAAGTAGTTACATTAACAAACGTTCAGTAGTACCTTACTGCAGGAGTGGTCCAAAGTGATTAAGGGAGCAGAATGTGGTTGTAGGAGGGGACCTGGCTGAGGTAAGAACTTGCAGCATCTGGGCACAACAAACCCTCCTACCTCTTTCAAAAAGCAGGTCCTGCAACACAGCATTCTCTTTTGGTTGTGCTCTTTTATTTAGTTCAGCCAGTGCAATCCCAGCCAGGGGTGTAGCTATCATAGAGCAAGCGGGCTTAGTTGAGCCTGGGCCCCAAACTCTATGGGGTCCTTAACAAGTGACCTGTGTGCTGCCAGGAAATGGTGAGAGTAGGAAGGAGTGGGGCTAACACGCTGCCCTCACCCACTCTGAACATTTTCCTGGAGGCACTTATGTCACTTGCAAAGGGCCCTGGCAAGAAAGAAGTTTGAAGAGTGGGTGGAGGTTGACCCCTCATCCTGACCCTTCAGATTTCCTGCTTGAGGGGATTATGGTTCATGGGGAGGGGGTGCACTGGGAGCTGGGGAAGCACTGCCTTCATGGGGACTGGAAGAACTGCCCTGGTTCTGTTGAGAGCTCATTGGCCCTCCTCTCCCCCCCACAGGTATTTTGGCAAGGCCTGGAGCCCTTGGGTGCCAGCCGAAGGGCAACACCAAAGGGTGTTGGCCATTGCTGGGACCGTTGGCAGGTCGCGGCAGATGTAGCCGCTCCTCTTGTCCTGTGTTGGAGGCTCTTGCATTGGAACAAAGCAGTTCTCACCAGCGCGATATGTGGAACCCTCGGCTCACTAACCCTTGCCGTTGATTTTCCTGTGGTGGAAGAAGAGAGACAGCGGAGCCCATCTACTGGGGGAAATTGTGTGTGTGTGTGGGGGGGGGTGTTATTGAAGGTTATGGGGAATGGGAATATTTTAGTTAAAGAGGGGTTGTGGGTTGGGGATAGGGTGGGAAGAACTGATCTGCTTGGGGAGGGGGTTGGCTCTTGGGATACCCCTGTGTAGCAGAGGTAGGGAGGTGGGTGTGGGATTGGGATGGGGAGCAGGGCTACCCCCCTCAGTGTGAGAGAGAGGGTGAGTCCAACGGGGGTGGTAAATGACACTCCAGTGGCAGAGGAGGGTAAGGGGGTTGGGAGACGGGGGTCAGGTTCTGCCTCCCCNTGGAAGGCTACCTCCCTCGGTGAGAGAGAGGCGGGAGGTCAAGGAGTGACCTTCCGGTAGTAGAGGAGGGTCAGGGGTTGGGAAGAGGGGGAATGGGAAGGGAAAAGGTTGTGCCCCCTGGTGAGACAGGGGGCACCTCCAATATGATGGGAGGGGGGACTCCCTGTGAGAGAGGGAGTCCCAGGGAGAAGGGGTGGGGATGGGGGGGAGGGTTCTCCCTCACACCCTGGTCAGGACAGCCAGGGAGGGGAGTCTGGGGGGGCAGCCGGCGGGAGTGGGCGTGGCTTTTGGGGTCATGACAGGCATGGGGAGATATGGTCCCAAAAGGAGGGGAGTGGGGGTGGTGAGGTGGGATAGGTACTTAGTGCACGTCCCGCTTACCCCTCCCCCAGCAGATGAGCAGGTGGAACTTGGTCAGGGGGCCCTCAAATCGGCTTTGGTGCTGTTAAACACGAGGTCTGTGGCAAATAAAGCAACAACGGTCCAGGAGGTGGTGCTGGACTATGTCGCTGATCTCGCGTGTATCACAGAAACCTGTCTGGACAATGAATTGGGGCCTATCTTGGCTGATCTTGCTCTGGCCGGGTATTCTGTGCAGCACCAGCTGCAATTGGAGGAATGGGGGGCGGGGGATGGTGTAGTTATAATTTTTAAAGAGGGTTGGCCAGTGGCATACCTACCGTGGCACGGGGGGGCGCATTTGCACCCAGGCCCTGCCCTGGGGGGGGACGTAGGCAGGGCCAGCCCCCTTACTTGAGGCGGTGGCAGCAGCAGCAGAGGTGAGGGAGGCCGGAGGGCAGAGGAACCGGCAGCCGGGAAAATAGCGCAGATCTACACCGGCTCTTTTCCCGGCTGTTGACTCCTCCGCACTACGTCTCCCTCGCCCCTCCTGATGCTGCTGCCAGGTGAGAATGCAGCCTAAGTTCTTCGGCTGCCTCTCCTCCCTGGCTCCAGTCCCTATCCCTCACCTGCCTCTGCCTCCTAGTAGCAGGAGCAACAGCGGGACACAGATGGGGAGATAAGGTTGTTTGTTTACAAACAGCTCCTGCCTATGTGCTGATCAGAAGGTTGTTGCCTTGTAAAGAAGGTTCTTCAAGATGGCATCTAACATTCTCACAACTGGGTTGTGCATGCTCACCCTATTCAAATAATAGACCACATGATGGTCTCGAGCTCCTCTAGTATAAAGAGCACTCTCCCCCTCAGAATGACAGTTCCTTCCAACCCTTTCTAGAAATATAATTTTAAAATTCCATGCGGAAGGGTGGGTGTTGTGAGAATGTTCGGAGCCATCTCAAAGAACCTTGTTTACAAGGTAGCAACCGTCTGTTCTTCTTCGAGTGGCTCCTCACATGCTATTTTTACATGGCTTCGCTGGGTGTGGGAGGTCCGTGGGCATGCCAGTGCATGGACAGGGCATGCGCATGGCTGCACATGCATCCCCACTCACCCACACCCACGGAGTAACCCCCGTTTCCCCCGGTTGCCCCGTGCATGGGGATGAGGGGGGTGAGTGGGGATGCGTGTTAGGCAGGCATGCATGCACCCCCACACACCATGGGTGCGTGCACCACATTGTTCACACGGGNTGTAAAAAGGGCCACATTCTCACAACTGTCTTACTTATACTATCTTAGGTAGGAATTTAGGATGTAAAGCAATATATATTCTATCTTGGAAAATAAATCTGCAAATATGGTTCTGAGATTATTATGGCTGCTATTTCACTAACTTTTCTTAATGAAGTTATTGCTAACAGGAATACTGTCTTTAAACCAGCACCCCATAACCAGTTCATTTGTGCCCCCCATATAATTAATTCATGCTGCCCCAGGGGCACAAATTAAATGGTTATGGGTGCATAATAGGCTAGCTGAATTTTGGTGCTAGCTGTGTTTGATAGCAGCACCTCTGGACTGGTCGCACCGCATGCGTGCACAAGGCACAGGCGTCACCGGCAGCAAGAAGCAACAGACCCTGGAGGCCAGACTGGCTAAGCTCACTCCCCTCCCCCAGTAAGGCAGTGGACAAAGTCAGTCTTTCTGTGCCTGCCTCACTGCCCGCCCAGCTGCCCCTGCAGTGGAACCACTCCTGGGGAGTGGGTAGACGCTCGGCTGGGGAGGTGGGAAGCATTGGGAGGCCATGCTTGTCTATGGCCACAGTTATAACTCCTAGCCACTGGATTTTGTATATATAGAAGCTGTCAGCAGGCCCCGCCCCATCCCTTAAGCCCTGCCCCATCCCTTAAGCTCCACCCACTTTGGGTTTTTGGAGCGCGCACATGCTTTGCACGTGCACACATGAGGAACCCATAACTGAGGCTTGAGCCCGGGCCCTTCTCAACCTTGCTACGCCCCTGGGGTTGGCCTGTGAGGAGGTATACAGTGCAATCCATGGTAGGTATTGAAGGTCTCCATCTTGTGTCTGATTTGGCAGGGGACAGTTTTGGAGTGCTGCTGGTATACCATGCACCCACCAATACAGCGGCGTCCCTGCATGCTCTGGCAGAGGCCATGTTGGAGGTGGTGTTGCGGTCCTCAAGGACGATAGTCCTTGGGGACCTCAGCATTCACACCAACGCAGTTCTCGGGGGAGCCAAACATGAGTTCATGGCTGCCATGGCAACCATGGGCCTGTCCCAGAGGGTCAACGACCCAACACATCTTGGGGGACATAACTTGGACCTCATGTTTTGAACTGGCTTTGAGGCGGGTGCTCCATTAATGGGGGAGATATCAGCTGTGCCCTTGTCGTGGATGGACCATTACCTCCTACAGACCTCCCTTCTAGCACATGTCTGACCCCGGAAGGGTGCGGAACCTATTAGCATGGTCCATCCCTGGAGGCTGTTGGACCCAGTGCAGTTTCTAGGTGCTCTGGGGGAGTTACCCTCTGACCTTGAAGACCATCTCATCAATGACCTTGTTGAGCTGTGGAACACCTTGTTGATGGAGGCCATTGATCAAACGGCTCCCAGGCATCCGTTGCCCAGGCGGAGAATCCGCAGACCCCCTTAGTTTTCCGAGGAGCTGCGGATGCTGAAGCGAGAGGGGCGACAGTTAGAGCAATGGTGGCATCGCTCTTGTGCTGAAGCCGACAGATTGCGGCATAGAGCTAGTTTACGAGCCTATGCAGTGGTTATGCAGGCAGCAAAGAGGGAGTTCTTTGCTGCCCTCATAGCATCCGCAAAATCCCATCTGGCGGAGCTGTTCCGGGTTGTGCAGGGGCTGGTCAGTCCGGCCTCCCTCAACCCTGGGATTGAGTCATCTCCAGCCTGCTGTGACCTTTTTGTGGATTATTTTGCGGAGAAAATATCTCGTATTCACCAAGACCTCGACGCCACACTTAATGCAGTGAAGGGTGGAGAGGTTGTGGAAACCCCGTCTTGTCCAATTTTATGGGATTACTTTCAGTCGGTGACACCCGCTGACGTGGTGGGGGTGCTGGGGGATGTTCTAGCCACTTCTTGTGAACTAGATCCGTACCCGTCCTGGCTGGTTAAGAGGTGCCGGGAGACAATGGGGGCGTTGCTGGCCGGGGTGGTCAACGCCTCCCTGCGGGAGGGCAGAGTGCCGGGCTGCCTCAAGGAGGCGGTGGTGCGGCCTCTGCTCAAGAAACCATTGCTTAAAGCTGACTCCCCTGCCAGCTACCTGCCTGTCTCTAACCTTCCCTTTTTAGGGAAGGTTATTGAACAGGTGGTGGCTCAGCAGCTCCAGGGGCATCTTGACTGCATCAGTTATCTGGATCCCTCTCAGTCTGGTTTTCATCCAGGGCATGGCACTGAGACAGCATTAGTGGCTTTGGTGGATGATCTGAGCCGGGAAAAGGATAAGGGTCGATCGACCCTATTGGTTGTATTAGATCTGTCGACTGCATTTGATACTGTTGACCATGGGATGTTGGTGGCATGCCTGTGGGACAGTGCAGGGGTGGGCGGGATCATTTTTGAATGGTTCCGCTCATTCCTGGCCCGGAGAACTCAGCAGGTGGTACTCGGTGACTGTTTTTCATCTTACCGAGACCTCTCATGTGGGGTTCCACAGGGTTCTGTTTTGTCCCCTCTCCTGTTCAACGTGTATATGCAGCTGCTCGGCGAGGTGATCAGGGGATTCGGGGTGAGGTGTCATCAGTATGCGGATGACACCCAACTGTATCTCTCATTTTCCACCGACCCAAGCCCGGCTGTCTCGGTGCTTACCCAATGTCTGGTAGCTGTGGGGGGACTGCATGAGGGCTAATCGACTGTGACTGAATCCTGACAAGACGGAGGTGAGTGATGTTAGTGGATAGGTCAGTGGAGGCAGTGGCTCCCTCGGTTGAGGGGGTCTGTCCTCCACTGACTTCCCAGGTACAGAACTTGGGGATGCTCCTCGATGCACAGCTCTGCCTCGATCTCCAGGTGGAGGCTGTGGCGAGGGGGGCCTTCCACCAATTACATCTGGTGCGGTGGCTTCGGTTGCTGGTTTCAGTTCCTGACCTGGCCACGATCATCCATGCTTTTATTACCCCTCTGTTAGATTACTGTAATGCACTCTATGTGGAGCTACCTATTAGGGATGGGCGAACGCGGTTCGGAAGTTCGGACCGAACTCAGTCTGTTTGGTCGACCGAACTGAACTTGCGAACTGAAATCGAATTTCAAACCGAACAAAACCGAACCGAATTTCCGAACTCCGTTCTGTTCGCCCATCCCTAGTGGCAACACACACCAAAAAACCTGGGTTTGAATGGTTGAACTTGGTTCGGAAGTTTGGAATTCGACCAAACTTGGTCTGTTCGGTCGACTGAACCGAACTTGCGAACCGAACTCGAATTTCAAACCGAACCAAATTGTAAGAACTGTAAGACCTGGCTGTTTCATCAGGCATTTGGTGAGGGAGAGGTGTAAGGGTGGGTTGGTGGGTGGGGTTGGAGGGGAGGGGGGGGGATCTTTTCTCCCTCTTTTATTGGTTATTTGCTGTTTTAATTGGTTTTATAGTATTTTATATTGTGTTTTAATGTTGTTAGCCACCCCAGACTGCCTGTGGCAAAAGGGGCAGGGTATAAAACTGGTAAATAAATAAATATAAATAAACTCAAAGTATAAGTAAACTCTGCGCCTGCACTGGCTCTGTGTTGGTACACAATGGACATCTTTAGACACAATGGCTATCAGGTAGTAAAGACATTTGACACAGGGCTGTGTGTTGCATCTAAGCCTTTGTCCCTTTTTTTGCCCCCTGTTTGCCCCTTGTTAAACCCACTTTTGCTGAACAGAAGTATTGGGAGTGGCAATAAAGTGTTTACCATGTCTTCATGTCTACTGTCGTGTCTGAGGATATCGGGTGGTGTGTTTACTGGTTTGCCCATTTCTCTTCCTTCTTCTGGTGACAGAGTGCTATATTTTTGCGATGGGACCTTGGTGTCTTTGCACATTTTCAGTCATTATCTATTATTCTCATGACGTGCTTTGAACACCATAATACAGCCCGCCAAATTCAAATTTTGAATTAAAACTGCTTAGTCATTTCCTTGGTGCCATGGAGAGAAGACTCCTGCATACATGCCTCCACCTCCTTCTGTGCCGTGGAAACCATGGCTGAGAACCAGATAGAAATGGAAATGCACCTGCTTCTTCTACAAAAACATCTCAAACAGGCAAAAACTCAGCAAGACTGCAAGTCAAGGCATGGAGCAATGCTGACACACTTGCCTTCCTCCAGCTATTGGGAGACGCCACCATGCAGCAGCGGCAGTGCCAGCCCCAGGGCACCAGGTGGACTTCCCCTACTGGCCTTCGCACCCCCAGAGTTTTAAAAAACAAAGGTACCTTCTTCCGAAAGTTCTTAATCCAGCAGTGCACGGTGAAGTTCAGAGCCCCGGCACAGTTGTAACAAGCCGCTCCAGTGCTTTGAACTTCCGGGTTGATGTCTGTGCATGCGCAGACATTGAAGACGCTGATGCAATGCCTCCCTCAGGCCAGGAGGTCGTGAGGGGGAGGCGGGGCCATGGGGGAGGAGGAAACTCCCTCCAACAAGTTCAACAGGAGGGAGAGCCTAGAGGGAGCCAGTGATGGAGCCCTGCAATGGGCAAAACTTTAAAGAATGCACATTGGGTGGCTCAGGAGTGCCGTCCAGTGCGTGTTCAGAGACATCAGCAACGCATTGCCAGGATCACTGGGGGCACTCTTTCATTGAAGTCTATGGCGAGGAAACCGGCAATGCGTAATGTTATATGGGCTATAGCCCTTGGCACCCTGTGGGCAGGAGGGGGGGACTCGGGGGAGCAATGGATGTGTGTGTGTGTGTGTGTGTGTGTGTATGTGTGTGTGTGNGTGAGTGCTTGTGAACTGTTTACTTTTAAATTTATTCAGTCTCTGGGTGCGGGCTTTTTCTCTGTTGCTGAGCTCAGCCTGCCCTGTCTGGGCTCAGTCCTGCTGGTGGTGAGTACATTGGGGACCTGGCTGGGGCTTGACCTTTGCTTTTGAGGGGGACTCAGGGGCTAAGGAACTTGTCTTGGGAGGAGAGGGGAATGTTATAATAGTGATTATTATATGGGATATCACATCACATATGGTAATTACATACAGATTGGTTCTGCCCTTTTAGTATATTTTTTGTATTTTTAGGATATTTTTAATCAATTTGTAAATTGTGGGTTATAGTATGTTTTAATTATTTATTTATTTTATTTTTATTTTATAAATTTCTACCCCGCCCCTCCTGCCACGCAGCTCGGGGCGGCTTCCAACATCAATAAAATACAATAATATTATGAATTCTAATTGTTGATTGTGTGTGTTGTAAGCTGCCCCGAGCTGGTCTCTGAGCAGGAGGTAGTGGGATAAAGTTGAAATAAATAAATATGATTGTGCTGCCAGCTGCCTTTTGGGGGGGGGCAGGGAGGTTGCACTGAGAGACATGGAGATGGAGGGGAGATGGGGACTTGGAGAGTCTGGCTGGGCAATGGGGAGGGGCTGCACTGGGGGAGGGGTGGTGTGGAGTGGGGTGCACTGGGGCAGGGGGGACTCAGGGAGTCTGGCTGGGCAATGGAGTATGGGTAGGGTTGGCATAGATGCAAATTTTAAGAGGGCACTTATGAGATATGCAGGTTTCAGGGCTGTATTGGAACCAATGCAGCCCTGCAACCTGTATATCTCATAAGTGCCTTCCAAAAACTTGCATTTATGGCAACCCTAAGTGGGTGGGTGCACTGAGAAACATGAGGGAGGGGAGTTGGGGGGGACACGGGGTGTCTGGCTGGGCAATGGGGCTGGGGTGGACTGGAGGGGTCTGGTTTGCTTGCAATGCAGTCCTGAAAGGGGCCAAACTTTTTTAAAAGGGCCCGTGTGCTTGGACAGGCGTTTGGTGGTGTAGCACCTGGTTTGCTGGCAATGCAGTCCTGAAAGGGGTCAAACTTTTTTAAAAGGGCCTGTGTGCTTGGACAGGCGTTTGGTGGTGTAGCTAGTTACTAGGGATGCTGGTCTTGAGGGGCCTGGTTTTCTGGCAATACAGCCCCAAAAAGGGCCAAACTTTTTTAAAAGGGCCTGTGTGCTTGGACAGGCATTTGGTGGTGTAGCTACTAGGGATGCTACAAACTTTAAGTTATGGGGCCAAAGTTTAAGTTAAAACACTTGTTAGATTTTTTTTTAATTGTTTGTGCTAATGTAGTTTAGAAGTACTTAGTTATTAAGAGTAGGCAGCTTTTATATTTTGGACCCACCCCTGCCCCCAAGAAGAGGTATAGTGGGCATTCATTGGGAGGGTGGAACCTCTTCTTGGGGGCAGGGGCGGGCCCATGGCCAGGGGACACCCTAAAGTCTTAGGGCACCCCCAACAACTCATGTGGGCTCCAAACCCCAGCCATAGGGACCTCTACACCAACTGCCCCCACAACCACCACCACCACTGTGCCTCCAGATGCAGTGTTTGACTTTAGGAGTTACTGGGCTTCTATAGGTCCAATGAAGCCTGAAGTCACACTGTGTCTGGAGGCCTCCAGAAGACCAGCTGTGGGACCTGAACGGTGAATGGTCTCAACAGCGATTTTCCCCCACCCCTGTGTCTCTAGACACAGTGGGACTATGAAAACTACAGGCAGCCAAGGAGAGCATGAAAATAAAGAGTGTTCAGGATAATGGTAAGTGATGGCATTGGGGATTGGAAGGATCTTGGACCTCTTCTTTGGCAGAGAGGTCCACAAAGAAGCAAAATTTAAAATTGCATTCAAAATGCAAACATCTAAATTAATTTGCTTCTTTTTTCTATCCAGTTTGTCTGAGATCTGGCATGATTCCACACCTCACCTTGCTTTCCTTGTGAACAGAGGAGAAAGTAGGTAGGAGAAAGGCAGAAGAGAAGGCTGCAGACAACAAGGAAACGCTTTCCCCCTGTTCCCACTGAACCCATCTCTTCCCCCTTCCTCTTCTCGTGCTCCAGAACCAAACCCTTTCCCTCCTACTTCTCCTCTGTCCTGTTCTTCTCTTCCCTTTCATTCTCTTCTGATTTGGCTTGTCACAGGACAGGAAGTTAACTCAGTCCTCCCAAGTTCTCCAACCTAGAAGGAAGACTTGTCCCAAAGTCTACACCTTCAGAAGAGTACAGGTGGTCAAGCATGCCATGAAAATCAAGAATTTGAGGGTTCAGGATAAAGGTAGGCGATGGCAACGTGATCTATTTTTTTAACCTACTATGGTTAATTTGGACCCGGTGGGGAAAAGAGTGTACAGGACCCCAGTAAGAGGGTTCTCTATTCCTCGGTGCCAGTGCTTCACACAGCAGCATTCCCAGCATTAAGTAATGTAATGTCCATCCAATGTTAACCCTGGGAACTCCTTGCTGCTAGGTTATTCCCTGGCTCCGCCTACCATTGCCCTGGCTCTGCCCCTAAGTCAGGCTTCACCCCTAGGCCTGCCGGCCCGCCAGTGGCATGTTGAAGCCTCCTACTGCCCCACCAGCCTCCAAACCCATCAGCCGCCCCTGCCATGCAGGAAACCCTGAAGGGCTCATATCATAATGAGGGAGTTTACAAGCAATTTGCAGAAAATATGAGAAATTGGGGCTTTGACAGGGACATGCAGCAGTGCCGGCAGCAGGCTAAAGATCTCCACAGAGGGTACAAGGAGCTTTGAGACCACCAGAGCCGTTTGGGCAGGGGTAAGCACACCATGCCTTTTGAGCAGCAACTGAGTTTAATTTTCTACAAAGACCATGCTATAGAGCCACATATTGTGGTCAGAAACAGAAACTATGAGGAAATCACCTGGGAGAAGGTGAATATCTCACCCCGCAAGTATCTCATGCAGAAGGTTTTGGGGTGGGTGGTAGAGGAGGAGCAGCAGCAGCCAACCCCCATGCACCTACCGCCTTGGCCTGAAACCCCGGAGTCTCTGGACCTTTACTCCCAGGAGTTTGAGATGATAGATCCCTCTCAGATGCATCTGGAGGTGTTACAAGAAGAGGTTTTAGCTCAAGATACAGACTTTGGGCATTTTCACATAAGACACTCTAGTCTCCACCCACTACCCACCCACTATACATGTTACAGGGCACTCATAGGGCAACACTGCAGCCCTGCAACTTGTGTAGTGGTTTGGTGGTGGGTGAGTAGTGGGTGGAGAGTGTCTTGTGTGAAAATGCCCTCTGATGGAACCCATGTGGAAGAGGACACCCAGGGCAACTTCATCCCTTCAGACTGCCCAGCTATGGAGGACAGCATAATAGTTCCCGATTCTGGTATGTAAATGTCTATACCACTATGGAGTACCTTTGAGTTCCGGGAAGGGTGTGTGTGTGTGGTCCCTTGTTGAAGTCACTGGGGTTACCTAACAATGGGTCTTTTATTTTATTTTTCTTAAAGTACCCCCTGATTTGGTGGATGATCTTGAGCAGCCTGAGCTGCAAACGGAGGGGCAGCAGTGGTCGCTGTCCATAACAGAACAGTCCCAGCAGTGCCGTGCCTGGAGACAAACCAGGTGGGAGGACATTGCAGAACGCTTACTTTCAGGGGCGGGACAGCGTGCTGACAGACTGCATCAGTTTATAGCCGACCTAATTGAGAGAGAGAGAGGCCACAGATCATCATAATAGGCTGGAATTGCATCGTGAGGAGCAGGAATTACTTAATAGATGGATTAAATCAAATGAGAGACACTGGGTGGAGGGGGGCAATGAGATAAAACGTGGCCAAGAGAGAATACTTCAATTCTATCGTAGGCAGGATGAACTGATCAGGAACTGCTGACAGGAGATTAAGCATTCTTCTGAAACAATACACCAGCTTGCCTGGTGCATAACACAGGAAAATGGCCCTAGTGTTGGTGCCTTATGTGGCTTTCCTGAAACCACACTGCTGCCTTTTCAGCCCCTCCCCACACACGAAACTCCCTGCTAAGCGATGCTGCTGCTATAGCACACAGGAATAGATTCGCCTTGTGTGCTCAGTCCCGCAGCCTTTTCTCATAACATAGTGCCACTGCATATTCCCTCTCTCCAAAGAACAAGAGGTACTGGTTCCCCAGACCCTGCTCAGAACCACACATTATGCTTCCCCCTCTGTACCTCCCATGTCTGCAGATCAGGAGAATGATGAAAAAATTTGATCTCTGCTGCACAGCGACCATGTTATATGCAAGAAACCTTAAATTCTGTGCCCTGTAGAACAAAAAGAAAGCCATCTCTCTCTCTCTCTCTCTCTCTCTTTATATGTGTGTGTGTGTGTGTGTGTGTGTATGTGTGTGTGTGTGTGTGTGTGTTTTCTTTGATTCTTAATAAATTTTGATGGCTGAGAAAGTATAGAAACTTGGAACAGTAAATGCAGAAGAAAATGATAAGTGCAATCAAAATTAATAAGCTGTGATATCACTAAGTAACAATTGCTAATTATTACAATTACCTTCCTCTTCCAATCAGGGGTGCTGACAGTGTGTTACCTGGCAAATCAACTACTTACTTAAATCTTAATGGAGGGCAGGGGATTTTTCCCCAGTTTACTGGGATTGAGAAATGAGAAATATGGTTAAGAATGGAAGACTTCTCAAACGTCTGGACTAAGAGGAGAAAAGTCGGGTTTCTTGTCCAATGGTTTTTCTGGGGAGGAGAAATCTGTATATTGGGATCCTCAAATGCTCAGGTGGGAATCTGCACCCCTGTCTCCCAGACCCTGATTGTTGACAGAGAAATGTAGCATGTAACTGTACAAAATGATCTATTTAAACTCTGGGAATTAACAAAAAAACAGCTCAAAACAGATTTTTAGGTGTGTGCAATTCGTTTTCATTCTTATAACAAAAACAAAAAAAATTGTTTTCATTTTCATTATTGTAATAACAAAAACAAAAATAAGAATGAAAATGAATTTTCGTTTTCATTATTGTGAAATAATGGGAAAAAACTGAAAAATACATTTCTGGCTATAAGTTTCAATTGTGATGAAAAAACGGGAAGATTGTACCCCCAGTGGAGGGCACTATGTGTACCAAATATCAGAACGATCAGATAAAGGAAACCGATTTTATAAGCAATTGAATTTTGTGATTTTAAGAAAATGTGTGTACACATTTTGGGCTACAACTACTTTGTCTTCCATGCAATTTTCATGAAGCCTGGGAAGATTATGACCCTCCCCAAGATTATCATCCCTGACAAAGTTCAGAAAGATTAGATAAAAGGGTCCTGATGTTATAAGCCATTAACTTGAAAATGCATTTCTGGCTGTAACATTTTTGTATTCCATCTTACAAGACATTTGGAAGGAATGTATCCCACACCATCCCTGTTATCTCTACCAAAATACAGAACAATTTGATAAAGGGCCTCAATTTTATAAGCAATTGAAGGTGTCCCCTTTTAGGCCATTATTCATAAATAGCAGCACATGCAGTGCCAGTCAGAGGCAGGCACCTGGCATGGCAAAGGGAGGGGGAGATGTAGGAGGGATGATAGGGAGCAACTCAACAGACAGACATATTCACTGACCAATTACTGCATGCTTCCAGCTTTACAGGACCAATTGGTGGTGCCTTCAAGGCAGGCATAGGGGGTGGTGGCCCTGAGGCAGGCAAATGGATGTAACTGGGACTTCGGGTAACAAGGAAGAAGGCAGAGGGATAGCATCCCAGCAATCAGGAGACATAGTTTACACATCCAGGCTGGCCAATTATCATCACAATCACATCCTGCAGCACTGTGACAGAGGACATGAGTGAATCTCTATTGGCTCTTTCCTAAGCAGATGCTTCCAACGTTCTCAGTAACAAGTGTGGGAGAGAAGTTGAGGTGGTCACAGCACAGAATGAGGATATTTGATTGACATTTCTGCTGGCCAATTGGCATCACAAACAGATCTTATACCACAGAGACACATAAGAGAATACGCTCATTCTCTGCATATGCTGTGCAGGCTTATAAAATTGGGACCCTTTATCACATCTTTCAAATATTTGGCAGAGACGATACTGAAGGTGTGAGATACAGCCCTACCAATTTTTTGGTAAATGATTTTTTATTTTATTTATTTATTTATTTATTGCTGTATTTACAGCATTAGTATATTATAGAGCCATGGTAGTAGCTCTATAGTTAAAGCGGTTACAGACATTCATTGAACAGCACCTAAGCTGTTACCTAGACAAAAACCTTCGGTGTAAGAAACTGGTTAAGACGGTATTCCAAATTATACTCAAACTCTAACATGGCAGTAAATTGTTACATTAAGGCAAAAAAATTTAATTTTTTTTTTTTTTTAAATTACAGCTTAACTAAAATTAAACTGCATATGTGTAGTATGGTGACTGAACAATACTTACACATGATGAGGAATGTAAGCAGTTTAATTTCAGTTACGCCATAAAAAAAAATATTATTTGCCTTAATGTAACTGAACACGTATAAGAACAAAACAATTAACAAACAAGGGCCGAAACCCCTTCTCAGCAACAAATCTAAAAACGCCATACAAAAAAACAAAAATAAGCAGCCCTGATCCCCAGTCATAAATTCTCATACAAGTCAATCAGAAGAACCCATCAAGAGTATTGTTCGCAGGCTCCCTATCCTGAAGGGAATGCCTGTCGGCTGCTAAAGTATGGGCCAAATTAGCAACCTTCAAAATAATTGAAAAAAAGACAATTTCAGGGCCATGTCCCAATGCAATTTACCTACCATTAAAGGAATCAGTAATTTGGATCGAATATGCGCTGTTGCCTCACAGCTAAATAAATAGTGTGGGAGGTCCTCAATCTGACTTCAGTGACAAAAGCACAGTTTCTGGTCATATGGTAATGCTCTATAACGGACTTCCAAAACCGTGGAAGACGTCTGTTGGAATCTCAATAAAGTGAGATCCCTACGTAAGGTATAACTCCCTACCATGGTCAGGTGCTGGTGCTGTGATTTAATTTTGCCATACCAAGGGGCAGGTTTAGCTGAGGAAAGTGCAGCTAAATCAGATTGTGCATAAACATCTTGCAGTCTGGTCTTAATTATAGTTTTAGCTTTGCCCTGGCCCATATCTGAAGACGAAAAAAACTCAGTTGAAAAACTAGCTGTTTTTAACACTCAATCAAAGTTACTCCTCCATGCCAAGGTAATGTCAAATTGGGATTGCTCATCCCAGCAGAGCTTAGGCAATCAGTCACTGGGCATAGATAGCACACATAGTCAATAGTATAACATATGCAAGTGGGCCTTCATCTTAACTGGGAAAACCCCAGTCTCGGATCTAATCATATATGAGGGGGTGACCTTTGGAACACCCAAGATCATCCGGATCAGGCTATTTTGGAAGACCTCAAAATTAGCTCCAATTGCATAACCCCATATTTTGGCTCCATAAAGTGCCTGGGGGCATAACTTTTGTTCCAGGATCTTGAGGACTGGGGCAATCAACCTCCCATCAAAAGTTCTGCAGAATTTAACTACTCCATTTACACACTGTGTTCATTTTAATTTTACAGAGCTTAGATGTTCCTGCCAGGATCCAGTTGAAGTAAATACTAATCCCAGATAGCTGTAGCTTTTAATCTGCTCCAAATTGACTGAGTCCAAATACCATCTACAAAGGATTTGCCTCTGGCCAAAAATCATGACCTTTGTCTTGTTGTAATTGACAATTAGGTGATTACTTTTGCAATATTCATCTAAGGCTCTGTCATATTAGAGTTTGAGTATAATTTGGAATGCCACCTTAACCAGTTCCTTAAACCGAGGGTTTTTTTGTCCAGGTAATACTGTTTTGTTATTAACAATGCCTTGCTGTTGCTAACAGCTTCCTGGAGGAGGCCATTGACAGGGTGGCTCTGAGACGCCCTCTGCCTCGGTTTTGTCACCGCAGGGCCCCTTGTTTACTGAGGGGCTGCAGGGGATGAAGCAAGTAGGCAGGAGGCTGGAGCGACGCTGGCGTCAGACTCAATCTGACTCCGACCTACTTCTCCATAGGGCCCATTTGCAGTCCTATGTTGAGGCTGTGAGGACAGCAAGAAAGGAGTTTCTTGCTGTCCTCATAGCGTCTGTGAAGTCACGCCCGGCGGAGCTGTTCCGGGTGGTGCGGGGGCTGGTCAGTCCAGCCTCCCTCCGCCTGGATGGGGACGTGTCCCAGGCCCGCTGTGAGGAGTTTGTCACCTACTTCGCAGACAAGATCACTTGGATTCAAAGCTGGGGGCCACAATGGAGAGGGCATTCTCGGTGGCCAAGCCACACCTTTGGAATTCCCTCCCAGAGGAAGCTCACCTGGCCCTGAGCCTTTTAACATTCCGGTGAGTTTGTAAAACCTGGCTGTTCGCCCAGGCCTTTGGGGAGCGTGGGAGGGTGGGTTAGCGGGTTTTTATCCTCCTACCCTTCTTTATTATTCTTTATATTTTCTTGTTGTCCTTTCCCTGTTTTATTTGTGAGATTTGTATAACTGTTTTAAATGTTTTTAAAAGCTGTTTTTTAAAAATTTGTTAGCTTCCCCAAGCTGCTTGCAGGAGGGGTGGGGTATAAATATATTAAATAAATAAATACAATACAAATACATAAATAAATAAATTGGATGCAAGGCTTAATGCATAGATCATTTGTATGCTATGCAAGGTGAGTGGGTGGGTATGGATGCGGACTGCTTTGTTCATCATGTAGTAAGCTTGGGGTGGGGGGTTGCCAATCGGCAACACTCTGTAAGTTATTTTTACAGTCCTTTGCATGCTTGCATGGCATAGGGCATTGCTGCGAAGTGGGAACTAGGAAATAACTTGGGATTGTAACTCAAGAATGTAATGTGATATGCAAAGCAGGTCAGTTGCTTGCCTCCATAAGCATTGCCTTGTGGGAGGAGCATTCTCAGCTCTTCCTTGTGGTGACACACATCATCGCTTTGTTGTGGTTGCAATTGGATGCCAGGGGAAAATGATGGAAGAGAGGGACATTCTTTTCCTGTGTCCTTGCCTGTTTGTTGAAACCTCCCCCTCCGTAATATTGAATGCGAATGCTTTTCCGTGGATGCAAGTTCTAGTCAAAAAAGCAACCATACCCCTCCCCACCCCCCTTAATCATGGTGTTCATTCAGATGTGGGTAAATGTTTAAATGAATTGTGTTGTTTTTCCTGGTGCAATTATTTTTCAGTAAAAAATAACATGAAATCATAGATCAAAGCTGGTGGTTTGCAAGCACAGGGGAGTCATCCTCTCTGGTTCCCTAGTCAGGGCCGGTCTTACTGCGGGGTGGCTAGGGGCGGCTACCCAGGGTCCCGCGCTTGAGGGGCCCCGTGGTTCAGGGGGATGTAAGTGTAGAATTATTATTTTTAAATAATTTTTTTTTTTTTTTTTTTTTTAAAGTTGGGGGGGGGGGACTCGGGTCAGCGCAGCACCGTGAAGCCTCCCACCCCACCCCCAGAACACCCATCCATGGCTGAGGTGAGGCCCCACCTCCTCCTCCTCACAGCGCTGCCTGGCCCCTCCTTCTCTCTCCCAGAAGTTGCATGAAAGCAACTTCCGGGAGGGAGAGAGGACCCACGGACACAGCGTGCTGCTGGCTTGCCTGTGCGAGACATCTAGCCTTCTTAGAAGACAGCACCAAGTATTTTTGAACTGTCCAAAAGTTGGTTCCAAAACTGTTCTAGAACTGCTTAGCTTAGTATTAAAAAAATTCCTTGCAGGAGTGTGCTGCTTTCAGTAAGCAACCATCATATATGGGCGAAGTGAATAGGCAGACTCCCCAAGAAGTACTAGCTTTATTGGTTGTCCCTCTATGTCCCTCAGCTTCTGAGGGCCAAAGGCACCCATTTTGATCCTGGCACAACGCGTGGATTGGTTGTAAATGCGCACATCACGTGCACTAACAGTCCATCCTGTGTTTATGTCAATGAAAAGCATTTTGTGGTCCACAACAGCTGGCAATACCACACTATTACATCCCTTGTGGTCACAGAATTTATTCCAAGAGTCCAGAGGACATAGGATCTGCACATGTGTACCAACTATTGCCCCATAGCAGTTCGGGAAGACATCCCACTCAAATGCTGCCAATATTTCTGTTCTCGACTGGCTCTCTTCATATCTCTCGAACTGCTCCTTCAACATTTCTCTTGCTGGTACCTCTTTTATGTCGCTTCCTCTCTCTGTGGGAGTTCCCCAAGGCTCTGTCCTGGGCCCTCTTCTCCCATTATACTCTTTCTCTGGGAAAATTCATTGAAACCCACGGTTTCCATTTCCAGTATCACCTGTATGCTGATGACACGTAACTCTATCTCTCCACTCCCATGCTCTCCCCCTCGATACAGTCTCGTACTAATTGCTCCTCATCTGGGGCTAATTATACAGCTTCCAGGGCTCCACAGACATCAGAGTTTAGTAGAGTTACATGTGAGTTCACCCACTGTCTCTTGGGAGAAGTACGCAACAGGTCACAATGGGCAATCCATTCCCCATTGTTTCAGCCCCCAACAGCAAGATGTTACGTCCCCAAAATCTGCTTGGCTAATAGTCATTAATGGACCTATCCTCCAAGAACTTATCCAATTCCTTTTTAAAGCTAGCTACACTGCTGGCCTTGACCACTTCCTCTGGCAGTAAATTCCACAAGTTAATTGTGGCCTGAGTGAAAAAATACTTTCTCTATGTTTTTCAAAAGAATCTGCTACCAGTTAATTTTATGGAGTGTCCCCTTGCTCCAATACTGTTAGAGAGGGTATATATTACCACTTCCTATCCCAACTTTCACAACCCAGAGTATGTTCCAGACTGCCTGTGCTTGAGTTTACCAGTTTATGTAATATTTTGTCCTTTAAATGGGACTGTTCCCTCAGATTACAGGAGTTCAGGCTGCTGCTCTGCCTGTCATGCGACCAGGGTCTGCTGCTGGGCTTGGTGGGCTCAAAGTAGTGCCCCCTGCTGGACAACCACCACATACTTTAGCAGCTCCTCCATCTCTCCTCTTAAAAGAGGACTGGCCAGAGCCCATGTTGATTACATCAGTGTGGCAAGGCACCCAGCCAAAGTAAGCATTTCCAGGGAATGGACCAAACCTTTCTGCCTCTTTCACACACACAAAAGAGGCCCTGCAACATAGCATTCTCTTTTATTTAATTCAGTATAGTCCCCTCCCATCACCGAGTATTACACAGCTTGGGGCTTTCCTCCGTGAACTAGTTCCTGAAGTGAAGTGAACCACTTCCTGGGCTCCCAACCTCCCTCTCCCCTATAAAACATACTCCTCCCTGGCCTGAACTTTGCCTCTGGGCTTCCAGCTAATTTCCTTGCTGGTAAAGCTTTCCCTGGTGGCCCATCCCAATTGAGGCTGAACTTCAGCTTTATGAAGGTTCCTGGACCTGTGGAAACATTTGGGCTCAGGAAAGGTGTGGTCAGACTGCTGCCCCACTAAGAACTGGCTCCTGTGGGGAATTACAACAGCACCCTGCCACAGTAGCCCATGGCTGGCCTTAGAAAAGACAAGGATTGGGGGTGGGGGCCATGAGATCAGAACCTCTGGTGTGGGACTTGGAGGAAGGATCCAGCTGAAGTGCCTGTGTCAGGGGCTGAGAGCTGTCCACAGTTGTGGAAATGATGCCTCCTCCTGGCCCCTCTTCAGGAAGTATTGACCGCAGTAGCCTCAGGAGGCCCCTAGATGGACACTACCTGTGGGCTCCCGCACTAGCCCTGCAAAACACCTGCCCTCAGGAGTGGGAGTGTCACCCACCCCTCCCCCCAGCAATAGGACCTAAGCACCCACAGGAATCTGAGCAGCCCCAGCAAGGCCACATTGGCAGCAGCAGGACTCCGTCTGGGATGGCGCCACTCCCACTCCTGCAGACAACTCATCCCCACCCCAGCAAGCATTTCTGCTGGACTCTTTCTCCCGACCTCAGGGGCGGATTGGCCATTGAATGCACCGGGAGGATTCCCGGTGGGCCGGGGCCGGGCTGGGGGCCGGTCATGCTGTCTTTTTAAAAATTATTCTTAACAAACAAACCCCAAAAATTGTTGGTCCTGACCCCTGTAGGGTTGGGTTGTGTTGGAGGGGAGGGGGAGGGCTTACCTGACTCTCCCTCTTAGTAGC
>QEPC01007158.1:119002-133309 GCA_003113815.1 Sphenodon punctatus
TCCATGCCTTCATCACCTCGAGGCTGGATTACTGCAACGCGCTCTACGTGGGGCTGCCCGAGAAGCTGGTCCAGAGGTTGCAGCTGGTGCAGAATGCCGCGGCCTGTCTCCTGACATGGGTGGGGCGCAGGGAGCACATGACACCGGTGCTCCGGGCTCTGCACTGGCTGCCTATAAAGCACCGGGCCAGGTTCAAGGTGCTGGTTTTAACCTTTAAAGCCCTTCATGGCCTAGGCCCAGCCTATCTGCGGGATCGCCTCACTCCCCATGTACCCGTGCGACCCTTGAGATCGTCCATGGGAGCCTTTTGGAGGTTCCCCGGGTGAGGCGGGTGGCCACCGATGTTAGATCTTTTTCGGTGGTCGCCCCTGTGCTGTAGAATTCACTTCCGGAGGAGGCTCGGCTGGCGCCCACTCTCCTGCTGTTTCGGCGTATATGTAAGACCTGGCTGTTCCGTCAGGCTTTTGGCGGGGGGTAGGGGTGGGGTGGGGATAGGAATGGGGGTTTTCCCCATGTAGTGTATTTTAAATTGTTTTAAAAATTTATTATTGTTTTAAATGAAATGCTGTTTGCCGCCCCGGGCTGCCCTGTGGGCAGGAGGGGCGGGATATAAATTTTAAAATAAATAAATATAAATAAATAAATAACACATGACAGGGCCCTAGGAGGAGCTGTAATAGCACGGACCCGGGTAAACATGGCCCCCGATGGGGCGAGCTCTGTGGCCCAACAGAGGGAACAAGTTGCACGGGACACCACCCAACCAGTAACATACACCATAGGGACAGACAGGAAGGAGGGGCAGGCACCCCCCGGGCGACAGGGAGGCACAGCTATGGGCATAGAGTACAGATGTGTGAAGCCTCACACCCCAGCCTGTTAACCTGACTCCCACAGATGAGCGCCCCGGTCTGGCGAGGGGAGATGCCACCAGCAGTGCCAAGAGGAATCGGGAGACGATAGCCCGGAACAAGCGGAGGAGAGAGGACCTCAGCAGGGAGCTACGGGAAGAAACCAGAAGGTTAGCTGAGGTGCACGCAGAGGAGCTCGCCCAAACAAGGGAGGTACTGTAACCTCCTTCTCATTGGCCTCCCCCGCTCTCACCTTTCTCCACTTATCTCTGTCCAAAACACGGCTGCAAGGCTCATCCACCTCGCCCGTCACTTTGACCATGTGCAGCCCCTCCTCTCCTCTCTTCACTGGCTCCCTCTTCCTGAATGAATCCTGCACAAGCTACTAGTCTTCACCTATAAAGCTCTTCACAACCTTGCTCCTCCCTACCTCTCTGCGCTAATTTCCCTCCATACTCCAGTCCATGAACTCTACTCCTCCTCCATCCCCTCTCTTGCCCTCCCACGTCTCCCCTGCTCCCCTAACTGCCTTCATCCTTTCTCCCTAGCTGCCCCCCATGCCTAGAACTCCCTCCCTGCCCACATCCGCCTCGTCCCCTCCCTTTGTACCTTCAAATCCCTCCTCAAGACCCACCCCTTCCGGTCTGCCCTTCCCGACTTCTTGCTCCCCTCACCTAACTCCTGCTGATACCCTCCATCCAGTACAATCTGTTACCTAAGGTCTGTGTACTCATATCCTCACCACATGGACNTGCTGATACCCTCCATCCAGTACAATCTGTTACCTAAGGTCTGTGTACTCATATCCTCACCACATGGACCAACCAGCCATCATTCCCGATGTAACTAAGCCAAGCGCGTGCATCTGGGACCTCGCATCCTCGTGAATGTTACGCTCCTTGTCTCTCCCTCTGTTCCCCTTCCTTCGTCTCCCCCACCCCCCGTCACTCACATTATAAGCCCTAGGGCAGGGACCGTGTCTATTCAATTACTTGAATGAATGAATGAATGAATGAATTCAATTACTTTGTAAAGTGCCAGGTACGTTGCTGGCACTATATAAATGCTTGCTAATAAATAAAATAAAATAAAATAAAATAATAATAATAATAATAATAATAAATAGGGGAGGGGAAGAGGGACCAGCAGACAGTGGTAGCCATGCTAAACCGGTCCTGCACCGAGCACCTGTAGGACAGGCGCCTGACTGCCTCCCTCCACCATGAGATGTGGCTCAACAGAGCTGAGAGGGCGAGGGGACATGTCGTGCTGGAGGGGACCTCTGCACAGGCTCTTGACCTCATTGGGGAGGCGGTGGGGCTCCTCCAGTGGGAATCCCAGTGAGACACGCCCCTTCCAGGCCCAGGTGGTGGGATGGCAGGCGATTACCACCAGGGTTCCCCCCACAGGTGCAGGTGCTCCCCCCTGCACTTCAGCCAACAATGGTTTCCCCAGCAGCACCCCTTCCCTGGTCTTGTCGACCGGGTCCTCCTCCCCCACATAGCCACACAACATGAACCCATGGGGATGCCCTTCCGGCCCACACCTCTCCCGGTTCCTCCACAGCTGCATCAGAGACACACACACCCCTCCGGGAACCACGGTCTCCCCCAGTGAACCCAGAACCGCCAGGTGACCAACTGCCCATGCAGGCCACCCCACCAGCTCCACATAGCTGTCAGGAAGGGGGGGGGAGGGCATAGCGAAGAGCAGAGGGATGGGGGGAGGGGCTGCTGTGTGGGGAGCAATGGAAACAGCAGAGGGCCATGGAAAGGGCTGTGGCGATGCAAGGCAGGGTGTAACACAGACCTTATTTTTCATTACTGCGGGGTCCAACACCCCAGCCTGGCGTGGAGTGGCCTGCCCCTTGAGCAGCCCGAATGTCCGTTCCACCATGCTCCGAGCCAACGAGAGCCGTTCATTGAAGAGCCGGCACTCCACTGTGCGCGCAACNTGTCAGGAAGGGGGGGGGAGGGCATAGCGAAGAGCAGAGGGATGGGGGGAGGGGCTGCTGTGTGGGGAGCAATGGAAACAGCAGAGGGCCATGGAAAGGGCTCTTCCGATCCTGGCTCCTGTTCATGAGCAGGCGCTAACGCCCCTTGAGCAGCCCGAATGTCCGTTCCACCATGCTCCGAGCCAACGAGAGCCGTTCATTGAAGAGCCGGCACTCCACTGTGCGCGCAACGGGATAGGCCCTCATGAGCCACAGGCTCAGCGGGTAGGCGAGGTCCCCTATCACCACCGGGGCTATGGAGACGCCCTCAATGACACGGTACAGGTTGGGGGCTATCTCCCCGTCAAACATGCGTGCATAGAAGGGGGAGGCCCTCAGTATGTGAACATCATGGCTCCTCCCAGAGTGGCTGGTATAGACATCAGTAAACAAAGCCCGGTGATCCACCACGGTCTGGAGATTGATCGAGAACACCTGCTTATGATTTAGGTAGTCCATCTTGGGGGGGGGGCAGATGATACGGATGTGGGTGCTGTCTTTCGCCCCTATGCAATGGGGGAAGCCCATGTCCTTGAAGCCGCAGATCACAACCTCTGGATCCCGGAGCTGTATGACCCGCTCAAGCAGTAGCTCAACTAGCAGGTTGCACACATCGTGGAGCACCCTGTTAACGGTCACTGTCCCCACCCCGACTGCTCCCCAATGCTCCAACAGGAATCGGGGGTGGCCAGTCTCCACAAGGCCATGGCCACGAGCATCCCTGGCAGCAGCAGATACTGCATGTTGGTCTCGTGCCTTCGGAGATGTGGGCTCAGGAGCTCTCCAAGCCGGGCCAACAGTGAGCAGTTCATGCAGAAGTAGTCCGTCCATTCCTCGTCCGTCCAGGTGGCCAGCATGTTCTCCCACCATTCATTGGTGCGAGAGCGCATCCAATTCAACCTCCGCATTGGGACAGTGACACACCACCCGTAAACATTGAGCAGCCACCGGGACAGTACCAGGCGCATGTCCTGGAATACCGCTGTTCTGAACATGGACTGTCGGTGGACAGCTACTCTCCATGCCCACCGCAATGATGCAGCTAGGTGCAGGTTGGCCGCTCTCCTGCGTCGGACACCATGGTTGTAGAAGCAGTGAACTGGCAGTAGTAGCTCGGTCCATTGCTCCAACACCAGTGCCAGTATCATGAAGCAGGAGGACAGGACTGTTAACAGGACAGCCCTCCCCTCAGGGGGCTCATCAACAGGCAGCATTGGTACCACCCACAACACTCACACTCAGGGGGGGCTCACCACCGGCACCAGTACTGGATAACTTAGCAGCTACCTGCCTAGGTGTTATGTGGCCGGGGAACTGACCCAGGCCCGCGTAGCTGTGACTGTGTCCCCTTTACCCACCCACCCTGTGAGCAGCTTCTGCACCTAGCAATCACCCGCCTGCGATCCGTTCCCCCAGGCCCCAAGCCCTGTGCACCCTGCACGCCTGCACCATGCCTCCCATGTCCCCTGCTACCCCTAGCCCATCCCAGGGTCCCGGGGACAGCTGCACGAGGCGACCCGCTAAGCACGCCCGCAAACCCCCTCCGCTGCACCTTCACCCTGTTCTGAACACCAGCACCAATGTTCTATCACAGAGTTACCTCACTATGGCCTCTCATTCACCTCGCTCACACCACCTCTCACTCTACACCCCACGCCCGGTCACAGCTACCAACATACATATGTACCGTGGCAGCCCGTGCTGTCTGCCATGCGATTGGCGCGTTACCATGGATGTGTTCCGTGCACCTGATGGAAATCCCCCCCTTGGCGGCCCACCGGTACATCCCTCCCTCTTGGACCACTGGGCAGCCATGGGCCTTGAGGTGCTTTGGGGCTCCTCTGTGGGCCCCCTGTGCCCCTGCAATGATCCCATGCGATCCCTGGCCAGGGCGCATCCGCCCCAGCCTTGCTTTGGTCACATTGCTTGAAGGCCACGGCAATGTGCAGCTGTGTCCCATCAAGATACGGTGCATGGAGTGTCTCATTAGCTCCCTGCTAAAGGGAGCCGTGGCCTTGCTGATTTGTCATCGCTACTGTTGGAATGCACCCGCCAGATGCATGAGTCAGGGATTCACAGGGCCTTGCAGCCAACCCACTATCAGCTGTGTGCAGCCGCAGTCTGGCTAGCGCTGCACAACTTCCCGCACCTCACTCAAGCACAGCCGCTCTCCATAGGATCCCTGTGCAAGCCACGGAGCAGCCCTTGGAACGGTCATGGCTGGGTGCAGAACAGGTCCCGAGGCCGGCAGTGGTGCAGGGGAGGAGTGGTCACCTTGTGCCAACATGCTTTTGGGAATGCTGTGGCAGAGCTGCGATGTCCAGCTGCTGATGAGCGACCCCTTGTCAGTGATGGATAGCTTCGATCTCCTGTCGTGGTACATGTGGGTGATGGGCCATCCATTCGGGGGTCCAGCTTGCAGGAGACATGCCAGGTAGCTTGGCTTTACCACCTTCAACAACCTCTTTGGGACCAATCAGCCGCAGTTGTAGTGTCCTGAACCACACCGGAGATCACGGCTGTTCGCCTGGTGGCTGCATGTCCAAGGTATGGGCTGGCCCTCCAGGCCAGGGGTCCCCATGTTGCTACTGACTACACCAGCATCCTACTGTGTGCCTGTGGCATCTCCCATCCACGATCAGACTGCCAGGCGCTTCTTGGGGAGCTGGCTCTGCTATCCATCGATGTTGGAGGACCCCTGCTGACCAGGATTCCAACAACATGTGAACTTGGCACCCTCCAATCGGTGATGAAGTACCCCTGAATGTCTGATGCTCTCCAAGGTCCTGGAGAAGCCCAGCTGAGAAAGAGAGGAGTAGTGAGAGTCTACTGAAGTCCAAGGTTGTGAATAGCCAGTCAGAGGCAGGGACCTAGCTGAGCTAGGAACTAGAGTTGGGATGTTTCCCAGGATTAGAGCTAACCAGACTCGAGCTTCGAGTCAGACATAGCAAGTACGAGCCAGTGGCCTGGCTAAAGAGACTCCAAAGGGGGAACTCTGTATACCCAGGTAGGGTGCAGGTGATGGAGCCAGTCTGAAACATTGCTGGAACTGCAGGGTGCAGGTGGACAAGCCAGCAGCCCAGGTATGGTGAAGAACTGTAGTTATATGTGATGTATGAGGCTGTGAGAAGTAAACAGACTTGAGTGAATTCCCTATAGACTACAAGTGTGGAGTTAATTCCCACCTAAATAGTGACTGCCAGGGTCTGATCATACAAGGACTTACCCCTGGGGAACCACACCTGCTACAGAGGGACTGCTCTTGAGTGGTGCCATTCATTCCTGTCGGGGAGGTCTCAACAGGTGGTGATGCGTGATTGTTCATCATCTCCTTATAACCTCTCCTGTGAGGTCCTGCAGGATTCCATCTTGTCTCCCCTCTTGTTCAATGTGCATATGCGGCAGCTGGATGAGATCATTCTGTGGTTTGCTATGAGGTGTCACCCAGCTTTACCTCTCTATTTCATCTGACCCAGGTCCTGCAGTCTCAGTGCTTACCCATTACCTGGCTGCGTCTGGGGACTGGATGAGGGTGAACTGATTGAGACTGAATCCTGACAAGACTGAGGTGATAATGGTGGATCCATCCTGTGACTCGGAGGGGACTGGGACTCTTGTTGATGGGATCTGGCCCCCTCTGGTCACTCAGGTTCACAGCCTTTGAGTGCTTCTGGACTCCATGCTGCGTCTGGACTATCAGGTTGCGGATGTGGGCAGGAACGCTTTTCACCAGCTTCATCTGGTGAGGACGCTTCAGCCTTTTCTTTCTGAATCTGAGCTTGCCACAGTTATCCATGCTTTCATCTCTTCGAGGCTAGTCTACTACAATGCACTCTACATGGGGCTGCCCTTGAAAACAGTTTGGAAGCTGCAACTGGTGCAGAATGCACCAGCCCGGCTTCTTTCAGGGACGGGTCACAGAGAGCAGCACATCACACAACCGCTCCAGAGTCTGCACCAGCTACCGTTTGCTTTCCAGCCACAATTCGAGGTGCTGGTTTGTTTTGACCTTTAAAGCCCTAAACTGTCTGGGCTCCACATATCTGACAGACTGCCTGGCCTACCATGCCCCGTCGCAACCCCTGTGGTTGGCCGGGAGTGCCCTGCTGGGGGTTCTATTTGTTACTCTTGTCCATGGGACAGGGGTGCGTAGCAGGGTATTCTCAGTAGCTGCCCCAGTTCTATGGAACTCCCTTCCTCTGAAGGTTCGCTTGAGCCTGAATCTGAGCGTCTTGTTTGGTAAAGCATTTGGCAGGCGGGAATAGGGATTGGGGCTGGTTGGGAAGATTATATGTAGTTGTGGGTTGGGGGGGGAAGCGATAGGGAAGTTTTTGGAGAGGGGGATAGTGATAAGGTTTCTGGGGAGGGAATTGGGGGGGGCTTTGTGTGTTTTTATTCATTGTAAGCTGTCCTGAGCAAATTTTTGGAAGGGCAGCACGTAAGTTTTAATTTTTTTAAAAACCTAATACAATGAAATAGAAGTGGAGAGACCTTCTGTCGGGAAGATCTTAGATAGGTGTGACACAATTGATTCAAGAATGCAAAGTTTGGAGAGGCCAGGCTCTAAAACACAAATGCTCAGCATGTAACACAGCTTTACAACATATAAACAGCGTGATCATAACACTCAAGTGTCCCACACTGTGCAGGACATCCCAGATCTGAGAGGGATTTTAACAGCTATCCTGCAGTCCTGGACAGCTGCTTCAAATCCTGCATTTGGTGAAATGAGAGACAGAAAGAGGGAGAGAGAGAGGAAGGAAGGAAGGAAGGGAGGGAGTGACTCTACCTTACCTTTGGAGAATATGTCCCAAGAAACAGCACAGCAGACTGCATATAACTTCCCCTGCCTGTGCATCTCGCCATTTTTCATTTCAACACTGAGCTGAGAAACTAGAAGCTACTTCATCATGTTTTTTGTTTTGTTTTGTTTACAAAAAAGCCAATGGGGAAACACAAAAATATACAGGGAGAGGTAGAGAACAACTACAAAACTTAGTTACCTAGCCATGCTGCTACTGCTGTTATTGCAGTCTTAGAAATAGCTGTATAGGTTATTGGATAATAAGCAGAGTCCTTATCTAGTTGCTAAATTAAGCTCTGATAGTAGAACTGGGGGGAAATAACTGGTAAGCTGAGGGTTAAAATGTAGTCCTTGCAAATTGAAATGAACTAGTTTTGTGGTTTCTTTCGCTTTAATTTTTCTTTTTAAAACAATAACAAAAAACTCAGTGCAGGATAAAAACAGAGGTGACAGTGGCCTGCTTTGGCCCAGAACCCACCAGCACATCTGTTTATGCAATGCCAGATGTTAGCCCAGGACTGGCCTGGGGCAGGTAGGTGGCTAGCCCGGACTGTGTCCTCGGAAAATCTCCAAGGATGCAGTCTGGGCTAAGGGCCACCCACGCAGGCCAAGGCAGGCTAGCATGAGTGATCATCCCTGCCATAGCCATCTCGGGGCAGGGGCTGCCATGGCCAAGCACCATGGCTGTCTTTCCTGTTGGGCGCTGGGCTCTGGGAGCAGGGGTCGCCCACCTGCTCTCTGCTCTACCTGGGAAGTGCGGGTGGCAGGATGGCTCTCTAGCCGCAGACACATTTGTGTGGTGTCCTGACCCAGGCCATGTCAGCTGTGGTTTCCCACCCTGGGCGGCTGGGTCGGAGATTTTACCCACAGTCTCAATGGCTGTTTTTAAAAAGACATGCCTGAGGGGTGGGTCTGTGGGGAATGCATGGAATAACCACGCACCGCCCCCTTCATGCCTCACTGCGGGGAGGGATTCAAACGGACGTCAGGCAGCTCATGTGAGGTTCACGGCATGCATGAACCTGGCCCCCAGCCATCCACTCAGCAAACACAATCACAGTTCAAACAGGCAGCCACTACACTGATCAGAGGAAAACCTCACACCCCTGCATGATGTGGCAACATAGCCAACTGAGGGCAAACAAAGCCATGGCTGCTGCCTCTGCCCATACCCAAACAGACTCTATGCAGGCAGGGAGGAGGGACAGGGGAAGGTGCACACAGACAAGCCGCCAGAGACAAGGCACGGGGGGACAGCACATACGAAACCATGGGACAAGGGAGTACCAACACAGGCAGCAGAGGTATGCAAGGTGCTCATTTATTGCAACAGGGTGAACAATGCAAAGGTAGATGAAGCAGTCAATTAAGACACCCCACCAGGCAGGGAGTCCAGTCCCAAACACACGCGCCACACAGCAGAGTCCACAACAAATGCAGACAGTTCACAAAGCCCCATTCCAAGGGGGAGCATGGATGCAGGGGTGGGGGGAAACAATGCCCATGCCACGAACAGCAGGTCACACACAGGCAACAAGCAATGACCAGGGCTAGGGGCAGAAGCAAAGACACTGGAGCATCAGGGCCCATGTGCACAGCAAGTAGTATAGCTGCGTTTTTAAAAGGACTGGATAAGTTCTTGGAAAATAGGTCCATTAATAGCTATTAGCAAAGTAGAATACAAAATGGGAACTTCTTACTGTCGGGAGCAGGGAATGATCAACAGGGAATGGATTGCCCATCGTGACTGCTGATACTTTTCCCATGCAACTGAAATTGGCCACTGTCGAAGACAGAATGCTGGGATTGACTCAATACGGCACTTCTTATGTTCTTAAGTAGGCAATCACACACACACGGCAATAGGGCAGACGGACGGGGGCAAACATCTCAGAGTGGGGTTCCAAAGCTGGCTCGGGTGCTGAGGAGCCTGCTCAGGAAACCCAGCACCCCCTGCATATTCTACCCATGCAAACATACCACTGCAATACTACATGGTGGATGGGCACATGCATGTCTGGGGGTGAGGAAAAAAGAGGTCTCCGGTGACCAAGGCAGCTCAGACATCCGCACGGTTCCAAACATCCAGCAGGACAGTCATCTCTGCCGCATCAGGTGCCCCCGTCAGGCAGGGACCCCCAGCGGGGGTGTGAGAAAACCCAGCCCATGAAGCCAATTCTCGCACTCTCCACAGTCCCTCCGGTAACCACGGACATGCCTCAGGATGTTGGCAAAGCAGGTCGGCAGGGACAGACCACCACCCAGGAAGCTCAAGTTAATTCCCGCAGTCCAGAAACCGTCTGAACAGCCATGCTCTCTCTAGTTTCCCACAGCAGCACCACTCCAGGTGGAAGAACATTCACAGCAGGCTCCAGCAGATGGAACCCCAACTCACTCGCTCTCTGCTGACAATCAAGGCTCCCGAAGGGGTGTCCTAGCAGTCACATGCTACGTGAAAGCAGGTCAAAGCCATCACGAGAGGACTGTGGATCCCACAATAGCATCTGGGCATCATCCCTCAGCCACAGGTCTCCGAGTAACCTGCTGGCACAGATGGGCCACACCTCTCCACCACTCTGACCACACAAATGGGCACCCTGATACCTAGATGGAGCTGACATCTCACAGGCACAACGGACCAAAAGGAATTCATGGTAGAAATGTCAGGGCAGAATCAAAATTGAAGGCGCCTCAAGCCAGACACGTTCCTTGACCCAAGGCCGCCAGATAGCGTGGGTTAAAACAGACACCCGCACATGAATACTGGGAGTCTGCTCCCACATTCTTATCCAACAGACACAACCTTGGCCACATGGAGGAAGGGGGGATGCACATCAAAGGGAGGCTTTGGTTGACATGACCTGTTCTGCGTGCGTTCATGTGTGTGGTGTGTGTGTGTGTCCCTACTCCTGTGACTGACATGGGGAATGGGTGTTGTTGTCTGCCTAGTGCTGTTGATGTTTGCCTGTTAAGCTGGTGTACCTTGGGAGCCTGTGCATGTGGTATGCATCCTCATACTTTCCTTGCAGTTGTATGCATGGGTGTCCTGTCCCTTGTTGTATGTCAGGAGCACCTCCATCTCTTCACATCCAGGTCCTTTAAGGGCCTCTGGTCGGGCTGTGCACATATCAGGACAGGGGGAGGTCTGTTGTCAGTCAGGCATTGTGTCACTCTGGCCCTCGCATGGCCTCTTCCCTATGGTACTGGTGGACCAGACCCATGGGTGGGTGTGCTGCCCCATTCACACGGTCCGTGGGTGTTGAACACCCAGCTCCACCCACCTCCACGCATGGAGCAGCCCAGCTTTTTGCCACTGTGCACTGGGCATAGGTGGGGATGCATGGGTCATGGGAACATGCATCCACCCACCTCCACATTTAAACGGGCACTTGAACACATGTCCCATCGGTGGACACGAGTAGGAGCATCTCATTTAAAAATGGCCAGTGTCAGGCAATGGTTTATAAGGGAATCCACAGAGGACCTCATCTGTCAGAGAATCCACTTGGGGCAAGAAGTGTTTGGCGTGTAGGAAAAGCGTTATTGTCAGAGGAAGGACCACATGCATTGTAGAAGTCACTTGGCATGGGGAGTGCGGTAGTCAAGTATCTGGGGACAATACCATGGTAGAGCTTTAAAACAAAGACTGGAAGGACAAGTGTTCAAGTCTGGTGCATAAGAGAGGTCATTCTTAGATCAAAAAATGTTCAGTTTATGATAGTATAGGAGTTAAGGCTCTTACAAATTCAGCCGTGCTGCAAAATGCATGGAAATTGAAAGTTAAGGCTTCTGGCTTAACTTGTGTACCATGTAAGCAGTAAAGACGTTGGACAGTCTCATGTGCTCACTTACAACTTAGTCTATTTTTAAATGGATATGGGTGGCGTGGGTGGGACCGTGTGCACCATGTGGAGCACACAAGCACCTCGGGTGGGTTGGTGGTGGTTTAAATGGGACAGGATGAGTGTGCGTCCCTAGCTACGTGCCACCCACTCATGGAGCATCCTGAATTTTTCCCTGGTGCTCTGTGCGTTGGCATGAGTAGGTGGTGCATGGGCCATGACAGGAGTGTGCACCTACCCATGCTGTCTTCAGACAGGTGCTCAAGGGCGAGGGGGGGGGAATGCATCGCATTTTAAAACGGCCTTAGGCTCCATGTACCTACACTTTGCCTTGATCTTTCAGCCACAATCCTCTTCCATTGCAGGTTGGGGACAACACTGAAGCTGGAGACAGCAAGCTCCTCCTTGCCCTCGTATTATGTATTTGATCTCTGTCTCCAATGTGGCCACAGTTTCTCCTTCCTTTAGAGCTCCTTTCCCCAGCAGCAGCTCAAGTGCATCTGCTCACTGCACAGGTGATTAAGTGCAGGGGAATATTTATTATACAGCTCTGCCCCATACTTCAGAAACCTGAAGTGGACCAGAAAAAGAGGAAAAGAAGATAAGCAGAAAGAAAAACAGAGGAAGACTTAAAAAGGGAAAATGAGACAATGGAAAAAATAGAAGAAGGTATGGGGTGGGGGAGAAAAAAGAGAGAGAGGAAAGAAAGTCGAGAAAAGAAATTTTAAGCAGGAAAAGAAACAGAGGACAGAATAGAAAAAACAAAGAAAAAAGGAAGATTCCTGCTGTGCTTAAAAATGCTGTGCACTAGCCAAAATGGAACAGGGCCCCTTTGAGCTCAGACCCTGGTTACACCTCTGCTTAGCCTATACCAGGACCCAGTACTAGCCCTGGCTGAAAGTCTTGAACTGCCCAGGACTTGCATGTGACTCCCAAATCACAGTATGGCCACACCTAGCATATAACCTGCTCCTATGTCTTTGTTTTCTCCTCTGCAATACCCCTCAGCAGAGGTGTAATAGTGATGCTAGAAGATAGGTCAAGAAGATATATTGAGCAAATGTATACATCAATCCCATAAAGATCCTTGTGCAAGGTGAACTTCTGCACGTACACAGAGGGTGTTTTTAAACGAGATGCTACCCTGAATGGTCACCCAGGAGCTGCTCATCCGACCGCCCATCTGAAGGTCGTGCGGGGAGATGCGCACTCCCGTGAGCTACACAGCACCCACTCCTGGCCACTCATGCTGTACTGCTGAGAAATCTGGAGTGCGCCATACAGGGCAAGTCAAAAAAGTGCATGGCAATATCTCCCATGCATCCCGTGGACACCCATGCCAGCAGACCATGTCACGTCTTGATACTCTTTTTATAAAAAGGAAAGAAGGCTAAGTTTTCCAGATGAACTAATCATACTGAATTGGGCCTTTTTCTCCTAATTGTATAAAATGAGTTTTACACTTTACTTTGAGATCCGACTAGCAAAGCAAGTATTGTAAAATGACAATACATTTATAAATAAAGGAACATGAGACTTTAGAATATAAAAATATATGCATAGTTTACTTAAATATAAATAGAAAATATCAGTAGCTTACGTAGAATGGTATTGATAGCCAATCAAAGTTACATGATCGTAAAACATTTCTATTTTAAGAAAAAGCTTCTAAAAGCTTAACATATGCACAATTCATTGGCTCAAAGATATCAAGAATCATACATTACGTATTTCCTAGATCTTCCCTTAGTCTGCCATGATGTTAAGTGAGAAAGAAATCCAAACATGTGGAATTTCAGTCTAGAGAGCAATTCTCTTGTCTCCCTTCTTAAACAGTTTGCCTGCTAGGAGGATCACATTTCTGAGTAGTGTCATTGATGACATCAGCTATACTGGATTCTAATTGGCTCTCTTAATTCTGAACAAGTAAAGTTTTTAAATATAAACCTTACATTTTTATCAAAAATAATTGTCAGATTACAGAGAGAATAACCAGAACTTAAAGATTATTTCATCCATTAATTAAATAGACATGTTAGCTAGAAAAAACTAACAAATCCTCCTTCTCAGTCTGGAGAAGTTTTATGACTTGATCATTCGTCATCTAGACAGGTCATAGATAAGATTGCAGATACTTAGGCTGGCCTGGTCAGAGAGGGCCTCTTTATTGTTAGCCACCTTTAGCTAGGTGTCTTTGTTTCCTTGGCAACAGTCAAAAGTTCATTTGGGAAGTTTTTAAAAAAGCTCATTGGAATGTAGCTGGAGACTTCAGCTTGAATCCAAGCTAATCACAGAAGTTGATTTTAGAAATCAATACTTGAAAACACAAATCCAATACTTTAAAACAAAAAGTTAACATATAAAAACTCAAAATTAATACATTAGGAACACAGATGGCCAAAAATATATGCTTATAATAGGAAATACATGACAACCAGTCCATCACTCATAGGCACTATGGGTGGGGGACACAGCCTTTGCAAGTCAGAGGAACTGGCCACAAGTAGGGATGGGCGGACAGATCGTGGTTTGGGTTCGGCCATTCTGTTCGGTCCAGTTTGGTTCACCCATTCGGTTTGGCCGTTTGGTTCATTGACCGCGTTCGGGTTCGGCTGTTCGGTTTGGTCCTGTTCGGTTTGGTTCAGGTGTTCGGAAAAAAGCTCTCTGTGTGAGGAATGATGGCCCCAGACCCATGACGGTGGGTCCTGGGGCTGGAGTGGCTGTTTCTTGATGCTTTGGAAAATCAGCTCTCTGTGCAAGGAATGGCCCCAGAACGCTGATGGCGGGTCCTGGGGCTGGAGTGGCTGTTTCTTGATG
>QEPC01007158.1:187696-222037 GCA_003113815.1 Sphenodon punctatus
TGAGGGCAGGGAGTGCTCTAGGTGTGGGGGGCAAGGGAGCAAAGACAGGGGCGCTTTGGGGGGGCAAGGGAGTGAGGTCAGGGGGCGCTTTGGATGTGGGAGCGTAAGGGAGCAAGGGCAGGGGGAGCACTTTGGGTGTGAGGCAGCAAGAGGCAAGGAAGTGAGGGCAGCGGGTGCTTTGGGTGTGGAGAGCAAGACAGCAAGGGTGGGGGGCGCTTTGGGGGAGCAAGGGCAGGGGGGTGAGGGGCCAGCTCATGCCCTCCTGTCCCCAGCTTCAGTGTTTCCCCCAACCTGCAAAGAGGAAGAGGATTGGGGCTGAAAGACGAAGGCAAAGTGTGGGTGCATGCAGCCTAAGTTGTAAGTGAGCACAATATGTGAGACTGTACAATGTCTTTACAGCTAACATGGCACGGAAGTTAAGGCGGGAGCCTTAACTTGCAGTTTCCATGCTTTTTAGTGCATGATTGAATTTGAAAAAGCCTTAACTCTTCTTGTAAACCGGAGGTTTTTTGACTATGGAATAGTTAGTTAGGACAGAGTGTGTTTTGTAAAAAGCTCTATATAAAGAATTCACAATAATATTCTTAGATCACTTCTGAACTAGAGCTGAACAACACACATGATGAAGGTGGGGTGATACTCTGTACAGTCTACTTCTCTGAGGCCTCAGTCCCTGTACAGGATTAACAAAGTTGTTGGGAAGTGCTAACTTGTGCAGCTAAAGAGTATCGCTGCACAAATTAAGTATGCCACTGCAGCGCTTTGTTGTGGGAGAGGGGATGCTCCACATCACTGATCTGGTACACCTGTATTGCTCTGCCTAAAAGGGCTACTAGCAGAGCAAGCCCAGCCTTAGGGACTAGTCTGACTACAGCTCTTCCTCTTCCAGTGCCTGATCTGGTTAGAACCACATGTGGGTGTAAGAGGAAAATGTATTTATCTTGACAATAGATTATTGTAAAGCCATTCTTCTTGGCCTTTAGACCCAGGGAGAGAAGGCAAACTACCTACATGAAAGAAGACTCCTAAAAGAAGAGTTTTTGCTGAGCAGCAGGCGGGGAAAGGAATAAGGACGAGAGTATTCCTTTTGCTCAGCTTGACTCTCTGTTTGCTTAAGAAGCTATTCCCCTGTATGAATTGCTCTTTTTTAAGTCAAGTATACTAACAGCAAAGCTGTTTATGTTTTACAATAGCCAGTAAACCAAGAGTCTCCCCCATCCCAGCTCTAGGTATAAAGCATAAAGGTTACTGTAAATCTCTACAACTAACACAGAGCCTTGTGATTGGGGACAGGCCCAATGAGAGAAAGCTGGGGCCTTGCACATCTTGGTACCTGAGGGCACCCTACCTTCTGTCCTCCTGCTGTAATTTTCAAATCAACTTCTGTAGCCCATACTGATACTTTATGTACGTTACTTGTGGTTTCTATTTTTCTCATCATATTTTAATGTCAAAGAAAATTCTTGCACTTCTTGAGGGGCCACCTGAGCTTGGAGACCTGGTTGACATAATTGTACCCACATTCCTCTTTTCTCATTGAGCCTGATAGATAGGGAAGATACCTATGGAGAGAGAGAACTTTGGTCTCTGTGTGACTCTTATTGTATTCTGTGTGCATTATGGACTGTTGTCTGGTCTGAAAAGAAATGCTGCTTCATTAGCACCTCAGGAGGTGTGAACTTAATTTGTCCTCACACCTCAGTTTTTCTAACTTGGAGTGGCAACCTATTGGGGACAGCAAGTCCTGCCACAATTGTAGAGAGATACAAAGGATCCTACAGTCACCCAAAAGCGCTTGGATTTTGTACTTGTGAAAATGTGGTCTCTTTGGTTCTGGGGCATATATAGGGAAGTGTGGGTCACTAAACCTTCTACTACCAGCCTGTGCTCTCTCCTTCTGAGGCCATTTGTACTGACACATTTCCAGACGTTCTGTTGTTGTTTTGACCTTTTGTCCTTCTGGACTTTAATATACTTTTACCACTCTACAAAAATGCTCCTTTGGTAATGATTGCCCTATTTTAAAAAACACTGTCAAATGGACAAATTCTGCTATGTTCACGGTAGTAGTATGTAAATGAGCAGAATTTATTAATGAGTCTGGCTGCCAAAATCCTAAGATTGTTTGGGGTTTTTAAATTAAAATTTGACCTAGCAGAGTTTATTAATACTTTGTTCATAGTGTAATAATAAAACACTATAGTTTTATTTGACAATGACCCCGATCCTATAACCTGCAGATCCCACATGCAAGCTGCATTCACACAGGTTCCACGCAGCACAATGTGCCGCTAATGTATATGCGCACCGCTCCCACGTACGCAGCTGTGCGTGGGATCCACAGGTTATAGGATCGGGGCCATTGTCTTCAAGGGAAACTTTGCCATTGAAGTCAATGGGAAAATATGGATTTGTAAATAAAGAAATCTGTAAGAGCAGCATGGATTTTGGATTAATCTGTAATTGCCATTTTTGGACAGTTACAGATTAATCCAAATCTGTATATAATAGCAGGATGTGTCATTTCTAATCTGAAGACAGGACTCCTCTGACTTCTCTCTGAAAGGTTATAGACCTTCTGCTCAAGGTTTTTTCCCAGGAATGTTAGATAAATCTTCCCTTTTAAAAAAAATGAGGAAATACATTTGCTGTAGTTTAAGGCAGGTTTCACCTGCTCCTTCTTCAGCAAGGAGATGGAAGGACCTGGGTCAGATGAAAAAGATAAATACAGCTGGGTGTCGTCTGCATATTGATGACAACGCACTCACCATTTGCACACAACCTCCCCTAACGGTTTCATATTCACGTTAAACAAGAGAGGGGACAGAATAGAACCCTGCAGGACCCCACATTAGATGGCTCCAGGGGACAATGGACAGTCCCCTAGGAGTACCCTCTGTGACCTCCGTACAGGGTAAGAATGGAACCATTTTAAGACGGTTTCGTCCACCCCGACCAGGTCCCACAGGCGAGCCATCAGCATCTCATGGTTAACTGTGTCGAAAGTCCCCGATAGATGGGGATGCAAGGCTAGCGTGCTGACCTGGGTGCCCTCAACAGCCCAGCTCTACAGCAATTTGGTCTCATTGAAAGACCCATGCCAGCTCAGCACCATGTTTTTGCCCATTGTTCCAGATTGGTTGATGCTCCCTGTTCTTCAGTGGGTGGGTTGAGGTCATATAAAAGCCTCATAGGAAGCACAAGGTGTCTGAACAACTAAGGCTACTGCCCTTATTCCCAATCCTGCTCAAGCTCATCTTCACTCCCAACCTATTATATCTATAGTCTATCTATAGTCTACTCTGGACCCTTCAGATCCTCCCAGCCTGTTGAGTGCTGTCTAGCCTGCCCTGAACTTGCCCTGCCTCACCTAGCCTTGCCTTCAGACGTGCTTGTCAACATCTTGCCTGCTTCCACATCTGACCCTTTTAGGCTGATCTTTCGCTTCTGATCCAGCCAGCTCCAGGCATTTGATTTTTATTCACTGACTTGGCTCCAGACCTTGGTAGCTGGCCCCTGTCTCCTGACACCACCTACCCCACCACTCTGGACACCTGCCCTGGTTCTGCCTCCCACCTTCACCTTCCTAGCACTGTTCTAGCAGCCAGTAGTCTACCACTCACCCCACTGCACAGCCCAGAAGCAAAAAGAAGGGAGGAAATGAGAGTTTGCACTGCTTGGATGGGTCCTAGATGCATCTATGGACATGGGTCTGAGGGCTGAGCACCTCCACCCATCCCTGGTTGCCTCTCTGCCTCTAATCTAGGCAATGATGTTGGTGGGATAGGACTGTTGGGGCTGGACCAACTGAATCAATATCTCCAAAGTGTCCCAGTATTAATAGTCCTGCAATTTCAGAGTAGACCCTGTTAACTTTCCCCCAGCTATCCCAGTCACTAGAAGCCCTGCCCTTGATTTGTGCTCTGGAGCTGAACCATACTCCCTGGGCCTTGGGCTCCAAGGTTCAGAAAGAACCAAGCCAACTTTGCCCCAGAGAACTACTGAACTCCACTCCCCTCCTGGCCCATCTGAGGTTACCTAATGTGCTCTATATTTACATTCACAAAAAAGTGTTTTATATTGAATACCTAGAATTAGCATTCAAGTTCTTTCTAGATGAGATATGAGTTAATGACCACAGCATTCAGGTCCATGTGCAGGGCAACCTAAGCACAGAATCTGCTACTTGTTTGGAGAGCATGAGGTTGGTATGTCCTTTATCTTAAGGCAGGGCTGTACAACTTCTTGGCCAACTTGTCTAGATTAGATCACCTCACAGAAGTTTGCTGGCAGGCCAGATTGCACAAAAAACCCTCTCATTATACATCCAGTGTATGTTGTTTCTTGTGCAAGGATAGTCAAGGCACAAGCTGTGCAAGTTAAATATGCAGATTTGTGAGCTGTCATTGCATGTTGTCATTCTGAACATTTATATATATTTTTTTTTAAAACTAATAATTAAATCTGATTTTAAGTCTGTGGGCCAGACTGAACCCTACTTCAGGCAGGACCTGGACCACAAGTCACCAGCTGGACAGTCCTGTTTATTTTAAGGGAGCATCCCGTATTTCAGAGCTCTACAGCCCTATAGAGCATAATGGATTACTCTTATTCTGAACACCACAACTCCAATGAACATAACAGATATTCTTTACTTTAGCATCCCTCAGAACTGCAGTGTCCCTTGTTATTTTTGAAATTTTGATCTAACAACCCGAGAAGACCATGTTATTTATTTTGCCTCCTACTGATCTATGTCAAAATGTCACTCTTGGCTCTGAATTTCATTGTCAGTAACTGTATACTGGAACAGACGATATAATCAAATCTGTCGCTTAATGAAATTAATAGTTTCTGTTGACTAGAGTCAAGATACGTGACTCTCAAGCAGGGCAGGAAGAGGCCTTGTTTGTTTGGAGCTTACTCATTGACAATCCTATCTTATGATAGCAACCTGTTTAGTATGTATCAACAAGCTTCTTACTATGTATTTTGAGAAAAACCCCTCCCTGTCAGCAGTTTTGACCTAGCGTCATTTTTAGCTGACCTCCAAGCATCTTTAATTCTATAAGAAGAGAGAGGAAAGATGGATTTTTCAGAAAGCTTCCTTTCCTGAAGCTTTTCTCATCTTTCATATGGCAGAATCGGGTAAAGGACTGGGTAATATGTTATATCCTATATGATGCATTGAGTCAACCATAGCAATAATACTTAGAGCATATGTTATATCTTATAGAAGTTAAGCTCTTTGAATTTGTAACAGCTCTTCTCTGAACAGAAATGTCTTTCTAAGTCATGTACTTTTAACTGACACTGTTTCTTCTGTACTATGTCTTTATTTGAACTTAAGTAAACTTTTGCTTCATATTTTATAAGATTCATAAGTATCACAGCTTCATTTATATAAATAAATTGGTCTTTACAATACTTTGCTGAGCTGGCTGGCTTATTAGCAACGTGTAAACTCGAATTCCACATACTGGAAAAGAGTGCCCTATATCCAGACCAGATCATGTCAGGCCTGGACCACTAACTGCAAATGTCTTTTGGGGAAACCAAGGCACAACGCGACACCAGATGGTCTTTTCAAAGTTATTAAAATATTGGATCTTTCCAACCAGGGATAATAAGTGTTTCTCCCTCAAATTATTTATTTATTTCAAGTATTTTTAACCCGCCCATCCTGCCACAGGCAGCTCTGGGCGGTGCACAATATCAAATATTAGTAACATAAGTAACATTAAAAACAACTTTAAAATATGCAACAAAAGGAGGAATAAAAATCGCCAGCCACCCACTACCCTAATCCATTCCCCCCACACTACCCATCCTCCCTCTCCAAAAGCCAGGCGGAACAGCCATATCTTGCAACAGCATCGAAATGAGGGCGAGCCGGGGCCAAACGGGCCTCCACTGGCAGGGAGTTACACAGCCATGGAGCGGCCACTGAGAAGGCCCTCTCCATCGTGGCCCCCTGCCAGATTGGGGTGACCTCCAGGAGAGCGCCCCTCAATGACCGCAGGGGCCAATCCAAAACCCGGAGGGTGAGGCGGTCCCGTAAATAGGTTGGGCTGAGGCCGTTTAGAATTTTATAGGCAAGCACCAACACCTTGAATCGGGCCCGGAAGACTACTGGCAGCCAGTTCAGAGACCGAAGAACCGGTGTAATATGCTCCTGGCGGCCTAATCCCACCAGGAGACGGGCCGCCGCGTTCTGCACCAGCTGCAGTCTCTGAACCATCGACAAAGGTAGCCCCACGTAGAGCGCATTACAGTAGTCAAGCCTAGAGGTGATGAAGGCATGGATGATGGTGGCCAGGTCAGAGTCTGAAACAAGGCCAAAGCCGACGCACAAGATGTAATTGGCGAAAGGCACTCCTTGCCACAGCCTCCACCTGAGCATCCAAGCGGGGTTGCGAGTCAAGGAGCACCCCCAGACTCCGCATCTGGGGAACCAATGGGGGAAGACCCCATCAATGATGGAGGATGTGACCGACACTGCCTTACCCACCAACATCACTTCCATCTTATTGGGATTCAGCTTCAGTCAGTTTACCCTCATCCAACCCCCCACAGCTACAAGGCACCCATTAAGCGTCGAGACTGCCGGACCTGGGTCTGATGAAAAGGAGAGGTACAGCTGGGTGTCATCAGCATATTGATGACACTGCACGCCAAACCTCCTGATCACCTCGCCAAGCGGTTGCATATACACGTTGAACAGGAGAGGGGACAAAACAGAACCCTGCGGGACTCCACATGAGAGGTCTCGGTGTGATGAAAAATAATCACCGATCACCACTCATTGAGTTCTTCCGGCCAGAAAGGAACAGAACCAGTCAAGAACTGTACCACCCATCCCTGCATGGTCCAGCAGGCACGTCACCAACATCTCATGATCAATAATATCAAACGCCGCAACAGATCTAATAGAATCAGCAGAGCCGAACAGCCCTGATCTAATTCTTGGCGAAGATCATCAACCAACGCCACAAGCACCGTCTCGGTGCCATATCCAGGGCGAAACCCCAACTGCGAGGGATCTAGAAAACTGACATGATCCAGATGCTCCTGCAACTGCCGGGCCACCACCCATTCAATAACCTTCCCTAAAAAGGGAAGGTTAGAGACTGGCCGATAACTGGCAAGGGAGTTCATGTCAAGCAATGGTTTCTTGAGCAGGGGTCACACTACCATCTCTTTAAGGCATCCTGGCACCCTGCTCTCACTATGGTAGGCACTGACCACCCCCGCCAGCAACAGCCCCATTGTCTCCCGGCAGGCCTTAACCAGCCAGGATGGGCAAGGTTCCAGTTCACAATGGTAGCCCTGAGAGCCCCAAGAACATCCACCGCATCAGCAGGGGTCACCAACTGAAACTGATCCCACAAACAAGGACCAGGCCTTAGCCTCCAATTGCCCATAACCTCCAATTGCCCTACTGCAGAAGGTGCAGCGTCAAAACCATAGTGAAGCCAAGCAATTTTATCCTCAAAATAATCCACAAACAAGTCACAGCGGACACTAGAGGACTCCATTCCAAGGTGGAGGGTGGCCGGACTGACCATCCCCCTCACCACCCGGAACAGCTCCACTGGACGGGATTTAGTGGACGCTATAAGGACAGCAAAGAACTCTTTCTTTGCTGTCCGCATAGCAATGGCATAGGCTCACAAACTTGCTCTGTGCCGCAGCCTGTTGGCTTCAGCACGTGAAAGACACCACCGTCGCGCCAACCGCCGTCTTTATTTGAACTTAAGTAAACTATTGCTTCATATTTTTATAATATTCTTAAAGTCTCATAACCTCATTTATATAAATGAATTGGTCTTTACAATACTTTGCTGAGCTGGCTGACTTATTAGCAACGTGTAAACTCGAATTCCACATATTGGAAAAGAGCGCCCTATATCCAGACCAGATCATGTCAGGCCTGGACCACTAAGCGCATTTTCCTTTTGAGGAAACCGAGGTACAACGCAACACTGATTCCATCTGTCTACGGGGACAGACCATTCGTACAGGTCACACGCCCCTCTGGGGGCAAATGTGTGCCAGAAGAGGGGACTGCAGGAGGTAATGGTCTGTCCATGACAAGGGCACAGTTGATATCTCCCCCACCAATGAACCACCCACCTCAAGGTCAGTGCAAAGCACAAGGTCTAAGGTATGTCTGTTAGGACAGCACCACCACCACCCCCCAATGTATGACAAAGTCCATTTGAGACATGGGCCGGTGGGCATTAGACTCAGGATTCCTCCCCACCACCCAAAAGGGAGTCAGAGCAAGAATCGGGCCCAGTCACCATAGAACCTAGGAGAAGGGAGTTCATACATGTGGACAGCAGCCTGATCCAGGAAGGAGGTGATTAAGGGGAGATAGCCCTCAGTAAGTACGGGGCCATTAAGAAAGGGCATTCTCCCTGTTTTGAGAAACCACTAGTGAATAAAAACCCAGGTTAGCAACAGCCTCAAAGACATGGATCCCCTCCCCCAGGCAGAGAGGGCTGTCGCCCATTAACCTTGGGGTCCCTCTCACAACTCCTCCCAAATCACCAGAATGTCCTCTCCGCATTCATGCCCAGGTGCATCCATTGTGTGTCTTTTGCCCATGGCTCCCCTAGGTCTCTTCCCTTTTGTGACACCTAAGCACCCACCTGGAGTCCCCTTTTGTCCCCATGGTTCACATATGCATCTTTCCTTTTGTCTCACTTAGAAACCCGCCCAGATATGCCCCGATGGGTCATTTGTGTCCCTCTGTCCTCCCTGTGTACTTTTTGTAACACCCTTGCACCTATCCCAAATCCTTTATTCTGAACCCTATAACTGTCCATCATGTCCCTTTTGGAAACTGAGAAGGTTTTTGATGCGGGCACGTGCAGGTTTCCCTGTGCGTGTCTGTAGCTTAAGAGATTTCCCAGACTTAGGTCTGCCCCTTCTTCTTAACCCCCATGAACTTCGCTGGATCCTTGGGCCGCCTGTCCCCTTTTTCCAAAGGAAAGGAAAGGTAACCTCAGATCCAGACTTCCCCGCTTGTTCTCTCTCTCTCTCTGTCTTTTCCGGATCTTCCACTCCCACCCCCCACTCCCCACCTCACTTTCATTTTCCCCACCGCCACTTGTGTTTTTCCTTTGATCCCGCCAGCCAGACCAGGGTTGTGTTTCGCTGTTTGTGTATAAATAAAGCTTTTTATTGAATCTTTGTCTCCCTCTTTTCCTTTACTTTTGGGGAGGGTACATAAACTGCTTGTAGCATGTATCTGTCCTCAGACTGATCCTTAGGACACGCAGGAACCCCAGGTTTAACGAATTAAGCTAATTCCCCCTGAAGTTAAGGAACGGTGGATATTGTGGTACCAACCCCCCAATAGTCACGAGTGGGAGGGGTTCTCCTGTTAGGAGACGTAGGACCCCCGAGTTTAACAAATTAAGCTAATTCCCCCCAAGTTAAAGAACTGATATTGGGGTACCAACCCCCCAATAGTCACGAGTAGGAGGGGGTTCTCCTGTTAACATGTGTCCCCCCCCCCTGAGTGTGTTGGGCTACTGACCCTCTGGGACAGGCCGATGGTTGCCATGGCGGCCATGAACTCACGCTCCACACCTCCAAGATCGGCATTGGCATGGATGTTGAAGTCCCCCAAGATTATCACCTATGGGGATCACAACACCACTCCCAACACCAGATCCGCTAGGACATGCAAGAAGGCCGCTGTACAGGTGAGTGCATGGTATACAAGCAGCACTCCCAAACTGTCCCCTGCCACATCAAACACCAGATGCAAACCCTCCACACCCATTATGGATTGCACCAGATACCTCCAAGCAGCCCAACCCTCCCTAAAAATCATGGCTACACCATCCCCCATCCTTCTGATCATGGTTGATGCTGCACGGAATACCCGGCTGGAACAAGGTCAGCCAAGATAGGCCCCGACTCAGTGTCCAGCCAGGTTTCCGTGATACACACAAGGTCGGACGCATGGTCCAAAATCAATTCCTGGGCCGTTGTTGCTTTATTTGCTACCGACCTCGCATTCACCAGCATCAAAACATGGTCTGGTGCCCTCTGATTCAGAACCACCTGCCCCATTGCTAGAGGGGTGGTGCGGGGAACAGATACTAAACACCTGTCCCACCGCCCAGCTCGAACATACCCCCCATACAGACCATACCTCCTGCACCCCATCACGATTCCAATGGCTGTGTCCCCCCCACACACACACGGCCCCAGCCCCCACTCCCCTCTGGCTGCCCCACTCCAATTGAGGGGAGGATTCCCACCCATCCACAAATTGAATCCTCACCCTCTCCCAAGTCCAATTCCTATCTATATTACCCATCCCCTTACCACCTCACTATAGAATATTTTTAAAAAACAAAAAACCTGCACCCCCCCACCAATCACCTCCCACACTCGCCCCCCTTTAAAACAAATGTCCCCCAGTACAAACTCTCCCCACAATTCTCTGCCAACAAACAGAACCACACACCCTAGCCCAGCCAGACACCACCAAGGACCCTTTGGCGCGCGTCTGCGGCACTGTCAGCAGGCACACCACTGTAAACCCCTGCTGAGGCCAACACCCCGCCCCCAGAAGCCAAATGACACAATAGAGAGGAATTCCATTTAAAATGTACCAGATCACCCAAAGCACATGTACACACAATCTCTGACTATATGGGATCCTTGCCCATCTTCCCTTTTGTATGGTTGTAGCTATGAAATAGAATTTTAATTTAGTGATAGCCTCCCTATATTGGAAATAAGTAATTGCGGAGAGATATGCAGCTTGTCCTGTCTCACTCAGCACATGCTGATACAATGGAGCCCACTTAATTGCTCTAATCACAGCCATGACTTCTTGTCTTGCAGTATCATGAAACCTTTGATCAATACAGGATTGCTCATCTGGAAGCAGGAGTAAATCCACACTTGTCCATCTATCTCCCATCCCTGCAAGGACAAGTGACCTTCCGATACTCAGCAACCATGAAAATGAAATACCATTGGATCCTATAGTTTCCAAAAGAACCGTATCCTCAAAGGAGAATCACTTCTAATTTTAAGCCAAAATGGCTCATTTAAAGCCAATAGGGTGTAACTTGGCCATTATCTGTATGTTAAGAGAGCCAGTTTCTAAGCTAGCCATAGCAGCTGGAGTTCTGTATAAACTGAGAGACGTTTCCTCAAGAAAGTGTTTTGGACCTTCCCAACATATATATGGATAATATGGTTGGTTTAAAATCTGGTTTCATTGGTTTGCTTTTGCTTGTGTGTTTGCAGGTGCACTGCTGGTTTCCCCCTTCCTCCCCCAAGCATGTGCAAAGGCTGTGGCCATTTTCTGGTGGCCCCACTGACCATGACTACTCTTGGTAAAAATTGGTCCCTTTCTTGGCTGTAAACTGTCTGCTTTCTGGTTTTTTGGTGAGGGATCTATGGGCTTGGATGGAAGGGTTTCCAATGAAATCTTTGCTGGAATGTTCCTTGTATTTTATAATGACGCCACCCTTTGCAGTTTGGTGGGGTGTTGTGGCAGGCTTTTTCACTAATGGCTAGTCCTTGCATGAATGGTCCCTGTCTGGTTGCAGCAGAAGCTACCTCTTACATTGCAATAGAACTGTGTAGCATGTTTTGGGGGACAAGTGGAAATATTCGCTGCTGCTTTTATCGTGTGCAAAGAACTGCACATAGCATTGTTGCCTTAAGATGGTTTGCTTTGCTTGCTCTGTGTTTGCATGATGCATTGCTGCTTTCCTTCTCCCCTCCCAAGTATGAGTGTAGAGGCCATTTTGTAAATTTTTGGGTCCACTGGTCATGGCTACTTTTGTTTTAAATGGTCTGTTTGCTGTTTCACTGCTGCGCCCTGCTGGAAAGTAGTTTCTTGCCTCTCTGCTTGTGACTGTGTGCTTTTTAGCATCTTGGCTGGGGTTTTCTGGAGAAACAGAAATGCATTGTTTAAATTTGGTTTATTCAGCCCAGGGCCCAGACAGGGTAGAAAAGATACCCCCTGATCTCATCTTGCTGCATGTCTAGGCTGCTGTTGGATGAGGCTTGCTTGGTTGCAATATAGGTCTGCAACTGGCCAAACTTTTTTAAAAGGCCTGTTTGTTTGGATAGGCACTTGGCTGCTGGGGATACAGTGTAGGTACTAGGAATGTTGTTTTTGATGGGGCTTGTTTGGTTGCAATACAGGCCTGCAAGTGCCCATATGTTAAAAAAGGTTGGTTTGTTTTGCTTTCTCTGTGTTTGCATGTGCACTGCTGGTTTTTCCCCTCCTCTCCCAAGCATGTGCAAAAGTCATGGCCATTTTGGCGGGGTCCCACTGACCATAGCTACTCTTGGTTAAAATGGTGCCGTTCTTTGCTGTTTTTCACCTAAACTGTCTACTTTCTGTTTTTCTGGTGAAGGGACCTAGGGGCTTGGTTGGAAGGGATTCCAATGCAATCTTTGCTGGAATGTTCCTTGCATTTTAAAATGTCCCCGCCCTTTACAGTTTGGTGGGATGTTGTGGCAGGCTTTTTTGCAAGAAGGCCATGCCACATGTTGGTTCATTTCACTAATGGCTAGTCTACTGCTTTCCTGGTTGCAGCAGATGCTGCAACAGAACTGTGTAGCATGATTGTCCATGGGACAAGTGGAACTCCATGCTGCTGCTTTCATGGTGTGTGTGTGTGTGTGTGTATCATACATAGTGCAATAGCAATGTGCCAGATAGCAAATGGCCAGATTCCACACCTCATCGCACTCTCCTTGTGAACAGAGGACATAGGTAGGAGCATGGCAGAAGAGAAGACTGCAGACAACAAGGAGACCCCTTTCCCCCTGTCCCCCACTGAACCCATATCTTCCCCTTGCTCTTCTCATGCACCAAAACAAAACCCTTTCCCTCCTACTTCTCCTCTGTTCTGTCCTTCTCTTCCCTTTCATTCTCTTCTGATTTGACTTGTCACAGGACAGGGAGCTAACTCAGTGCTTCCAGTTCTCCAAGCCAGAAGGAAGGTCTGTCCCAAAGCCTACACCTTCAGAAGACTACAGGTGGCCAAAGAGGGCATGAAAATAGAAGATTTGAGGGTTCAGGATAAATGTAGGCGATGGCAACATGATCTATTTTTTTAACCTGCTATGGTTAATTTGGACCCGGTGGGAAAGAAAGAGTGGATGGGATCTCAGTAAGAGGGCTCTCTATTGCCGAGTGGCAGTGCTTCACGCAGCAGCAAGAAGTTCCCAGCATTAACTAATGTAATGTCCATCCAGTGTTAACCCTGAGAACTCCTTGCTGCTGGGTTAAGTCACGCCACTGGCCTAACCGTTGGCCAGGCTTCACTCCTAGGCCCGCCAGCAGGAGGTAAAACCTGCCCACCACCCCACCAGCCTCAAAACCCACTAGCCTTCACTGATGGTTAACGGAAGATGGGTCACACCTCCATGATCTTTATTTGTATTTCTCTTGAGCTACTGTTGTTGGCCACTGAAGGAGACAGTATGCCGGGCTTGATGGACCATGGGTCAGACCTGTATGGCACTTCTTATGTTCTTAATTAATTCTTGTTTAAGCTGTGTTCAGCAATTCCATTGTAGGTGCTTTTGTGAGTATTTTAGGGCTTTCATTAAAGGAATATATCTCTACACAGATCCAGCAGTCCGTGTCCTCTCAAATGAAATACTTTTCTAAAGGGGAAAAAAAACTCGTACAATGCAATGATTAAAAGGATTAAGGGGAGAAATTAGTTTAATATTTCTTTAAAGTTCTAGGAGGAAAGGATCTTTTAACAGAACAACATGAAGTGGATTGGTAGTCTAGAATATTGAGAGATCCTTTTGCCAAAAGTATCCTTTCAAATTCACATGCACTTTTTCATATTTTGTAATAATACAATGTTTGAGTTATGCCACTGCTCTAGCAAGAGCCAAGTCAGCAAAAGAGCACAGATTTTCATACACAACTGAACTTGATGGGGCATTGTCTTGATGCTAAACAGTGAAACATTTTTAATCATCCACACCTACTCACTAAATCACATGCAAAAGAGCCATTCATTTTTGTAGTTTATTTTTTAGTTACATATCTGAAAGTATGAAAACTTGTTCTTATTCACTTAGCAGAAAGCAATAGGAGGAGCTTCACCTGCACAAAATTTTGAACGAACCTAACTTTAGGTATGATATGGGGCACAGCCTTTGATAAAATAGTATCAATTAACTTTACACGAAATTCACTTTTTGTTACTCCTGCAAATAACATAGCAACTAAGAATCCTACTGATGTTAACAAAACTAACCTAGTGGTTAGTTTTCCAGGATTGTTTATAAATACATAGCTTGTATAGTTCATTTTACCTATAGATGAGTATTCTACAGTTCTACAAGGGCAGTGACCATTCAAACCTTAACCCACACACCATACCCATATTAACTACCATCACTACATGTGGGCAAGAAGCTACAGTAGGCTTGTAGACTCCTCTAGTAACCTTAATATTAGTACAGAGTACATATCACTGCCTAGGCTGCTGAGATGATGAGCCAAATGTTAGGAATCCTGTTTATTCTAAGACTAGATTTATTGCAAATGTACCCACTAGAGAAACACAGATAACAGCAGTTCTCAGTTTTCAGTGATTAAAGGGAAGTGAAATACTCCTCCCTATCCTTTTATTTGTTGTACCTCATTCAGCAAGAAATTGGCCTTTCCAAGTTACCCATGTAAGTCTCTGTTTAGCAAAATATTTAAACAAGTGCCCAAGTCCTCCTAGTTATGGGGAATAAAACTCAAGTGTGTTTGTTTGTTTGTTTGTTTTTTAGTCTGGAGTAAGTGGTTGGCTGGATCATGGCCAGAGTTTACATTCCCCCTCCCAAATTTAACCAGAAATATTTTTAAACAAAAGCTATTTATATTAGTCATATGTTGAACATGGTAAATATGCCAGATCCTGACAAGGGATACTACTTTCGGAGGGGGTGGGGAAAACTAAATTCAAAGGGAAAGCTGGCTGTAGTCTGAGGAGCAAGAGGACTGCTTTGCACCAGAAAAAAACAATACTTTGTACTTCCCTAGTGCGTTGCCAATCAAAGGACTTTATGAGCATTCTACTCGTCACAGCACTTGTGGGAGGCAGTAAAGTGATGAGGATATGAAGCTATTATCGGAAGCATGTATATGTAAATACAGACTGAAACAGCCACCTGCCATCTGTTGACCCAGCCCAGTAGCCTATCCCTCTTGTTCAGACAAGCAATTAATTCAATGTAGTTGGGTTTTACTCCTGAGATGTTCACACAGGGGGTGTTTTCAGACAAGTCACTCTCCACCCATTACCAACCCACCTCCCACTCACTATATATGTTACAGGGCACCCATAGAGCAACACTGCAGCCCTGCAATGTGTATAGTGGGTGGGTGGAGAGTGTCTTGTCTGAAAACACCCAGAGTGCTAAACTGATATTATTCAGGAGTAGGAAGAGACGTATGTACTCCTGTTCAGCTTGTATTTTGAAGTAACTGAATGCTTATCAGTGTGAGGCTAGCAACCATGGTTCAGTGCCCGTTAAGTCTTGGTGGGGGGAAATAAACACAGTACCACTTTGGTTTAGTGTTTGTCTGAACACTACCAAAATTGAGTAATTAATCTAAGTAAACTGAAGTCGTTATTTTGGTTTACCTGTTTTTCACAACATAGCATGGTGCTTTTGCCCTTTTCCCAGGCCGGGGCTGATGGAGGGCTGAAGGAGACTCCCACTTGGTTGCCCTCGTGGCCCTGGAGGACCTGGTCAACCTGGCTAAGGATCGGGCCCACTGCTCGGAGGATCGGGCCCCTCCAGAGGGACGAGGCTTCCTCAGACTCGCACAGTAGTATCCAATTTATTTCGGTTGGGTTATTCACTGCTTTATCCCACAAAAACACTTCATTCTAGGATTTTGGATTCCATTCGCCAGCGTTTCCTTTGCTTAGATGTGGCTTGTTTGACTTCTCTATTACTACACATTTCAAGAAATTGTGAAAAATCTTTCCCACAATTGTGCAGTAAATCGGTAGTGAGCAGGAACAGAGAAATGAGATCAATCTCCTTCCCCTCTTCTGACCTCAAAGCCACCCTTCTTGGGCTATTCATTATTGTGCAACTTTAGTAACATGGGAATGTTGAATCATGAAGCTGACAGCATGGGGGAATTTGCGTGCAGATTGCCAAATAGCAGGAACATAGCCTCTAGCCTCCCCAGCTGCTGCCCTGCCTCTTATTGGAGCCCAGGGGAAAGTGCCTCCCTCCTCACGCGGCCCCAGCCAGAACAGGAGGGAGGGGAAGCATAATAACTATTTCCTTGCATTGGGATCTGTGCTGACAGCATTTCCGCCTGCCTGGATTCTCAGACACAACAGACGGGTAAGGGCTCTCCCGCATGGGGGTGGGGGCTTCTCTCTCCAGCCCGGCCAGGCTAAGTCTGGTTGAAGACAATCTCCCTTCAAGCCTCTTTTCCTTTCCAGCTCTGTGTCCCCTTCAAGCCTCCCATCCATCTCGAATATGTCACCGCTCAGAGTCTGCCTCTTCACCCACATCGCTCTACAAGATAAGCACTCGGTGTAGTGCGCATGCGTGTCTGGCGGTGGGTGGGGAGAAGAGAAGGCTCTCACGCCGCGCAAGCGCGCCTGAGGCGGTGGTTACGAAGTGCGCTTGCGCCCCTGCGGAGGGCGATTTCTTGTGTGCGCCTGCGCGCTTGGAGGCTGAGGCTGGTTATATAGGTAGCGAGCGGCCTGAGGGCATCGCGGAGGAGAGTCGGATCCGAAGTTGCGGAGCGCTCCTGGGTACGGTGCTGGGGCCGCTTCTCTCTGCTGCTGCGATCGCCTCAGGGGAAGGGGTTGAGGGAGCTGGTCGTTCCCTTGCCGGACCCGGTCGGAGCGGCCGCTGCCACTCGGCGCCTGCGGACTTGTTGGGGGGGTTCCTGTACCGCACTAGGGGGAGACTGACTCGGGGTGCGGCTCCCCAGTACCGGGGGGGTAGGAATGGCGCAGCCCCTAAATAGGGGGGTCTCCTGACGGGCTTCCCTTTCTCGGGTAGCGCGCGAGGGGGTTGCTCCTCCTCACCCCAAAATGAGTAGGGTTGCTCGAAGCTTGGGCTGTCGCTTGTCTCCTGTTGCTTTGGTTCCCTAGCTGGGTTGACTTTTGTAGCTTGCTGCTTCTTGGGATGGGCGCTCTCAGCATCTGGTAAATTCCTCGTTCTGTCCCTGTTCTGCTAGAGAACAGGGTAGAATTCTCAAAGGTTATCAGGGCTTTTTAGTCGGAAATACAACTTAGAATTTATCTTCCTCTTTTCTCTAATTGCAGGAATCAAACCATTGATTAGCTCATCTGGTCTGCCCTTGGTCAATGCAGGCAGAGTTGTTCCTTCCTCCTATACACTTTCTAGTGGCTGCCTAGGTTTAACAGGATGTTGTCAACTTCAGTCTTGTTGGTGTCAGCTTGTAACAAATATCTTCAGGTGCTGCTTGAGACCCCATGCCAAAACTTGTGTTCATCTTAGGTAAAGGAGAGTGTGATTTAGATACTACTCTAATCATAGCAGAAACGTAGTGGAGGGAGAGCTATACCATACTGGGCTGTGCTATTTATTGGTACAACTCAGTAAGTTCATGGTGTTCTGTTTAGTATTGTAGGTAGGAGAATTTCCATCACTGCTTTGGGGAGACTTTTCACAGCCTAGTGTCCTAACAGTGAATGCTTCTCTACTTCATTTATCCATGGCAACTGGTAAATACCACCTTGTTCCACCTCCCGTGTTCTCTAGTTCGTAATAGCAGTCCATATTATCCAAGCCAGGAATTTAGTCTGTTACATTCCACCTAGCATTTGATTAATAACCCACTTACTATTTTTACACCTGTCCATAGCAGCAAAACAAACCTGAAAATGGAAACTGTTGTTCGTCGCTGCCCATTCCTGTCCCGGGTGTCCCAGGCTTTCCTACAGAAGGCTGGCAAGTCACTGCTGTTCTATGCCCAGAGCTGCCCTAAAATGATGGAAGTCTGGACCAAGCCTGCTTCACGTGCCCTGGGTACTTCAGCTGCTCACTGCCAACAAGCTGAAGAAACTACCTCAACCACTCCAGCCAATGAAAGTAAGAGTCAGTCTTTCATTCCTTTTTACAGCTAGCTAAGTGTTTTCTCCTTCCCCACTAGAAGACTTATTTGTCATGGGTGCTGTGCTAATTGAAATGTGCTGTTAAGGAGACGGTTTCCCCATACTTTTAAAACATAAGAAGATAATTCTTACAGCAACCTTTCTTTTTAAAAAACAAGAACAAAAAAACCTGTTGGGTTGTAGGCTTGTGCAAAAGAGCCTCTCAATTACTCCTAATCTTGTGCTCTGACCGATTAGAATGTTCTGCTCCTCCTCAGAGTTAAAAATGCCAACTAAACTACTTCATTGCCATGATTATGGCCTGTGAGTACCTTTCTACTACTTTACTTGGTTGGTTCTGTTTGGTTTTTTTAATCCAGTTTTTCTATTTAACTTTACATTGAAGCTGATTATGTCTTATAAATATCCAGTTCCTTGCTATCTGCACTTGAAATAGCATATTTTGCTTAGAACTGTAAACATGGTTTTAGAGTTGAATGTTTGAAAACCTTTTCTGCCATTCTTGTAATGCAGTAGATGTGGATATCGGTCTTTAAAAAACTGACTCGCACATTGAAGTGAGTAAAACATTTGAACGTTGATTCAAAAATGTAGCACAAGAGAGACTCTTGCAAGAAGAAAGAGAATTTTGATCTGAGGTGGTTATAGACAGCACATAATGACAAGGCAGCCTTTGATGGGCATACTATCTTGGAGAATGGTAACTTGTATCGTAGGTTCGGTCTCCATTTGTTGCCTTGTTTTTACTCTTTCTAGACATCGCTGTAATGCAGTAATTTTTTTCTTTGTGACCATAAAGTAGCTTGAAATTATCAAACTTGCAAGCTTTTGTTTTATTCAGCAAGTTTTTTCACAGCAGTAAGGACCTTTGTTTTGCACTGATTCAGGAAATATTTCTTAATAGGAAACTTTGGTGGGGTGGGACTAGGAAGCTGCTTGGCAGGAAGGAAACTTCTGGAAACTTAATTGTCTGAATTAGTCTGTATCTTAGAAAAGCATATGTTTAATTTCAAATATCTGTTGTGTGCATATGCTCTATAGAACAAATGGTTTCTTCAAAACTATTTGGTAGATAAAAACCAGATAGTCTTGGCTCTAGTACAGTGTCTGAGAGTAAAGTTTCACTGGGCATAGTTCAGGGCTGGAAAGAATTCAGATAAGTGTAATCCTTGGAACTCTTATGACTTGACATAATCATTTGGGGAAGGACCGTGACAAATGCTGTTCAAGAAAGCATATACTTCTACAGGTTAGCAGAAAGACATTGCAACTGGAACTTCACTCGATATGTTAATCCAGAATATAGGATGGTTAATTTAAGCAATCCTGGGTGGCTCATGGTTCAGAGTAACAGGTTAAGTAATTGACAGAAGTTTTATGTTGTGCTTGTGCAATCTAGAAAATTTCTCAGCTGTTCACTAAGTATTTCTTTGGATTTGTATTTATCTCACCATTTTAGAGGCCAAAACTTCCTCAGATGTGGCTCAACAGAATGCTAGTGGATCCCAACTGCCTGCTGGCCACCCACCCGGTGTGATTACTCAGACCACTAGCCAGAGCTCTGTGGCTAAATGTCCTTTTTTGGCAGCTCAGATGAATCATGGGAATAGTAATGTTTTCTGTAAAGCTAGCCTAGAACTCCAGGAGGATGTGCAGGAAATGCAGGCTGTAAGGACAGGTATGTTTTTATTAAAATATTATTCTAAAGAGAATGTTATAATGTCTTTAGCACCTAGCAAGCCAAACCTAACATAACTGATACCTTACAGATTGAATGGACGGTGGTGGGTCACTGCAAAACACTACTTATCGACAAGTGTAGTTCTAATTATGCATCTGTGTTGCTCAGATGACTGCACAATCTGTACCTTCTAGGTGCTTCTTTCCAAAAGTGTTGTGTTTGTGGCTAGTTCTGGTATGAATAACACTTCAGTTCAAAGGGAGGGAGGGGGCTTCTTCCCATGAACCACTTTGAAAATTAGTACAAACTTTGAGACAGACAGGATTGGGGGTTGGGTGGGGGGACAGGGAGCTTAAGGGGTGTCTTATTATAATAAACATTTATATAGCGCCAGCCATGTGCCTGGCACTGTACAGAACATAGAAATAGACGCGGTCCCTGCCTTCAGGATGAAGCGAACAGGGGGGATCTGGGCCATCCTTGAGTGCATGCTGTCACATCTGCTCCATTACCCTTAGCCTGACTCTTCCAGGAATTTGTGATGGTATGGGTTGGATCTGCAGGCCAGAGCCGCGAACGGAAAAGAACCCAAAAAAAAAAAAAACCCAGACGGTCTGGATTTGGCCCTTGAGGTGGGGATTCCTCATAAAATCCAGCCCTGTCTTACTGTTTCCACCCCAAAAACCTTAGTCCATGTTCTAGTTATCTCTCTCCTTGACTACTGCAACTTCCTCCTTACTGGCCTCCCCTGCTCTGTTCTCACCCCACTCATCTCCATCCAATGCTCTGGCCAAAATCATCCACCTCGCCCATCATTTTGACCATGTTCAGCCCCTCCTCTCCATCCTATGCTGACTCCCTTTACGTGAACGCATTCAGCACAAGCTCCTGGTCTTCACCTTCAAGGCTCTTCGTGGTCTTGCTCCCCCATATCTCTCTGCTCTTGTATCCTGCCATGCTTCTGCCCGGGAGCTTCGCTCCTGCCTGGGAGTCCCAACCCTCACCTACTCACGACTCCCTTGCTCATCTAAACGTCTTCGCACCTTCTCTCTTACTGCCCCTCATCCCTGGAACTCCCTCCCTGGATAAGTTTGCTCTGCTCCCTGTGGGGAAAGCTGAACTGAACATGTGGGGGTGGAGGAGGGTAGCTGAAGAGACAGAGAAATTAGTTGTTTACAGTAAACAGAAGCAGACGGTACCCTTGTGGGTAGGGGCGTCAGGCATTCCCTAGCCCATCATGAGTTAAATTGTGTTGTCTTCCCCCTTGCTCAATCTAGTTCCCTGTAACTAAGTGAAGCACATGCACCTGCAATTTCTCAGCCTCATTAATATACTCTTGTTTCCCCTTCCCTTATCTCTTAGATCGTAAGCCCTCTGGGGGTAGGGACCTGTCTATAACGATTGATTGGAGGGCTCCAGGTACACTGCTGGCACTAAATAGATTATAATAGTTGCATGGCAGGGGTAATCATTGCCTGCATTAATGTATCGCAAGCTGAGCAGATAGTGGTGAGGAAAAATATTTATGGCATTAATAGGATAAGTAGCTGCATTTTAAAAAGCCCGCTTCTGTGGGAGTCTCTTGGAGTAATGGAATTCAAAACACAGCAAGTTTTTCTTCTTCCTTTTGTAGAGGAGAAACAAGTCAAGAATAGACAACACTAACTCACTCTGGCCACAGTAAACAAGGTGCATATCAGCAGAGGAACAACTTTTTTCACAGGAACTACAGCCTCGCTTTATCTCTGGCTAAGCAGCACATTGGTTCTGTCAGCTAAATTAGTTCCAGGGAGTTAATTATTGAAACTTGTCAAATGGGTCTTCTAACTTTTGTACAAGACTAATTCCACTGGCATTCTGAGTAGCATGCATTGTTCTCAGCTGCTGAATTACATTGCCTTTTCTTCATGTGACTACAACTTCTAATTTAAACCAAAATAATCTAAGAGCATACAGGATTTGTAGACTTCTTTAAAGGAAACTACACTTTAATAATTGTACTACTTGTGCATATATTTAAGATGGTTCAATCCACTGATAACTTTTTCACATCTCATTGTATAGAGTTTGCCAAAACACCAGAAAATCCTACTGCGATCCATGTTAAGACTGACGGAGAAGGGCAGGATGGCGTGCTGAAGAAATTTCAGGATATCCTGCTAAAGCAAAGACCAGAAAGGGTGTAGCATCTGCTGCAGGATAACTTGCCAAAATGTAAGGCTTAGTCTCGCACTTGTTGTCTGGTGATCAGTGAACACAAAGCTTGACTCTACGTTCAGTTTATAAATATTTGCAGTGTCGAGGTGTAATCCTTACAGGAGTGTAATCTTTCATTTTAGTTGTTTCTGCTTTCCAATATGACCAGTTTTTTGAGAGAAAGATTGATGAGAAGAAAAAAGATCACACATACCGTGTGTTCAAAACTGTGAACCGAAGGGCACAAATCTTTCCCATGGCGGATGATTATTCCAATTCTCTTATCAGCAAGAAGGAGGTGTCTGTGTGGTGCAGCAATGATTATCTTGGGATGAGTCGCCATCCTCGAGTGTACGGGGCTGTCATGTAAGTATTTTCACTTCTTTCATTAAGTGAAATGTTTGGTAACTAGGATACTTGCCTACACGCTGTGCAGTGAGTTTCTTGCCAAGTGTACTTTTCTACAATGTTTATGATGGCTGTATAGGGGGGAGAGTTGGTTTTAGGTTTGTCCCCCCACCCAGTGGTTAGCAACTTCTTTCTGTTGTGCCAACCTCTGAATCGGAACATACACATTTTAAGATAGTTAATATTCATTTCAAACAGTCTTATACTGTCTGCTACTGAGCAGCATTGAAACTTGTCAAACTCTGTAAATTCACTGCAAATTTAGGTAGCATTGTGAAGATTTGATTTCTGTATTTCTCCGTGCCTACTGTCCAAATGACATTTCATTTTGAAGTGTGTAGCTGGTAACCTACACTATATAATGACTCATAACCAGCTTCTTATCAACCTTATGGCTTAAATTACCCGTATTCAGATGGTAAAGATGCCTCTGCTGTTCAGCCTTTGCAGTTTAACGTAACTTTTTAAGGTTTATGTTACAGAAGATATGTCCTTTCCCCAAGTTTATTTTATATGGTGCTGTGGATAGTATTCATGTTGCTTCTCTTCTTGAACACCTTTCAGGGAAACACTGAAACAACATGGTGCTGGAGCAGGAGGCACCAGGAACATTTCTGGAACTAGTAAATTTCATGTTGTTTTGGAACAAGAGCTAGCTGATCTCCATGGAAAAGATGCAGCACTATTGTTTTCTTCTTGTTTCGTAGCTAATGATTCTACCCTTTTCACTTTAGCTAAAATGTTGCCAGGTGAGATCTAATGTACTGGGTGCCACATGTTGTTGAGATATATTACATTTCCCTGCAGCTAGGAGTTTCTTGCACTTCAGGGGCAGGGGGACCTAACTCTTAAAATGAGCACAGTTTTTGATCAAGTTCAGTTATTGGAAATGATGTATTATATGTAACTGTAATAAAACCCACATACCCCAGTCAGGATTGAGTTACTGTGCTAGATACTCTACAGATTTAATCAGTGAAGATGTACTTAAATCGATGTAAATCTTTTTATAAATTTGTGTGCTCAAAGTAAATTGTTCTCAACTTACCTGCCCAAGCTTAAACCGTTCTAAGTCCGGTTTAGATAGAGTGAGTAAACCTCAACAGAGCTGTCATCACCATTAAACTAAAGCTGTCTAAAGTGGCACATTTTTGGCTAAACCAGTGCAACTCGTTGTGCAGACCAGGGCTAGAACAAAAAATCTAGGTTGGGAAAGATGCAAGGATGCTATATACAAGCAAGTGACTGGCTTGGGGATAAAGAACCACATGGATATGTTCGGTCCACATAAGCATCTTGTGTGTTCTTCCTCATTGGAATTCTCCCAGCCTTAATGCTTTAAGTTCTGTCGTCCCCTTTAGGGTAGTCTTGCTCTGCTTCCCCCAGCCTATGTGGCTAGAACATATGTGCAGGTCTGTCAGTCTGCCCTTCAGTTACTATTTCAGGGGAAGTCTACAGAATTGAAAGCTGTGCCTCTCTATTATGGAATCTGCTTCTGCTCTGTCTTTAAAAATAAACTTAACTAACATGCTTGGCTTTGGATAATTTTAAATACTGTCTAGGATTTATCTATATAAAAGAAAGTGCAACACTAGCTAGTAACCTTTGATTGTCCTCCCCAGGTTGTGAAATTTACTCAGATGCAGGAAATCATGCTTCCATGATCCAGGGAATTCGAAATAGCAGAGTGCCGAAGCACATATTCCGCCATAATGATGTTAATCATCTCAGAGAGCTGCTGAAAAAATCCGATCCATCTACTCCCAAAATTGTTGCGTTTGAAACTGTTCATTCAATGGATGGTGAGTTTGCTGTAAAGAGCTTGCACCTTTTTTAAGATAACCAGGGTGCTAAAGACACTAGGAAAGCCAGTAGACGGTTTACCAATTTAATATTTGTGGTGTGGGTTGCAAAAACGTCCAACACTTAATGTGATTACTGTCTTGTGTTCAGGTGCAGTCTGTCCTTTAGAAGAGCTATGTGATGTGGCTCATGAACATGGCGCAATCACCTTTGTCGATGAAGTCCATGCTGTTGGACTGTATGGCACTCGAGGGGGTGGTATAGGAGATCGAGATGGAGTCATGCATAAAATGGATATCATCTCTGGAACGCTTGGTATGTGGCTATTCTGCCTTTTTAAAAAAAAAAAAAAAACCTGTATAAAACATCGCAGGTAAAAACTTGTTTTGAAAAGGTGAAGGAATAAAATAAGCTGACTCAGATCTGATCTGTAAAGCACAAAGTGGTAAAATGGTGCTGTTCCGAAGTTAGTAATCCAAGTGGCAGATAGTACCACTGTTCAAGAGGGAATTCATGTATGTGAACGTTTAATTGTAGTGGTGGCCTACCTCTAGAATGTAATTCTCCTTTGTGTAAATTGTGTAAACTCCTAATCCCAAAACCTGAGAAGGGAGTTGTATAAAGAGATTTGGTGATAGCTAATCTTCTGGATTACAATAAGATTTACTAATTTTTGGTCTGTTGGAATTACTGCAAATTGAGAATGTTTGTTTGGTGTGGGTTTTTTGTGGTGTTTTTTTTTTTTAAAAAAAACAACCACCACCCCTTTTCTCCAGAAAGTATCTGATCTTCTCTTTTTCTTATAAATGAGATCAGCATTACTCCATGTTTGGCATACATTTTGACAATCACAAATTTCAGCATTGCATAATGGAGAAGTGTGCAACAGACCTGAGAAATCTGTGACTTGCCTTTTTAAATATTGGGTAGCATTCTTCAATATGTTGGCCATGCAAGGTGTATATGGACAGATTACATTGATTATATAATACATAGCAAATAAGTTCCTGAGATACTAGAAATAGTACAGACTACCATGTAAACCTGTTGGAAAAGAGAAAGGGGGGGGGAGTAAAAATAAGTGCCTTACTTAATAATTGCTCCTTTTTTGGGAAACAGCTTTTTTCCCCCACTTCTGGCATTCAAATTAAGACTCTTCTGTACTAGGATTTGCTTTTTTTAAATAGTTTTTAAATAGTTTTTTATCTAAAGATTTCCCTGGGAAGGAGTGTAGTTTGGAAGAATATTGCGAGGACCCCTATAGTGTGTCGAAATTGTAGAAAATCCTTTCTTTAAAAAAGAACACTATTAGGCTTGTAAGATCAAGTCTGAGTTTCAACAACCTGCTGTTTTACAAAGACAGAATGACCCATCATCCTGAATAACAATCATGCAGATGATATAGCCACAAGCTGCAACTGAAAGGATGGAATAGATAACCTTGTCTGTGTCGTGTTTACAGGGAAAGCGTTTGGCTGTGTCGGCGGGTATGTTGCCAGTACAAGTTCTCTAATAGACACTGTACGTTCCTATGCTGCTGGGTTTATTTTCACAACATCCCTGCCACCCATGCTTTTATCTGGTGCGCTAGAATCTGTCAGAACTCTAAAAGGTGCAGAGGGGCAAGTCCTTCGACGCCAACACCAACGCAATGTTAAACTCATGAGGCAGATGCTGATGGATGCTGGACTTCCTGTTGTGCACTGTCCCAGTCACATCATTCCAATCAGGGTAACTACTTGAGACTTTTTAACTTTATTCAACTTTGTAAAAAAAATTTAAAAAAATGAAGTACTTGTTCTACGGATGGCTGGAGCTCGGACAGACTAAATATTCATGGATAGCCTCTAAGCCAGGGGTGGAGAACCTCAGGTCGAGTCATACTCAGGTTCTTCTTTTCTTTATTTTTCTCTCTAGCTTTCAAACCTGAAAGCTTGTTTAGTATTGAATAGTTTGATAACTACTTATGCACACTTCTTAACCCCTTTGTTAATTCAGGTTGCAGATGCTGCTAAAAATACAGAGATCTGTGACAAACTGATGAGCCGGCACAACATCTACGTCCAAGCAATAAACTACCCCACTGTCCCACGTGGAGAAGAGCTGCTGCGTATTGCTCCCACCCCTCATCACAACCCACAGATGATGAGCTACTTCCTTGGTAAACTATAGTCTTACAGAAAAATTCAGAACAGCAATTTTTAGATCTTTGGACAAAGCTTAGTGTTCACTTGCTGATAATTTTTTATTTTTATTACATTTTTACCCCGCATCCTCCCGCGCAATGGCAGCTCAGAGCGGCAACAACATATAAAAAGTATTTATTATAATAAAATTACTAAAAGGCAATAAAAATACCCTCCCAACACCCCTACCCCCTTCCCTGAAGGCCCGGCGGAACAACCAGGTCTTACATTATCTCTGGAAAGGGGGGAGGTCCGGGGATAAATGGGCCTCCATTGGGAGGGAGTTCCACAGTCTAGGTGCGGCCACCGAGAACACCCTCCCTGCCATCACCACCTGGAATACCTGGGGGACCTCGAGTTGGGCGCCCTCAGCCGACCACAGAGGCTGCAAAATGACCCAGGGCCTGAGGCGGTCTCAGATAAGCAGGTCCCAAGCCATTTAGGGCTTTAAAGGTCATTAGCAACACTTCGAGTTGGGCCCGGTAGACTATAGGCAGCCAGTGCAGACAGAGCACAGGTGTAATGTACTCATGGCAACCCGTCCCCATTAGATGAGCCGCCACATTCTGCACCAGCTGCAGCCTCCGAACCGTCTTCAAAAGTAGCCCCACATAGTGCGTTACTAGTCCAGTAGTACAGTAATCTTTTAACTTAATTTTTAAAATAACCTACAGGTGGCTTTACGCACAAGGAAACTATGGTAACAATGAGGTTGTGAGTAAAAGTGGCCATTTTTTACTGATAACTGGAAATTTTACAATGTAGAAGTTGTAAGGTGAAATCCTGAACAAAGTCTTGGCAATGTGTTAAGGGTGGTTGTGAGGTAGTGGTGGTTCGTTTGTTTTGTTCTTTTAATTCCTGACAACATATATAGAAAAGCAGTTGTGCTAGCTTAGTGTTGCCTACTCTATACTGTGGCATTAGTTTCTGTGAGAACTGGATGTCCTCCATAACACTTAATCAGTTGTGTATCCCCATCTTTTCTGATATAAACTAAAGTAGGGCTGCACTAAATATTTAAAAAATATTCATGAGTATTTCCAAGGGTCTGAGGACTGGTCCCGGGTGTTGGGTCCAAGAACCCTCCAAGAACACTTGCAAATTCTGAGAGTGGGGGGTGAGGAGGGGGCCAGAGGGATCCGGGGGGGGCGGGGAGGGAATGGGCCTGGGAAAAGGAGGCACGAACCTAGTAGGGGACTTGAGAGTAGATTACTCTTCCTCCCAGAGGGGGTCTGGTGATGTGTGGCTTCCTCTGGGGCTGGCTCATTTTTTTAAAAAAGCGGGGGGGCTGGGCCTGCTCAAGAGGGCTGAATGGCTTTCTGAGCATGCTCAGACCTTTCCAAGATGGCACCCACAGCATTCTGACACTGCTAGTGCCATCTTGGAAAGGTCTGTCAAATGGGGCCATCTGGCCCTTCTGGGCATGCTCGGCTTTTTCCTTTTTAAAAACTTACCCAGCCTCAGAGGAAACCACGCATTGCTAGACCCCCCTCTGGAGGGTGAGGACTCTACTCTACCCCTTCCTGCCCTATTCTCTCCCTGGCCAGCAGGGGCCAGGGGAAGGGGGAGCAGGAGCCTAGTGTGGGCCTCGGTCCTCTTCCCTGCACTCTACCAAGGATTTTCTGAGTTCTGAAGTTTTGAGGCCTTTCCTCAAATCGAATGCCCGGGTCCTTGGTGTTTTCTGAGGGGGAAAAAAAGGACTGAGTTTCAGTACTATTAAAAAGGAATGCTATCCAACAATGAAGTGGGAAAATATTCTCGGATTCAAAATTAATGGTTCGTAGGGGGAGAAAAATACAGCTTGAAGACAGAAGGTTTAATTTTAAGGTACAGACTGTTGGCTCTTAATAAGAGCATGACATCCAAGCACTAATACATCTGTTGGGCATTTAAATTTATTTTCTTGTTCCAAACCTCGCTTCACACTTCTCAATGCTTTCCCCCCCACCCCCCTGCTCTTTCCTGCATAAATTAAGAAATGTTTCTTAGGCTGTTTCTCATTTACCAAACAGAAAAACTCCTGTTTACCTGGAAGGATGTTGGTCTGGAGCTGAAACCACACTCTTCAGCTGAATGCAACTTCTGCAGGAGGCCCCTGCATTTTGAGGTGATGAGTGAAAGGGAAAGATCCTACTTCAGTGGCATGAGTAAGCTAATATCTGCCAGAGCTTGAAGGCAACCTGTGTAAACCTGTCTGTCTAGCCTTCTAGTATCCAGATCTCTGTAGCCTTTTTAAAAAAAAAAAAATTAAGTTATAAAACATTTTAATCAATAGTCTAAACACAGAACTCTGAAATAAATCTGTCTCAAGACATGTCCTGACTGTTCTTTATGCTCATGCCTGCTGTAGTTAACTTCTGTAAACAAGGCGATAGTGAATGAAAAGGCTTTACATGACCAAAAATGCCCTGCTTAGGTAAGAGGTTATGTGAGTTCAATATAAAATGTTTGTCATAAAGAGCACTAAAGGACATTGTAGTGAACTTAACTAGAAGGTGGAACTACAGAGTGGCAGTTCTCTGGTTGGGTGGTTATGGAAGGATTGTGCAATACTGTACTGCTTGGGAAACACTTTAACTAATGTGGCCTACGTCATGCTTGGGGAGAGGGGGGGGGGGAATTCCTAAGCCTAAGAAGTAGATTTTATGAGGTGCCGCCTAAAGAAGTAACCCCACCCCTCCCTGACACAACAGCTTTGGGGCAGTGCTGCTACACTTCACCAGTTGGCCAATGGCCAATCTACTCCTCCCATACCGGAGTTGGTCAAGGTAGCAGCTCAGAATACTAGATGTGTCAGAATACTAGTATTGGCATGTAAAGCTGAAAAGTGTTCTAGGCCAGAGGTGGAGAACCTTTCCCTCACGGGGGCCACTTTGAAAATCAGGACAAGCTCCAAGGGTAGGGTGACCATACCTCCCATTTTTAAAGTGTTCCTTATTCTAGCCCTATCCCCAGGATGTCAACTCTTTTCCAAAACTGACTGTGTCCTATATCTATGGGTGCCAGTGTGCCACTAGCAGGTAGGGCAGCCATGCTGGAGTCTTAGCCAGGGTTATCAGGTGGTGGGAAGCAGCTAAAGCAGGATGCAAGCAGTGGTGGGCCAAGTCTGATACTGGAGAAGACGGGGACAGCAGCATAGCATGTAGGGCTGAAACAAGAATACGTCTTTAAAAGTTTAAGAGAAATTTTTGTGAGTGAGATCTTGCCAAAATCTCATGAGACTTCTCAAAAAATGAATATAAGAGAAAAAACTTTAAACAAGGAAGAAGTATTGGGATATCTAATGAGGCCAGCTGACTTAGTTTTTTCATTTCTTTCGATTTCTTGACTGCCCCCTCCTGCTGCAGCACACAACATATTAAAATATATAATCATTTGTATTTTTTAAATGTTTAAACAAAAACCAGCAGTAAAATATACCCCAGATAGAGCTAAACCCACCCCCTTCCTAATCCCTTAACAAAAACCTGGTGGAACTTTTTTCAAAAAGAGGTCTGGGGCCAGGTGGACCGCTGGCGGGAGGGAGTTCCAGAGCCACGGTGTGGCCACCGAAAATGTCCCCCCCCTCATAATTGGCACGCAGGGGACTGAGGAAGGCGCACACTGAGAAAGCGCCCCCCCCGCTGCCCACAGGGGCCAATTCAGGACCCAGAGGGCGAGGCGATCCTGCAGATAAGCAGGGCTCAGGTATTTTGGTTTCATAGGTCAAAACAAACACCTTAAGTTGGGCCCAAAAGACTACAGGCAGCCAGTGCAAAAAACAAAGCACTGGTGTAGTGTTCACAGCGACCTGTCCCCATAAGGAGATAGATCGCTGCGTTCTGCACCAGCTCCGCTCTTCTGACCATCACCAAGCGTAGCCCCACGTAAGAGCACATTGCAATAGTCCAGTCTTGGGGTGATGAATGCATGGATGATGGTGGCAAGATCCATGTCAGAGACACATAGCTGAAGCCATCGTACTAGTTGTAACTGGCAACATGCTCCTTTTGCCACAGCTGGCATGTGGACATCTAGCTGGAGCTGTGAGTTAAGGTGCACCCCAGCCTATGAACCTGAGAGACCAATGGAGGGTAGACCCTGTCAACGAAGGGTGCCACCACTCCCACTAGTGTCCCCTCACGTCAGGTCCCAGCAAAGCTCTGCAGGATGTGTGAGATCTAAAACTCCCAAGCATTACTGTAAATATTGTAATAATGGCCTTATGTTCCTGATTGCGCACACAATAAGTTGCATTTCCTCTTAGCGTCACGACTTGTGTGCACATAGTCACAACATGGTGTCCTGTTTTTAACACAACTGAGTGTGGTTAATAGATGATTATATGAAACATTCTACTAATGTGCTCATAACCATCCATTTTACAGTCTGCTCAGTCTTACATGCTTATGACATTGATCAGTCATTTGTCAGCATTTTTCTAAGCTGTAAAACAGGAAACTAAATATTTAATGTACAATGTAGAACCTGTAGCTATACTACTTGGTACTTTTTGCAGCTGAACATAAGAGATTTAAATGGGCTATATTTCAGTGTAAGTATGTAAATCCAACCTGGTCCTGTGACAAACTTATGCACTGTCAAATGTGGTATAGGGTACAACTTTCTCAATGCTTCAGTGGAATTCCTAAAGTACTGGGAGAAACTTTGCCTCCTAGTGTAAGAATGCAGGAGTGAAATCTGAGGTAGGCAACCCAAAAAATGCAAGAAGAAAAATCCTTGGTCTATGAATATGACTTATTTAAATAGCATGATAAAGAATGGGAAGGCTCAGGCTTCCTCGTGAAATGGAAGAGAAGAAATGTGTACTGCTTCTGGGCAAACAAAATGTGTGTAACTAGGTCATATAATTAACAAGACTGGCTTACAGGGACAGATGGAAGCTGTTCTGTTGACAGGACAAAGTGCCTGAGAACAGGACAGACCTCTGTACAAGTGTAAATGAAGACACAAAAGTGCTGTTGGGCTATGTCTAATCAATGGAGGAAAAGTATTTGCTTTACTGTCAAATGATGGAGTAGCTGACTTGTTGGTTGGGAAAAAAATAAAATTTGAACTACTTTGTCTCCAATGTTTATCAGGAAGTTTCATTGTGCTCACAAGCACTTCAGCTTTAAAGACCAGAACTGGGGGTAGGTGCAGTGACAATAGCTAAAAGCAAACAAAAATGCACTTGACATACTCAAAGGGCAAGGACCGAGATGTATATAAAACAAACAATAACAAGTGAAGGAAGGCGCGATTGTGTCTCTGTTATTCACCTGGGTATTAAGTGAAAGTTAAGTCCAATCTTGGCCAAAGGAGAAAAGTGAACAGAGATGGAGGGAAGCAAAGTGGTTTGAATATCTTCTTTTGGACCAACTGGTGTTGGTGGAAATAAGCAAGCTTTCAGGCCCCACAGGGCCCTTCCTCAGGCATGTAGCATAGCCAGGAAATACATAAACTGCGCAAATACAGGGCAGTATATAAAAAGGCAGAAAGGGGCATGGTTAGATGAGACAAGGTGACTGAGGCAGGTTTATTTGATAAGGGAGAAGAGCACCACACATTAAAGAAAATAAAGCAAAGGTCTATAAACAGGACTTTAAGGATGTGTAAAATATAGATATAGGGAAACTGCTACAGTGAAGTGAAATTGCAGAAGACAGGATCTGGGCATGTAGAATCTACGTATGACAGGGTCTGAGTGGCAGAGGGAGACAGAATTAGGAATAAGAACATGAAGGAACTAGGTATATGAGGCAGAAAAAAGAGGTTAGAGAAGAGCTGGGGTGGGAGGGGGGAAATAATGCCAGACATTAAAATCAGCTATGAAGAGAGAGAAGGCATCTAGTTTTTGACAAGATGACTTGGTCTGCTTAATAAGGTAACTAGTTGAAGCCAATAAGAAAAAGGAACTTTCACTTGGAGCTTGTTCCCACAAGATGACTAGTGTGGGGGTTAACTGTCTCATACCAATAAGTTGGGTTGATCTCAAGTGGTGAGTATTCTTCAGAAGCATTTATTTTATTTATAACAGATTTCTATCCCACCCCTCCTGCCCACAGCGCAGCTGGGGGTGGCGAACAACAAGATAAAAAATACAATAAAAGCAATTTTAAAAATGTTTAAAAAATCCATATGCAGAAAGAAACCCTGCCCCCCTCACCAAAGGCCTGGCGCAACAGCCGGGTCTTACATAAACATCAAAATGACAGGTGAGTGGAGGCCAACTGAGCCTCCTCCGGGAGCAAGTTCCGCAGCACAGGGGCAGCCACCAAAAAGGATCTAACTTAGGTGGCCACCCATCTTGCCTGGGGAACCTCCAAAAAGGCTCCCACAGATGATCTCAGGGGGCACACGGGGAGTGAGGCGATCCCACAGATAAGCAGGGCCCAGGCCGTGAAGGGCTTTAAAGGTCAAAACCAGCACCTTGAATCTAGCTCAGTGCTTTATAGGCAGCCAGTGCAGTGCCCGGAGCATAGGTGTCATGTGCTCCCTGCGGCCCGCCCTGGTAAGGAGACAAGCCGCAGCATTCTGCACCAGCTGCAGCCTCCTAAACAACTTCTCAGGCAGCCCCGCATAGAGCACGTTGCAGTAATCCAGCCTCGAGGTGAAGACGGCATGGATGACAGTAGCGAGTTCAGTCTGAGAGATACGGCCGAAGCCACCAGACAAGATGTAACTGCCAAAATGCATTCCCCACCACAGCCACAACCTGAGATTCCAGGCTGAGCCGTGAATCAAGGAGCACACCCAGACTCTGCACCTGAGAGACCATGGGAGGACAAACCCCCTCAACAAGAGGAGATTCAACCACTCCCAGGCCCCCCAAGCCCTCGCCCACCAACATCACCTCCGTCTTGTCAGGATTCAGTTGCAGATGGCTCAACCTCATCCAAGCCCCCACAGCTGACAGGCACTGGGAAAATAAGGCTACATGGCCTGGGTCGATGAAAAAAGAGGTAGAGCGGAGTGTCATCAGCATACTGATGACACTGCATACCCTGAAACCCTCTCATGATCTCCCTTGACGGCTGCATGTAGATGTTAAACAAGAGGGGAGACAGAATGGCACCCTGCAGGACGCCACACGTGAGGTCCCGGGGGGGAAGACGTACACTCCCCCAAGACCACCTGGTGAGTTCTCCCAGCCAGGGATGAACGAAACCAGTTCAAGACCGCCCTGCCAATCCCAGCACGGTCCCGCAGGCAGGGCTGGCCCCAGGGTTTGTGAGGCCATGTGTGCAGTCTTGGTGTGGGGCCTAATTTGCATTATTAGGCACCACCTGATTATGCAAATATATACATTTACATAAAACTTACTCCCTCTGGACAGGAAGGATTCCCATTCTCCACCACTCCGGGCAACCATGGAGAAGCACAGCCTCCTAATGCTTCCTCCCCAGTTGAGCGTCTACCACCACTCCCCAGGAGTGGTTCCACTGCAGGGGCAGCCGGGCAGGCAGTGAGGCAGGCACAGAGAGACTGACTGCATCCACTGCCTTACTGGAGGAGGGGGTGAGCTTAGCCAGTCTGGCCTCCAAGACCTGTTGCTTCTTGCCGCTGGGGCCGCCTGTGCTTTGTGCATGCAGGCGGTGCGACCGGTCCAGAGGTGCTGCTATCACACACACCAGACACCCAAAATTCAGCTAGCTTATTTAAGCGCATTATGCCATGAAAAGAGACATATAACCAGTTCAGTTGTGCCCCTATAACCAGTTCATGCTGCCCCCACCCCATAACCAGTTCATTTGCACCCCCGGGGCAGCGTGAATTGATTATATGCGTGGCGCAAATGAACTGGTTATGGGGTGGGGGTTTAAAGACAGTATTCCTGTTGGCAATAACTTCATTAAGAAGAGTTAGTGAAATAGCAGCCATAATAATCTCAGAACCATATTTGCAGATTTATTTTCCAAGACAGAATAGATATTGCTTTACATCCTAAATT
>QEPC01007158.1:223617-233791 GCA_003113815.1 Sphenodon punctatus
GAAAAGCTCTGCTGGACGTGACTTTGCAGATGCAATGAGGGCAGCAAAGAACTGCTTCTTTGCTGCCTGCACCGCCACAGCATAGGCCTTTAAACTGCTCTTATGCTGTGATCGATCATACTCACTGCATGCCAGTTCTTTGCCGGCCCAGTATTCGGAATGGAACCCAAATTTGGGCAAAAAAAATTCCTCTGCCACATGCTCTTATAGATATCAAGTCTCCAGTATTGGATCAGCCCCTGAGTGCACGTCTTTAGCCAAAAATTTCAGGACAAGAACCCAAGCTTCCGTTGACCACCTAAATTGGCCAACCTCAAACCTAATTGCAGCAAAAGGGGGATCTTCAGAAGATTTTGGGGAAAAAAGACCTGGAGACTATCCAACCTTCCAGCCTTCAAAGAGAAAGACGGCAGCCAGACTTCAGCCCCATACAAAACTTGCACACGAACCTTAGCATTTAATACCTTTGCCGCGGGTACCACAGCCCTCCTACCTGTCCTGCCAAATAATCTCAGTAGAGCAAATATAGCTCCCCGTGCAGATGGTATAGCACCTTCAACATGACTCTTCCAAGCCCCCATTGACTGGAAAAGCAGGCCCAAATAACGAAAATATTTGACCTGCGAGACACTGTGATCCCCAATCGACCACTGACTGAGCTTGCGAGACCTGGAAAAAAAACCACAATCTGGGATTTATCAAAATTAATAATAAGGTCACTCTGACAGCAAAAATCTGAAAAACAATTTAGCTGCCGCCTCAGGCCCACCTTAATTTGAGAGAGAATCACGATGTCATCGGCATATAAAAGGCACCCTAATGGGTGCTCCGCCAGTTTGGGAGGAAAATGAGGGGGCACAGCTAACTTAGGCACAACTCCATTGATGAATAGATTGAAAAGTATGGGCGCTAATACGCAGCCCTGCCTTACACCAGCATAAGAAGAAATGTCCTCTGTCAGGTGACCCAAAGGGTCCATCTTAACTGCCAGAGAGGTATTGCTGTGTAGGCAACGCAGAAGAAATAGTAACCTTGACTCTATCCCCATGGAGTCTAGCCTTTCCCACAGAATCTCCCTGTTCACTAGGTCAAAGGCCGAGTGAAGATCCAGAAATGCGGTGTAAAGTTTCCCGTTCTTTTCCATGTATTTTTCGATCAAGTGCTGCAAGATCAGACAATGTTCCAAGGTTGAATGCCCCCTTTGGAAACCTGCCTGTCCAGGGCACAAAATGCTATCCCTCTCGATCCAAGGATTAAGGCTTAAAAGGAGCCACTTGCCATAAATCTTGGCAATAGTGCAGAGCAGGCTGATTGGCCTATAATTGGCTGGACTGCTGCGATCCCCCCTTTTAAAGATGGGGACCACAACAGCCTTACTCCAGAAGGAAGGGATCATTCCCGTGGCATTAATGGCTGAAAACAGAATAGCCAATCTAGGAGCCCACCAATCAAGAAAGCCCTTAATCAGCTCTATCGAAATCAGATCCAGGCCCAGGGCCTTACAATTTTTAAAGGTGCTGATGACTTCTGCCACTTCAGATGCCAAAACTGGCAGCCAGGTAGGGACCAAAGAAGGATCTGGGACAAACGGGGAGGAATCAGTCAGGCTCTGAGAGCCTGCATGAAGAGAACGAAAATAGGAGACCCAACAAGCCTCTGGGACAGCCACCAAAGAAGGACCAGCCTTCAACTTACCCACACCATTGACCAGGCCCCAAAACTTTCTACTATCTTGGTCATTGGCAGCGAGAACCAGCTTGTCCCAGTAAGTCTCCCAATAAAGGAGTCTCTTTCTCTTAATGGTCTCCTTGTACAGCTTCTTAACTGGCATGCATGATCAAGGAATTCACCCTTAGATTAAGGGATAGGGATTTGCAGGAGGAGATTGCGGCCATCAGAGCCTCTTCCCATGTTGCCGATTATTTGTTGCTCATGCAACCCCAACCCAGTATGGCTGACTATTTAGTCTCAGGTATTTCCCCTAGAGGGAAATATTTATATTTGTGTGCCAGGCTTAACGCCCTACCCACTGCCCTGCTGGAAAGACGTACCCAGGCTATTGAGTTTTCTGAGCATCTATGCCCTTTTGACGCACAATGTGTGGAGACAGTTCAGCATTTACTTTTCAGTTGTCACCTGTATGATGGTATCCGCTCTGTCCATCTTTCTTCTTTGCTTCAGAAATACCCAGGCAGAACAGAGCATAATTTGCTCTGCCTGGCTTTGGCAGATATGGACCCTAGTATTACAGCTGCGGTGGCACAATTTCTTGTGGCTGCACTAAACCTACACACACTTTTTTTGCAATCCCGGTTCCCTATGCTTTAGGGGTTAAAAGTTGTGGCATGGTGATTCTACTTCTTGTCTGGCTTGATAGTGGCTCCTGAGTTCTATTCTAAGTGTTTACTCCTATATTGTCTCTTGTCCTTGTATTTGTTATCATTTGTTAATACAGGGGGCGTCCCCCCCGTCTTGCCTTTATGCTTAGGTTTTTTGTTTCTGTGCTATGTATTATTGTCTCTTGTTTTTATGTGCATTGGCTTCAGCCGTAAATAAATAATAAATAATAATAATAAAATACTCGCTGCGAGTCCAGCGCCACCATCTATCTAGCCGCCTGCTCTCCTGCTTCAAGCACCGCAGGCCCTCAGTAAACCAAGGAGATCTGCGGGAGACTCGGGAGGGCAGCGAACACCTGGGAGCCACTCTCTCAATGGTCTCAGCCAACAAGGTGTTCCAGAAGGCTACGAGATCATCGACAGAGCGGGTGTCAAGGTCCATAGGAAACTTCCCTAGGGCATTTTGGACCCGATCCAGGTCCATAAGTCTCCAGGGGCGGACCAATCTAATAGGTCCTGCACCCTGTTGGGGGCTAACATGCGCCAGGTCGCACGCCTTAAGGAGATAATGGTCAGACCATGACAAGGGCTCCACCCCTCTGACTTCTACTAACTGACCCCCCGCCTCAAGGCCGGTGCAGAAAGCCAAATCCAGTGTATGTCCCTCCTCATGTGTGGGGCCACAGATGATTTGGGACAGGCCCATGGTTGTCATGGAAGCCATGAAGTCATGCCTCACTCCTCCAAGATCGGTGTCAGTGTGGATGTTAAAAATCCCCCAGGACCACTAATCTAGGGGTCCGGAGGATCACATCTGACACCAGATCAGCAAGAGCATGTAGGGATGCCGCCAGACAATTGGGTGCACAGTACACCAGCAGCATCCCTAATCTGTCCCCGGCCAAATCCAACACAAGATGGAGACACCAACACCTGATGGAGCCTGCACCGGATATCTCCTAAAGGACAATGCATCCTTAATAACAATGGCTACACCGCCCCCCCTCCCCCGTCCCTCCAGCCAAGGCTGATGTTGCACAGAAAACCCAGCTGGAACAAGATCGGCTAAAATAGGGCCAGATTCATTGTCCAGCCAGGTGTCTAATACACAAGGTCGGCGTCCCACTCCGGGATTAACTCCTGGATGGTAGTTGACTTATTGGCAACCAGCCTCGCGTTCAGCAGCACCAAACCAAGGTCTGGGGTCTCCTGGGCCTTGACCCACAACCTACCCGCATTGGGGGTTGAGAGGGGAACGGGCACAAGGTACTGCTCCCTCCTCACTGCTGGAACATACCTCCCCTTTGGACCATATCTCCCCCAACCCATAACACCACCAATAGCTGTGGAAGTCGTCCCATCCTTAGAGAACCCTGTTAGACACCCACCCTCCATAGGTTGCCCCAACAGGCCGGCAAGAGGGACCCACCCCCAAACCCCAACCCCATGCCCATCTCTGCCACCGGCGGGCAACCCCCCCCCCGGAGAGTCACCCCTGCTCACACCAGGGGTCCCTCTCCTACCACCAGAGGGAGGCTGCTAACCCTCACACACACACACACACACCAACCCCCCCCACCCACTACACACATTTTTATTTTTATTTTTAATTTTTAAACATTTGTTAGTCGCCACCCATGACTGTGGCATCCCAGGGTGATGTACAATTCAATAAAACATTCATAAAAATAACAATTTAAAAAAACCCTTAAAACACAACAATTTAAACCAAAACAAGGTTGTGAAAATAAAATAGAAATAAAAGGTAGGGAAGTGCTAAAACTCTAACCCATCCTCCCACCCTCCTCCCCAAAGGCCTGGGCGAACAGCCAGGTTTTACAAGCCCGCCGGAATGTCAAAAGGCTCGGGGCCAGACAAGCTTCCTCCAGGAGGGAGTTCCAAAGACGTGGCCCAGCCACTGAGAATGCCCTCTCCATTGTGGCCCTCCGCTTGACATGGGGGACCTTCAAGAAGGCACCCCCGGCAGACCGAAGGAGCCGCTCTGGGATGCGGAGGGCGAGGCGGTCCGTGAGGTACGAGGGGCCCAGACCATTAATCAATACGAATACTTTGAACCTGACTCGGCATGCTATTGGCAGCCAGTGCAAATTTGTCTCCCCGCCCACTCACAATTCCCTGCACAATAATAATAATAAATATAACACACACACCCCTCAGTCACGTATCTTCACTCCCCTGCTTCCAACCAGGCGGGGGAAGGAGGGGGAGGCGAAGGCACACTCCAAGTCGTTGTCCTGTGCTGGGGACTTTGCAGTGCAAAAATGATATGACTATGGCCTCCTCCACCGCCTCAAACGGCCCGCCAACAGCACTTCAGCCACCGCCCTCAGGGCAGCTCCCCTTTATGTTGTTACCTGGAGGAGGGACAGCAGAGTGGTCACAGGGGTGGGACTCCCAGGGCCTTGGCCAACAGGGGGCCAACACCCCACCCCCTTTCCAATCCAGTAATGCACTCAGGGCAGCTCCTCTTTATGTTGTTACCTGGAGAAGGGACGGCAGAGTAGTCACAAGTGTGGGGGATTTTGTTGAACAAGAGGGGATTTGGGCCCTTCCAGAAACTGCTTTTTGAATGTGACCTGTATGTCTGAGGCTGTTTTCCCAAGAGCATGTTCCTATAAAAAATACTAGTTTACTCCACAAGATTTTTAGCAATGTGTAGATTAGGGATAAATTCCTCACTAAACCTGCTACCCTGAGTTTGGGATTTACCCCTGATTGAAAGCATGCAATATTCTTCAGTAACTGGCAGATTATCCAAGGGAAGTTCAATGCTGTGTGGCTGCTCTAGCAATTTATGTAAAATGGCTCCTTCATGTGAACCAATCTTCTGCATTGAAGCTAAAAGGCAGAGCTTTTGCTAGTAGGAAGATGATTTGAGACTGGGCCCAGGATGGGTAAGTTTGTCTGGAAGAAGGGTATGTGGTAGAAGTGACAGGGAGTGCTTTGCTGAGCTGAGTCTTGCTGGATCCTAATACAATACACCCTCTTAGGAACTAAGCCTTTTGTTCATTTTAGAGAAGGGTTCTTAATGGTGAAAGGACAATCAAAATGCTGGGAACAGAGCCAACAGGTTCATTATAGCTGAGAGTCTGCTATAATGAAGGGTGTTAAGGAGAGGCTGTGCTGTGCTACATTAAGATTTTCTTTTGGAGAAAGGGAGCAAGGGAAGATAAATGTTTAGCCCTTTACTGTATCCTCTCTATTTTTATCCAAGAGAATCAGGGGCCCATAAAAGTTTGAGTTAAATATTATTATTATTTATTATTTCTTTATATTTATTGGCCGCCCCCCCCCCCCCCATGCCTACGGCTTCCCGGGGTGGCTTACAACAAATAAAACAATAATAAAACTCATAAAAACATCATCACATATATATAATTAAACCCCACCCATCCCCACCCCAAAAATTCCCCCCCTTTCTACCCTCCCCTCCAAAGGCCTGGGCGACCAGCCAGGTCTTACAGGCTCTGTGAAAAGCCATCAGACCCGGGGCCAGGTGAGCTTCCTCTGGGAGGGAGTTCCAGAGTTGCGGCCCGGCCACCGAGAACGCCCTCTCCATTGTGGCCCCCCGTTTAACACGGGGGACCTCCAGGAAGGCGCCCCCGGCAGACCGCAGGGATGGTGAGGTGGCCCCCAAGGTATGAGGGGCCCAGACCATATAGGGCTTTATAGATCAACACCAACACCTTGAATCTGGCTCGGTACGCTATAGGCAGCCAGTGCAGAGCACAGGCGTTATATGCTCCCGTCGCCTCGTCCCTGTAAGGAGACGGGCCGCCGCATTCTGCACTAGCTGCAGCCTCTGGACCAGAACCAAGGGACACCCCATGTAGAGCACGTTGCAGTAGTCTAGCCTTGAGGTGATGAACGTGTGGATAAGAGTGGCCAGGTCGGACCCAGAAATGTATGGGCGCAGCCTCCATACCAGATACAGCTGGCGAAAGGCAGCTTTAGCCACCGCCTCCACCTGCCAGACAAAGGTCTGGATCCAAAACCACCCCCAGACTCCGAACCTGCTGGGCTACGGGAGGGCAGACCCCTGCCCCTACCCCAGAGAAGCTGGCACCTCCCTCGCCCTACCCACCACCATCGTCTCCGTCTTATCAGGATTGAGCTTCAGTCTGCTCTGCTGCATCCAATCCAGCCTCCAAACATTGGGAAAGCAATGAGACAGCAGGACCTGGGTTGGTCGAAAACGAGAGGTACAGCTGACTATTGTCAGCATATTGGTGACATCGCACCCCGAACCCTCTCATGATCTTCCCCAGGGGCTGCATATACGCATTAAACAAAAGCGAAGACAAGATCGGACCCTGCGGAACGCCGCAGGTCAATGCCCGGGAGCATGATGTTTCAGCTCTCAGCACCACCCACTGGCTTCTCCCCGAGAGGAATGAGCGGAACCACCCAAGGACAGTCCCATCCAGACCCCCCAGGTCTCGCAGCCATCTCAGCAGTAGCCCATGGTCCACGGTGTCAAAAGCGGCCGAGAGATCTAGCAGGATCAAGAATGTAGAACATCCTGCATCCATCTCCCGGTGGAGATCATCTACCAAAGCCACCATCGTTATCTCAGTGCCATAGCCGGGGCGGAACCAAGATTGAAAAGGGTCAAGGAAACCGGTACGGTCCAGATGCGCCTGGAACTGCAGAGCCACTGCCCATTCAATAACCTTCCCTAAAAAGGGAAGGTTATAGACAGGACGGTAGCTGGTGAGCGTGTCCACATCCAGCGAAGGCTTCTTCAGCAGGAGGCGCACCACAGCCTCCTTGAGACTGGATGACAACCTCCCCTGCCAAAGGGACGCGTTAACCACCCTCACCAGAACCGACCCCAGTGTCTCCCTGGAAGCTTTTACCAACCAGGACGGGCACGGATCTAATTCACAACTTGTGGCTCGAACAGACCCCAAGACATCAACGCATCGGCCGGCGTCACTTCCTGAAACTCCTCTCAGAAAGTTCGACCAGACGGTGCCTCCATAACCTCACGCTCCTCATCTACTTCATCCAACCCGGTGTCGAAATTACTCTGGATCTGAGTGATCTTGTCTGCAAAGTAGATGGCAAACTCCTCATAGCGGGCTTGGGACAAGTCCCCATCCAGGCGGAGGAAGGCCAGACTGACCAGCCCCCGCACCACCCAGAACAGCTCTGCTGGACGCGACTTTGCAGATGCTATGAGGGCAGCAAAGAATTCCTTCTTTGCTGTCCTCACAGCCTCAACATAGGACCACAAATGGGTCCTATGGAGAAATCGGTCAGATTCAGAGCGAGTCCGACGCCAGCATCACTCTAGTCTCCTGCCTACCCGCTTCATGCACCGCAGCCCCTCGGTAAACCAAGGGCTCCTGTGGCGATGAGACGGGGGCAAGGGATGTCTCGGAGCCACCCTGTCGATGGCCTCCCCCAGCAAGGTGTTCCAATGCTGTACCAGCACATCGACAGAGTGGCCGTCAGGGTCCAGGGATAATTTCCTCAGAGCTTCCTGGAACTGCTGCGGTTCCATCAGCCTCTGAGGGTGGACCAACCTAACTGGTCCATTCCACTTCTGGAGGGGGCACGCTAGGAGGCTGGTCTGCAGGAGATAATGATCCATCCATGACAAAGGCATAGATCTCACATCCCCCACTAACGGATCACCTGCCTCAAGGTCAGAACAGAAGATCAGGTCAAGGGTATGTCCCCCCACATGAGTCAGGTGGTTGACCACTTGGGACAAGTCCATGGTTACCATGGCGGCCATGAACTCCCGCTCTGCTCCTACAAGGCCGGCATCGACATGAGTGTTGAAGTCCCCAAGGACTACGGTCCTGGGGGAGTCCAACACTACCTCCAAGGCCAGCTCTGCTAGAGCAGCAAGGAATGCCGCCGGACAGGAAGGGGCCCAGTATACCAGCAGCACCCCAAGCTTGCCCCCAGCCAAATCAAACACCACATGGAGGGCCTCCACACCTGGAATCTCCTGGACTGGATATCTCCTGACTGGTCAGTCCTCCCTAAAACTGATAGGTACACCTCCCCCCCAGCCCCTGTACGAGGCTGGTGCTGCACAGCCTACCCCGCCAGCACGAGGTCCGCCAGAACTGGTCCAGCCCCCTCATCCAGCCAGGTTTCTGTGACGCACGCAAGGTCTGCCACCCCATCCAGGATAAGATCCCAGATAATTGGGGCCTTGTTCACTACAGACCTTGCGTTCTACAGCATCAGCCCCCCGCAGGTGGACCCTGGACCCTGACCCATCCTCACCCTTGGTGGGGGGGTGACTCCTAACCTTCACCAGGTACCTTGGTCCCCTGGAAGGACAAGTCACCTGCCCCCTTGGACCATACCATCCTCGCCCCAGAACCACCCCTATAGCCGCTCCCTCCCCACCGTCTACTAGCTCCCGGCCCCCACCTCTGGGCTGCCCGCCCTGCCTCTGGACCCCATATCCCCCCCTCCCCCCATCCCCCACCCCTCACCTCTAGTTTTGTCCCCTGCTGCCACCAGGAGTCAACCCCAGAGACCCAACCCCTATGTCCCCACCTCCCCCTCCTTTCTGCCAGACCTCATGCTGCCCCAAGAGGTCGGCATCACCCCCCACCCCCCAACTCCCCCTGCCACGGAGAGCCAGATACACCCACCCACCATCACCATATCAGACCTCCACCGGCCCATTCCCATGCTGCCACCAGGGGTCCGAGCCGGTGAACCCACCATTAGGTGGGTTCACAATGGACTGAAAAACCATGCTCAATGAGTAATAATTACTGGAATGGTATCAAATTTGGAGGAAGTATCAAGGAGTGTCATGGACCCAGTTCTCTTCAGCATCTTCATTAATAATTTAAAGGGAGGAAGTGGAGAGCATACTCATCAAATTTGCAGATGACACCAAACTGGAAGGGGCTGCAAACACTTTGGAAGACAAGACTGAACACAAAACTATCTAGATAAACTAGAGAGCTGGGATGAAGGAAACAAAACAAGATTTAGCAAAGACAAATGTAAACAATTGCACATAAGAATGAAAAAACAAAACCACAAATATGAAATCAGAAATAACTAGCTATGCAGTAGCACTGCACAGAGAGGAATCAGGGAGTTATGGTGGATCATAAACTGAACATGAGTTAGCAGTGTAACACTGCTATGGAAAAGACACAGGCCATTTTGTGCTGCCTTAACAGCTGCACTATATCCAAGGTGTGTGAGGTGGTGGTGCCACTTTATTTGGTGCTCATGAGACCACGCCTGGAATATTGTACCCAGTTCTAGGCACTATGCTTCAAGAAGGATGTAAACAAATTGGAGAAGATTCATAGGAGATCAGCCAAGATGATAAGACAAGCCATAAGAGGAAAGGTTGAATGTTATGGGGATGGGGAGGGAAAGGAGGGGAACAAGGGCAGAAAGGGGGGAGGAGGAAGGATTCGAGGCTGGACCCTCTCCATGGGATAGGCCCTTGGTGGAGGTAATTCCCTCAGGGTTTTGTTTGAACTTTCCTCTCTGTATGGAAGGCAACTTGACTCTTCACAGGGAAGGAGAAGGTACCAATAGCCCGGAGGAGAATGGGAGAAAAGGTAAACACTTACGTTCGTTCACACTGCCACACCAGGTCCCAGGGCACCGTGCTCTGGGTAGTGAAGCGAGGGGAGCGGGGAGCAGGTTTCCAGGGAGTGGAGCTAGGAGGGGGATGAGAGGAAGGGATGGTGGAGGAGAGGAGGGGTCTGACTCTCTGGTAAGTGCGAAAGGCGAAAGGAATGGTGATGTATGATAAGACATGGGAAGTGAGGGGGGCAACACTGAGACTCTCACACACACACTCACAA
>QEPC01007158.1:235346-248534 GCA_003113815.1 Sphenodon punctatus
CCCCCCCCAACTCCCCAAGGCAGCCCCCATACTCTCACCATGAGGGAATGTCTCCCCTCCCACCCCACCCCCCTCTCCCCTTAAAATACACAATCAACTTGCCGACATGCCAGCCCCCTGCACTCCCTGCAGTCCCCAAAGGGCCGCACCCTTCGGCTTACGGCCTACAGCAGAGCCGCAGGCGGCTCCTTTTGTGCCCCCTCCCCCAAGGTCACTTCCAGGTGCGGGTCACAAGGGTCACGCCAAGTGAGTCTTTGCCAGCAAGATGAGGCAGTCATGTCTTCTGAAGAGAAGAAGACAATCTATATAGGAAGGATATGTTTTTAACCGAGTTGTAGCTTGATGATTAACTTGGGAAACCCCTAATTTTCTGAAAGCATATGTCCAATGTAATGAATCTGAGGTTGAATTACTGTGTGACCTTGGGCAAGGCACTCAGCCTCTCTGCTAGGGGTGGGACACCGGGGAGAATACCGGATTTACTGGACTCGGATCTCCCTGGTACCGTATTTACTGGTATCGGCATACCAGATTTTTAACATTGGCCGCGTTACCGGATTTTTTACATTGCGGCTATTGACTTCAATGGCCGCAATGTAAAACATCCAGTAAAGCGGCCAATGTTAAAAATCTGGTATGCCAGTACAGGTAAATATTGGATTTATCGGATTAAGCCGGTACACCCAAATACTAGCAATATCGGTTCTCAGGAGAACCGGAATTCCCACCCCTACGGATCACCCGTCCATAACATGAGGCTAGGGACAAACTGGAGAAGATTCATAGGAGAATAATGAAGATGATCAAGGGTCTGGAACATGTCATGGGGAAAGGCTGAAGGAGCTGGGTATTTTCATCCTAGGGGGAAGATTATTAAGGGGGTGGGGGGAACATATTGATAATTCTCAAAATATTTACAAGGATGCCCTATAAAAGATGGTGAACGGTCGTTCTCCGTTGCCACTGAGGACAGAACAAGCAACAATGAGATTAAATTGCATGAAGGGCGGTTTAAGTAAAATATCAGGAAAATCTTCCTGTTAGAACAGCTCAGAAGTTAAATAAGCTGCCTAGGGAGATGTGAAATTGCCTTCCCTAGAGATTTGTAAGAAAAGACTGGACAAGCATCTGTCAGGAATGCTTTAAATATGAACTATGCCTCTGGGGATGGGGCTGGACTAGATAACTTGCACATCCCTTCCAGTTGATCTATAGGTGACTTGTGGACTGGGCATGGGGGGGCTATACCCCCCCAATTTTTGGAAGCTCTATAGATCGCCTGACCCACTCCTACACCACCCACATTGACAGTTACTGGTCACCTATGAGTTTATCCGTTTTTTGGTATTTTTACACACCTCTCAGGAGCAACTAAGGTGAGAGGGGTATTATTATTATTATTAACGAACATTTATATAGCACCAGCAGTGTACCTGGCACTTTACAAAGTAATAAAATAGACACGGTCCCTGCCCCTAGGGCTTACAATCTGAGAGACAGGAGCTGGGGGAGAGACTTAGGAAGGGGAACAGAGGGAGAGACAAGGGGTCTAACATTCATGAAGATGCGAGGTCTCAAGTGCACGTACTTGGCTTGGTTACGATGAGAATGACAGCAGGCAGGTCCATGTTGCAAGGATAAGGGTAAACCGATCGTAGGTATAGGAATAGTGGCTCAGCAGGATAAAGAGTCAGACAGAGCAGAGCGAAAGAGGTGAGTTTTAAGGAGAGATTTGAAGGTATGAAGGGAGGGGGCAAGGCGGATGTGGACAGGGAGGGAGTTCCAGGCATGGGGGGCAGCAAGTGAGAAGGGACGAAGGCGCTTAGGGGAGCAGGGAAGGCGTGGAAGGGTGAGAGAAGGGACAGAGGAGGAGCGAAGTGCACGGGCTGGAGTATGGAGGGCGATAAGTGCAGAGAGGTAGGGGGGAGCAAGGTTGTGAAGAGCTTTATAGGTGAAGACTAGGAGCTTGTGCAGGATTCGTTCAGGAAGGGGAAGCCAGTGAAGCGAAGAGAGGAGGGGCTGCACATGGTCGAAGCGACTGGCGAGGTAGATGACCCTGGCAGCAGAGTTTTGGACAGAGATGAGGGGAGAAAGGTGAGACCGGGGAAGGCCAGTGAGAAGGAGGTTACAGTAATCGAGGCGAGAGATGACCAGAGCATGAACAAGAGTTTTGGCAGACGAGACAGAGAGAAAAGGGCGAATCTTAGCAATGTTATGGAGGGAGAAGCGACAGGATTTAGCAACAGAGTCAATGTAGGGTTTAAAAGAAAGGGCTGAGTCAAAGATGAAGCCTAGGCTACGGGCTTGGGGGACAGGCAGGATGGTGACTCCATCAATAGTTATTGACAGTGAGGAAGGAGAGGAAGGATGAGGGGGGAAGATAAGGAGTTCAGTTTTAGCCATGTTGAGTTTGAGTTGACGTTGAGACATCCAGGTAGAGATGTCAGAGAGACAGTTGATGAGACGAGCTTGAACAGAGGGAGAGAGAGAGGGAGTAGAGAGATAGAGTTGAGTGTCATCAGCATAGAGGTGGTATTGGAAGCCATGGGAGGCAATGAGTTTGCCTAAGGATGAGGTATAGATCGAGAAGAGGAGAGGGCCAAGAACAGAGCCTTGAGGAACACCAACTGAGAGGGGGAAGAAGGAGGAGGCGGAGTTGGAGAGAGACACATTAAAGGAGCGGTCAGAGAGGTAGGAGGAGAACCAGTTATGGACAGAGCCACAAAAGCCAAGGGAGTGAAGGGAATCCAGCAAGGATAAAAATACATTTATTAAACTAAATAAACTAATCTCAGCTAATCTTTGAAAGCACTTTCAGATCTTCAAGTATAAGGGGTGATTTCTCAAATCTCTGAAGTTTTTGAATAAAGTTGTCATTTTAGCTTCTCCTGCGTATGGTAGCTACATTGCTGAATGAATAAATGTATTTGATACCACATGTGTGGAAACCCTATATAGGAAAGGCTTAACCATGTACAGCAAATGCTGCCCTATACCACGTAGCTTGAAGACTGTTCTACACATCAAAACTGCCTGAGGCGTTTCTTTGGACAGGATGGATAGAACTATTAGGCAAGGTACAAACATTAGCACCGGCATTTCCTTCGTCCCCTTTCTCTCTTGGTGACTAGTCACAGGTTGTGAGGAAAGTTACCTGTGCAGAAGTAAGAAGTGCTGCTGCCCAGCGAACGGTTCATGATAGGAATGTGTTCCCATGGACAAGGGGGTGGGGACTTGGAGCCAGTGTGGACTGCTGATATTTCTGAGGCAGCAGCCTTGAGATGGTATGCATCGCCGGCAAATAGGTGGAGGGGCGGAGGGGAGTTCTTTAAAATATTTAAATAAGGCCTTCTGCTTGCGTCATTTCCATCTGTTGTTTGGACAGACTGGGAACTGCCTGGAACTACAGTCTAAACCATCTCGGACCCTCAGCACAGAGAGGTGTGAGACTGGCTTGTTTAAGGCCTATCTTCACAGCATTTTTTTATTTTGATATTTTACCATGGGTGTAATTGTAGGAGGAGTTATGGAAGAAGCCTCAAGAGCTGTTCTTAGTGGTTCTAGAGGTCAGTCTGCCCCATGTTCCCTCTGAAAAGAGCAGCTGTGTCATAACAACTGGCAACAGTACTAGAAATTAAATACTGAGTTACCTCCCATCCGGGGAGTCTTTGAATTTTAGCTCATTAGCTCCATGCTTTCTAGGGCAGTGCAGTTCTAGCCCTTACCAGATGACAGGTTGAACTGGGAGGGGGATTGGGGATAGAAAGGGGGCCTCACAACCTTTAATCCTACTCTGTACAGACATGTAAAAGGAAAGTTGCTGAGGAAACCAGACTGTGAGTCCTGCTACGAATGCCTAATCCAATACAGAATAAGGAATAAGGCAGCAGCTGGAATAATGTAACAGCAGGAAATTGAAAGTTGATGCTCAAAGGGACTATTTTCCTTTATCTGTTATGATCCTCCCTGTGACTGTTAATCTGCATCCTTGTTATTGATTAACCAAACATCTCCAGGCTGGTGCTGCTTCAGTGCAATAAGCGTTCAGACTCAGAGCACCACTTGAAGCCTGGATAATAGTGTCCCTTTCGGAGATAAAGGGAGCATATTTCCTTTGAAAGAGTCACATGTGCAGAGAACAGGGATGAACCTGCATGATGCAGAAGCTTCCTGCATGACGCAGAGATGTTCCGGGGTCTATTTTATTCCTATTAAACATCATATGGGCTAGTCCATCAAGGTGACTTGAAAAAGAATTTCAGTATCTTGAGTGTTTTTAGACAAACCACGGCCTCAGTTCTGCCCATGCCAGCCCGCTTCAGCCCTGGGCTGGCCGGGCCATTTAAACGTGCCCCTTCAGTTGTAGAAGCAGAGCAGGCTGAGCTTGCTCTGAGGAAGCCCTACCAGTGGCACTCTTGAACATCCCAGAGGGCTGCCAGCGGAGCAGGCCAGCCAAACTTGGGGCAGCCATGAGGAGCAGTGTGTGGCCTGCAGCGGTGCTGCTGCCCCTCTTCTGGGCAGACCCATGCTAGCTCCATGACCAGCTGGCCATTGTCCCTGATAGCATCACAGACTTGCAGGCACCAGCCTAGGCCCTAGAGCACTGGGTGGTCGCCCGCAATTCTGTGGTGCAGGAGGGGGCCTGTATGGGCAGATGGCAGGCCATGGAAACCACCAGGTCCATCTAAAGTAGACCCAAGCAGGGCTGCAAGTGGGCAGACGCAGGGGTGCACCCCTGGAGCAGTTCTGGGGGCAGGCCACCTCCATGTCCGTCTGTTTACACCTTCTGAGAGGAAGGAAAATCTTGCAATTATGGCAGTGCAATGAGATCTGGGTTCAGTTCTTGATTCTGCCACAGACTCCCTGTATGACCTTGGGCTACTCATTTAATCTCTCTGTGCCTCAGTTTCCTATCTGTGAAATGAACTTAATCTTGTCTATTTGGACTTTTAGCTCTTCAGATAAGGCAGGAACAACAGACACCTTCGAGTCCAGTGTTTCCCAACATTTCACTATACACCTATATATGATATTATAGAATTATATAATATATAGGTGTATATGTAATAAATGTTTAAAATACAAAAAAAAAGAAAAAAGTATCATTTTTTGAGGCACACTTCCTCCACTCTTGCAGCACGCTAGTGTGCCTTGGCACATTTTTTTGGAATCACAGTTCTAGTCAACTTTAGAATGTTGCTTACAACTGTTATTTTAAAAACATAGGACTTCCTTCTTCAGGTTAAGAATAATACTTAGCTTTTGACTTAAAGCACTTTACAAAGGAGGTCAGTCTCATTATCCCCACTTTAGTGATGTGGAGACTGAGGCAAGCAGTGGGCAAAGTGACTTCTAGGGTTATACTCTAGGCCAGTAGCTGAGTCAGGAATAGCACTTGCATTTCATTTCCTATGCCCTGTCCCCAGGCCACACACTGCTCCTCATGATAGAGGGGGGTGGGCTGGGAGTACAGTAGTGTTGTTAAATGCAAGATCAGTGGCCAATAAAGCAACAACTGTGCAGGAGATGATCCTGGACTGACTGTGCCGTCAATCTCATATGCATCATGGAGACCTGACTGGACAATGAGTCGGGGCCTATTCTGGCTGACCTTGTTCCAGCCGGGTATGCCGTGCAACATCAACCGCAAACGGAGGGACAGGGGGGGCGCTGTAGCCATGATTTTTAAGGAGCGATGGTCAGTGTGGAGGTATCCAGTGCAACCCATACTGAATATAGAGGTTCTCCACCTTTTGTTTGATTTGGCAGGTGACAGTTTGGGAGTGCTGCTTGTCTACCGTGCACCTACCTGTGCAGCAGCCTCCCAGCATGCTCTAGCGGAGTTGTTGTTGGGGGTGGTGTTGAGGTCCCCAAAGACAATAGTCTTGGGGAACTTCAACATCCATGCTGACGCTGACCCTGGGGGAGCAGAGCGTGAGTTCATGGCCACCATGGACCTGTCTCAGAAAGTGATTGGCCCGACACATTGTGGGGGGCATACCTTGGATCTTGTGTTTTGCACTGGCCTTGAGGCAGGTAATCCATTAGTGGGGGAGATTTCAACTATACTTTTGTCATGGATGGACCATTATCTCCTGCGGGCCTTGCTCCTGGCACATGTCTGCCCCCGGAAAGGCGCAGAACCAATTTGAATGGTTCACTCCCGGAGGTTGATGGAACTGGAGCAATTCCAGATGGCTCTGGGCAAGATATCCTCTGATCTCGACAACCGTCTCATTGATGACCTTGTCGTATTATGGAATACTCTGATGACTGGGGCCATCAATCAGATGGCTCCTAGGCATCCACTACCCACACGGCAGCACCGCAGGCCTCCTTGGTTTTCCGAGGACCTGCGGTTGCTGAAGTGAAAAGGGCGACAGAGCAACGGTGGTGTCATTCTCATGCTGAAGCCGACAGATTGCCTCATAGAGTCAGTTTATGGGCCTATGCCATAGCTATGCGGGCAGCAAAGAAGGAGTTCTTTGCTGCCCTCATAGCAACCACAAAATCCCGTCCAGTGGAACTTTTCCGGGTTGTGCGGGGGCTGGTCAGTCCGGCCTCCCTTCACCTGGGAGTGGAGTCATCTAAGGCCCGTTGTGACATGTTTGTGGATTATTTTGTGGAGAAAATCGCTCGTATTCACCAGAACTTCAACACTGCAATTGATATACATGAGGAACTGGAGGTCTTGTCCAATTGTATGGGATCAATTTCAGTCGGTGACACCCGCCTATGCGGTCAGTGTTCTTGGGGCAGTTAGGGCCACCTCTTGTGCGTTACAATGGGTCCGTGTTGGCTGGAGTGGTCAACGCCTCCTTCGGGAGGGCAGAGTGCCGGGCTGTCTCAAGGAGGCGGTGGTGCGGCCTCTGCTCAAGAAACCATTGCTTGACGCTGACTCCCCCACCAGCTATTGGCCTGTCTCCAACTTTCCCTTTTTAGGGAAGGTTATCGAATGGGCTGTGACCCAGCAGCTGCAGGGACATCTTGATTGTGTCAGTTTTCTTGATCCCTCTCAGTCAGGAATTCGACCAGGTCATGGCACGAGACTGTGCTTGTGGCTTTGATGGATGATCTGCACCAGGAACAGGGTCATTTGACCCTGTTGATCCTATTAGGTCTGTCAGCTGCATTTGATACCATTGACCACGAGATGTTGGTGACGCGCCTGCGGGATTGTGCAGGGGTGGGCGGGTCTGTTCATTCCTGACCGGAAGAACTCAGTGAGTGGTACTCGGGGAATATTTTTCATCATACCGGGACCTCTCGTGTGGAGTCCCGCAGGGTTCTGTTCTGTCCCCTCTCCTGTTCAACGTGCATATGCAGCCGCTTGGCGAGGTGGTATGGGGGTTTGGCGTGTGATGTCATCAATATGCTGATGACACCCAGTTATACATCTCTTTTTCAACAGACCCAGGCCCTGCAGTCTCGGTGCTTACCCGATAGCTTTGGGGGACTTGATGAGGGCAAACCGACTGAGGCTGAATCCTGACAAGACGGAGGTGAAGTTGGTGGGTAAGGCGATGGAGATGGCGGCCCCTATCATTGACAGGGTCTGTCCTCCATTGGTTTCCCAGGTTCGAAGTCCGGGGGTGCTCCTCAATGCACAGCTCCGCCTGGATATCCAGGTGGAGGCTGTGCCGAGGAGTGCTTTTCACCATCTACACCTGGTGCAATGGTATGGCTTGGAGAGGGGCGTGGCCTGGGGGCATGTGGCTTGGTGCGTGTGGCTGAGGGAGGCAGCAGCCTCAGAAGTGCATATGGCAGCAAAATCCTAAATCCAGCCCTGATTGTATATACCTCACTGCTTTGCTCAGTCTTATAGTTCTACTTCCTGACTTGCCTGACGAAGGACCCCGTGAGGTCCGAAAGCTTGTATACCTCCACCAACTGGAGTTGGTCCGATAAAAGATATCACTGTACTACTTTGTCTCTGTTGCCTATATTTGGGACCAACACAGCAACCTTCCTTTCTCTACAAGTGCCCTGAATAACTTACACTGTTAACATGCCAGCTACTGCATACTTTCCAGTTCCTAGGCTGCCAGTAAGTAGAAATCCAGTATGGAGAAAGTGACTCCAATTGTGGTTTTTTGGCATTATCATAGACCACAGTGTGCATAATCTGCATTTTAAAAAATATATATTTACATGGCTCCTGCATCTTCCATTTCTTCAGTTCTCTCCCAAGCGGTGCCCATTCCATGCCAGTTGGCTCTTCTAGCCTTGCACCATGAGTCTACATAAAAACTTCAATAGATCATGCATCCTGTGTTTCACATTACATACTAATGCCCAAATTCTTTATCTGCATTTAAAAATCATATTCTTCAGGGGGAATGAATGTTCCTGGATGCCTTTTAATCCAACATATTTCTCTTTGTTGGTATTGTGTACTATAAAACCTCAGCTAATTTATTCATTATTATTGTGTACTTATATAGCACCATATATTATTAATTATTTATACAGCTTTACAATCATTAATTATAGGAAGCACTCCTGCCCTAAGGGGCTTACAATCTAGGAAAGACAAGGGAGGGAAGATGATGAGGGGGTGAGGACCGAGGGAGAGACAGGGAGGGAAACATTGATGAAGTTGAGAGATCACAGGTGCATGTAGTTACACTGGAGAATGGGACCCTGAGTAAAGCAGGAAGGAGACAAAAGGGTTTAGGAGCTAAAGAAAGTCTGAGTAAAGAGGTAGGTTTTCAGGAGGGATTGAAGGTTGGGAAGGAGGAAGCAGAATGAATGTATCCAGGGAGATAGTTCCAGGCCTGGGGGGGCAGCAAGGAAGAAGGAGTGGATACGTTTCAAGGAGTAGGGGAGTTGTGAGTAGTTGAGGGTGGAAGTAGAAGAGGAGCAGAGCCATAGGTGATTGGTAACTCTCAATAGTGCGGGGGGGAACAGGAGTGGGGGCCAGGTAAGGGGATGGGCAGGGATTCTATAGAGTTCTATAGGGCTTCCAAGAATCTGGGGTGGGGGGCACATGCCCCCCCTAGGAGTTGCCTATGAGCAGAGCTCCTGGACAGGAGTGTAGGAAACAAGTGTCTAGAACAGGGGCAAGGCCATGAAGGGCCTGGTCAGCAGAGCTGCAACAAGTACTTAAATTAGTACCTGCAGGTAATGCCTGCATTTTGGGGCACCCCATTGGTCACCCAACGGGCTACCCGAGGACCAGTTGGGTGCCTGATGCCTGAAAATGTGAGTATTACCCAGAGAAACTAACCAGCCCCAGCCAAGAGCGCTGCAGAGTCCAACTCCGCAGCACTCCAGATGGGGCTTGTCCGTTTCAAAGGCGGGTCAGGGCTTTCCCCCACATGCAGCTCTCTGAAAGGCACTGTGGCAGAGAAGTCATTTTTTATTTTATTTTATTTTATTTTATTTTAAACTGACAAACGCCATCCGAGAGCACTCTGGAACCCGGCTCCTCAGCAGTCCCAGCCAGGGCCTGTACTTTCAAAGGCCAGCCAGTGTGTTCAAGCAGCTTTTGGGGTCTCACTTGGGCATCAATGATGCCCAAATGGGGTCAGGTTGATTCAGGAACCCTATATTTGTTGGGGGTGCCCAAACCTTGGGGGGCCCGGTTGCAAGGAGCTTTTGCTGAATACTTTCAGGTAGAAGGAGTCAGTGGAGGGAGGGGATCAAAGCAGCAGATGGGGTGGATGACCTTGGCAGTGGAATTTTGAATAGAAGCAAGGAGAGGCAAAGTGAGAAAGGGAAGGCCAATAAGGTGGAGGCTGCAATAATTAATGGGTGTCTTTAGACATAATGATCAGGTGTCAAACCCCCAAAGCACGTGCTTGGCCATTGTGTGTAAGCACCATAACAATCCCAACACCAACCAAGAATGTCTCCCTGCAAGCCCTCACCTTATGAACAAGACCAACAGACGGTACCCACAGGGAGGCGCTCCTGGCCGATCGCAGTGGGACATGGAAGGACAGGCGCTCTCTGATATGTGAGAGAAATGTTATAAGATTGTCATGCATAAAAAATGTGGTGTTAAAGTGGAGTTATGTGTTGTGTCTATTTTCACCTGCTGTCCTACTACCATCGTCCCACATGGTACAGAAGGTCAGATGTTACAACACCTCCACAACATTACCATCTGCTGCTTTCAATGTGTTTTTCTGAACATCTAAGAGCACCCTTTATAATGTGTGAATGCTGCTGTCATGTAGTAAGACCATGCTGATCTGTGGAAGAGGTTTTTTGATCATTAGGGGTTTAACACAGGGTAGACGCATTCACACATCACAAAAATCTTTGTGTTTAACTACCATACGCTGCTTTCTACAGGTTTCACTACTACTTTACCACTTTAAATTATTTATTTTTAAACATTTCTATCCCGCCCATCCTGCCACAGGCAGCTCAGAGCGGCTTGCAATAACAGCAATAAAAACAACTTTAAAACAAACACAACAGGGAAGAATTTAAAAATATGACATATCTAACCCTTGAAGATGGTTCTCTGTATGCCTCTGCCCACTCCACAGTGTCTCTTTGGCAGAAGTAGAGCCCAGCTGTTAGTAGAGCACTGGGCAAAGCTGGGAAGGTTTTTCTTAAAATAAATCCAAGGCCTACTCTCAATATAGGAAGGCTTTTTGTGGAGGGAGCTGGGGGCAAGAGTGAGTTTATTGCAGTAATCATATGGTTTTGAGATTAGTTTCTCTGTCCTTTTCCCCAGTTATCCAAGAACATTATCCAAACTGTCCAGCAATATAAAAATAAGTTAACACAAAGCAATGGTATTAATGCAGGAGCAACTTCAAGGGAAGAAAGACATATTGCCCACCTGAGCCCTGGTTTTGTGATAACCAGTGAGAGATTAAGCAATTCCATCCTGTTTGCCAGGATCTTCAAACTGTTGCAGGCACTCAGCTTCTCTAGCTAAATCTCTTTGTCTGGTTAAAGCTTTGCAGGGGGTGGGGATAGCTGTGCTGCATTCAGCTTCCTGAGAAGCTTTTCTGAATGCCAAGTTATTCCAAGCTCCTTCAAAATTCTACTGACGCACACAGAACAGAAAAACAGCCAGCCTTCTCCAGCAGCTGAAGTAGCTTGGCCGCCATACCACACACCAAAGCAGGTAGAAATATACCTGCTTGCTTTCTTAGCCTGAACCTGCATTCCTTGAGTGCCCCAAACTCCTGCTCCAACAATCTGTGGCAGGGCTGTGAAAGGTCAAACAAGTGCCATTCATCTCCTGTATTCTACTTGAAGCAGGCACATGTTATGGGGACACAGACTGCCCTTGGTGGGCTGGGAGTTGCCACAGTTTCACATGACAATGATGTGCCACAAACTTGCTTCACTGGAACCCAGCCAAACAGAAGGACACAGCTTGCTGAACAGCACAGCAGATATGGATTGGCATTAATTGAGCAGCACTGCAGATATCATCATCAAGGCGCAAGGACCTGTCTTTGGAGATGGTTCTTCAGCTTTCCCCTCATGCTTAGCATGGATGCATTTTTCACAAAGAGCCAATGTTCCCTCTGTGTTTGCTATGTAAAAACACACGGCTGCTCACAGATCAAGCTCCTGTGGGGCATGTGAGGTAAGGCGACTGCTGCTTGTTACATTCCTGTCTTCCTCTTTTCAGACTCTAAATAGCCAGGAAATGTAGATTCAAGCTGTCCTCCTCCTGCATTCTCATCACTCTGTTACATCCTAATCCCTTATCACTTTCCACCACTCTATGTGGACATTCAAAGGGCTATCATCCAACTTCTTAGAAAAGGGCACCATCCAGTGGTAACCTTGATGTCTTCATTTACAGATGAGACACTTCAGAAAGGCACTGGCCCTTTTTACACTGGCGGCACCCATGCATGAGCACCCAGAAATCTGGGTGTTCATGCATGGGTGCCATCCGTGTAAATCCCACAGAGGTGGGTGTGTAAACTTGTGTGCTCCCGTGCACATGCATGCACACCCACACTCAGGCACAGGCAAAAATGGAGGTGCCTCTGTGCATGGGGATGGGTGTGGGTGGGTGTATGCCTGTCTATACCCTCCCCCCATCCAGCGCACACAGACCGCGGCACACACAGACCTCAACACACACACACCCCAAACCGCGGCCTGTGTAAAAAGGGCCACTTTCCTCTTGATATCACATGTAGGGTGATCAGACTGCACATGTGAAAAACTGGGATGGGGGCAGGTTTGAACTGAGCAGACAGTTGCCTTTCCTCCCAAAGCATGTTGCCCTCACTCACAAGTGTGCAGAGAAGACCTCTCTCTTGCTGCTTTCATCAGAGCCCCACTTATGCTTCTCTACTGGGGCATCTCCTCTCCTCAGGTGGGAACACTATAGTCATGTGACAATGCTGGCACGGGATCACAGAGTCACTCTCTTCTAGTAAATGGGAAAAAATACTATCCCTAAAGGTATGCCATCTCTTTCTTTGCCTTACTGTAGCCTTCTGACTACACTCTCCGCTACCCCTCCAGCCTGGTTTCCTAATATAGATTTAACCAACAACAAAAAAAAGGATACACATTGGCTTATCTGTGACTATTGAACCTCTTTGGAATATGGATTCCAAGTAGGAGAGAGACAAAGTAGTTAAGGTGACCACTTAACTGGGCTTTAGTGGGCTGACTTCTCTTGTTTTGGTGAGCATATTATTATTAGCAAGCATTTATATAGCGCCAGCAATGTACCTGGTGCTTTACAAAGTAATAGAATAGACATGGTGACTGCCCTAGGGCTTACAATGTGAGAGACGGGGGGAGGGTGGGGGGGAGGAGACAAAGGAAGGGGAACAGAGGGAGAGACAAGGAGTGTAACATTCACGAAGATGCAAGGTCCCAGGTGCACGCACTTGGTTTGGTTACATTGAGAATGATGGCTGGCTGGTCCGTGTGGTGAGGATATGAGTACACCGACCTCAGGTAACAGATTGTACTGGATGGAGGGTATCCGCATGAGTTAGGAGAGGGGAGCGAGGAGTCAGGGAGGGCAGAGCGGAAGACGTGGGTCTTGAGGAGAGATTTGAAGGTACGAAGGATGTGGGCAGGGAGGGAGTTCCAGGCGTGGGGGGCAGCTAGGGAGAAGGGACAAAGGCAGTTAGGGGAGCAGGGGAGGCGTGGGAGGGTGAGATAGGGGACAGAGGAGGAGCGGAGTTCACGGACTGGAGTATGGAGGGAAATTAGCGCCGAGAGGTAGGGGGGAGC
>QEPC01007158.1:252035-290981 GCA_003113815.1 Sphenodon punctatus
TCTCGGTGCCATAGCCGGGGCGGAACCCAGATTGAAACGGGTCAAGGAGCCCGATATTATCTAGATGACCCTGGAGCTGGAGCGCCACTGCCCGCTCAATAACCTTCCCTAAAAAGGGAAGGTTAGAGACAGGTCGGTAGCTGGCGGTACAGAGAGGTACAGCTGAGTATCATCAGCATATTGGTGACACCGCACCCCGAACCCGCTCACGACCTCCCCCAAGGGCTGCATGTATACATTAAATAACAATGGAAACAGAATAGAACCCTGCGGAACGCCGCATGATAAGACGCGGGGGCACGATGTCTCATCCCCCAACACCACCCACTGGCTTCTCCCCGAGAGGAATGAATGGAACCATTCAAGAACAGTCCTGTCCAGAACCCCTGGGTCATGCAGCCATCTCAACAGCAGCCCATGGTCCACGGTATCAAAAGCGGCCGAGAGATCTAGCAGGATGAGAAATGTTGAACATCCTGCATCCATCTCCTGGCAGGGAGGGGTGGACAGTGAGTTACGGGTTCCTGCTTATTACCTAAGATGACACAGAAATCCTATAGCTTCAGCTGGTCAGAGTTACCAGGGCCCTTAGGAGACACTACACCGGAAATGGGATTGAGGTCAGAAAAAGGAAGAACGTGCCATACTGCAGAAAAAACGGTTTAATTTTCAGAAAATTAAACATCCTTAACAATGCAAAAGAAGACCGAATTAGACAAAGGACAGAAAACTGGAAGCAGGGTCTGAATATCCAAGGAGAGTGAAATGCCTGGCAAAGAATTCTGAACAGGTTATCTAGAAACTTCAAAAGATGCTCTCTTAACATCAGAAAATATTACTATGGGTGTTTTCAGATGTGACAGTGCCATGGCACGGTTTAACCCACTTTAGCACAGTTTAAATCAGGTGCCACCGTCACATTGAAAGGTGCCTGTCAGATGTTTCCCTGGACTGGATCCCGAGCATGCTGGGGGCTAGCCTGGGCTGTGACTCGGGGACTTCCCTGAGTCCATCACAGCCTGGGCTAGCTGCCACCACAGTCAGGATCCGGCTGCCGGATCTGGAGTAAAACGAGCTTTCATGTCTGAAAACCCACTTTACTTATCATGGTCCAGAGTGGGGGGGGGGGGGCTGGGAGCCATGGCATCCGTCACTGGCCACCATGACTGCCCATCAGCCAGGGGAGCAGGCCACTGCATGAAATATGGGGGTGGGGCCAGGTGGATGCACATCTGTGTGTTTTGCTGCCCCGTCCCCACCTGGGCTGCTGTCATGGTTGTTTGGCAGCCAGCCTGGACCCCAAGCAGAGGGACAGCACCCGCTACTGCCTGGGTAAGCTCCACTTCTGAAAGCACCTTATGTGCCTGGAACTCTGAGAGCTTATAAACTACCTACATGCAGTTCAGAGACAGGAGAGAAATGCTAGAGCTTTTACCAGAGAGAATGAAATAGGCTATGTGACTGTCCAGTCTGTGTCTCCAACCTGTCAGGGAGAAATCATTGCAGGCCTGAGTGGTTTCTGGAAAATAGGTGTAACTCTATCCTGGAGTTGTCTTTCTGAGGCTACTGGTCATATCTCAGGGAAGAGGAAAAGAAGAAAGCAGAAAATCAGCCATAACAATTTCCAAACAGGAAGGGGGAGGTGGGGGAGAGAATTCCCAGATCACATTGGCTTAGTGTCCTGTGTGGGATCTCTGATGCCTACCAAAATGTGAATCCATATGGATTCTCTAGTTACTGGTGTGGACTCTGAGAGAAATGTTTTCCACTTTTCCGACATAAGGATTTTCTACTTAGTAACAAGGTTTGGGCTCCAAGAGAAATGTTACCCCTATTCCTGACATTTATAGGGCTTCTGTCCTGTGTGGGTTCTCTAGTGAGCAATAAGGTGTGGGCTCTGAGAGAAATTTTCCCACATTCCTGGTATTTATAGGGTTTCTCTCTTGTGTGGATTCTGTGATGACAAATAAGGTTAGAGTCCCATCTGAACTCATCCACAAACAGTACATCAGTTCTGTCTTTCTCTCCTGATCCTCTTCTGTAGATTGGTGACAGCTTTGATGTTCTGTTGAGTGATTTTACCTTGTTTCTTTGGTGAGGGATTTCTTTGCCACCTTTCTAACCGCTCTCCTCTCTCACTGACTTTCCCCCTCTTTCACATCTTGAGAACACTGCCCCCAGATCTTTCTGATAATGTCCCAGATGGTTCTCTGGTTCCAGGATTTTCCAACTGAGGATTTTCCTCATTTGCATTCACCAAGTAGTTATTTGCTGGAATGCAGAAAAGCCAGAAGTGATTCTTCCTAAAATGCAGCAATGAATCTCCCAAACTACTTCCACGTTGAGGCTGCTGCTTTCCCATTCCATTTGTACTCTCACATCACAGTCCTCAAGCTGCTCTGCTGGCCCAAGCTTCATCCATTTCAATGGTGTTTGTGCTAGTGCAGCACAACTAGTGCAGATCAAGCTTTCTATGACAGGTACTAGTGTGATCCCAACGGATGAGAGTGGGGGTGGAGAGTCAAGTGGTGGTAAAAGAGCCGCAGTGCCTTCTCCAGTCAGCCAAGGAAACACCCATGCCCCCCTCCCTGGCATCTATCCTTCTGCAAAAATAACCTCTGTGGGAAACACTCCCCTTCCTGCCTCATGCTAACATCCACAGGAAACCTAGGCAGCTTAAGGAGGCCATCTAAAGAGCACTAGTGGATGGAACAGCTGGTTGTAAAGGAACAGGAGTGCTGCTCTAGGGACTACAAGTCCCTTTGGTCCTATAATGCAGGCAGGGAGAGTGTGGCTAAACACCCTGCAGGCATCGATACCTATTGTTTTATCATGACCAGTCCCACCCGGGGGTTTGTCATACTGGAACAATTCTACATTGCCCAAGACAGTCTCTGAAATCACAATCATTAGGTACAGTGGTTCACTACAGCCAGGGTTCACTATAACAAAGTTATACATTCTAGATTCCCCATTCCATTGCATTCTCTATCCCCCCAACATGCACTGGATGCAATCTCCTCTCTCGGGCAACGTGTAGATTTTGAAGAGATGTTTACAATCAACTGTCTTTACACTGAATGATATAAAGGGTCTCATTTGAGGGCAGCCTGCACCCTCCCCTCCCTAAAGCAGGTGTTAATGTGGCCTGCCCATGTGGCAGGTAGAATCTCATGCATTCAGCTTCGCAAACCGATTTAGTTGGTCTTTCTGGCTGCTACAGACTTATAGTGCTGGCCTTTAGGCAGCCAAATGGCTTCTCTAGCTACCTCCTCTCGATTCCTTGCTGATACCTGACCAATGTGAAGTGAGTTGGATGTGGCAGTAGCCAATGGTAAAACAGTGACTGTGGTAACAAGGAGCATCTTAGGAAGCAGGGGCAGGGGGGAACAGAAATGGAGAGGGATGGAATAGAATAGAATGAGGGGAAGGCTGGAGAGGCTAACTAAAAAGACATTATTTGTTTCTATTACATTAACACTCATTTATTTAGTAGATTTTTTATACCGCCCCATCCTGCACATCATCTGCCCCATTGTACTCAGCGTCTCAGCATTGTACAAAAGTAGTGTTTCTGCATGGAAGATCTTACAAGTTTACTCAAACAAACTGAACTGCAACATTTTCTTTTTTCATATATGGCCAAATGTCACCGAAGAAGTCCACTCTCTCAGTAAATTACCCAAACAACCTCGAGTAGTTGTGAGCAGCAGCAAACACCCAAATGAATGAAGCCTGGTTTCCTGGGATTTTTGGCTCATACAGGAGTTGTATCTCCCTTCCTGGTGCAGCTATTGTTCCAAAATTTTAGGTCCCTACTTCTTTTTTAACCTTCTGCCCCGCTACCAAATTTGGTCAAAATTTGCATAAACTGACCACTAAATGTCCACAGTCAGGAGGAAAATTTCCCTCATGGATATATTAGTGCAGAGGGAAATTGAGAATTCATGAGAGTTCATTCACCTCCTCTCATTCGAGCCTTGCCAGGAAGGAAGTTTTCAGAGTGGGTGAGGGAGGAGTGCTGCCCCCCGGTGAGGTTGCTGCCATCCAAGGGGACCGACTGAGAGCTGGGCAATGCTTCCACCTTCACTGGGTCAAGCCTGACCAGGAGCTCCCTTCGCACAAATGCCACTGATGCTGGTGGGGAGGGGTGGGAACAGGGAAGCACCTGGGAATCCCTCTGCAGATCCTGTGCTCTTGCCCTGGGGGGGTGGCATAATTGGGACATGACTCTGGGCTCACCTCAGCCTTCTTACAGCCTGGCTGTAGAGATCCAGTCAGGCTGTGCAAAAGCACACAGAGAGAGTTTCCCCTGCATGATGATGTAAGGGAATATAGATGATACAAAGAATAATCTATTTACTATGGGGTTGTATCCAGATAAAATGTTTACAACAGGACACTTTGCCCCAAGTCCTCTTGTTCTTGGGATGCTTATCACAGAGCAAAGGATTCACACATTTTGCTTTCCAGGGAACGGATGGAAAAATATTTTGTGAGCATTACATTCAAGTGCAACAACTAGCCCAGAGCAAATGGTGTTTCCTTGCTCATGTGGTCATTTATCCTGGAGGAACTTGTTCCTCTTCAACAGGAGAAATTATGAGCTCTGGAGAAACTGCTAATGTGTTCTGAGACACTAGAACCCTCCCTTCATACCTTCAAATCTCTCCTTAAAACTCACCTCTTTCGCTCTGCTCTGTCTGACTCTTTATCCTGCTGAGCCACTATTTCCTATACCTACGATCGGTTTACCCTTATCCTTGCAACATGGACCTGCCTGCTGTCATTCTCATCGTAACCAAGTCAAGTACGTGCACTTGAGACCTCGCATCTTCATGAATGTTAGACCCCTTGTCTCTCCCTCTGTTCCCCTTCCTAAGTCTCTCCTCCAGCTCCTGTCTCTCAGATTGTAAGCCCTAAGGGCAGGGACCATGTCTATTTTATTACTTTGTAAAGTGCCAGGTACACTGCTGGCGCTATATAAATGTTTGTTAATAATAATAATAATAATAATAGAACAGCCAGACTGAGTCAAATCAATGGTCCACCTAGCCCAGCATCCTGTCTCCAACACTGGCCAATTTAGGTTGCTTGAAAGACGTACTGTGTACAACAGGTCAACAGTTTGTGACAGATGGGAGGGAAGAGTGTGGCGTGGAAAAGAAGGCTGGGGTGAGGCTCCCTCAGGTGAGAGATGGAGGGAAAGGGAAAGGGTGAGATTTGGGGATTAGTGGGGGTGGGATTTTCTTTTATATGTATTGTAGTTAAGATTTTATTTTTATAAACTGCCCTTAGCTACCTCTGGGACAGGGCAGGGCATAAATATAAAAATATAACTTTAATGGAGTGATTCATTTCTCACTACCAATTCCCAGCAGTTAGAGGTCTGGTCCCTATGCCAAAACAGTGCATTCATTCTGTAGCCCTAAACTGTTGCCTGGGATTAAGGTCAAGTTGGTGCAGAACTGTTGTTTCATGAGAACGTACCATAATTTTAAAATGCGCTACAGTAGAATGTTTTCTAGAATTGTAGACTATTGTATCCGCTGTGGTGTTGTGTCAGTAGGTAGCGCTGTAGAATTGTGTTTAGTTTATAACACCCCCATAGAGCCAGCTTTTCAAAACGCTCTGTAAACACTAATAAATGATGACTGCAACACCCCAGCAAGGTAAATAGACATTTTTCTGATAGAAAAATGGGCATACAGAGGTTAGGAACAAAATTTTAATGTAGGTGCCTCAGCTTTTGGGTAACCAACTTTTAACATATAGGTCCAATATTTTTAAAAGAAATGTATTTATTTATTTATTTATTTATTTATATGTCGCCCCCCCCATGCCTACGGCATCTCGGGGCAGCTTCCAACATAGTATAAAAACAATTTTAAAACATAAAACAAAATCTACAATATAATAATTAAAACAAATTTAAAACACCCCCCACAAAAATTAACCCCCCATCCCACCCTTCCCTCCGAAGGCCTGGGCGAACAGCCAAGTCTTACAAATGCATCGAAAGGCCAACAGGCCCGGAACCAGGCGAATCTCCTCTGGGAGGGAGTTCCACAACCGCGGCCCGGCCACCGAGAATGCCCTCTCCATTGTGGCCCCCCGTCTTACACGGGGGAACTCCAGAAAGGCGCCCCCGGTGAACTGAAGGGATCGCTCTGAGGTGCGGAGGGCGAGGCGGTCCCCGAGATATGAGGGGTCCAGGTCGTGCAGGGCTTTGTAAATCAATACTAACACCTTGAATCTGGCTTGGTACGCTATAGGCAGCCAGTGCAGAGCGCGAAGCACCGGTGTTATGTGCTCACGCCGCCCCGTCCCCATCAGGAGATGGGCCGCCGCATTCTGCACTAGCTGCAACCTCCAAACCAGAAACAAGGGAAGCCCCATGTAAAGCGCATTGCAGTAGTCTAGGCTCGAGGTGATGAAGACATGGATGAGAGTGGCCAGATCGGGCCTGGAGAGGTAAGGTCGAAGCCCCCGTACCAGATACAGCTGGCGAAAGGCAGCTTTAGCCACCACCTCCACCTGCCGATCCAGACAAAGGCCCAAATCCAAAACCACCCCCAGACTCCGAACCTGAAGAGCAACAGGTGAGCGAACTCCCCCTATCCGGGGGGCCAGCACCTCCCCCGCCCTTCCCACCACCATCACCTCCGTCTTATCAGGATTGAGCTTCAGTCTGCTCTGCCGCATCCAATCCGCCACGGCCTCCAAGCATTGGGAAAGTAACGAGACAGCAGGACCTGGGTCAGTTGAAAACGAGAGGCACAGCTGAGTATCATCAGCATATTGGTGACATCGCACCCCGAACCCTCTCACGATTTCCCCCAGGGGCTGCATATACACATTGAACAACAGTGGAAACATAATGGAACCCTGCGGAACACCGCAAGTCAAAGCCTGGGCGCTAGATGTTTCAGCCCCCAGCACCACCCACTGGCTTCTACCCGAGAGGAATGAGCGGAACCATCCAAAGACAGTCCCGTCCAGACCCCCCAAGTCTCGCAGCCGTCTCAACAGCAGCCCGTGGTCCACGGTATCAAAAACGGCTGAGAGATCTAGCAGGATCACAAAGGTTGAACATCCTGCGTCCATCTCCCGGCGGAGATCATCCACCAAGGCCACCAACGTCGTCTCAGTACCATTGCCGGGGCGGAACCCAGATTGAAAAGGGTCAAGGAAACCAATGCTATCCAAATGCACCTGGAGCTGCAGTGCCACTGCTCGTTCAATAACCTTCCCTAAAAAGGGAAGATTAGAGACAGGTCGGTAGCTGGCGAGTGCATCCACATCCAAAGATGGCTTCTTCAGCAGGGGGCGCACCACAGCCTCCTTGAGACTGGGTGACAATCTCCCCTGCCGAAGGGACATGTTCACCACTCTCGCCAGCCCCGTCCCCAAGGTCTCCCTGGAGGCTTTCACCAACCAAGACGGGCACGGATCTAGTTCACAACTAGTGGCTCTGACAGACCCCAGGACATTCACCGCATCAGCCGTTGTCACTTCCTGAAACTCATCCCAGAAAGATCGACCAGACGGTGCCTCCATAATCTCGTGCCCGTCGCTTACTGCTTCCAATCCGGTGTCAAAGTTACTCTGGATCTGAGGGATCTTGTCTGCAAAGTAGGTGGCAGACTCCTCACAGCGAACCTGGGACAAGTCCCCATCCAGGCGGAGGGAGGCCGGACTGACCAGCCCCCGCACCACCCGGAACAGCTCCGCTGGACATGACTTCGCAGACGCTATGAGGGCAGCAAAGAACTCCTTCTTTTCTGTCCTCACAGCCTCAACATAGGACCGCATGGAGAAGTCGATCAGATTCAGAGCGAGTCTGATGCCAGCATCGCTCTAGTCTCCTACCTACCCGTTTCATACACTGCAGCCCCTCAGTAAAACAAGGGACCCTGCGGTGACGAGACGGAGGGAGAAGATGTCTCGGAGCCACCTTGTCAATGGCCTCCCCCAGCAAGATGTTCCAATGCTGGACAAGCTCATCTGCAGAGCGGCCGTCCAGGTCTAAGGTTAACTCCCTCAGAGCCTCCTGGAACTGCTGCGGTTCCATCAGCCTCCGAGGGCGGACCAACCTAAAATGGGTGTTTGTTTTGGAAGCCTAACTAGATAACGGTTAACTTCTATAAACTTTAGGTTAAAATGTTATATGTTGGAATGTTCTTCAGATAACTGCTGACTTTTGAGGGAAAGCTGAAATGCAGTTAGTTATAAGATTTGGGGACATGGGGAACAATGTCCGCCATAATTTTGGTCTTCTGCAGCAACAGTAAAATGGTAGGTGAGTGAGTGCGCATTTGGGAGAGAGTCAACTAACATGATGGTCAGGTGCAGAGCTCGCATCCCCCCCGCCCCTCTAAATTTGGACTATTGGGACTAGTGTTACTTCATTGCTTGCAAGAATCAAAGATCCTGCGAATGATTCAGGGTTGCTCTGCCTCTTGCAAAGCTAGTGCTGAGAAAGCATATAAGACTAAAGTGTAAGAATTATAGTATTTTTACTTTCATTTTTAGTGGTGTAATGACTGCACAAAGGGCAGGGCAGGGCAGGGCAGAGGGCAATGATGGATTCAGCTCCAATCTCCATACAAATATAAGTAATAAAGAACCTGGTGGGGAAAGGGGCCACTACAGGGTCCTCAGAAATAGAGAAAATAGTGGGGCCTAAAGTGGTCACCCCAGGTTGCCCTGTGGTAACACCAGCCCTGCTCTTTGCCCATTACGTGCCCAGAGGCAACCACAGAATAACTAGAGCATTTGCAGGGGGTGTGCAGCAGGCACATCATTTGTTTTTGTTTTCATTTTTGTTTCTAAAACGCCCTTCATTTTCAGGGATTTTTATAAATAAAAATGTTCATTTTGGGGGGGGGGTTGGGTTTTTTCATTTATTTTTATTTAAAATAATGAAAAAATATTTTAAAATCACTGTGCATGAACAAAATGGCCACCAGACCACTCAGCGCATGCACAGCCCTTTCCAAAATGACGCTGCTGCTGCTGGGGCTATTTTGGGAAAGGGCACACATGCACAGCGGCCATTTGCTCATGCACAGTGATTTTTTAAATTATTGGTAATTAAAAATTAATTTAAAAAAAAAAATCACTGTGCATTCACAAAATGGCTACAGGGGCCATTCTGTGCATGTGCGCCCTTTCCCAAATGTGTACAATGGCCCTAGCAGCCATTTGCACATACACATTTTTCATTCCTTTATTATTTAATGTATATATGCAGCCCTTGGGGCAGAGCGTGAGAGGGTTTGATGTGCGTTGCCACCAATACGCTGATGATACCCAGCTTTACCTCTCTTTTTCAGCTGACCCAGGCCCTGCCGTCTCCGTGCTATCTCAGTGTTTGGAGGCCATGGCGAGCTGGTTATGGCAGAGCAGACTGAAGCTCAATCCCGATAAGATGGAGGTGATGGTGGTGGGCCGGGCGGGGGAGGTGGTGCCCCCTCTTGTGGAGGGGGTGCGCCCCTCCGTGGGTCAGCAGGTTCCCAGTCTGGGGGTATTATTGGACGTGGGTCTCCATCTAGATCAGCAGGTGGATGTGGTGGCGAACGCAGCTTTCCGCCAGCTGTATCTGGTGCGGAGGCTGCACCCGTATATCTCCAGACCCGACCTGGCCACTTTGATCCATGCCTTCATCAGCTCGAGGCTGGACTACTGTAACGCGCTCTACGTGGGGCTTCTCTTGACGCTGGCCCAGAGATTGCAGCTAGTGCAGAATGCGGCGGCCCATCTCCTAACAGGGCCGGGCCGATGACAGCACACAACACCGGTGCTCCGTGTGCTGCACTGGCTGCCTGTAATGTGCCGAGCCAGGTTCAAGGTGTTGACATTGATCTATAAGGCCCTGTACGGTCTTGGACCTGGATACCTCAGGGACTGCCTCACCCTCTGTGATTCAGGACGGACTCTCCAGTCCACTAGGGGCGCCTTCTTGGAGATCCCCCGCGTAAAGCGAGGGGCTACAATGGAGAGGGCATTCTCAGTGGCTGGGCCCCGATTGTGGAACTCCCTCCCAGAGGAATTACGACTGGCCCCGAGTCTGCTGGCCTTCCATCGGGCCTGCAAGACATGGCTGTTCTCCCAGGCCTTCAGGGGAGGGGAGGGGAGGGTGGACTAAATTTTTGTATGGGGGTGTTTTAAATTGTTTTAAATATCTGTGTAGATTTTTATATTTTTTATATTGTGATAAATCGTTTATTTTATGTTGGAAGCTGCCCCGAGATGCCGTAGACATAGGGGGAAGCATATAAATGGAATAAAATAAATAAATAAATAAAATGTTATTATTATATTATTAATTATTATTATTATTATTATTTTATTGTTTTATTTTATTTTTATAATGAAAATTGACACTTTTTCTTTGTTTTTACCGTTTTTGTTACCCTTGCCTATCATTTTTGTGTTTTAACAAATGGGGCTTCGCTCATTCTAGTAATTTTTAAAAATGGAAATCAATTTGACACCCCTAGTTCCAGGGGTAGCTTCAGCCTGCTTGCCTCAGCATAAGGGTTTACATGTAAAACCCGAGGAACAAGTTACCTTATCTTACCCTTACTTCATTCAAGGACACTTTTCTCATTGTAAATGCACTTGCAGGAAGAGCCTGTGCATCACCTGAGTGCCCCAGAGGCTTTACCAAGGTTATCTTGGGGGATCAGCTATTTCATACGAACAAACTCTGGCAAATCCTATCCTTTGCAATCTGCCTAGAAACTCACATTCATTAGGAAATCCCTACAAACAAAAGCGGTAGAAAGCATTTGGTACAAGAAGGCAAGTCTCTCCAAAATGAGTTTCCTATCAAAGTCTCCACCGTAGCATAATTTGGTTTTAGAACAGTCCCTAAGCAAAGCATTATTTTGTGAGTGCTCAGAGAGATCCGATGCTAATTGGAATGAATTTACCCTTTCATGTGGCTTGCTCTCTCTGAACACATGGGACTATCCTCCACCTGTCGGTGACATGCTTTTAGAATTTAAAGACTAAAGGCATTTTGGCACGCCTCCTCCTCTATGGATATCAAAGCATTCTGCAAACAATTGATTCTCCAAGAGCTCCTTTGAAACAGGTGTTATTCCTGTTTTCCAGATAGAGAGACTGAGGGAAGAACTGAGTGACTTGCTGAGAGTCACAATTAGCAAGTCAGATATTGAAGCCTTGTTTGCACTACAAAAAAAAAGGAGGCATGACTAACTGGATGCAAAACCCAAGTAAAGAAAAGTAAGAGGGCTGTCCCCTGCATTCCAGGCTTAGGATAAGGACATGCCCCTGCCACTGCTAGCCATTCCCCCCCTGGCTTTCTCATAAGAACATTAAAAGTGCCATACTGGGTCTATCAAACTCCACATCCTGTCTCTGACAGTGGCCATTTTCAGTCTCTTTGGAGGAGTACCCAACAGGTCATAAAGTGATCCATTCCTTGCTGTTCACACTCAGCTCCTGGGATTCAAACCCAGGGCTGTCAGCTGCTGGGGCACTGCTCTTATCTGGGGTGTTATCCAGGTGCTGGCCTGGGTGATGTGCACTGCAGCCCTTGAACCTCACTCCTGAATGGCCAAGCTCTGACTCCTGCCTGGGAAGGGCTCTATATATACTTCCAGGGCACCTCTAGCATGCTGCCTTGTCCATCAGAGTTTCCTGGCTGTTACTGCTTGATTCCTCCAGGCTTAGTTTGGATGTTCAAGACCCCAGTCCAGTCTCATCCCATCATCCCGTGCTCCTGCCTCTCTGTTTCCTCTGTCCCTTGATCCAGCACTGACCTGAAGGAAGACTCTCCCATAAACCATCTTCCCAATTGCTACTCCAGCCCACACCTTGAGGCTACTGGATCCGGATCACTTGCTGAGGACCCTGATCCAGGTAGCCACCCACAGCCCAGCCCTAACAGCTTGCACAGTGACAAGGCACATCCAAGGTACAGTGACTGAGAATGGATCCTGCAGGGAGGGCCCATGTGTTGGCAGACTTCATGACCACCACGCAGACCCTCCAGGACTGGATGGAGACAGTGCAAAGTGAATTAGCACCTGCATTGTGAATTGCAGGGTGTCTGGCAGGGTGTCTGGCTGCATTGTGAATTGTAGGGTGTCCGAAGCCACAAACATATGACCCCAAGGTCCCCCTGCCCAACAAGTTCAGTGAAGACCATTGAGAGTTCTGGGGGTTCCTGTCAACTCCTGTTTTGCCTCTGCACACAGATGTACCCGACAGACACCAGCAGTGTGGGGGATGATCATTAGCCTCTTATCAGGAGAAGCCCTTGCCTGGGTATCCCCACTACTTGAGCAGCCCAGTCCTGTCTTGAACCAGTTGGAAGAATTTGTGGCAGCTATGTCTATGATATTTGACGATCACCATCGGGCTCAGACAGCAGAATCAGCACTACAAACCCTCTAGCAGGGATGCTGATTGGTAGCCCTACACTGCTGAGTTCTGGAGATTGATAGCAAATACTGAGTGGAACAAAGTTGCCCAGTGGTTTCACTTCAAGTGGGGAGATAAAGGACAAATTGGCAAGAGTCGATGCCCCTGCTAGCATGGACACCTTCATAGACCTTTGTATCAAAATAGACGGTCGGCTTTCTGAACAGCACAAGAAGAAAGGACGTGGTCCAAAGGCAGCCCTACACTCGCTGTGGGTGATCAAGGATGACTTTCCTCAAGAAACCTCCAGTCAATGTGCCCGTCAGGTAAATTGGATTATCACTTCCTGGTCCCTTTACCATCTCTGAACAGATCAACCTGGTTACATTCTGACTCCAGCTGCCCAAATCCTTAAAGATCCATCCAGTTTTCCACATTTCCCTTCTGAAGCCCCATCACACGAATCCTTTCCCAGGGTGCTCGGCCCCCCAACCATCCCCTGTTAATGTCCAGGGGCATGATGAGTATATCGTCGCTGAGATACTTGACTAAAAAAAATACAGGGCACACTATTATTTAGTGGAGTGGGAAGACTACGGACCAGAAGGGCAATTGTGGGAGCTGATGAATAACATTCATGACCCCAAACTAGTGCGAACCATCAGGCCTATCCAGACAAGTCAGGCCCTGGGGCTCCCAAAAAGTGCCCCCGAGAAGGGGGTGCTGTCAGGGCTATCAACTCCTGGGACACTGCTCCTATCCAGCCTGCTATCCAGGTGCTGGCTTGTGTGGTGGGTACTGCAACCCTTGAACCTCCTGAACTCCTGACTGGACAAGCTCTGACCCCTGCTCTGATTGGTGGACGGGATCTATATACTTCCTTGTGCAACACTGTTTTCTGACTGTTGTTGCTTCAGATGCCTTGAGACTCAACCTAGTCTCGTGTGCCTCCTTTCTGTTTCCCTTGTCTCCAGACTCTTAATCCAGTGCAGAACTTGCCTAAGGGAGGTGCTCCCTGGAGGAGGATCTCCTGTGAGCAGTCTCCCTGATTACTACTCTAGCCTGCACCTTAACTCAACTCTAGACTCTTGCTGCTGCCCCAGTCCAGATTGAGATCATTTGCTGAGGACCTTGATCCAGGTAGCAAGTTGCCCACAGCCCTGGCCCTAACTGCTCCTGATAGTCATTAATCAGTATATCCCCCAAACTACTTGACTAATAGCCATTTATGGATCTATCCTCCAAGAACTTATCCAGTCCTTTTTCAAACCCAGCTATTGCTCTTGATCACCTCTTCTGGCAACAAATTCTGCAAGCTAATTATGGTTTGAGTGAAAAAAATAGGGGGGGGGGGGATTGTTTTAAATCTGCTGCCAATCAGTTTTATGGAGAATCCCCTAGTTCTAGTACTACTTGAGAGGGTAAACTACCTATTTACTTGTTCTGCTCCACTCATGATTTTTATAAGCTTCTATCCTATCCCCTCTGTCATCTCTTCTCCAAGCTGAAGAGCCCCAACCTATCGCCCTCCTTGTACGGGAGCTATTCTGTGCCGTTAATCATTTGTCACCCATTTCTGTACTTTTTCCAGTTCTGTTTGAGTCTCAAAGTAAAGCACTACATAGGTGATACATGTTTGGCCTCCCAAGCTCAGTGTGCAGGAGACAATCCTCCCCCACACTTCACTAGTTCTGCTTTGGGGCAGGGCCTTTTTGGCCACCATCCAAGAGGCCATGGAGAACTGAAATTCAGAAGGGAGTAACTTTGGGCTAAAATGTGCACGGCATGATAATCCACAAAAGCTCTGCCCTTCCATCTTTGTGAGGGGAGAAAATTTGCAGAGGATGGTCTGTAGTAATTTGCTATAATTGCTCTCATGGATCTGACCCATTTTCTTTTGTGCTTTCTGCTAGTACTTAATTTTCTGGAGGAGGGGCTATAGAGTCAGTTATTCCTCATAACTGCCAGGCAACTTCAAATGCTGGCTGCAGGATGGCTCTCTCCCTTGTGACACCTTTAGATTTCTAGTGTGGAATCCAGGGGAGAATTTGTGATGAATTTGATTTAATTTGGGCACCTGATGGGAAAGGTCATGGGGCACAGCTATTACCTGCTCATCTCCCTCAGAACTCAAAAGGAGACAGAAAGCAAATCACAAACTTTTGAAAAAGAAAAGTGATTGCCTTTATGGTTCTCGGGAGCCTTTGGAAAGGTTTGGTGAGCATTTGTGGCAGTAGATAGGACAATGATTTTGCTCAATACTGGAAGAGTTAATGTGTGTGCACCTTTACAAATGGGCCTCCTACCGGGGGTTCTCCTTTCTCATCACCTGACTGTGGGGCTTGTAGTTTCACTACCTCTTTCCTGCTCTTCCTCTTCTCGGACCCACCCAGCTCCACCGCCACCTCTCCCCAGACCTCCCTGTCCTTTCTCGAGTCTAGCAAGAACAGCCCGGCCTCCCACTCAGCTCCCCACGCAGCCAGAGCTGAACTGGGCCCTGGTGCAGGAGATGGGACGCGCCCTCCGCAGTCGCCTCTCTCCTCTCCAGATACACATCGATCTGCCCCAGAAAGCAGAGGCCCCTAGGCTCATGCAGCCGCGTCTCCTGTCCCTTCGAACGGCACTCTTGCCACCAGCTTGCTCCTCAGTTGGCCCAGCAGCAGCTGGCTGGGTAGGGAGCAGCACGCAAGGGAAGGTGCGGCTCCTCTTTTCCGTCCAGTCAGGCGTGAGTCACTTGCTCTCAGGTGCACGAAGCAGGTAGGGGCCGGGGCGGGTGACAACAGTGCGGGGCAGGTGAGTCTGCTGGGCGCGTCCTGGGATGGGGGCGTGGCCAGCAGGTGCGGACACCGCCCCCAGGTGAGTAGTGCCGATGCGCGGGGCTGGAGCACGGAGTGTGTGGTCTTGCCCCGACCGTGCGAGCCCGCCGGAAGAGTAGCGATGAGGACAAGACAACAAAGGTGAGGCCGACGCGCTCTGTCTGTTTTGCTTGGCTCTTTCTCTCCATCAGGACACCTAAGTCCGATCCCACCGGAGATTCACGTTGGAGCGCGAATCTCTTTCCCTTTGAGCCTTTCGATGGCTCCTTTGTTTCGGAAGGGATCTAGCCCCTCTTCCCAAATGTCCCCCATGCCATCCCGCCAGCACCGGTCTCTTGTTTTAAACCGGGCGGGTGTGTGGATTTACAGCAGGGAGAGGGCGAATCCCTAGGTTGTTTCAAAACTTGATTCCTCTCTGTCTGTTGCATCTCCTTACATTCAGCTGCTAACTTCTTTTTCTGTTGCAGTGATTTGTTGTTCTCTTCCCCCGTCTCCCTTTATTCCTCTAGTACTTCTCTCCAGTGATCACCCCTTTTGGCCCGTGAGAAGGAGGCAAGTCTGCCTGGTGTGGGACTCTTTGCTTTTGATTAAATGAGGCCAAGAGAGAGAGATTCCTCCACTTGGTCTCCTTCCTTGGTTCTGTGCTATGAACGTGCTCTGAGGCATAACCTGTTGAGCAGAGTAGTAATCCTACGGTAGCATGGGTACATCCATCTGTGCACTCACTGGCCCCTTTTGCTTCAAGTGCACAGTAATGCAATCTTGGGATTGATTGTATCAACTGGTTTACTTCGCCTAACTGAAAATCTCCCTTCCTGCTGAAAATGTCAAAGATTCTCCAACTGTTGATTCTTCATGTGTGTGTGCTTCAGCCGGGGCTGAAAACCGGAAGGGATATATATTGGAGTGATTTGTATGGAATGGCTGGTCCAGTAGGTGAATTTTAAATAAAAGCACATTGATTTTATTTGTGTATAAATATACACATAGATTTTAAATAGCTTTTTCACTAGTAATTACAACGGCTGCTTAATACCCTGATTCAACAAAGGGCTCAGGAGCACACTTCAACCCATCCCTACTCAGGACAGCACTCAAGCAGGGGCTTGAATGCCATTGTTGCGTCCAAAAACTTATCCAATCCCTTCTTGAAACCAGTCATGCCACTGGCTTGCACAACATCCCCTGGCAGTGAATTCTGCAGATCGATCATACGTTGGATGAAAAGGTGCTGTCTCTTATTTGTTTTAAACCTGCTGCTTGTTAATTTCATGGAGTGGCCGCTGGTCCTACTATTTTTGGAACGGGTCTGTAGCAGCTCCTTATTTACCTGTTCCATGCCATTCCTGATCTGGTAAACCCCTATTGGATCCCCTTTCAGTCATCTCTTCTCCAAGCTGAAGAACCCTAATCCATCGAGCTTTTCTTCATGCAGACGCTGCTCTATTCTTTGGTTCATGTTTGTTGTCCTTCTCTGCACCATTTCCAGCTCTGCAGTGTCTCTTTTGAGATGGGGTAACCAGAACTGAACACAGTATTCCAGGTGTGGTTGCACTATAGATTTATATAGCGGCATTATGATATTTTCTGTCATTTTCTGCCCCTTTCCAAATGATACCTAACATGCTGTTTGCTTTTTTGACCACTGCCACTGCACATTGCCCGATGATGTCCATGATCTAGAATCATACAGTTGGGTACCTCAGAGGTCATCTAGTCCAACCCCCTGCTCAATGCAGGAAATTCACAGCTACAGCATCCCTGACAGATGGACGTCCAGCCTCTGTTTGAAAACCTTCAACAAAGAGACCACCACTGCCCTAGGCAGTGTCTGTTCCACTGTCAAACAGCTCTTACCATTAGGAAGTTCTTCCTAATGTTTAGCCAAAATCTGCTTTCCTGTAATTTGAGCCCATTGATTCTGCCCTCAGGAGCAACAGAGAACAAGTTTGCTCCATCTTCTATGTGACAGCCCTTCAGAGATTTGCAGACAGCTATCATGTCTCCCCTCAGTCTTCTCTTCTCCAGGCTAAACATACCCAGTTCCCTCAACTGGAAAGAACTTGGTTTCCAGACCCCTGACTATCTTTGTTGCTCTTCTCTGAACATGTTCCAGTTTGTCAATGTCCTTCTTAAAATACAGTGCCAGAACTGGACACAGTACCCCAGATGAGGTCTGACCAGCGCAGAATAGAATGAAACTATTATTTCTTGTGACCTGGACACTATGCTTCTGTTAATGCAGTCTAACATTGCATTAGCCTTTTTAGCAGCTGCATCACACTGCTGACTCATGTTCAGCTTCTGATCAACTACAACCCCAAGATTCTTTTCACATGTTTTGCTGCCAAGCCATGTATCACCCATCCTCTACTTGTGCATTTGATTTTTCTTACTTAAATGCAGAGCTTTACATTTATCTCTGTTGAATTTCATTTGTTTTGTTAGTTTTGACCCAGCTTTCCATCCTATCAAGATCATTTTGAATCTTGTTTCTCTCTTCTAAGGTTTCACTATCCACATTGATTCCAGGACCTTTTTCCTGAGTAGTGACACCTAGGTTAGAACCCAGCATTGTATATGTATGGTTAGGGTTATTTTTCCCTATGTGCATCACTTTGCACTTGTCAACACTGAATTTCATCTGTCATTTTGTTGCCTGTTCTCCTAGCCATGATGGATCCCTTTGCAATTCTTCACAGTTCACCTTGGTCTTAACTATCTTGAATGATTTTGTGTTCTCTGCAAATTTGGCCACTTCACTCTTCACTCCTTTCCCCAAATCATTAACAAATATGTTAAACAACACCACTCCCGGTACAGATCCTTGCGGCACCCCACATTTCCATGCAGATCCTTTTTCAGGCTCCAGAACAGCATCACTGGATAAGTAAACATTAAAAAATTAACTCTGTATAAAAATTCATTCTTAAAAATGCTTTATGACTTAAGAGTAAGATGGCATCACCTTGTGTTGTAATTGTGTTGTAATTTTCGATCCTTTATTTACAAGAATTTTTAGAAAGTTACGAAATGCATTTAAATTCCTATAACCAGATGCCTAAAGAAACATGGTTCTTTTGTCCAGGTTTTGAGAGATGTCCAGATATGGAAGAGTCATAAAGCAGGTCTCAAATAAAGAATGGAAAGATAAAGCATGTTAGAGAAGGTTATTTTTTATATGAAAAGCACTGTATATACCGAATATGTGTACTGTGAATACAGTCTAGTTAAGGGGGGGGGGGGGAAATCTGATTGTTCTAAAGAACGAAATATTGGGCTGACATATCTTTCTCTAAGACCCTTTTTACGGGAGACGCTCCCCCGCATGGATACCCATCATCCACACAGGGGAGCATCCTGTGTAAATGGGGGGGGGGGGCACTCTCCTGTGACCCACACATCCCCACCTATGCACAGATCAACCAGCGACAATGCAGGTTGCTCCATGCGTGGGGATGCAAGGGGGATCAGTGTGCACCCACTCTCCACACCATTCCCACGGCGGTGTGCCCCCAGCTTGTCCCACTGTCGCAACCTGTTTAAAAAGGGCCTGAGTGAGAAGGAAAGAGCAGTTGGAGGATCCAGGACTGCTGTTGTATGAAGTAAAGGAGGTTTAAGAGAACTTTCTTTGCCCCCTCCGGTCCTGGTGAGTCCCCATACTTTTACAGTGTTGGTTCAGCAATCGCTCTATACAGAATTGGAAGAGGGGTTTATGTATGCTCTACTTAGGGTATAGGAATGGGCTGGAAAGCATCCCGGAAGTGTTGAGAAGGATTAAGAAGATCCAGTGGCTGAGCAAGGCTGTGTTGGGCTTGAGTTCATGTCCCAATTAGGCCCCCCATCCCCCCCCCCCCCCCCCCAAAGGGCAAGGAGAAGGGCGTCCCAAGGAGGCTCCCAGCCAGTCTCTGTGCCCCCCCCCCCAATGGTAGGACCACCCTGTCTCCCAGCAAGCCCCCACCTCCCGAGTGACTGCAACCCCACCATGAAGGAAGTTTTAAGAGGGGCGGGGCCCGTACTCCACCCCTACCCAGTCTGACAATGTCCTTCTTTGCAAGTGTCTGGAGTGTCACTAGGAAAAGTTCAGAGTGGGCAGGAAGTTGGCCTTGTTCTCCCCCTGCTCACTCTGAAAATTTCCTAGTAGTGTTCAAGCTGCTTGCAAAGGACCGCCTTAGAGTCCAGGACCTGGGCTCCCATGGTAGCTACGCTCCTGACTGAAGATCTGGTTAGCTGCTGGGAAAGAAGCCAGATCTGGTTTTGGAATACCCCCACTGTGGAGAGGCACCAAAATCTATGGTTTTGATTTGGCTTATTGTAGGAAAAGGAGTCGGTGGAAAACCTGGAGCCCAGGCTCCCCTCCCATAAAGTATGTTGAGGATCATCCTATCTAGGACTGGGCCAGGGCAACCTCAAGTGAGTGCAAGCTCTTCTTTGTGACAGAGTTCAATATTTAGTATTACCACAAATTTTATTCAGATAAATATATATTTGAATAAGCCAAAGTCTGTCATTATTTACACCCATGTAACCCCATCAAGATCATTTACACAGGTGTAGGTAGGGCAGAAATGGCCTTAAGCCCCACAGGCCCCCAAACAGCCATATTAGGGGGCCCGAGGGGACAGGTGTTCTGAACAGGAGGATGGAAGGAGTAGGACCGCTTGTGGCAGAGTGGAGGGGTTGGAAGGAGTCAGGCAGCTGACTGAGGGTCACATGAGGCCTTGCCTGTGACCAGCGGCTGAACTCAGCCCATGAATCCTCTTTTTCAGACACAGTCCTAGTGCTGTGTTAACGTCTGTCAGTAGTATGTTAGCCAGGTCATGATTCTGTCCTGCTTGGTGCACAGGACAGGATTCTGTCCTGTCTGTTGTAAACTGTTCCTCTCTTTCATGAGCATTTTAAGCCTGGCTCTAACATTGGCCACTCAAGGTTCAGGGGCTTCACATGTGAGATTTCGGTTGATACCCAACCCATCCTTATTATATCTAGCCTCTCTAGTCTTGTGTAACTGGGGTGGTGGTCTCGTAGCCAAAGCCTGACCATAAGCAGAGGAATGGGAGCTACACAAGAAGCATGAGGAAATGTAAGAGGTTTCACTGAAGAGCTGTTTTTTTTCTGTAACTCACTAGGTAGCAGCAGGAGAGAAATTAGATGACAACCATAAATACTCATACCAGAACAAGCTATCTGCATTCTTTCAGTGACTCACTCTTTGAACCTTTCTTCAGACCCTGCTGGAATTCCCAGTTCCAAGGAGTTCAAGGGGTGCCCTGAGCCGGCTTTGAAATCAGCAGTGACTTGTAAATACCTGTCTGTGCCCAGAGCCCTCCAGTCATTCAAATCCAGACCAGCCCCTTTGACTTTGGGTTCTTGTCATTCTTTTCTCCTAACTGCCTCCTCGGAAGCAAGAGGAACACAGGAGTGGAAGACTTTCCAGAGTGCTCTTACCTTAGCTATTTTGTTTACCTTGCAAGCAAATTACAGGCGTGTTTGAGGAAAGCCACTTGTGGCTGAACTATCTTGGGATACCATTTTCAGGAATGTCACCAGGTATTACCAGACACAATGCTAGCCACTTTCTTTCAGCATTAAACTCATATTGGGCATTGTCATGTGTGTTCCTTTGTGCAAACAGTACACGCTACCTGATACACTCTTACCAGAGATCAGATTTTTGAAAACTCATGCCAATGGCCAACATGCGTTTGCTGCTGTCAAGTAGCTGCAGTTATGTGTAAGCACCCCACCCCATTTCCTGTCTTTGGATGTTTTCAGACGTGACAATAGCACAGCGTGGAAATCTGCTGCCATTGCATCTGAAACAGCTGCCAGATGTTGGCCTAGGCCGCAGCACGGGTTGTGGTACTGCTTAGCCCAGGCTGTTCCTTGGGACCATCCCGAGGAACAGCCTGAACTAAGCACCACCACAGCCCATTCAACACACACCAGATGGGGTTAAAGCAGAGCATTATGTTTGATGGCCCACTCGCGCTTACCCTGGTCCGGGTGTGCAGCACTTCCGGGTAGCCATGGCGCCCAGAGTGGCCGCCCATCAAGGAGGGAAGCAGGCCACTCTAAGCAGTGGGGAGAGAGGGCCATGGGGATGTGCGTCGCCCTGCCCTCTCCCCATCCCGGCTGCTGTTGCGTTTGTTTGGTGGCCAAGTCAAATCCTGCCAGGAGTGAGGGCCCTCACTCTGGGCAGGATTGAAGCGCGGCAGCGCTTGACGCAGTCACATGTGAAAATACCCAGTGATAGTCCAAACCACCATAGAAACAGTAGGTGGAAGGAGAGTATCTAGTAGCCACTCGAATATGCAACAGAATAGAGGTATGTTCAAGCAGCTGTGGGATCAGCAATTTCAATGTGGAATGGATTTTCCACAGATGTATTGCTACATCTAGCAACATCCACAGTATTCTAAAATGTCCTCGTGGAAGAAAATGTATCAGACAGCTCTCTTACAATGAAACTTTTTTATTGTTTTGAGCAAATGGCTTAGGACAGAATCCACTTTGCCCACATACTACCTAAGCAATTGGCTACGCGGGCTTTCTGCTACTGCTGCAGGGGAAGTGTGGGGTGCTGAAGTGAAACCTACCTACCCCAAATCCAGTTTGTGGGGCTCTTGTTCTATGACCTATCCACTGGCCGTTCAGGAGGAGGTCTTTTTTAGATTGTAAGCTCCCGGGCAGGGACCGTGTCTATCTTATTCTTTGTAAAGCACCAGGTACATCGCTGGCGTTCTATAAATGCTTATAATAATAATAATTCTCCAGTGCTTTTTAACACAGCTGGTAGCTTCTGACTTTCAGATATATGAACTGAACTCTGTTCCATACAATTAGGTTCAGACCCTAGATTATAGTGTACAGTGCATGTGAGTTCTATCTCCAAATCTAAAAGGTTTAAGGCATGCATCGTTATCCAAATCGGGGCTCATGGCACAGGAAAATCAAAAAGTCATATTGATGAATTTTACATTAAACTCTTTGGATCTTCTACAAACACGAAAGCAATTCCTATTAAATTTCTGGATCATAAGCATCTCTGTTTAATTTTGAATTTTAAAAAATCTGATAAATTAGGGAAGAGGATCTGGAAACTGAAGACGATTAGAGAGAGAATCTGTGCCATTTTGGACTATAACTGCATAGGTGGCCACAAAGCTGGTCCTATCAGTTTTTAGAGGCAATTTGTGAAATGCCTTGAAGGAGTTGCAAAGAATGGAGCCAAATATAGACCCCACCAGAGTCACCGCACACCTTACTGAAACTGAATAGAAGAGAAGCTAAATAAGCTCTGATCCTTCAAGATGATGGGTAGTTAGTTAGCCTTGTGTCTGCGCACAGGCCAGCTAATTTCCATGGGGCTTTGTTGAGGCGCAAGAAGTTGCCCGCATGGATCCAGTTGGAATCGGTGCACATTTACTCACATTTTGAACATGCCTGTTTTGCTCTTTTGTCAAAACTTTGCAAAATGACAGTTCTAGACCACATAAAACTTGGAAGTTTGTGATTGAGCTTAACTGTGAAATTTGTGGTTGATAAAAAGCTGGGACTCTGAAGGGACTGTAAACAATAAAATGACTTGCATGGCATGGTTTTTAGCAGCCAAGTCAGAGACTCAAGACACACACAAACGACACATAGAAACTACTTTAAAAGGGGCTTAGAAACCCAGCTGCTTAAATTGTGACAAATTGTTGTTGAGAAGATACGACCATGAAATTGCTACACACGTCTGCTAATGTCAGATCTACAGTTTATTTTATTTTTAAATTGTCTTTGTGGGCCTTGCTTTTATGAGGCTGCTTTCCCACGAAGTGCTGTGGTGCCGCGGGAGCTTGCCCTATTCAAATCTAGCGCAGCTCCCGTCCCGTGGGAAATGTGGAAGTGCGGCTCTCATGCGGGCAAGCTGCTGCTACCCTGTCAGTTGTGTTAGCTCGCCCGCGAGAGCCACATTTCCCATCAGGTGGGAGCTGCACTCGATTTGAATAGCGCAGGTTCCCGCAGCGCCACAGCAGCTCATGGGAAAGAGGCCTAGTCTATCTGGGATTTGCATTATCTCATGGCTGCACATACCAGATATCAGATAATACATTCTTGGTGAGCACATACATTAGAGTCTGATATTTAAAAGGGTCCTTGCTTTTAATGCTTTGGACTTGAAAATCTTAGCAAGGGAGTGTCAAAAGCTGCATCCAAGGACAAAATGAGCCCCAGTGAAGCCCAACTTTGGTCTTGGTTTCACATGTGTAAATTATTTATTTATTTATTTATTTAACAAATTTTGTTACCCCGCCCCTCCTGCTCCAGGCAGCTCAGGGCGGCTTACATATCAAAACAATAAAACAGCAAGCTAAAACACAACAAAAACAACCCAAGAGGGAAGAAGTTGGTGGAGTTATTCCTGATTTAATCCAGTTTGATTGAAGATAATTTGATTCCTGCCCATTGTCTATAACACCCTCTTTGCATTTTTTTTTTTTCCCTTCCCCTGCCAGGCTTTCTCTTTTAACACTGATGCTTTTCCACTCTCTTTTATGGTCTGTTTACTTCCTTGCATGTCAGAAGTATCTTGCTGTGCACTCTGAGATGTCAAAACCATGCTGGGAATGGGGTTCATTACAGTGGGCTCCTATGGATGGCTGCCTCTGCAGCAGAACAAAGTCTGCTATCATGTAGCGCGCAAACAACCTATTTTAGTTTCTTGGGGAAACACCAGTAGAATTAGAATCCAGCTTTTTGAATCTGAATTCTTGAATTGGTCCGGAGATGCAAAACTTGCCTGGCTCTTCCAGCTATGCCTGCCTAATGCTTTGTTGTAACTCCCTCCACGATGAAAATTCATTACTAATTAGGTAGTATTCTGTGTGTCTGTGCCTACACAACCAGAGAGTAACTGTTGTAACTTGAATGTGTTGCCTACAGTCAGGTCAACAGAGCCATGTGATGTTTTCCCTATAAACCCTGAAATGTGGGGTGGGTTTGCTGAAGTTTCTTGACTTGTGAGTGAGAGCTAGTAGAGTTTCAGGCCAGGCCAGCCCAGGGAGGCACATTTACAATGGAAAGTGAAACTGGATTGTTTCTATGGAGTGAGACAAACAAGCTTTTACAAGCCACCTCCTAAAGGAAACCTCAACCTTTCCCAGATAACTTTTTTTTTGCCTATCCTGAAGTTTGATGGTCCAGTTTAACATGGGGCTACCCACAGACAGACAAAGCTTTTGTTTTGGATGTCGGTGCACAATATTGTCGCTCTGTGGTGCATTGCCATGGTATGATGATGATTATAATTTATTATTATTACAGAGGGCAATGAAAAAGAAATGGGAAGTCTATGTTAAGCTATTTGTCAGTGCCAAAGAGACACTGACCACACTGGCATCTGGAATGTGCTAGTTTGGGCACGGTTTAAAACAGGCAGGGTTTAATCCAATTCAGTGGGCTAACATTAGAGCAGTCTTTTAACTAGTGATGCTCTGACCACCAAGAGCCTTTGAGGCAGGGGTGGGGAACCTGCAGCCTGTGGGCCAAGTCTGGCCCATAGTAGCTTTCATTTGTGGCCCATGGATCCAATCCCTACACCCAAGCCATGAAAGAGTTAATTCAGGGGAAGGCAGTGCAGATGAAGGCATGTCCTTATCCATGGCATAGATCCATGATCTTGACCCTCCTTTTTCTTTCCCCATCCTGAATGCACCCCTGCCCTCAGCTCCCTCCAGCCCACAGAGCTTGCACCAATTTTCAAAGTGGCCCATGGGAGGTGAAAATTTACCCACCCGCTGCTTTAAAGAATCATGAACCCAAGTCAGAAATGGTGCATCCTAATGAAGGAACTTGGGAAATTTCTCAAATCATAACTTTTAAAAATTGTTGGAGCTGGAAAAACTGGATTTTAACGAATAAACTAAAATTGTTTCGTGTACAAAGCTCTCTTCACTATGAATTTTCCCACACTAGAAACCAGAATTATGTTTGATAAATGTCCCTCCTTGTTATTTCTCAGACACAATGTTAGGGTCAAGAATCTGTCTGAGGAACTAATCGGCTCTGGGGACTGGTAATGGGATATGGATCCCTTTTTAGCATTCAGGTTTGGCCTGGGTCATTAGTAACGGAGTCATTACCTCCTGCCAGCGCTCTTTAGAAGCCTATGTGAAATCTGTATGTGTGCAGAAATCTTGTAACACTCACATCACAATTGCATCTTCGTCTGTTTGTGAAAAATAAAATCAGAACAATTGCCTCAAACCAGAGAGAGACCCATCCCCACTATTGCACCACCCAGTGACAGCTGGTGCTTGACATTTCAGTGGGGTTCGGGGAGTAGGAGCGAGGGAGGGCACAATGTATCCCACATTATTCCCTCACCGCTGGGAAACCTGGGAGTTCTGGACTGATTTTAAGTTTGAGATGTTGAGTCTGAATAAGCTCCAATTAAACCTAGTGGGAAGGGCTGAGGGTGAACCCATGTGTATAGAAGCCAACGATAGTGGTAAGACAAATTCCTCTGAGACAATTTCTGATTTTTCACCAGTCTTGGAGACCTTTTCCATGCAAATCTGTGCTCTGGAATAATGGTCTGCCCCAACTCTCCCAGGGGAGAAACTGGGGCTGAGGCTGGGGCTTCTGCACCCAGCTGTGAGTCAGGGCTTGCAGAGGAGCAGCACTTGACAGGGTCTGGAAGAGATGCCGGGGCTGAGCCTTTTCTTGTCGGGTGCCCAGATGCAATGCACACTTCAGCGTGCTTGTCATGTAATGCAAAATCCTATGTGAATGCTTTCCTCCAGGAGCTCTTGTTTGTGGGCTAAACCTGTCTGGTCTCTCTGACCTGAAGCAAGGTTGAGGGTTTGGGGGTTTGTTTTTTGGTTTGTTGTTTCTCATTCTGTGCACTGCTAGGTGAAGTGACTTGCCAAAATCCACACAGCAAGTCTGTGGCTCTGCTAGGAGTAGCACCTCAGAGTCCAAACTCCCAGACCATTTCTCCTGCCACATTGACTTCCTCTTGTGTAGGCTCCTTTTCTGCTCTGCTTTTAGTTGTGCTGCTGGAGCTTATTTCCCTTAAAGCAGAACTATGGGCTGGGACGTTCACTTTGTGCAGGTAGGGTCATGATCCTGATTGCTGTTTTGCATGTACTGCGTGTCTTTGTTACTCTCTGGGGTCATTAGATAAAAGTCTCCAAATGGGGTCATATCAAATGGTCAAAAAGTTGGGAAGATGTTTCTTGACTGCCAAGTCAGACAGTTGACTTCAGGCAGATACAAGCTGGGGTACAGTCTCTCTGACACAAGGTGTGTCTCAACTCATGATGCTTGACACCATTCCAGCCACCTAATACGGGGACAACATTATGTTTGTTTATTCAAACCCAGGAGTAAGCCACGGAGTGACTACAGGTTGGCGGGGGTCTGCTGCCTGGGACATATGTCTAGGGAATACTTCAGCAAACCTACAGAGCAGCCAAAAACACAGAACGCTCTAAATGTCTGTTCTCTGCCACCTGACATTGGTCAGCCAGACTACCATAAAGAGTAGTCACTCTAGTTCCTGTCTCCATGATTAATCAGGATGTGCCCCGGTTTGTGTTGTGTTTTTGTCCGTTTTGCCGTGCAGATGTCAGCTTGTCATTTTCACTGCTCCCTATTTATGCTGTCACCCAACGGTCAGTCCATAACTTGGCAGCCCAACGTGAACATTTGGTCAAACTGCTCTGCCTTGTAATGAGCTCGCAGGTACTACCACGAAGCACATTCTCCCTGTGAGAGAACTACCCCCACACTCTCGCACCAGCCCCGCAGCTCACTCTCTCGCACACGTATTCTGTGCTATTATGTGAAACTACTATCATTCCCTAGGGAGCTGCATTTTCAAATGCCTATTAGGAGGGAATATCCATTACAAAGCGAGTCGCCAGGCACACAAAAGCAGAATATTGGTGACTGAAATTACTCTGAGGAAATTGCTCATCTCTCTAGACCTACTTTACATAATTGTACTCTCTAGGATTCCCTTTAAAAAGAAATTGGTCACATTCCCATGGAGTTCTCCTTACCACCCTGCAACCGAAATCGTGGACTGAACAAGAAGCACTCGTTGCTGAGAACAGCGCACCTCCCCACCCTGCCAGGCCCAAAGTCTGGCTCCTATGTAAAATGAGATGTATTACCTTTGCATCCTTCCCATTATCATTCAGACATCTCTGCATTTATTTTCCAGCCCCATCAGCATCTTGATAGCTCACCAGTGTGAGCCTAATGATAATGTTCTCCTGAAGACAGCAGTGACTCTCTCAAACAATTCTGAGTTTCTCATTTTTAGCCTCTGAGGATCCTGCTCATCCTTCACAGATCTCTGGGGAATTGTTTCCCCCCATTCCTTGCATTTCTTTCCCACCCATCTTAAGGCCTGTATTGTAGCCGCTGCGCCGGCAGAAGAGGGAATAGAACATGGGTAAAAACATACGTGACCGTGGCCTGTTGTGGTCCAGGACCCACCTGTTTACATGCCACCAAATGTTAGCCTGGGGTGGGTAGGTGGCTAGCCCAGGCTGTATCCTCAGAAAATCTCTGATGATGCAGCCCAGACTAAGGGCTGCCCACGTGGGTCAACACAGGCTAGCATATGTGTTCACTGTTCAGCCCCGCTATACCCGCCTCGGGGCAGGGGCCGCCATGACTGAGCACCGTGGCTGGTTGCCATGGCCAGCCGTCATGGGGGGGGCTGGTTGCCATGGCTGTCTGTCACGGGGGGGGGCAGGGCAGGCTGCCCACATGTTTGTTTAGCTCCCTGCCCTACCTGGGTTGTGCGGTTGGCAGGATGTCTCTCTGGCCATGGGCACATTTGTTGGGTGCCCCTCCCCAACCCAGGCCGTATCAGCTGCAGCTTCCTGCCCCAGGCCAGGAGCCACCATGCCACTCACATGTCTTTTTTTTTTTTTCCGCCGCCCTACCATCCTTATCCAGCCTACTGGTGAAGATTTCAGAGGATAAACATTAACCACTGGTTTGTTTATACAGAGGAAAGAGGATTTTTATTTTAACCCATTAGCTAACTCCTTTTATATCTTCAAGTAGAGAGGCTAATTTGACTTTAACTACAGTGTGAAACAGAGGTTTAACCTACTCAAATTGAACTTATGGTCAATTTTATCCTATATTCAGTAGGATTTTAACTAAGGATAAAGTTAAGGCTAAGTTAAAAAGCCACATCACTACAACATACTGAAAACCTTCTGGTTGAAGTTACTGTCCCAGCGTCCTATGGAAAGCCCATAGCAGAAAGGGTGTAAATGCAGCTGGGGCTGGCGAGCCATGGAGCAGCATACCTCCCAACATTTCAAGTGGCCAAAAAGGGACATAAGCACCACCCTTTGCTCAGTAAGCCCCACCCCCTCAGGCGCACACTCACATGCCCACACCAACTGCTCCCCTTTCCTACTGGCGGTAGGGAGAGACACCCAAGCCTTTCCCTTCCCTCCCTCATCCCATGTCATCCTTGACCTAAACATTTCTGGAATGACAGTAACAGGGCTGCTGTAGGATCCATGGGGATGGGGGAGAGAAGCAGGCTGTCATGATCCTGCAGTCTTCCTCCACACCTTCTGTGCCCTTTGGCCTGCAGCTTCCAAGCCTGTCTGACGTTTTACCGGAGGGACCATGTGGGCCATAATTTTTAGATGTGCTGTTATCTAGGCCAAATTAATCAAAGGAAGTCTGTTCTTTCTATTTAAAACATCAATAAATAATAAATGTTTGCCTGCTCAGATTTAAATTAGTGATGCTTTAAGATCAAATGTAGCTGAACTCACTTGCTTCTCCCTCGCTCAAGACTAGATGAATAAAGTGAGTTAATATTAATACCACCATTTCCCATCAGGTGGTATAACTGTACTAGACTTTTATTGCACTGTTCCTATGTCAGGCGGGAGCATATAAGGTTATAGGTGAAACTGGAAATCTAAGCAATGCGTAGGTGTGGTGACCTTGCAGTTCCCAACTTCAGAAAAGGTTTCATTTTGTTTTGCTTAATGAAAATTAGAGCAATTAGGTACCCAGAGGAAAGAGCAAATAGCTATTGTTTTAGCAGTGGATTGTGAAATGAACCCCAGCAGGTGGGAATGTCCTGCATGAATTTCAGGAAATTGCATAGATTTTTAAACCTGCTTTCTGCATATGCACACACACACACGCACACACACACCCAGCTGCTTTTTTAGTTCTTGATTCTCATCCTGCAGTTGCATATCTCTAGCTTTCCATAACCTTTCCCTTCCACCCACTGACATGGGCATGATTTCTGGGTGGCTACTCTTTCAGCAGTTGATATTGCTGGTCCCCTGATAATCTGCAGGTCAGGTGAGATAGGAGATGGGCTTTTAAAATGATAACATGAAACTCAGGGATGGGAAACCTCAGGCCTTGAAGCCAAATGCAGCCTGCAGTTCTTTCCAGTTCGTGGATCCAGTTCCTACCTTCAAGCACTGAGCTCGGTGTAAACGGGTGGCGATGAATGCATGCACTCAAGGATAACGGGACAAACCCATGATCTGGACCCTCCTTTTCCTGAGCGCATTCCTTACGTACCCCATCTCCAACTTCTATCCAGCCCTTGGAGCTTGTACTAATTTTCAAAGTGGCCAAAGGTATAGCTACAACAGGGACAGGTGGGGCAGCTGTAGAGTGCACCGGAGGGGAACCACACTCCCTGGTGCAGCTGCATCCCCTGCTTCTGGGAGAGGGGGCAGGGAGCCCATTCCATCTTCTGCACCAGAGGCCATTTCAAACTAGCTACTCCCCCCTGTGATGTTTGGCATGGTTTAGGCTACAGTGTAAGGGGTACAGGCCATAGGAATAACCATCTCAAAGAGTCCAGTTATCATTTGGGGTTTTGAGCTGGAACTTGGGGGCTGGGTTGGCCAATAGGAAGTTGCCTAATGTTCCCACTTCAGCACCTACCACAGACTCTTGGCAGAGTTTAAAGTGCTTTGGCTCTGAATCAGAAGGGCAGTTGGCTACCAGCTCCTGGGATAGTCAATAGAAAGGCTCCCATTCTCTAAGGAAAACTGACATTGGAAGCTGTCTTGGGTCCAACTCAAGGGTTGTAGCACTGAAACAGCAGGAATAGGCTGGGCAGTGCACAACAGCATGGATTGTGGCTTGAGGACAAATAACCACAAAAAACAATCTCAGCAGTAGGGATTAATGGAGCCAGCTTGCCATCATCGGGAACACTGTGGCTGGCTTTGTGGACATCTTGAACTAGCTACCCAAATAGCTTGCTGTAACACAAACTGTAAGACTGGGTTTATCTTTTAACCCTTTACCACCCAAAGAGAGAGAAACCTTCAGGAGAATCTTGTTTGCAAAATATCATTGGTGTCTAGCCTCCTTTGCAAAGGGTCCCTGGGTCAATCACAAGACCATCCTATTATGCCCCATGAAAATGGCGCCTGGGAGGGAAAGGTTGCTCATCCCTGATGTAACTGAACAAGATAAAAAAGAGTGAGAGAGATTAATGATAGTAATTCTTGGGCCTGTTGTGCTCCATTTCGTTTGGGAATATTACTGGAAGACCTGTAATTGACTTGCCCTCTAGTGGCTAATTACATAAATAAAATTATTACTAGAGAATAGGTTCCAAATTCCAAACAGTGGGTCAGGCATCTGCAGATGGGGTCATGATGCTGACTGATTTAGCTTGCTCTGTCTGGGGTTACAGGATTATATTTATCTCAAAATGGGGAAGTTCCTGGCACCTCATTGAAATGTCCCTCCCAACTTTCAAATTCCTCCTGAAACCTACATCTTCTGTCAAGCCCTAGCTTGTCATGAGTGAAATTGTGTCCTCTTCACTCCGCATCTAGTTCCCTGTAACTAATACCACATTCACACCTGACACCTGGCACTGTTAAAATGACGCGCAGGCAAAGACACGGCAGTGGAGAGGAGACCGATGCCGGCAGTAGCGCTGGTGTGAACAGGGTTCTATTGCAGCTTTGCTCACACGTTACTGGGCACAAAAATCCAGCCCCGTCCTACATAAGCAAGCCACAATAGAACCCCATTTGTGCCAGCGCTACTGCCAGCATCAGGTTCCTCCCCGCTGCCGCGTCTTTGCCTGCGCATCATTTTAACAGTGCCAGGCGTCGGGTGTGACTGTGGTATAAGTGAAACACATGCGCCTGCAAGTTCTCAACCTAATGAATGTACTCTTGTCTCTCCTGATGTTTGCCTCTCCCTTGTCTCTTAGATTGTAAGCCCCTCGGGGGTAGGAACCTGTCTATAACTATTGATTGTACAGCACCAGGTACACCGCTGGCACTAGATAAATAATAATAATTCTTAACTCAACATACTGGAATGGGTCAACCACTGAAAGGGGTTTTGCCTGGTAAGTTTATTAATGAGATTCTAGATGGCAAGCCAGGAGATACTGCACTCAGACTCGATTGTAAAACAATTTAATACCAAACAAAGGTGTGATCTTAAATTTAAGAGTGAAGATAGGGTTACTGTACTAAATAATCAATAAAGAACTTTAAAACCCAAGAAACTTTTTAAATGAGTAGGTACCGCAACATTAAAGAATACATTCTTGTCAGGGAAGAATCCTCTCATTTTACAGAGTGCCTCTTGCACCAGTGGTGGGGCACGGCTGTGTCCTGGTTTTGTCTTCTTTGTTGCTTGTCTGCTGGCCGCTCTGCCGGCCGAGCTCCTGCACGCTGGCTTTCACCAGTGGCCGCTCTGCCGGCCGAGCTCCTGCACGCTGGCTTTCACCAGTGACTGCTCACCAGCCAGCCAAGCTCCTGCTTGTGTGCGGATGCTAGAGGATAGCTAATAGCCATATTCACACAGAGCCTCTAAGCTTCCACAAGAACTGTAATGACAGTAAGTGCCGCCACCACCTCACAATTAAAATTCCAGCTCAGCTCAAGCCTTGGCCTGGTCTCTCATTGCTTTGTTCCATGCAGGAGTAGGGAGATGAAAGGATGTCCTGGACTGGAGGCGTAGGCCACTGCTGGCTACTTCTGTTACAATACTCGCATGCTGCTTCTGGATTAAGGGCCTAGACGTAAGTCCCAGCAGCTCCAAATTCTTTGCCACCCCCTAGCACTGCTGACTAACAGAGAAAGCTCTCCTTGGCACAATGAAGATTCAGATTTGGGGGTTGGCAGCTTCCATCACCTACCAAAAGCAAATCTGTTACTTGCCAGTATCTGTGATAGATGAGTGAGTCACCTGTACTGGATATGGAGGAATAACTATCATCATGGGTGAAGCTTGTTAGACCAGTAATGTGGTCATCAATGCCCCTGGGGCCAGGGAGCACCCAAGAGGGTAGTTCTCTGTGTGGACATTTGTGTTTATTTTTATATGAGCTAGGGACTGCAAAAAGACCAAACATGCAAGCTAAAAAGAGTGCTTAATTATTTAAAACTGTATTAGGTAGCAGCAACTCGTGCTCTTCTCTTGCACATCACTGGCCGACAAAGCCTAGTTATCCATTCCTTAAGAACATAAGTGCCATACTGGGTCAGACCAATGGTCCATCGAACCCAGCATCCTGTCTCGGACACGGACAGTGACCAATCATGGGGGCCTGGGAGAAGCACCCAACCTGTCTCTTATACACATCTAGATGTGTATAAGAGACAGCCTCCTCTGGCAGTAAATTCCACAACCTAATTGTACGCTGAGTGAAAAAATACTTTCTTTTGTTTGTTTTTATTCTGCCACCTGTGAGTTTCATAGTGTCCCCTAGCTTTAGTACTAGTTGAGAGGGTAAATAACCATTCCCTGTTTACAAGTTCCTCACCACTCATGATTTTATACCACACCACTTTATCATATCTCTCAGCTGTCTCTTTTCCAAGCTGAAGAGCCCCAACCTATCAAGCCTCTCCTCATACGGGTGCTGTTCCATATCCTGGATCATTTTTGTTGCCCTTCTCTGTACCTTTTCTAGTTCCGCTATGTCTTTTTTGAGATGAGGGGACCAGAACTGTGCACACTATTCAAGGTGCGGTCACATCCTCACTTTTATTCTCTATTCCCTGCATCCTCAGTTTTTTTCTCTATTCCCTTGCAAATAGTTCCTAACATTCTATTTGCTTTTTTGACTGCTGCGGCACACTGGGCTGAGGATTTCAGCATATTATCCACAATCACTCCCAGATCCTTTTCCTGAGTGGTAACTCCTAGCTTAGTACCCAGCATTGTGTACTCATAATTTGGATTATTTTTCCTAATGTGCATTACTTTGCACAGGGGGAGCTGAGGAGTGTGGGGGCTGGAAAGAAGCTGCAGAGCACAGCCAGGACTCCAGGACTTTACCTGAGCCACAGCGGAGCGGGGCAGTCGGTGAGCAGGGGCGGAGCCTCTGCACCTGTAGGAAAGAAAAGCCGTGGTGAGCAGCAGACACTGAGGAGCTGAGGAGTGAGGGGGCTGGAAGGAAGCCGCAGAGCGCAGCCAGGACTCTAAGACTTTACCTGAGCCACAGCAGAGCGGGGCAGTTGGCGAGCAGGGGCGGAGCCTCTGCACCTGTAGGAAAGAAAAGCCGTGGTGAGCAGCAGACACTGAGGAGCTGAGGAGTGAGGGGGCTGGAAGGAAGCCGCAGAGCGCAGCCAGGACTCTAAGACTTTACCTGAGCCACAGCAGAGCGGGGCAGTTGGCGAGCAGGGGCGAAGCTTCTGCACCTGTAGGAAAGACAAGCTGTGGTGCCCCGGTGACGCGAGCCACGTGCGCGAGCCTAAGGACACGAGCACAAGGGCTGTTTCCCTTGGGAGTCACCCTTGGAGCCGACCGGAGTATAGGAGCCCTCTCCTTTATTTTTCTTGCTTGGGAGAGAGTTCCGAGTGGGTCAGTGAATTTTGGATGTTACAGGCTTTGGCCGGTTGGACCGTCCGTGCACACCTGTGCTTAGCGAAGTGAGTTAAAGGTGATCAGGTGCGCTAGGGGCCCTCTGTTAGGAATTTGTGCTGTGTTTCATGGCTGCCCACAAAAGATCTAGACCGGAGGTCACTAACAACTCACCTCCTTGTACTAAGATGGCAAAACAAAGACGGATGGAGAGTTTTTTAAGTAAAACCGTCGCTTCCACAGCTGGGATGAAAGGTTATTGCCCCTCAGTCCCAGTTAGCAACCGTTTTAAGGTACTATCCGATTGCCAACAAGCTACTCCTGTTCAGTCTGATGACCCTTTTTTTGGCTCACTTAAAGTGGGTCCTGTGGAAGAACCCCCTTTATTGCCACTGGAGGGGGAGGGCCCTGAAGCCCCGGCTGAAGAAAGACTTGCTGCCTTTTTGGCGGATCATGTTATGTTAACCACGGAAACTTTACAATATGTGTTTCTCCAGTTAAATCAGATACATGAAAAGATGAGTACCCTTGATGTATATAAGCAACGAGAAATTGTCCCCCAGAGTGATAGGGAGCTGAACAAGATTTCATATTAACATGAGGCTCCTTTGAGATCATCTCATTCAGCTGTGATCCCCACTTCAACTAGGCAACCTCACAGTCCAAAGACCTCTAAATTACTCCCTACTGGGAATGTAGAGACCTTTAGAGTTCTTTCATACAATTTGTTCTTTTCTATTTTACCCCTGTTTGGTAGGCACCCTCCACGTTGGAATACTTCCCTGGATGTAGCGGAACATCTCAGACTGCTATTAGGGGCTGTGGTTACCAGGCGTGATATAAATGCTGTAGATCAACTTATTAATCAAAAAGACAGGCAGATGAGTAACATTGCTTTTTATTCTCCTACCTTGATATTGACAATTCTAACAAAAAAAGAATATTTAGAATCACAAGCAACATTTATTTCTAGAGTATATCAGGCTGACTCTGGAAATATTTGTGTCCTAAATAAGGAATTGTTGGATGCAGGGGTAAATTCGCTCCCATGCCAAATGCCCCCAGTATCTACCCCTGTTTTGCCATTATTAGACGATAATCTTGGGGCTTGCTCTCAGACGGATACTCACCCTCTTGGTCCCTCTAGTCTTGCAGTGAATAGAGACATCTCCAAGGGGAAAAGTATGGAGGTTGATCCTCCAATTGTACAACTAATTCCCTCAATGACTCAATTACCCACTCAAGCATGACGAAATAGTGCACTAATCCCCACGGTAAAGCCTCAGGAAGATTTGCTGGGTAAGCTGGAACACTTACATAAGCAATTAGGAAATTTGAGAGCTGGTAGTAAATCTGGTCGATCTCTTAAGACATCTTTTCTGGATACGAGGACTGAACAGTCCTTAAAAAACTTTCAACCCCAGTCGGCTATGCATACCCAGGTTGTGAAATGCTCTCCAATTCTGGGAACTACCACTAAGGGAAGTTTATTGAGTGGGGGGGAATTTTCTCCTCTCCTTTTGGAGGGTCATAGCAGGCAGAAATTTTTCCAAGAGGATAGGATATCTATAATTGATTGTCTCCTCCCCGAAAGCTAAGGTTTCCCTACGTTATATGTCCTCAACTTTGGTAGAGGTTGAAGGGCTAGGGTTGGCTGATGATTGCAGGCAATTACCAACATTACTGCCAGAATCAGTCCAACCACAGGTGGTCCATAGTCAGCTTGGAGTGGGAAAATCTAGGGTTGCCTCACCAGTCGCTTCTAAATCGGCGGTGGGGCTTTCCCTTGGACCTACCATGGAGACCAATCTTCCCGGAAATGCCTGACTTGTATCTAGGGGCCACCCTAATCTTCTGGTTGCTAGTTGGAATATCTCTGGTTGGAAGGCTCGTAAATTGGACTTTGATTTTCTCAATTTTCTAAGCACATATGATATCATATTTCTACAAGAAACCTGGTCCCTAGATAAAATAGTTTGTAGGGGCTTTGAGGTATACTGTCTGGGGCCTCTTCCCTCTATGTATCAAGGAAGACCTAGCGGTGGCTTTGCCATACTAGTCTCTGTCTCTCTTAATGCTAAAGTAAAGATGGTTGAGGCTTATGGCTCTAATTTTGCTATTTACCATTGTTTACTCCCTTCTGGTAGGGAACTATTATTGGGTAATGTGTATATTCCTCCTATATCCTCGTCATACTATCCCTACGAGATATGGTTTGAAATAACGAAATCGATTCCAATTGCTTTAAACAATTTCCCTATAGCTCCTTTGGTGATTTGAGGAGACTTCAACACTAGAACTGGAAATCCAGCATAGTCTCAAGTAGTGTCTCCCTTAGATGAGTTGTCAGGAGCGAGTTGTTTTTCCGGTAGGCACTCCTTAGAACAGGTGGTTGGCCCTGGAGCCAGTTGTATGCATGAACTGTTAGCAAATTTTGATCTGGTAATTTTAAATAGTCAGGTAGCAGGGGATTTGGAGGGGAACTTTACCTTTCACTCGCCACAGGGATCTAGCGTAATAGATTACTTTCTGACCTCTGAAAGTTTTCTCTCCAATATTTATGAACTATGTGTGGTCCCTAGGTATGAGACCAACCATTTTCCATTAATATTAAAAATATGCATTTCTAATGCTGGAGGGTTGACCCCTAAAATTCCAGCTGTTGCTGATCCCCCCGCAGAGCACAAATGGCTGAGAGACAAAAGAATGGAGTATCAAAAGGAGCGGTGATCCCAGTTATTGAGTGCAGCTGTTCGTAAAGACTCCAAGCTTTTGGGGGGTCTTATTCATCAAGCATACCCAGGTGGCCGCGACACTAGAGTCCCTACCTTGCCTCCAGAAGTATGGAAAAATTTCTATGGGGTCTTATTTTCTCAGCCTCTCTCTGACTAACTTACAATATAAGAATGCATGTGAAAGATAGATTTCAGCCCTGGCAACCAGTGACCCCCGAAGAGATTCTGTTACTTATTTCCCAGGTTAAATCTGGTAAGGCACCAGGTGATTACTTTGTTCTGCCAGATTTGCTGAAGAGCGCCCCAGAGTGGTGGGCTTGCGTGCTGGCATCTTTATTTACTTTAATTAATGAGACTGGGGATATACCAAGGTCATGATTAAATAGTATTGTCATCACTTTTTATAAAAAGGGTGATCCTTTGTCCCCTGAAAACTATAGGCCGATAAGCTTAAATGTCATTGGGAAATTGTACTCAAGATTTCTTTTGGGCAAGCTGCAGACCTGGCTCGAGGAATGTAATATAATCGAACCAGAACAAGCTGGCTTTCAAAAGGGAAGATCCACCACAGATCAGGCATTTGTTCTTTCTATGCTTTTGAACAAATATGTTGCACGTCAAGAGAAATTTTACCTCTGCTTTGTGGACCTTCAGAAGGCCTTTGACTCTGTCCACAGGGAGCGGCTTTGGCTCGAACTAAGTAAGCTCTCGCTGAATCCCAGGCTTTTGTTTTTGTTGGTCAAATTGCATACTGATAATACGCTCCAAGTAAGATTTGATTCTTCTCAGATGCCCTTTAAGAAAGTGCCAGTTTTACGAGGGGTAAGGCAGGGATGTATACAGGCTCTAGCCTTATTTAACATTTATTTAAATGATGTGGTTTCTTTCATGAAGGAGGTGGATACACATGCGCCTTTGACTGGCGATCGGAGAATTCCTACTCTCTTCTATGCGAACGACACCGTTCTAATGTCCCAAACCATGGTGGGTCTTAGACACTCAATGCAATTATTTGGGGAATATTGCAATCGAGAATCCCTATCCATCAATTTTACTAAAACTAAGGTAATGACAGTGGGAACACGGACGCCTCGGAAAGTCCACCGTTAGACTATAGGGGGAAATTTGATTGAGCGGGAGTTATCTAGGAGTGCTTTTTTCCTCTTCTCTCAGCTGGAATTGTCACTTTGAGGCGGTAAAACAACTGGCTAAAAGAACGTCGGCTTCTATAGTGAATTATTACTATGGTCCTGGAGGCAAGTTAGTCTCCACAGCCTTGTGCCTCTTTAGGGCTAAGGTGATAAATCAGGCCCTATACGCATTTCCAGTCTGGGGTATTCATTACTTGGATAAATTGGAAACTATTCAGAATGGATTTTTGTGTCCAATATTGGGGGTCCCAAAAGAGACCCCTCAGGTGATCTTAAGAGCTGAGACATCGAGCCCTCCAATAAAATCTGTTGCCCTTCAGGAACTGTTAAAGTACTGGGTGAGGGTCTCGCTGTTTCCTGCTCATGATAACTCATTATTGAGTTTGGCTCTGGACTGTTATTTATTTAGCTCTTGGGTTAAAATGTTGGAATTGGAGGTTCGAAAATTGGGGTTTTCTGTTCCTACCCTAAAACATATTGGCCTTAAGGGTACTTTGTCCTGTCTAAAAAGCCTCTTCTTTAGTCTAAAATGATCTTTTGTTGGCCCAGAAGGTTGCTCCCGATTTTATTCCATTCAATGGGGCCAAGGCCGTATAGGGCTTTATAGATCATTACTAGGACCTTGTTCCTGGCCCGGAGGCTGCAGCTGGTGCAGAATGCGGCGGCCCGTCTTCTTACGGGGACGGGTCGCTGGGAGCACATTACACCGGTGCTCCGAGCGCTGCACTGGCTGCCGATAGTGTGCCGGGCCAGGTTCAAGGTCCTAGTAATGATCTATAAAGCCCTATACGGCCTTGGCCCCTCTTACCTTAGGGACCGCCTCGCCCTTCGCGCCCCGGAATGACTCCTGCGGTCTGCCGGGGGTGCCCTCCTGGAGGTCCCCCGTGTTAAGCGGGGGGCCACGATGGAGCGGGCATTCTCGGTGGTAGGGCCGCGGCTGTGGAACTCCCTTCCGGAGGAAGCTCGCCTGGCCCCAAGCCTTTT
>QEPC01007158.1:292492-310341 GCA_003113815.1 Sphenodon punctatus
GTCTGTAGTTTCCAGGATCACCTCTGGATCCCTTTTTAAATATTGGGGTTACATTTACCACCCTCCAGTCCTCAGGTACAGTGCCAGATGCCAACGTTAGGTTACAAATTACTACTAGTAGGCTTGCAATTTCACATTTGAGTTCCTTCAGAACTCGGGGGTGAATACCATCTGGCCCTGGTGATTTGTTAATATTAAGCTTGTTAATTTGCTCTAGAACCTCCTCCAGGGTCATGCTGATTTGTGACAGTTCATCCAGTACATCATCTACAAAGTAGGGTCCGACGTGGGTATCTCCCCAACATCCTCCACAGTGAAGACTGAAGCAAAGAACTTGTTTAGCTTCTCTTCAATGTCCTTGTCCTCCCTGAGTGCCCCTTTTATTCCCTGGTCATCTAATGGCCCAACCGACTCCCTGGCAGGCTTCTTGCCTCTGATATACTTGAAAAAGGTTTTATTATTTCTTTTTGCCTCTTTAGCAAGTCTCCTTTCAAATTCTTTATTGGCTTGCCTTATTAGCACCTTACAGTTACGTTGCTAGTGTTTATGCTCCTTTGTATTTTCCTCATTGGGGTTAGCTTTCCATTTCTTAAAGGATGTCTTTTCGGCACTAATAGCCTCCTTTGCGTCTCCATTTAGCCACAGTGGTAGACATTTAGTCCTCCTGCTACCTTTTTTAACTTGTGGGATGCATGTAATCTGGGCTTCCAAGATGGTGCTTTTCAACAGCCTCCATGCCTCTTGCAAACATGTAGTCCTTTAAACTGTGCCTTTTAGTTTCTTTCTAACTAGCTTCCTCATTTTGGCATAGTCTCCCTTTTTAAAGTTAAAAGCCAGTTTTGTACTTTTAATTAACTTTATCCTTCCAGCAACTATGTCAAATTTGATATTATGATTGCTATTGCCTAGTGGCTCAGCCACAGTTACTCCTTGCACTAGTTCCTGTGTGCCACTTGGGAGGAGCTACTTTAGATCTAGTCCTCTCATTGGTTCCAGAACCAATTGCTCTAAAAAGCAGTCATTTATGGCATCCAGAAATTTTACCTCCACATCCTGCCCCAAGGAGGCATTCACCCAGTCAATATTGGGGTAGTTGAAGTCACCCATTATTATTACATTCCCAGTTTTAGTAGCCTGTTTAATCTCTCTTAGCATTAGATAATCAGTCTCTCTATTCTGGTCAGACGGGCGATAGTATAGCCCCGCTGTATACTCTTCTGCTTGATACCTGGAATTTCAATCCATAGGGATTCGAGGGAACAGTTTGCATTCTGTAAATTTTTTATTCTACTTGCCTCAATGCTGTCCTTAACCTACAGAGCCACCCCACCACCAACACAATCTCCTCTGTCCTTTCGATATATCTTGTACCCTGGTATTACAGTGTCCCATTGGTTATCCTCATCCCACCAGGTCTCTGTGATGCCTATAATGTCTAGATCTTCATTTAGCGCTATAAACTCTAATTCTCCCATCTTACCTTTTAGACTTCTAGCATTAGCATATAGACACTTAAATATATTCTTTTTATTCTTCTTCTTAATGGGCACATCATAGGTAACTGAAACAGGCACTCTGGAATCATTATCTGTCCTCCCCTGCGTTCCAGCTAAAATTCCTTGCCATTTATCGTATCCTCAGTCTTAAGATACTCTACTTCCTCTAAAGTAACATCCTTTGGAAATGCCACAGTACGAACCGTGCACTCCACAGTGCCTGTTGGCTTTCCCTCAGGTTCTAGTTTAAAGACTGCTCTATCCCATTTTTAATTTTTAGCACCAGCAACCGGGTTTCATTCTGGTTAAGGTGGAGCCCATCCCGTTTGTATAGACTCTCCTTTCCACAGAAGGCTCCCCAGTTCCTAATAAAACTAAAGCCCTCCTCCTTGCACCAATGTCTCATCCACGCATTGAGACTCTGGAGCGCAGTCTGCCTCTGGGGTCCTGCGCGTGGAACGGGGAGCACTTCCGAGAATGCTACCCTGGAGGTTCTGGACTTCAGTCTACTACCTAGTAGCCTAAATTTGGCCTCCAGAATCTCCCTCTTACTTGGTGCCCACATGGACCACGACAACAGGTTCCTCCCCAGCACTCCCTAGGATTCTGTCTATGTCACTTGAGGTCCGCAACCTTCGCACCAGGCAGGCAAGTTACCATGCGATCCTCACGACCACCAGCAACCCAGTTGTTTACATTCCTAATAATCGAATCCCCAACTACCACAGCTGTCCTATTCCCACCCTTCTGGGCACACACCTCTGGAGAAGAGGATCTCCTCAGTGTAAGAGGATAATGCATCACCTGGAATGCAGGTCCCAGCTACAGGATCACTTCCCACCATTCCAGTCTGATGCTCTCCTTCCTGGAGACCTTGCCCCTCCAAAGCAGCACAGGGGCTGCCAGAGTGGAGGAGGAACCGTTTACTATGTCCCTGAAGGACTCCTCAATAAACCTCTCTTTCTGCCTCAGTTCCTCCAGCTCTGCCACTCTAGCCTCCAGAGACTGTACACATTCTCTAAGAGCTAGGAGCTCTTTGCACTGGGTGCATACATACGACCTCTCACCAACAGGAAGATAGTCATACATGTGACACTCAGTGCAAAAGACTGGATAACCCCCATCCCACTGCTGGACTGCTGTCTGCATCTTATTTAGCGGGATCGTTAGGCTTAGCACTATTTATGCGATTATGTACGATGGGACGTGGGTTAACTGTCCTACACAAGTGCACTCACCTCACCAGGGGTCCCACCCACGGCTCCTTCCCACGGTGAACTCCCTGGCAAACTCCCCTGTTTGCTATTCCTCTATCTTCCAGTTGAAGGAACACTGTCGACTCAATGTAGAACTCAAATTTAGGGGTTTTGTGGTGCTGCAAAGGGAGTGGTGAATGTGGGGCCATGTCCTCCTTCCCTCATCCTGTTGGTAGGACTAACAGCAGTGAGTTATTACACACCATAATGTGGGCTATCACATCATGATGCTCCCCTTTTATCTTTATGCTGAGCAACTCTGAGATTCAGTATCTCCCAGTGCTCCCTCACTAACACAGTGCAGTGTTAGGAATAGCCCATGTGGCTCTCCCCTCAGTCTGACCATCATTGATACTTCTGGAGTACCATGTTGAACTGTTGAACATTTAATCACTGCACTGCTTTTCCTGTATAGACCAGTTCCATATTGTCTGGCAATGGTTACTAGCAGACGTGCACCAATGGCCTATGTGAAATGGGTTTCAGTCCAATCCCCACCACTATTGGTTCCCTTTTTGCTGTCCTGGAAAGGAGGTCAAAGGCTGGACAGACCTTGAAACTGAACTTGATAAAACTAGCCTCTTGCAGGCTGGTTTCTCTGGTCTTTGCTGTAAGACCAGAGCCAAGCGGGCATGGAAGAAGCCTGCACTTCTGCTGTCTGTACTACACTTCTTCAGTGGATAGGGAAAGTCGGGCTCCAGAGAAACGAGTGTTTTATCTAACACACTAGAATCCACCGGCATCCTGAGGTTTCTAGGTGCATTTGGTGTCCGTTCATTCTTTAGCAACCGCTCTCTGATGGGATTGGCCTGACACTTCTACTACATGCCTCCCAACAGTCCCTCTTTGAGTGCTGAATCCCACTGCCCCTCTTTCAGATGAGAGACACAAAAAGACCAGAAACAGCACCTCTTTTCTGGTAGTCTCTCGGGAAAAGCACTTGACAGGACAATGGGAAGGTGATGGAATGACAGGAAATTAAGTAGAATGATAACCAGGAACGTTTATTTTTATGCACTTAGAATATTGGGAGGTACTAGTGAGCACGCTGAAGCACACAAGCCAAGCAGGTGGGGTTTGTCCCTCTTTGGCCAATTGAAACGTTGGGAGGTATGCTTCTGAAGCCTCACCTGCACTAGGGAATTGAGCAAAGGGTCTCCCTGCTGTAAACATCCAGGCGTGGCTATCTGACAAATGTTCCGGATTTTTCCCCCCAAAACTAATTTTCTGCTATAGAAAGAAACTACATGACAGATGCCATCTCTAGAACCCTTTTCTGGTGGGACCAGCCTCTTCTGAAGAGTGAATCTCAAATCACCCAGTTCTTGGCTTTCCCAGAGTGCTCCACCCAGACCTTATTATTGCAAAGGGTCACTTTGGTGGCGAGTTAGAACTGAAATGCCTAATTGAGGGAAAGCTAATAGGGTGGCAAAAATAAAATGGGATGGGACTGAGATGCTAACACTCCAGTCTCAGATCCTGTAGCTACCTGCAGGAGGAGACCTTTATCAAGGGGTGTGAATGAACTGGCAGCATCAATAGACAGGCTGGGAGTATAGAATCCTGGGCACATTGGCACCGAATGCTGCTTGTGTGGGAATTGTGTGAGGAGGGCTGGGAGAGTGCAGCTACGCTCGTTTGTCTGGCTGCTCCTACCTGACTGTTAACTGCCCTCCGTACCATGTAATGGAATAAGAGTGGCTGCACGAAACCTTAGTGTGTGGTAACTTTTACCATATGCTACCCCAAAAGCATGGTATTACCCCCCATTTAAAAGTTAGCGCACACTATTTTGTGTGGCTTTTCCTATTCCATAACATTGTGTGGGTGTTAGTTAATTCCCACTGAGCAGCCACTCACACAGGCTTACCCTAAGGGTAAACTACCTGGGGATAAGGTTTGTTTTGTGCAAACATGTCCCTTCCTCGTACTGAGAGAGAGAGAGAGACTGGATGTACATTTCCCCCAACCCTGAGTCTAAGGGCACAAGCTGACTACAACACAGGGTGTATTTAGACAAGTGCTTCCCCGCCCCACTCACCACACATGTTGCCAGGTCACATTGGCGCCCTATGCAGCCCAGCAACATGCATGACGGAAAGAAGTGTTCAGATGCCCGAGGCAAAATCAGTTGATAAGAAGTGGGCGGAGAGTCTTACCCAACCTCAAAATTTGAGTCAAGTAGGGAAATGACATCTACCCCTCCAGTTGGGAGTTATGAAACTTTTAAGTTGGAACATAGCTGGTTGGCGGCACAGTATTAAGAATCCAGACTTTTTACCTTTTTATTAAAAAATCAGATATAATACTTTTTCAGGAAACCTGGATCTTGGAGCCCTTTGAGGTACATGGTTTCAGATCTTCTTGTATAAAAGCAAGCCCTCAGTAAGGAGGGGTAGACCTAGCGGGGGCTTGGCACTCCTGGTAAATGAGAGTAAGGGAAAGGAAATATTTTTGGTTTCGTCATTTCTAGCATTTTTTGCCATTTGGAAAGTTACTTTACATCCAAATTTGGAACTACTGATAATTTCCGCTTACATACCACAAAATGCTTCCCCCAATTATGATGCTGAAATCTGGAAAGTTATGAACAAATATGTACAAGATGCAATAGAGAAATATCCACAGGCAGCAATTCTATTTGGGGGGGGGACTAGATTAGGAAACCCAAGTGGAAATAGGAGCGGAGATTCTCCTAGCTTCTTGACGGTCCCTCCGCTCAATAATACCAGGTCCTCAAGAGATGTGAAAATTTGCAATAGGGCTCCTAGATTACAAAAGTTTATAGTAAAGTGGAACCTGACAATTCTAAATGGTGCTATTGATGGAAATCTGGAAGGAAATTTCACCTTTCATTCCCCCCTGGGATCTAGTGTTCTAGATTATATACTAATCTCAGATTCTTTATTATTTGGTGTGGTAGAACTGCAGGTAATCCCTCACCATATGACGGAACATTTGCCATTAGTTCTAACCTTTTTTAACTCGGTCAGAGTTAGGGCGGAGCCTGTGAGTGTCTATGGAAACACTCCACCTATGGTTAGGGAGGACCGGGTTGGAAGCAGGGTTCGGAAAAAATGGTCCCCCAAGGTGGAGTTGGCCTTTGCAGACCTGATTAAATCCGAGTTAATGTCTGATCTTTGTTCATCGTTTTTTTGTTCCTTGACAAATAAAATATTTATTTTCGAGGAAATTGTAAGTGTAATAACCCCGTTGCTATCTGAGGTTAAAAGTAGAAAGAAGGGTCTTGGTTTGACTGGGAATGCTGTAATTTAAGGGCTAAGCTGCGGAAATTGTCTCGGAAGGTGACAAATCATTCCTCTAGAGAGTCTAGAGAATGTCTTCAAGTTTGCAGACGGCACTATAAGTCTATTCTTTCAGCCAAACAGTTGGCTGCTCAAACACAAGAGTGGAATGATTTGGTCTCCGCTGTTAGGTCAAATAACTCTAGGCGATTTTGGAATCTAATAAAAAAAGCAAAAATAGGGGAAAAGGCACAGAGTCTTCCCAGCTTATCGGCTAAAGTGTGGGAAGACCATTTTAGGTCTTTGTTCTCAAGATCAACAAATCCTGATATGAGGAGGTGGGTCCTAACTTCAGAACTTCTCCAAGAATGGCCCCCTGTCAGCCAGCATGATCTCATTGAGCTGATTGGCGGCCTTAAGAATAGTAAAGCTCCAAGGGGGGATTTCATCCCCCCATAATTATTGAAGGCAAAGCCTGAGTGTTGGGCTTCTATATTAGCTCCCTTATTTACCCAGATTAATAACACTGGAGTTATCCCGAAAGCCAGCAGTATTACAATTCCGTTCTTTAAGAAAGGTGATCCTGAGAACCTGCAAAATTATAGGCCTATAAGCCTCCTTTGTGTAATCTCAAAAATTTATTCCAAATACTTATTGGGCAAACTGGCACAGTGGATGGTTGAACGTAATATTTTGGGTTTGGAACAAGCAGGCTTTAGAGAGGGGCAGTCAACATCAGATCAAGTTTTTATTGTTTCCCAGTTGATTCATAAATATACAAATCTAAGTAGGAAATCCTCTCTATACCTGAGCTTTATTGATCTCCAGACAGCGTTCGACTCAATTAACAGGGATAGACTGGGGGGGGAAACTGAGTGCCTCCTCAATTGATCGACGTCTCTTATATTTAATAATTCAGCTGTATACAAGCAATTCCCTTCAAGTCCGGTATTCTCAAGATCTGAAACTTACAAAGTCTATAAGGGTAGATATAGGAGTTCATCAGGGGTGTATTCTGGCCCCTGTACTATTTAACCTATTCCTGAACGATGTAATCCAGAGTATGAAAAAAGAAAGATACCATCCGCCTAGGTTAGGCAGGAGGCACTCCCTATTCTCTTGTATGCAGACGACACAATATTAGTATCAACCACGCAGGTTGGTTTAAGGTCAATGGAGGGTTTTGCATCTTATTGTTCCCAGGAGGGCCTATTAATAAACTACTCAAAGACTAAAATATTGGTTGCAGGATCAACAAAGAGGAAGCATAGGTGAGTAATGAACCAGCAGGAGATTGAACAAGTCCCCACTTTCAAATACTTGGGAGTGACCATAGTGACTTCTAGAAGCTGGAAACCTCATTATGAGGCAGTTTTTCAGCAGGCCCGACGTGAAGCCCAAGTGATTATAGGTTATTTCTCAAAAGGTGGGAAATTAGTTGAACTGGCTCTTCATTTATTCAGGGCCAAAATTGTCCCAAAGATCATATATGCCTTTCCAATATGGGGAATTAAATTCCTGGGACAACTTGATAGGCTGCAGAACAAGTTCCTACAAGCTATCTTAGGTGTTCCTAAATGTACTCCCCGGGCACTGCTAAGGGCGGAAACGTTTTCTCGTTCTTTAAAAACTCAGGCAGTAGTTACAATATTGCTTTACTGGCTGAAGCTATCCGTCCCAAGTAGAGGGAGCAGTTCATTAGTATGGGAGACATGGAAGAATGAACCTTTTGAAAAGTGGGGTTTGGTCATACAAGATTTGCTCCATAACCTAGGACTCTCTAAGGAGTATTTAGATCGGATGGATTACAAAAGGGTGTGAAATTTAATAAAGAATCGCGTCCTGGATCAGGAGTTTCAACAGGAGGAGTCTTTAGTAAGGGACCAGAAGGTAGTCCCTAATTTTCTTAGTATTTCTCCCTTTAAAAAAAAGATCCATATTATCTGATGTATTGGACAAATTGGCAGAGGAGGCAGGCCCTGACGCTATTTCGCCTAAGGGTATTTCACTCGGCAGTCCTTGAGGGTAGGTACCGGGGGATTCCTCGTAGTGAGCGAATCTGTCAATGTTGCAAATTAGGAGCAACAGATTCGCTCCCTCATGTTATCTTATGTTAGATGGAGAGTGATGTATTTAAGTAATTATGCTCTCCATTGTCCATCTTGGCAGTATGATAGGATACTTTTAACATTGTTCAGTGGCATTGACTCAGAATGATCTGTTCAATAGTCAGTTTTTTTGTCTCCAGGTTTTGCGGATTAAAAACCATTCAATTGACTATACACAATTAATTTGCTAAGCCGAGAAGTTCTGGCTTTTTTCCTCTACCAGCTGTTCCATTCTTCTCCCATTACTCTTCTGTTGGACTGGATCATGGTACACTATGATTGTAATATTGTTTCAAGTAGGGACTTAACTTAAGGATATAATTTGAACTATTTAAATTTGTTTGTTAAAGTGATTTCAATATGGATATTGTTAATTGTATTGTATGGTATTGATTTTGATCCTGTGTTGGATTTTGTAATAGAAATTGTAAAGGCCTCGGCCACAATAAACTTATTTGATTTGACATGTGGGGAGGTGCTTGTTAAAAAACACGCACGCAGGAGAGTCACAGGTTCTGAACCTGGAGCAGATCAACTCCAAATGATATTCTCAAGCTTCCAGATACTTTAGTCATAAGTGCAGGGTAGCTCTCAAAGGCAGCTGTCAGAATCGCCCCTTTTGACTCCTACAGTCAGCATTAGATCTGCTGATAAGAGTAGTGTCCAAATAAGATTTTCCCACCTTTTCCTTCTGATAGCCTGCCTCAAAAGTGGTGGTGTTGTTTTTTAAAAAGCATCCTCAGAATCACAAAGGTTTTAATGAATAATACATTCCAGGTTTCTTTTATTTGTTCTCCTGTTTCTGAGCCTCTCCACACTTGACTAGGAGCTACTGACCGCACAGCAAAGCAGCAACTTTTGCATGAAACACAGTTCTGTAGCAGCAGGAGACGGCAAGGCACTAACAAGGCAGTTTGCCTGGAATAGAGCAAATTGCCTCTCTGCTTCTGTTTCTGGGGATCCAACCTCAGGTCTTGTCATCACAAAAAACTAGCAAATGGGGCATTTGCCCACTCGGGGCCAGCTATATGATTAGTACTTCATTGGATGCATTCACACAACATGCGTTCCCTTACAAACTCGTTTCCAGTTCGCACGGCATCGTGGGGGTTTTAGCGGCCGGTAGCTGGGATGGTGGGGGAGTTGGAGTTCCTGGAGTGGTTCCGCTCCTATTCAGAGAACGAGAAGCACTGGTAGGCGCACCGCGCCTTTATCCTGCGCAACCTGCCCACAGGGAACGATGAACCTGCGTGCTGCATTGACCAACTACTTGCGCTCTCCATGGTCTGGGCCAATCACCTCTTCATGGGCTGCAGTTACAACAAAGATCTTTTCAAAAAGGTAATAGAAATAGCTGAGGGGAGAGAAGCTGAAGATATGCCTCCGTTTACTACACAAGATGAGTTCATTAAAAAGCATCAACGTTAGTGCACAAGAGCCCAAATTTTCACTGGCTATAACATCAGTTGAAATGGATGACTCATTTTTTACTTCTGAAAGAAGACTCCCCATACTGGGTGGGGAGGACTGTACCGTGCATTCCTTCTGAAAGAAGTCTCCCCATACTGGACATTTGGGAAACAATCACTTCAGGACCACATTTAAGACACGGAGCCATTATTACAGTAGATGTACATTTGTGTAAACAAATTTACACCACACTGCTTCAGAAATCAGAGAGAGATAATGAGGCCTTTTATTTTTGCCCCTTTTCATTAAAGACATTGAAGAGGAATAACTGCCAGAAAAGATGAGGAAGGGGCCAAGGGAGTTGTAGGATCCCCTTTTTAGTATGTGTGCAGTCACTTTTTTTTTACTGGCCTTACAAATCCACTTGTTTGCTTGCCTGTGGTGAATATCCTTTGAGCTGGCAAGTGGATTTTTACAGCCCTGCGTTAATTATATGCTGGGAATATATCTCCCCAGTAGCACAGATCCCGACTGGACAAGTGGCCAGGTTCACTGTCCATCCTCCTCTCTACCCTTGTCACTTTTGAGAGTGAGAGGTGTACTTCAGTGCTGTTTTTAGCATTTACTACTTGCTGTTGCTAATACTGTGTATCATGATTTTTGGTGGTAAATGGTGTTTTTAATACTCCAGTTCCTAAACTTGTGTAAATACTTGCAAATCTCTGCTTTCACTTTAATTAAGAAATAAAATGTCTAGCCCTTACAAACTCACCACTTGTTCCTTGATCTGTGTTTGACTTGTCCCAAGGGATCATCAAGAAGTAAGGATTGAACTCCAAGACCTCTTTCTTGTATTAATTATTATAATAATTATTATATTATTATTACAAATTAAGCAGTTGCCTGTGGCCTTTTGATGTTTTAACCCATTCATACTTCAACTGCCCCTTCATTACAGGCATGCCAAGAAGGGTCTCTTCCATCAGTCACTGAGCAGGGGAATTCTGGCTCTCCAGTCACTCCCTCACTCACCAGCTAGCACTTACTGAATGAACTGCGTGGAGTAGGGTTTCTGTGCCACTGAATGAACACGCACGCACGCACGCACACACACACACACCACAATAAAGCACGAGGTTAGTCTGGAGAAGGTACTCGTAAACACAGCTGTTCATCGAGTGCACAGACATGGATCATACCACTTCAAAGGCAGGGGTGGGCAGCTACAGGTAGTCCCCCTCCCTTCCAGTTCTGATGGTCGAAGAAACATCTATTTAGTGGGTCTCAGCGCAAAACTCATCTGCAAATGAATTTGAAAGTGAAGCAGACAGGAGGCACTGAGCTGCCTTGGGCAGACTGGAAGCAGGGAAATCAGTGCTAGCTGGCGTGGACCCATTCAGGGAGCTGGCTTAGCAGGTGCCCTGATTTTCCAGGTCTCAGTCTTAACAATCTAAAGCCAGAGCATTAAAGAGGGCAAGAGAAGACCCTGCTAGGAGTACAAGGGGGCACAGGCTCACTGCCATGGCTACAAAACCCCTCAGGTAGGTGACTCTATTTCTCATTCTCTGTTAATCTTCCTGCTAGGTTGTTTGATTGCATTGTTTCCCTTTCAAGGAGAAAGGCAGCGAGGGCTGCGCTGAAAACCTCCAGGATTCACCTGTCGGAGCTAGCAGTAGCAGCAGTTCTTTGCCAGAGCCTGTACGTGAGCAGCTGTGCATAATGAGGGGAGAGGGGAAATTGCTCCACACTATCACTGAAGCGGTGGGTGGGAAAAAGACAAGTTTTCTACTGGCACATAACATCCCTGAGAGACCATGCATGGCAGGTGGAGATTTCCACCCCTGCTCAGTTCCCCTTTCCTCCCAAACGCTGTCTGTAGTGAGTTTAAGAGTCAAGAGAAATGGAAATGAGATTTACAATGTTTTGGGAAGGAGCTGGGGAAATTAGGAGCGTATATCAGAGGAGGAATTGGTGGGAAATTGTAAGAGAGTGGAGGAAGGAGAGGAATTCCCATCCCCTCCTCTAAACCCTCTGTTCCCTTCCGTGCTTCTAAACTGGCAGTAACTTCCAAGTTAGTGGGGTGTGTTTCATCTTTCTCAGACTGTGGATTCTCTGCCGCTTGCATTATCACTTGCTAAAATATATGATGATGCTCTCCCCAGCCTGCAGACGTCTGAGGACTGACTTCCCTCTAGGAATTACTGGGCATAGCCCCTTTATTGCTCACCACAGCCAGTTTGTAGCTGAAAAAGAAACACACACCCGAGGGTAATTTGTTTAAAAATATATTCTGTGCTATTGCTACAGCTTACAGTAGCTTGGAAACTCATTTATTACCCGTGGCCAGATTCTGACTTGATCCCAATTTTGCAGTGGTGTAATGCCATTCATTTTATGACCTTTGTACCAATGTAAGATCAGAATTTGGTCTTTAATTCTTTTCATACTGGATTTTGTTTTTCTTCAAGAAAATAATAAACCTTAAACGTGAGCATTTCTTTACATTTTAGAACAAGAAGCTTGTATTATTGATTTGTTACAAAATGATGTAACTCTGAGGCAACTCTCAGCATGCTTTAATTTTCTCATGAATCGCTTTTCTTTATATTCCAGCAAATACAAGAAATGCTGGGATGGTGGTGAGTGAAAGGCAAAGAGAGAGAAACGTTTTGAGAGGGGTGGAATTTTTGTATGCTCATTTGTTTCATTTATGCATTGCATGAGAGAGCCTGCTGCGTGGAGCTGGACCCTGCTGCTTTGGCTGATGTGTGTGGTGGAGAGTGTGTGTATTATTCAAATTTGTGTTCTTCCCTGGGAGGAAATTCCAGAATGGTTCCTCTGGAGGGCGTGATATGGTGGAGAAAAGCACAGAGGATGTTACTAGATAATTGCATGCTTTCTTCCCTTAAAATATTGCAGTATTCTTTATGAATGGTCCCCCAATGCTCTAGCTGCCAGTACTGATACTACGGGGCTAGAGGCCATGACGGCATTATTTAACTTTTTGAAAGGGGTGCATTTATAGATATCTGTCTAAGGAGCTGGGGGATTGCCCAGTGGAAAAATGGGAGCATTCTGGAGGCAACTTTCATCATTTGTAATATAACGCCACCAGAAAAACCCACACCTTTAATTAAACGTGAACTTACAGCATCCAAAATCGTCTTTAGAAAAACACCATGCGTTTTAGAAAAACACCACAAAATACAGGCGTGTCTGAGAGAGCTTTCTATAGTCCAAGCTAAGGTCCCATTTTACAATAAAGAACAGACTTTCAGAAGTGCTTAAGGGACTTAGGAGCATAAGCCCCTTAAGAAGTCTCCTGTAGGATGAAGCTAAAACCCCAAAACTGATACAATCCTTTCCATCCATCATGTTTGCTCATCTGGTTACTGAGCACAAAATCATTAATATCATACTCTCTCTTAGCCAAAGTCTGTGATGAATGGGGCGACTGACCTTCCCCCTTATTTGGATCCCTGCCAGGGGTCATCCCCATCACTACCATGTGATCTGGGGCCACAAACGCTTTATGACTGTGGCTATGAGTGCATTCACTTTCTGGATTTATATAATACGTGTGTTTTGTAATTTGTGAGAGCACCTCTTTAAAATATTGAAATAGTGACACTCTGCCCCAGTACCTCAGCCAAAGCTAGTGGATAGCGTTTCTGCTAGAAAAGTGGGTGAGTCTAAATCCAGGCTGATGCCTGTATGTGTTAAGCTTTTCTGAAGCGATGAGGAGTTACAAGCCAAAAGTCAATGGGTCAAATCTGTAGCCCTGTCATTTTCCAAATGCTTCTTCTAATTTTTGCCCTAGAATGCTCAGAAAGACTCTCTGTTTGGGCAAACGTGAAATTTCAAGCGAATTAGTTTGTTTTAGCAAAGCTTGCTTTGTTGTGTAATTGAGGCTTTATAGCTCTGGCAGGGTTGATGCCATGTCATAAGTCACCTTTGCTCTTCTATAACTCCCTGGCATTTGAGGGGTCCCAAAAATGCTTTGCAAGGTGAGAAGCTAAATCTTTTATGACTTGATTTCCACTGGTGCATCCCGACACTTTTAGCCCCACCTGCTGCTGAGGTGACCCAGGACTGTGGGAGGAAAATCTTTGCTCTCTTGATGGGGTAGCAACTCTTCCCAGTCTGCAGTGGTTGCTTTGGGTAGCTGGGTCCAAACCATGCCTGCTAGAACTGCTCCTTGGGGACTTCCTGGAACTGACTCACTCTGTCTGGGCCATTGTGTAAGGCCACAAATGTCCTGAGAGGACATGCCCCTTTTTGGTGCTCAGGGTACCAAACTGAGTTCTCATAACTAAGAAGTTATGAAAGATTTGAACTTTTGAGCCCCAGGTTTAGTCCCAAATTAAAAGGCCACTTCAGATTTGAAGGCAGGTGAGTCTTATTGGACTTTATCTCTCAGTGCAACACTGGGGTTGGGTGGGGAAGAAATTGCTGTGGGAGCTGATACCTTCTCTTTTGTGCAATCTTTGAATTGTCAGTTGGATTCTCCGGGAGGGAATCTGCTCCATCCTCAGTGCCCCTTGCTGAATGCTCCCTGGAGGAATAGTGCTTGCTTATGGAGCTCCTACCCAGCTACTGAGGAGAGCCGCTTCCTTCATTTCAGTGCAGAGAAATCCATTCTGCTCCCTGTGGGGGTGGTTAAAAGTGGCGAGTGTCTCTCTCTCTAAAAGGGAAACCTCCTGCATGATGCTGTGTGCTCCTAGTTCCTTTGACTTCACTGTAAGTTGAGGTGCTCAGCACCTCTCAGGATCAGACCCGTAGGTTTATGGAGAAGCTCATGGTAGAACTAAGTGGGGGGTGGGGGGAGGCGTCATTATCGCATCCTGCACATCCGAGAACTAATGGGCATGAAATGGTTTGACTCTGACAGCATTTTCCCCAGCTAACCTACATATCCGACACAGCTTTCCTAATGGGAATTGGGGAGTGGAGAGGGTGGTTGCTATGGTTACTCTTTGGTCATTAACTCCACCAGGAACCTGGCAGGGTTTCTGGGTCTCATCTGCGGGATTCGCGTCTGATCCATTAAAGTTTTCATGCTGTAATTAAGTAGATAGAGAGGTCTCTCCTGCTGACATGGCACCTGGGTGAGTCAGTGGCAAGAACCTCTGCCTTTTCCTTGAGTAGGGAAGATGTTCGCAAGCTGTTAGCAGGAAAGGAAGAGAGACTCTGCCCCATGCAGAGAACCTGCCCACAGCCAAGCCTCAGGGGAGAAACTCCCTTTGTACTTTCTCTGTGGGGACCAGTAATCTGGGGGGGGTTGTGAGAGAGATCCCATTGAGATTCACTATTGCAGTGCCTGAAATCCAGTGCTAGCTTCGGCTGGGGACCCTGGTTCAGAGAAAACTATGACTGTTTGGGGAAGTCTGGGGTGCACAGCAAACCCCTTGGCAGGGCACCTTGTTGGAGCTGGCAGAGCTGCTGCCACTTTTAGAGTAGATTGTGTAGGGGTATGGGAGGGGGGAGGGGCGCTCCAGCTGACAGGCTTGACCAGGAAATGGAGACTGGATGTTTCCACCCTGCCAGGTTTCCTTCTACAAACTGGGAATTGAAGGGATTGATCTTCCCTACGTGGAAGTTGCTTCTCTTCCCTTATTTCTATGTACAAATCTCTGTCTCCCTAAGAGACTGGCCAGCTCTGGGATTAGTAGTTAATGGCTTATGGAGCCTTTCACCTCTAGGGAGATTATTTAAAATGGCCGATGGCTATTACTCTCTGGAATGTGTTTGGTAACCTGTGTAAAATGAGTTTAATGGCCTCTGCTCCATTCCCACAGTGACAGACATATCCCTGCCAGAGAAGCCCCTCCCTGATGGGTAATGCACTGCTAGCTGGCCTCCATGGCTGCAGAGAGACCCTAGAGAATGAACGCCTCCCCTTCTTGCAGCTCAGAGAGCTCTTCTGTGGCTAGATTGAGGGGCCTACAGAGGCCAGGAGAGGAAAGAGGGGGCTGCAGCTGCCTGTGCTGTGGGTAAATTGAACACATGGGGTTCCCCTGTTGTGAACTAAACTCACAATATGTTAGAAACTTTAAAAACAAGCTAAAGCTCTTCTAGAGCCTCTAAGCTTATTATTTATTTGAATGTATATGCCGCCTTCCCCAGAGGCTCAGGGTGGCTTACAATACATAAAAACATTTAAAACGAATAAACCATAAACCCCACCTAATGCCCCCTACCCCAGAACCACCCACCACCTCGCCCCAACCCCCTTTCCCTGCCCACTGAATGCCTTTTCAAATACAAAGGTCTTGCACCACCTCTAGGAGATGCTCAGGCCTGCTCTCAAATGAAACACCCGGGGAAGGGAGTTCCGCAGCATCGGGGCAGCAACCAAGAATGCCCCCCTGTGAGCCCGCGGCATATGAGCAAAGCTAACAGACGGTCCCCACAGGGAGGCACTCCTGGCTGATTGCAGGGACTGCAATGAGGCCCAGAAGGACAGACACTCTCTCAGATATGTGGGTCCCAGATCACTTAGGGCTTTAAAGGTCAAAACCAGCACCTTGGATTGTGCCCAGAAAGCTCTAGGGAGCCAGTGCAGACTTCGGAGCACTGGTGCAATGTGTTCTCAGTGATTCATCCCCAACAGCGGGTGAGCTGCCGTGTTCCGCACCAGCTGCAGCTTTAAAACAGCCAGCCCCACACAGACCAGGTTGCAGTAGTCTAGCCTCAAGGTGATGAAAGTATGGATGATGGTGGCCAGATCTGAATCAGAAAGAAAAGGCAGCAGTCTCCTCACCAATGGAGTTGGTGAAAAGTACTCCTTGCCACTGCCACAACCTGACAATCCAGGCGCAGCAAGGGGTCCAAAAGCACTCTAAAACTGCCATCCTGATTGACCAGAGGGGGGCCAGAGTCTGTCAATAACAGGAGTCCCATTCCCCCCCAGGCCACAAGACCAGCCAACTATCATCACCTCAGTCTTGTCTGGATTCAGCCTTAGTCGGCTCACCCTCATCCAGTCCCTGACAGCAGCCAGGCATCAGGTAAGCACCAAGACTGCAGGTCCTAGGTCAGATGAAAAAGAGAGGCAGCTGGTTGTTATCAGCATACTGTTGGCACTTGACCCCAAACCTCCCCATGACCTCACCCAGCGGCCTCATCTACACGTGGAACAGGAGAGAAGACAGAACCAAACCCTGTGGGAGCCCATAGAGGAGGTCCCAAGAGGATGATGAGCAAATGCTCGTCACCACTCTGGGACCTCCCCACCAGGAAGGGCGGAATTATTAAAGAGTGGCCCTGTGCACCCCCACCAGATTCCCACAGTCACATCAACAACAGCTTGTGATCAACTGTATCAAAGGCCACCGAAAGATCTACCAGGATCAACAGGATAGAATTTCCCATGTCAATCTCCAGGCACAGATCACCAAGGCCACAAGCCAAGCCTCTGGGCCATCCCCACAATGGGTGATTTCAGACGTTACGGGCGGGCGGTTCACCACAGTGAACCCCCAGTGGGGGCGAACAAAACAACCACGGCCCGGGGCGAATAAAAGCCCCAAACAGACGTGACGGGACCGGGACCACAACTGGGAACCGGGCCGAACCACCACGGACCGGGGCAGCGCAACAGACGTGACGCCGATCCCCGGCCATGGTCAAAACACCCAGAAGGTACCGGGCAGGGGGGACACAGACATGGCCGATGGAGGGCAAACGAAGCCAAAAGGCACACAAGGGAACGCCCACACAAGGGAAACGGGAAGGGAGGGGGGAGGAGGGAGAACAGGCTGACAGGTACCACACACAGCATGCACACACACAGCGGACCCGCAGCGGGACACACTGCAAGACCACACGCCCGGGCACACACACACACAAACACGCGCACGCGCGCAAGGGAAAGGTCGGGAAGGGGGACAGGGGCGGCCGGGGAAAGACACAAGGAACAACGGGAGGGACGAGGGGGGGCACCGCTAAGGGGCAGGGCAGCAGTAACCCCCACAGCACCCCAGTCCACATAGGTGCCCCCACAGCAACATAGCCAGTCTCGCTAAGGGGGGGCCGGGACCCCCGGACCAAGGCACGATGGGGGCCCGCAATGCACAGCGAGCCCAGCGGAGAGGGTCCAGGAGGAGACAGGGGGCCCCGCAGTCATGGAGGGGCAGATGGAGGCCAGCCAGGTCCAGAGGAGCCCTGCTGCAGGTCCAGCAACACGCACACACACACACACACACACACCCCGGGAAGGAACACGGGCCAGTCCGGGGGTGTCCGAACCCCCAGGTCACACAAGCACCCAAGGGGGGGGTGCAGCTGGTGTCAGGGCAGGTGGGAGCGGACCGGTTGCTGCACACGGGAGGG
>QEPC01007158.1:315644-355932 GCA_003113815.1 Sphenodon punctatus
GCCCCCTGTTCCCCTTCCCTTGGCTCCCCTTACCCATTTCCTGGGTGCTCCCTCCGGCCCCGTTGCGGCTGCTGTCCCCGGGGCGTCGCATGGCGCCTGCTGCTGGGGGTGTTGTTCCCGGACCAGCTTCAGGGTCAGCACGACCCCCGTGTCCTCCTCCTCCCCCGCCTGTGCTCCCTCCACCTCCACCGGTGCCCCTGCCACCTCCACCGTCGCTCTGTCGCCCGGCACTCTCTTCCGCCTCCCTCCTCGCTCCATCCCACCATGCTTGCCTGCAGCTGATTTCCCTTTAAATCTCCCTCCGGTGTCTGTGTTGTTGCTGGTTGCTCGGCAGCGACGTTGCGTGCTTTGTCCACGGCTGGGGCTCGTTTCCTTTGGTTCCGCCCGGTGATTGGCGTCCAGACGTTACTTTTTGTTGGTTCCCAGTGGGGATCTCATTGACCACGCTTCCCGGGATATTCACCCCGCTAGCTCGGGAAGCATGGTTGAAATTGACCCCATGTGGGTATTGAGCATGATGAACATCTGGCGCATACCGAACAGACGTTCAGGGCGCTTTGGCCCCGCCGTGGGATTGAGCGTGGTTCACTGTGGTTGAGCGTGATCTCGTAACGTCTGAAAATACCCAATGAAAGCGTGACTGAAATGGATTCAGGAATCTGATGGTATTGAGATGGGCCTGGAGCTGTTGGGCAGCCATTCATTCAATAACCATCCCTAAAAAGGGAAGGTTAAAGATAAGCTGATACTGGCTGGGGAGTCAGGGTCCAAAGATAGTTTCTTGAGCAGGGGTTGGACAATCACAGTTTTAAAAATGCCTGACAACCTCCCCAAGAAAGACGTTGACAACCCGTCAGCAATGACCCCAGCATCTTTTACCAGCCAGGACAGGCAAGGATCTAATTCACAACTGGTTGCTCTCAATGCCCCAAGCACCTCCCCTGCATCAGTGGGTGACACCGATTGAAATTGAGCCAAGTAAACTGGATACGACTGGGCTTCCATAACCCCAGTCTTTGATTCTGCAGATAAAACGACAGCACCCAAGTCATGGTGAATAGGAGCAATTTTTGTCTGCAACGTCTCTAATCTGTGGTAGGGCTGAGGAGGGGGTTTAGAGTTTCTTGTATTTTAATGTTTTTTTTAATTATTTGTAAGCTGACCTGAGCATTTGGGAAGGGTGGCATAGAAATTTAAATAAATAAATTTTAAAAAGTCACAGTTGGCACTGGAGAACTCCAGCTCTGGGCAGAGGCAGACCAGATTAACCAAGCCCTTCACCACTCAGAACAGCTCCACTGGACAAGACTTTAGCAGCTGGCAACATCGCCATCTTTACCTCAATCCCATGAACGTTGGAAAGGGGAAGTGATCATATTCTTAATGACCTTTCTCTGTTGCCTTGCTCCTAGGCTACTGTAGAAAGAGCCAATAGTAAAATAGGAATGTTTTAGCTCTACATTGAAAGCATGCTTCTGTTTTCACTTTCCTCCCCTGCTCTTCTGTTCTTTTTCTATCTCCTCTCCTTTTCCTTGCCTTATCTTTCACTTGTAATTTGCCTTGTAGCAACACCTCAGATGCAGGGACTCGATTGGTGGCCTGCCTCCACAGCCCAAACCATAGTTGTAATTCTAGGAATAGAGAGGAAGAGATGTCAACTGAGCCATTTCCCCAGTTGCCGGCGCCGCTCCCAAACTCAGCCACTGCTATCAGTGACCAAGCATGGATTTTCCCCTAAGGTGGTTGCATCATCATGTTGAGGTGCAGCCGCAGTTAGAGACTTGCTGAGCTCTCAGGGGCATACCTAGGGGGGGAAAGTAGAAGAGCAATGCAGCAGGGGGGCCCTGGCAGGCAGAAAGGTAGCCCCTTGACCTAGAAACTGTGCCACAGGTAGTTCAGATGGCTGATACTTTTTATCAGCCTTCCTTTAAAGCTGCCACTGAGTCCCTACAAAACCTGCTCTTTTCAGAAACGGAAAGCTGATGGGGTGATGCTATAGCTCAGCCTGCTGGTATCTTGGGCACTTGGGGAGAAGTGCTGTATTTATGAGAAACACTAAGGGACAGGGCAAAGCACTGGGAGTCGGGTGAGCAGCTTTCTAATCTAGCTCGTCACTGATCTCCCTTGTGATCCTGGGCATCTTGTGTTACACATAGATAGTTGTATGTACTTGCTAAAGCACATTACAGTTCTCGGGCAACGAGTGACCATGAACTCAAGAAATGCAAGCGGGAGAGTCTCTTTATTGTTGTTTGTTTATTGTTGTAAGCCGCCCAAAGATACCGTAGGCATGAGGGGGTGGCTAAAAAATGCTTATAAATAAATAGAATTACACCACCTTTGTACCTCTGAGCATCTGGCCTTCAAGGGCCCTTTATGGGGCCCCATGCTCTCACATCTCTGTCACTCCTGCTGCTGGCTTCCCTCTTACCCTGGCTCTGCACCATCCCAGGATCCCTCCCACCCCCGTGCTAGGGGCAGGGGGGATGTATGGGCTAGAATCTCCTCCCTCTCCAGCTAAGAGGGCTGTTTGTTTAATTTCAGCTAAGCAGGCTGCTCTGCTATGCCATCTCATACTCAGCTGGGGAAATCCTGTGTCTAGGGAGCCAGGCTGGTCTCCCTATCTGCTAGGCTAATTGACAGCAGGTTTAACAAGCCTGATTCTTTATGATGTCAAGCACCTCTTTTCAGAATAAGCTTCAAAACAGTTAACTTCCTTCTGCTGAGAAATGGTAAGACGCTCTTAAGCCAAAGTTTGCAAAGGGAAGAAGGGGGGACTCTCGCAATAGGGCACTGCCTGGAGTGCTGGAACATGGAGAGTCCAAGAGGCAGATGTGTAGGATTTGGAGGGTGGGGGATGAATACATGAAATGTAAGTGCTGGGTTTAGCAGGTTTTTGCAGATCAAGGCCGATACGATGGATACTATGCTGCACAGTTGCAGCACAGTTTCTGCACACAATCTATGAGAACTGATGACAGTTGCGTTACACAGGACAGATACCATTCTCTACTACACACCTGATCCTAACAAGTGGCATTAACATCCGGAGGCTCTGGTGGATACTGAGGGCATCCAGCACCTGGCAGATACCTTTCAGCATCTTGTAGTGTGTGGGAGATTATACAAGACAATAGATCTTCCTCCCATTGAATGATTCCCAAGGGACCTGTCTGTCTAAGCTCTTTGCTTTAGTGGTCTGTGTGCACGTCTTACTTGTTTGGAGTATGCCCTTGGGGCTTTTTAAGTGCCTGGCTGGCACCTGCTCCCTGTTGGTTGGGTGGTAGGCTAGCAAGTACACTAGTGTACTAGGAGTGTCACTACAAAGGCCAGCTAGCACTTAGCAACCTTTGTGAATTGTATTGCAAGCTGACAAATGACCCCACCAAACTGTATGGGCCCCCAAGTGGAGTCTCTGTCTCATCTATATGCTTTGCAAATTGAATTACTCAGCAAAATAGGCTAACCCCTGCAGCAGAGACCATTTGTGAACACAGAGACTTCCCTTGGGAGCACTTTAATGCTCCAGACAGGGGAGAAAGGGACCTTTTAAGCACAGTGCAATTCTTTGCCATTAGCTGTGCATGTAGTGCTGCTTATCATACACACTCTGACCTCGACATGTGAAAGCAACCCCAGAGAAAAGGAGCTGGGCTTTATTAGGCTTTTTATGGCAGCCTACACACAGCCCACGGCTTGACAACCATGGAGGGACATGACCTCTTTGTTGGGATTGTGATGCTCCAACTCTAAAGCAGATGACTGGGAAGGATTAGGAGCAGAGTAGGTTGGGTTGGAGAGGAAATGGACACTGAGGCAAAAGGGAGAAAAACTGGGTCTGAACAAAGACATTCAGGGCAGCTCCAAGCACAGAATAATAGAGATGGAGGTGCAAAAACCAGGGTGGAAGAGGGAGAATACAGAGCAATCCTGAAGCTGTTTGGTATCATCGTTAGCCATTTACAGTGACACAGGCCCATTGAAGTGAATGGGACTCGTCTTGGTGCAAAGGACTAGTACCCAGGCCTGTAGCTACTATGGATCGAGGGGGCTGCTCAGTTGAGCCCAGGCCCAGAAACCTGGTGGGGCTGGCTGGAAGTGACCTAAACACTGCTAGGAAATTTGGGGAGGGAGCAGGCCTGTATGCTGACCCCACCCACTCTGAAAGTTTTCTAGCGGTGCCCACGCTGCTTGCAAAGGACCCCACCAAGAGGGATGTTTTCAGAGTGGAAGGGAGGTGGAGTGCTGGCCCTGCCAACCCTTAAAAACCTCCTTCCTGGTAGGGGTGCTGGCACTCTGTAAGGCCTTGCTGGATGGAAGTCAGGGGTGGAACTGTGTGCAACAAAGTCTAGCAAATACCAGCCTCATCTGGTTGTAGTGGAATACCGGGGTGGGGGTGGGAGAGAAGCTGAGGTTGGTTAGGAACATCAGGAAAGTCACCATTTAGGAAGACCACGTCCCCTTGCCCTTAGGAGGACCCTGATGTGCTGACGTGAGCACATTACACCGGTGCTTCACTCTCTGCACTGGCTGCCGATAGTCTTCCAGGCCCAATTCAAGGTGTTGGTGTTGACCTTTAAAGCCCTAAATGAGCTGGGCCCCACCTACCTGCAGGACCGCCTCACCCTCCGGATTCTGGTTCGGCCCCTGCAGTCAGCCGGGGCACCCTCCTCGAGGTCCTCGGGTTTCCCGGGTGTCAACCATGAGGAGGGTGTTTTCTGTGGGTGCACCACGACTGTGGAACTCCCTCCCGTTGGGAGGTCTGCTAGATTACCGACCTCCCCTCTTTCCATAGACAGTGTAAGACCTGGCTGTTCTGCCAGGCCTTTACCGAGGGAGATGGGGTGGGTGGGTTGGGTTGTGGAGGGTTTGGGTATGGGTTATTTTAATCCGGGAATTTTATGTTTTAATTTTATTTTAGTTACGTATTTTTAAATGTTGTTAGCTGCCCCGAGATGCTTATAGCAGGACGGGGCGGCATGTCAATTTAATAATAAATAAATATATGAATAATTGGGACATGAGCCCTGCCTGCCACAGCCTTGCTTTGCCACCACTAGTGCCAGTGACAAACCACTTCAGAATTGCACCCATAATGTGAGTGAGAGGCCAAGGGCAACTGGCAAGCCCAAGAGCAGAGCTGGAGCTCATTGCACACAGAGCCTCAAAGGCACGCAAGAGCAGAGGAGGAGCGTTGTTTCCCTTTCATTCCCCACCAACCCAGTATTGTGGGAGGCAGCGGCTGCTGCTGCAGTAGGCATTGTTGGTCTGCTTGGGTAGAAGTTAACCCATAACGCCCAACCTTTCTTGTGTTCAAAGAGGGGCATAAGCCCTGCCCTTTCATCCGGGCAGGATATTCATAGAGGCTGGTAGCTGCCCCTCATCCCTGCACCCCTGTGGCACAGGCTCTACAGCATTTCCCTGCCCTTATGCAGGGCCCAGCCTGGCCAGCTGCTCCGCCTTTCTCCCAGCAGCCAGCTGTAGCCTACCTCCCCTCTCCAGAAGCAGGACTGACTGACTGCCCTTACAAAGGGGGGGGCTGCAGGCGTATAAGCCCACCAGAATGAGGGCGGTTGGAAAGTCGGAGTTAACCAAGCCTGCCCTGTCACATTGCCAGGCTCCAAGTTGGACTCGGCTAGAGAGAGTGGTCTAGTCAGCTCATACCTATACGCACTGATTGTCTTTTCTGCCCTTCCAGCAGTGTCAAGAAAAATGCGGACGCCCTGTGCTCAGGTGGGACTCCAGCCCAGACCTCATCAGCCTTCAGGTTCCAGAGGGGCCCTGTGCCCCAGCCCTTGCTGCTGTTACTGCTGTTCTTGTGCATGGCCCTGTCCAAGGCAACCCATAGCTTGAAGCCCTCCCTGCCCCCTATTGTTAAAGACCAGCCCTTTCTGGTGGCCTGGAATGCCCCTACAGCTCGGTGCTCACTCTCCTATGGGGTGCCTCTCAGCCTGGACTCCTTTGGCATTCTGACAAATCCACAGGAAGTGTTTGTGGGGGGGAACATTACTATCTTCTACTATGACCAGCTGGGCTTGTACCCATACTACCTGAACACCAGCATACCCCCCATGGCAGTCAATGGTGGCTGTCCCCAGAACACCAGCCTGCCAGATCATCTGGACCGGATAAGGAGGGACATCCGTGTCCACATGCCCTCTGACTCCTTCATGGGCCTGTCTGTTATCGACTGGGAGAACTGGAGACCCCTGTGGATCCGGAACTGGGACAAGAAGAGCGTTTATCGGAACATGTCTGCCCAGCTTGTGCGTCAGAGGAACCCAGGCTGGCCCGATGATCAGGTGGAAACACAGGCCAAGTGGGAGTTTGAGACGGCCGCAGCCAGGTTCATGTCAGAGACCCTCAAACAAACTCGGTCTCTGCGTCCTGGGGGCTGGTGGGGCTATTACCTCTTCCCAGAGTGCTACAACTACCACTACTGGGATGACTTTGAGAGCTTCACAGGGCACTGCCCGCCAGTGGAGATACAGCGCAATGATGAGCTGATGTGGCTCTGGGAGCAGAGCAAGGCCCTCTATCCCTCCATCTACATGGAGGAGGTGCTGAGGACCTCCCCACAGGGCAGGAAGTTTGTGTGGGCAAAGGTCGGGGAAGCCATGCGGGTGGCTGAGCTGCCCTCCTCCCAGCATTCCCTGCCCGTCTTTGTGTATGCTCGGCCATTCTACACCTACACCCTCAAGGAGCTGACCCAGGTAGGACACCAGCCTCCCTCCCTCTCTAATACACATAGTAGTACCCCACCTTGTGCCTACAGGGTGCATTCAGTCTGTGCACCCACATTCAGGGCACCTGTCCACCTGCCCTCTATAGTGCTAGGGGCCTGATTTTGGAAAGCAATGGAAAAGTGCTTCTGCTTACACAAGAACCGATCCTGCCAGCCTTCCCACCCAAACCCTAATCTGTGCTCTCTGAATATTTAACAATCGCCTGATGTGCCTTGCAAATACAGCTCACTGCACCAACCTGTGCACAAAACCAAACCAGAAAGAAGCTTCCCTCCCAAGATCAAGAGCTGAATTTTCTTTTCAGGTCCTGGATGTTTAGCTAAACACTTATTACTGACACTCAAACATTCAGAGGTTGCCCAGGAACAAGTTAGCTAAGGGGCCTGTGTGACCCAGGGGATCAGAATGGGCTTCGGCGACTCGATTGCCACCTCTAGATGCCCCTTCCTCAGCAAGGTTGAGGCATGAAAGCAACTTTGAAGACAACTGGCACTGGGTGCCAGCACTCTTGATCGGATGCTTTTTAATTTTACCCATTTGTGTCTGTTCCACCCCCATCCCACCATAAAGCACAAAACAGAGTAAATCCCGAGCATTTCTTATCCCACACTCCATTTCACACCACTTTCCCCTGTTGGGGCAGGGGGGAAACTCAAGTAGCAGCAGCAATGTACCGAGGTAGCAGCTTTTCTGTCCATATTGGACCAACATTAGTAGTAAAACAAGGCTGCCATTTCTTCCTCAGGAGCAAAGCTAGTCTAACCACCCACTCCTTCCCACAGGGTGCAGTGACCCTGTACTGGGAGAAGAGACACTGCCATATGTTTAGCTGAATGCTTTGATAGGTCTCCCAACTTCCCAATCTTTTCTTGGCTTCCTCACTCATTGCATTGTTTATTATCTGTTGCAGACAGACCTGGTGTACACAATTGGGCAGGCAGCAGCCATGGGGGCTCATGGCATTGTTCTCTGGGGAGATGTGGACTATTCCCGTAATAAGGTAAGAAATGGCTCTTGCAGCTGGCTTACATTACATTTTTTTTTTCTTTGACCAGTAGGTAGTGGGAGGCCCCTGGTTCAAGACTTACCTTAGCCATGAACTCGCTGGGTGACCTTGGGCCAGTCACAGATCTCTCAACCTAACCTACCTCACAGGATTGTTGTGAGGATTAAGAGTTGAGTTAGTTGTTAAATGTTGCGGTTAATAAGGTAAAGAATTGTAAGCCACCCTGAGCCTAAGGGATCAGGTGGGATAAGAAATCTAAATTAAAAAGTCCCTCTAACCCCCTAAAGCCACACCCCAATCTAACCTTAAGAGCAGAAGGCAGACAACTGTTAGTGTCTTGCTGCTAGTCTGATGGCTCATGTGACTAATAAGCACTAGCTTCTCAGGTTAGATCAGGACTAACTGCTAGACTGCTGCAGACGTGCAAATACAAGTTCACCCTCACAGGCAGCAAAGCAGATTTTATACATCTTGCCTTAGGCCCACCTTCACCTACTCCAAGGTGTAGCAGCATCTCAGACAAACACAGCAGGCCAAGCATCTGTCTGCTATGTTGTAGAGCAGACAGTACTCTGCCTTGGAACAGGGGGCTGGGCTAGATTACCTTGGACGTCCCTTCCAATCCTACAGTTCTGCAATTTCAAAGGGTTGAGAGGGGCACAAGAAGGCCTAGTCATCTTTAACCAGGAGGGAGATGCTGGTAGAGCAGCTGCAGGGGTGAGCATGCTCCTAGCTAAAAGCAGAGGACTGGTCCAGGACAAGCTCTTATGGGTCAGTCACACATCTACACCCCTACCCACCCCAGAAAGAGAAACTTGTCTCGTTTCTTCCGCTACATCTAGTGACCTGTAGCACAGGGAAGATAAGGGAGGGAAAATGTGTTTGTGCCTGCTTCTTCCTTCTCTGGGATGTGGGAAATAAGCCTGAAACTGCGGGAGGGATGGGAACTTTTGCAATCGCTACCCGGCTCTCTTATTGCGAGGATTAGTGCCTATCAGAATGCACTAATCTGCTTTTAGCATGCAGAAACACCTGCACTCGGCCAGGTCCCCAAATGTAGCCTTTACAAGGACGGGTGTTCTTGTGTGCTAAAAGGGGATTGGTGCATGCTGACAGGTGCTAATCCTCACACTTAGAGAGCCACAGCGGCAAGTGCAAAAGTTCCCATCCCTCCCATGGAACATCAGCCAGTAGCTTGTGTGTGTCTGGCACGTCTACTCCTAGCTGGGAGAGGAGCGTCTTGAGTTTTAACCCTCCCTGGAGTTTGCTTGTGTTTCACATGCATGGCAGACATGCCGTTGCAATCCCACCATAAATGCTTCATCATTGGCCATAGATTACAAATTGTGTCTAGACAGGAGCTTAGCTGCAAAAACAAACTCTGGGATCAGTGCTGGTGAGACGAGCTTGTAGGAGTTATTTCTCTCCAGAGCAGGTTCAGCACAGAGTCCTTAGGTGCAAGGCTCACCACTTGCTGAGTGGGTGATTGACCACTTTGCTGTCACTGCCTCACATGCTAATTAGTTCTAAACACTGTTGGTGATTCAACATGAACACCTGGACTGCAATCCACAGACCACTTACTCAATGGGAATACCCCAGAGTAATTGGTTTGTGTGTCTCAGCCTTGTTCACTAGAGACCAGGTGACACCTACCAATTCTTTCTTAGAGGTTAACAAAGTTTGACCACCACCAACAGCAGAGATCTAGTTGAGAAAGGGTCTCTTACTGTTACTTTTGAACAAGGAAAGTGATCAAAGGCAAGGCATTGGGGCAGGCGTCAAGACAATTGCATCACTGTCTAGCTCTGCTCCAGTCCTGTGTGACTTACTCTGTTGCTTCTGTTCCGTTTGTACAAATAATAAGCAAGACAGGAAGGGAAGGCTGGGATTCTTGATTTGGCCTTTGAGGCAGGGGTTCGCTTTCATCATGGCTGCACAGCAAATGCAAGGTGACCACCAATTTGATTGGAGCTTCTAGCTGGGAGGGCTCTAGCCTAGGGGGTCATGATCCCAAGCAGGCGGAACTCCCCATTGCAAGATGGGATCTTGGTGACTGGATCTGCATAATTAAATATGCAGATTGGAATAAGCTTCTTTTAATCCTCAATGGGGCCAGGACCTGAAGGCATTTTATATTAATCTTGCTCTTATTTCTATTTCAGTAGCAGTGGTACCAATGTGCATTTTCCTGCATGATTAGCCTGGCAGCACAGCCTGAGCCTGACCTCCGTTAACAGCCTTCACTTTCCTTTTCCAGGCCAATTGTTTAAAGATTCAGAACTACCTGGCTGGTACTTTAGGCCCTTACATCATCAATGTGACCACAGCAACCAAACTCTGCAGCCAGCTTGTCTGCAACAACCATGGCCGCTGCCTTCGTCGACAGATGGACTCCGACACTTACTTGCACCTCGACCCCAGCTCCTTCCAGATCCAAGTGAGCATGAATGCCAGCCAAACCCGAGTGTCAGTGAAGGGATCCCTGAGCCACCAGCAGAGGGACAAGATGAAACAGGAGTTCATGTGTCATTGCTACCAGGGCTGGAGTGGAGAAAACTGCCATTCCCGAGGCCAGGACACAAGGCCCTGGAATCTATGCATCCCTCTGGTAGCTATTTCTACACTATTGACATGGGGTCTATGAGTTATTCAGAGCTGCTGTTATAAATGTGAACTTGTGAAGCCAGTGATGTAAAGTGCATCTCAGAACCCTCTACTGAACTGAGAGGAAACCTCAACAAGAGCTCTGAAAAGTGTTCCAACTCTCCGAATGCCACCAGCCCCTCTCCTTGCGGTGTCACCCTGGAACAGTGTGTGCTTGGAGATTTCCGAGCCTCCACAGCCAATGCAGGGTTCTTTCCTTAGTGATGCGAAAGACATTCTACCAGCACAGCAACAGCTTTAAAAAAAATCTCTATGGTGCAGCTTTTCCTCAGCCATGAGTGGAAGAGCACTTTTGTAACAGTTTTTTAAGTAAACCACTACCCATGGGATCAGGATTAGATGTTTATAACTGTTGAACTACAGCACAGTCACCTTTTACAGGACCATTTAAACAGATTAATATTTATAAGACAGATTTTTCCTGAACAGACCAGTTAAGGTGTCCTCTACATGTGAATGGTTTATTCTTAATATAAGAGCCATACTGGGTCAGACCAATGGTCCATCTAGCTCAGCATCCTGTCTCCGACAGTGGCCAATCATGGTGGCTTGGGAGAAGCACCCAACAGGTCACAATGGAGGATCCATTTCCTGTTGTTTTCCCCCAGCTCCCGTCACATTCCCTGATCCTGTCTGGCTAATAGCTGCTAATGGACCTATCTTCCAGAAACTTGTCCAAACCTCTTTTAAACTCAGCTATAGTACTGTCCCTTACCACAGCCTCTGGCAGTAGATTCCACAACTCAATTATACACTGAGTGAAAAAATATTCTTTTATTTATTTTAAACTTGCCACCCATGAGTGTCATGGAGTGTCCCCTAGTTCTAGTACTAGCTGAGAGGGTAAATAACTGCTCCTTGTTTTAGTTCCACACCACTCATGATTTTATAGACCTCTATCCTATCTCCTCTGTCGTCTCGTCTCTAAACTGAAGAGCCCCAACCTACCAAGCCTCTCCTCATACGGAAGTGTGTGTGTGTGTGTGTGTGTGTGAGAGAGAGAGAGAGAGAGAGTGGAGTCCTCACCAGAGAGATAGGCTCAGTTGATTGCTTTTTTTTTTTGTATTAAATATTTTTAATGTGATTAATATTTGTCAAAGGTGTCCGCTTACTGGCAGGGCAGTTGAGTTCTCTCTCCAGCCCAGAATTCTCAAATTCTGGATCAGACCTAAGTGATGTGGTGCTACCTACACATAAGACCACATTCCTGATTGGTATTTCATGTACTTTTGCACATCTTTTTTGCTATCTGGTGTCATGGCATGGTATGCGTCTCAAAAGGGGCCTGTGCTAGCCAAAACTACTGCTCTAGCCCCAGGCAACACAAGCAGTGTGTTGAACTTGACTTTGAGTGACTTGAGCTAGGTGAGGACCGTATAGGAGTCACATCTGCTAGGTCTTACAAGGCTGCAAGATCTCACTGCATGAAAAGGGAATAGTGTGTTCACATATTACAAAAGTCCAGCATTTATAACACCTGGTATCTCCAGCACTTATAAGAATCCATTTTTGTCAAGTGTAAAAGCAGCCTGAGGACTAATGATTAGAGTTCAAAGAATAAAGGCATTTTAAAACTTAGGCTTTAAACATACCTAGATTTCTCCTAAGCTCAGCAAGCATGCTTCGCTGAAAGTTTTATAACCCAATACCTAAACTCCTCCAGCAGTGTACCTAGTCAAGAGAAACTCAAAGCTTGGTGCCAATGCAGCAGCAGTGATCGCTAAATCCAGGCTTTCTTGAACACAGATAAATAGCAAGGGCTAGTAGAGTCTAATCACAACTCCACTTTCAACAGAAGGCTAGTCACTCTAGCCCACGTTTTTCAGACACTTTAACAACCAGGGAGAAAAGTATAGGCACACCTGTCCTGGAGACTGTCACAGGCAGAGAATCTAATCTCCATGAAAAATACATCTTGCAGTGGCTATTAAACCAAGATGTCCAGGAGATGTAGCCTCATGTTCAGGGTATCGCTACACTAGTGGTTTCTACGTTTCTTGCCTATACAGCCCATTTTGAAATTCAAATAGAATTTTATTTATTTAAAAAATTAATATCCCACCCCTCCTGCCACAGGCAGCTCAACACAAATCTGACAATATAAAACGATATTATAAAAACATAACACACACACACACCCATCTCCCCCAAATTCTGTGACTACAAACACTAACAAGAGAATGTGATTGCTGTGTTGGTCCCAAATGTTAGAGGTGGAAGCAAAGCTGCTCAGATAATTTTTATTGGACCAACGTTGTTGGTGAGCATGTATGACCCAAACATTTGCAGATTCCCACCAATGGTCACATAAAAGCTATCTGAGCTATTGTGTTTCCATCCCAGACAGCAAGAACATGCAAAAATAGCAGATGCCATTTGGCACCATGACACTTTGAGACCCTTCTATAAGCTAGAAGCTAATAGGAGAGGACGAACCACTTCATAACTACCCTGGTTTTTGTACACAGCCTCTGGCCCCTATGGTACTGCCAGTCAAGAGACAGGAGAGTGGACAGCTGGTCTAACCAGATGGGTCAGTTCTTATTGACACACCAATGCAAAGAGGAACTTGCCTCAAAACAAGCCTGGACCTGCTAGTTATCCATGCACTGGTGATGAGACTTCATTGGGGTGGGGGGGCTTTCAGAGGCTATGGGAAGTTTAATAATTGCACATCTACATGTTTAGAGTGACAAGTCTGGTTGTGCAGGCACTTCACTGCCCATGCACACAATACCCTTTTTTATAAGAGTTCACATTCTTCTCATGTGTAGAAGGGGCCTGCTGGTTATTGTTTACCTAGGTTAGGTTTCCGCTTCCCCCCCTGCATTCTTCAAATACAAGATTGCCTTGGCTATTGCCAAATGGGGTGCAGCAGCCACGAGAAGAAGAGCTTGCCTACACTAACACAGCAGGCATTGGGAGAACAACACATATTCCCCCCTGAGTAGGAATAGCTTCACGTTTAGCCCTTGACCATGTGCCACCCCCTAAAGAGTAGCCACACTCACCTAGGACAGTCAGGCTGCCTCCATAGGGGGGCTCTGGGGAAGGTGCAGTTGCACTCACAGACTGAATGGCTCCAGCTCTTTAAACATGAGAAAGCAATGTATTAGCTTTTCTGCTAGTGAGTACTAGATCACCACCACCCGTGGACAGTACCAATGAGAGAGAATCCCCATCAGAAGTGAGCAGCCTGTGAGTGAACAAAAAGGGATTCAGTGCCTATTCTTAGCTCCAATAAGGTTAGCAATTTGGATTTAAAAAGTGCTTGCATGTCTCTGCTTTCACTTGTTTAGCTAATCCACATCACACACACACACCCCTAATGTTGAATTTAATTAACCTTGTGTGGTAAAGATCAGGAAACCAACATACATGTTCACAAATGACTACTCTGTATTCCGTCACACCTGGTTGCATACTTAATGTGGCCAAGCTCAGCAGCCACCAGCAAAAAGAGAAAAGTCAAGACGTGATAGTGTAGGGAATTAATAGGCTGATTGAAGCAGTATGGTCCTTCCCAGTTAACAATAGTCCCACGGTAAAAAAAAACAAGCACCAAGACTTGTAGCAATGCATTCACACAAATGATTGTGCAGTGTCCGATACATTGCTGGCACTATATAAATACATAATCCTAAATCACTGCTAATTTCCCTGCTCTTCAGTGGCCCGTCCCACCCCCATACCTCTGTGGTATTCCCCACAATGCAAAGGGTACAGAGCAATGTCCTTGCAATAGGAAGTAGCAAGGTTAATTCACACAACATTCTTTTGGAGTGGGTGGTGACACAAACCTACACTTAAGGGTGCTTTCACATGACAGCTTCCGCCGCTGCCACTGACTGCTCTGGGCCGTGACGGGAACCATCGCTTCGGGCTAGACTGGGCCCAGCCGCAGAACAAATGTTATGGTAGCCAGGGAGGGGGTGGGGAGACACATGGACATGCATCCACATGTCCCTACCCCCACACTACGTGGAGTGGTCCACCCCCTCCTCTGATGGACAGCCATGGCAACCTACGATGGTTGCCATGGCTAGCTGGAAGTGCTGTCACCCTAGCTGGGGTAGGTACAGCAGGCCATCAACTGTGACAGGCTGCTTTACCCGTGGTCGGGCAGCTGTTCTTCAGTCAGTGGTGGCACTTAGCCCAGGCTGTGAGTTGGCGATGATCCTGACTCGCAGCTGGGGCTAACGCCACCAGCGACTGACAAACAGCCAGTGCTAACATCTGGCAGCAGCTTTAAAGTGCGATGGTGGCACCGGGTTTACTCTATGCTAGAGCGGAGCAAACCAGCAACTGTCACACCTGAAAATACCCCTAGTGTTGTGTGAACTTAATGCTTCCTGTCCTTTATGATCCCTTGTTTGCTGCCACCCAATGAAAGCAAAGATCTTACTCTAGGAAGTAGCAATGGTAATATCGGATATCATCCCAGAGCATGCTTCAATCCCCAATACATCATTTCCTGTTTGTCATTTTTGATTTCCAAGTGTCTACAGAGGTATGGCCAAAGAGTCCTGAGTCCGGGACTTCCTGCTTCACTTTACGTACTGCTGAACATTGCATGCTGGGTTATCATAAGGGCAATCCTCCATGCCTTTTGCATTGTGGAAACCGCCACACTGAAGAAGGAAAGGAGCCACTGAAATGCAGGTGAACTAGTAGCACTGGTATAGGACAAGGCAAATGCAGATTTAGGAAAGTTCATTCACGCAACCCCCTTAGAGGCTGCCATAATGCAAATGGGAGCCACATCAGAACTACTTAGACCATCCCACTTAAAAGTTGCTGCAACCAAGACCAAAGTCATGTTATTTGGAAGTTGATTCAAGGGTTTGGAGAGGAGAAAGAACATGTATAGAAGTCATTCTGGTTTGGTTTCCATTCCCTCACCCTAACAGCTCCTGGGGATGGATTCAGTCCTGGGGACACATTTTGCAGAATCAAATGGATGATGTATTTTTTATTTACTGTTCTGTCAAATCCATACAAACAAGCAAGTTTGACTGAAATGTCTCTGCTCTTTCCTTTCTGGTGAAGGAGACGATAGAGGGGCTTTATTCCAAGTTTTAATGAAGCAGTTTAGATTTGGTTAAATTGGTTTAACTCAACCAACACCTAGTACCTGGGGCAGTTGCGTTATGGGTCATTAATTTTGGAAGCTGGATCAAAACTTACATGAGAAGGACCACTTTGCTGTTAGCTTCTGGCCGTTTTCCACCTGAGCCGCAAGCAGTAAAAGGAGACGGTGTCCAATTGCTTTAAAAATATTTTATTCTTTAGAAAATACAGCATTCAGTATAGTGTGTCCTGCTTTCCCCACCATCTCAAAATCCACAGTGTCACCCAGCCCTGTCAGGAATGTGCAACTCCCCATCTCTCCTACAGGCCATGTCAAGCACACTGCTAATACCAGATCAACTGCAGCAGGGACAGTTTGAGTGCAGATAAGGCTGCTTCCAATCAGTTTGCCAGTGAAATTCAGCGATGAGTCTAACAGACATGGCATTTTTATCAGCATGTCAACTAAGCCTGTGTTTTATGGACAAGATAGCAAGAACTCCAGTGTGCTGGAGCTTTGTCTGCATTGAGCCTGCTCCTGTTACAGTTGAAACAGTGGGGATTTTCTTTCTTTAGTGTGAACAAGCTTACAGTGCTACAGCCATGTGGTTCTAGGAGTCTGGGTAGCGCCACAGGGCTCTGGTCCTGCTGACTGCTCACACCACGTTCAGAAATGCCCCTTCACATAAGGTCTGGCATCCAACCCTCCAATCAACAAAGGAGATCAGTGCCAGATCAGAGTCAGTTCTATGTATGGCTAGGGAGCCATCTCCTTGGCTAGGTAACTCCTCCATAACCCACTGCAAGGCAAAGACCAAGCTGTCTTAGATTTGGTGTCTTCAGGCCAAAAAACTGGCTCTGGCACTGCCCTAGGCGTGGGCAGGTTAGCCCACTACATAGAGGCCAGCTAATCCTGCAGACATTCAGACTTTGGAGAAAGGGGCCTCAGAGCTGTTCCATTAGGTGCAGCCTCTTACTGAGGTACTCACAGGTCTCAAAAGATTCTGATCCCCGTCTCGTTCTAGGCAAAGATCAAGATTCTATTACCCAGAGGCTGTTATAGCCTCCACAGAGCAGCCATGCAGGGAGAGAAGGAGGTTCTGCTTACAGTCTGGAGGAACTCTGTGAGCTTCATTATGGAGAACTGCACCTTGTATAGCTTCTGAAGGCCCACAAGTCTTCTCAGACACCATGCTCTGAGAAGGGACCAGTAGGCATAGGCAGTCTCTGTTTCTTTTGCAGGGTGGGGAGTGGCTACACAGCTACTCTCCAGGACCAGGATGTGATTTTAAGGAGAAGGTGGGACAAGAAAGACCAACACAGGCTACTGAGTCTCTCTTTTTCTTCATGGAAGTTCCGATAGGTCCTACAGTTACAAACAATTAGGTGTTTGAGGGCACTGGCCGGACCATCCCCATTACATGGTAATGCTTTGCATTCATACAGCAAAAAAAGGGGGGTTCAAAACAATCTAATGGGAGTCCGAACAACAAAATCAGGAGATGAAACCTGGCTGATCTAGCCTGAACAGCAGATTGCCTTCTGGAGCGGTGGGTTAACCATTTGATAGGGAACATACTTTAGAGACGGTGGGGTCAGCAAGCACTGGCACCTGCTGCCACTCCAGACACTACTGTTCTTAGACTGAATGGGTCTCTGTCTTGATCCAGCGTCAAGGGATGACGAAGAGGTGAGCGCTCCCTAGTAGATGGGACTAGAACACGCCCCAATACCCACAGCTTGGAAAGTTGAGCTGGTCCAGACATACTCATCTGGCTGTCCTTCCGTCTCTCCAATTTCATGCTCCTGCAATACAGGTAGACCTTGTGCACATTCCTGATGGAATGGGCTAACAGGAGGCACTGGGATTACAAGCCACTCCCTGGGGCCTCAGCAACAGAACAGACATATATCACTTTGTTTACCAAGTCTCACAGTGGCAGAGGGATGCCCCTCACAGGTGGGAATGCCCAGCAGCACAACACAAAACATGGATGGAATAGGCTTGTACGCACATAGCACACCCAGAGAACTCAGACCCTTTCACAAAGAAAATAACTTAAGAGTCATACAGCTCTAGACAACCAGGATTCCACAAAAGCTGGAACTGTGTCACAGGGGAAGGAGAAGTCCAGGTCTCTAAAGCCAAGTATTACCACTAAACTACATCATGCCCCTCCCACAGCTCATGTTTTGGTCATAGAATGCAACAGGAGAGGGTTTAATTGACTTCCCCACCACCCAACTCAAGCAAAAGGCCTAATGAATGAAATCCAGGTGGGAAGAAAGGACCAAGTGAAGATTGATGAGTGGGCAGCTTGTGCTAGGTGAGCTGGGCCCACAGCTGAGATTCCAATGAACGCCCATACTAGAAACAAGCCCTGCCACTCCTAACCATTGCTGGGAAAATTCTCAGCCTTTGAGAATAGGTGACCCAAGTTTGCCATAACCCTCTCCAAATGGTAAAGAGCCAGATCCAATGTGACAAGGGGTTCAAGGTCTGGTGAAAGCAAGACCACCCTTTTCCATTTTAAGGTTTGCTTGACCTCATGATACCCCATCCAGAATTTGATCCTTAGTTTGGCTTTAATGTGTTTTTTTAAAGAAGGAGATGTTGGGAATCATCCTGTAAGAGTTTGGCTCAGAGCTTGGAGAGCCCCTTCCCTGCTCTCTTCCCCTTCCTGAGCTGCAGGCCATTTCCTCACTAAAATGGATGAGTTAAGGCAAGCCTAGACTCCTTCCTTTTCATTGACTACTAGTCCTTGCTGCACAAAATTCACCAGATTCCTATGAGGACTTGAAAGTTCACATGGAAGTTTTCTTTTTTTTTTTTTTTTTTTTAAAGATCAATGGCTTTAAATCTAGTTTAACACCACACAATTATGCCGTGTAGAAAAGGCAGAGTTCCTTTCACATGTGACACAAAATAGATCAATAAGCAGCTCCCCAGGGGCTAAAAGGAGAATTTTCATCATGCACATTAGTTCCCCTGACCCACTGGAATGAACACAATGAATTTCGATGCCACCAGACAATCACAGCAACGTTCCTGCTTCTGGTGCCTGTGTGGATCTGGCCAGCCAACACACTCCTCCCTCCTTTAGAGTGGGATTGGGAAACCTTCCCCCATCCCACCATGGCAGCTCCCTTGCCTTTCCTCCTAAGCTGCTTCTATCACTGGTCAGACACCTCTCCGGCACAAAGGGTTACTGCCAGGGTGACTATCCTCACTGCAAGGAACTGGACAGCCCTGCTAACAGTACAGAATGCAAACCACCCCCAAGGGTGTTCAGTGTAGTGTGACCGAGTGCTCAGCAGAGCCCTGCTGCACTGTTAATGATCAGCAAGATTTAGCAGCATAGCCCACAGCTGCACACACCTTGCCCCGCTCCATGGAGCGCTGGAATGCAGCAAGGGGATGGGACTACTAGGTGGGGGTTATAACCATCACAGAAAAGATGGCTGGCTGGCTGCCAGCAGGGCTGGAAAGGATAACTGCATGGCGTGGTAGCTGGAGCTCCAGAACTGTGAATCAGTGTTGAAGACTCAGGAGTGGATCTCACTATCTTGGAGTGTTGCGACTAGGAGCAAGTACATTGTATGGCAAAGCAGCCCAGGGCCATGCCTGGAGGTCAAGAACTCAGACCAGAGCCTTGAGCGACTCATGGAGCTGCCACCAGGAACTGTACAGCTCAGAGAAGGTTACAAGGTCCTGTTCCCAACTACCCAAACGGTTTGTTTTAGCTCCCTCCTTTTGCCATGAAGCAGGGGAAAGCAGAGGCTCCTTGAGGATACAGTGAAATGAAGAAAGCCCCGTCTCTGTCCTGCATGTGTGGTGTGGAAGTGCATGCCATTGCTCTTTGAGTGGTCACTGATCAGAATCAGGCAGCCTCTTGAGTGCTTTACATGAAGGGGAAAATGCCCTTCTGCCATTTGAAATCCCAGGACAAAAAAAACCATTTTCCAAACCTGACATCCACCCCAAAAAAGCTATGTGGGGGTGGGCACCTAGTGTGTACAGGACAGGGCACCGGCTTGCTCTGTGGAAGGAGATGGTTTCAGAAAGGCATTCTGCCAAGAGTTGGGCTCTCCGATGGAGATAGCAGGGTTTACAATAGTATGGCCAGAGCATCCGGGGAGCCAGAGCCTCATCTTCTTCCATTCCCTACAGCAATCTCTTTGCACAGAGCAGTAGCAGCTAAGCCTTTATGTTAGTGCAGGTCCCAGGTAAACCAGGTCACAAGGTGGGCAAGGAGTAACAGGAGCATCAGTTTAAACCTCATCTCAAAACTAGAATAATCATTTTTTTTTCTCAGGAATTACACAACAAAAGAGCAAGGGGGAAGAAAAAACAACAACACTCACAGATCTCCCCCTTCTTCCTCCCTGCCCCAGGTTCCTTGCCCCTCTCCCTGAAAAATGGAACCAGGTCTTGGTGATTGTGAAGGAAGAGGCAGTAGGAAGGCTGTTTGAGTTCAGCGAACAGGCTCGGAAGTGGAGAGGTGGGAGTTGCGATGTGGGAGACTGACAGGCAGACACTCACAGCCCTCTTCCTGACCCATCCTCCTGCCTTTGGGGGTTTAACTGTCATCGCCATTCTCGCCTGGCCCTTTGATAAGGCGCTTCTGTCCTCGTTTCCCCACAGGCCCCTTGGGCTTGGGAAAGGCCTGCTTGAAGGCATGCTGCTTGGGGTGGACCTCGTCGTACAGGAACTCCGCCGTCAGCTCGGCTCCGTTGTCAATCTCAATCTGACACACAAGTGGCGGGAAAGACCATCATTATGGGCCATACGGCTGGGAGCAGCCATGCTCCTTCCACACTCTCACTGCTGCCCTCCCATCTCTCCCCCTACAACGCCACTTTCAGGCAGACCCCACTCCCAGGCCTGCTTGCAGGAACCAAACATGCAGAGGAGGGGAGGGCATTCTTTAGTTTGTCCGGTAGCATTTAAATTACTCCAGTGATGGGACTTTCCCTGCTGCCACTAGTGGCCTGTTCTTCACTCTCTATGGGCTTGTTCTCACAAGCAAGGGTAGTCAAAATAGGTGTTTCCCTCCCCAGACCTCCCTGCTTGCAAAATGGTAGGAAACTGCCAGCAGATGATGCCGGTGTAACAAGTAATCAGTAAAACTGAGGTGCCATTTTCCCTTCATGCAAACAGGAGTGGAAGGGGGTTTAGAAATGATGAGGGTTGATGGAATAGCACCAAATTGGGGACTCCTCCCACCCCCCACTCCAGTATACATGATAGTTTCTTCTGAGGTAGGAACCTCCCTTCTTCCTCCCACTTTAAACCCTACTTGCTTGGAGAAGTAAGTCTGCCCCGCTTTATCCTCACTTTAACTTTCCTGCTTGTGGGAACGCTCAGGAAGCTGGAGTGACAAGGTACTTCTTTCAAGTGCTCAAAAGATCAAGCCCTAATAGACAATGCTGAAAATTCTCTACTAACTGTTTCCTTGCTCCTGGATAAGTTCTCTTGGGATCACCTCGCCCAACTCCACTCCCTCCCCAGAACCTTGGGGACAGTTACATCCTTGCCTCCTCTTAGTCACTTGCCTGGGGGCTCTCTCTCTCTTCCTGGTGTAAGGGACAGGAGCTGTGGGCAAGGCAGAGAACAAGGACTCACCTTCTTTGCAATCTCTAGGCAGAACTCCTGTTCCACGGTGTCCAGCAGTCGGCTCTTGCAGCTGGAGTAGAGCATGCGCTCTTTGATGCTGCATTTGTATCCAGGCATGGAGTAGATAAACACTGCAAGCAAGAGGTGAGGGGAGATCAAGGCATGTTAGCCAACAGGAAACACAGCAGAGATAAAGCACTGCTGTGCTGCGTGCGCACACACACACAGACACAGTGTCCGGTGGCAGACTTGGGGAAGCCACCCTAGCAAGGATGGCTCAAAGTCAAGGAAAAACATTTCTTGCAACTAAACAACTTCCCCTTCTGCAACCATACCACCTGCTGGCTCCTATTGCATTACCTCCAATACATCCCCAAATCCTTTGCATTGCACTTTTTGGTGGCACTCTGGATCCTAGAGAAATCGTTTCAGGGGAGAGGGGGGGGTTCACTGACCGTTTGAGGAGCTGGCTACCAAAAAACAAGCCAACCAGCAAATGCTCATTTATAGAAGGCAATTAATGGGAACGGATTCCAGGCCTCCCAACAATGCAAGCTAAGAGTCGCACAAGGGGAAACCCCAGGTATCACCTGAACAAACCCCATTCTGCCTCTCCCAGAGGATTACAGCAAGGCAGCAAGAGCACCATGCACCCTCTGTATTCACGGGAATAGCAACAGCCTATGTGCATGCATGCACGATGGCATTAAATAACGACTGGCAGAAGACAGTGCACAAGGCAGACAGGAATCCAGTCTGAAAAAAATGATAGGACTTATAAAGGCAAGAATGAATAGACACTGGGTTTGCACAGAACTTACCTACTGACTCCAGGTAGTCTCCCTCGTGAGAGTGCTTGTACAGGAAGAAGTGATAGCGAGCAGAGTCCTGAGGGATCCTTTTGGGCAGGTCTGCTATCTCTGTGGGGTTTGTATGGACCAGGTCTATGGTCTCCCTCTCCAAATCCAGTTTCTGGTTGAACAAGGGGAGAAAGCAGCATACACATCAGACTGACAGTTATGCCATGAACCAAAATGTTTTTTTGTTTTTTTGGGGGGGGGGAGCATGCTGGGCAGGTAGCAAGTCCATCAGCAGAGATGAGTGAAAGGCATCAGGGGAGTGGACATTGCACTGAATAGCACAGGCAGTGCCCCCTTACCAGCTGGATGTAATTGATTTTCTTCTGCTTCAGTAGCTGAATGGCCTGTTGAACTTCAGGCTGCAGGGGGAAAGCCAGTCCCTGCAGGGTTTGGTGCTTGCTTTCCACACTGATCTCAGTCTTCACCTGGGAATGGAAGCCAACACCACATCAGGGATAGGTGGAGGTGACGCCAGTGAGACAGAAGAGGTAAGATAGAGAAGGAAAATAAAAATAAACTGAACACGAAGCGTGCTGCTGTGCGCTGCTGCCAGGGAGGAAGGACCCTTGCAGATGAAGGCACAGTGGGGAGCCCAGTGCGGCCTCTGGGGAGAAAGCTTTTGCTGGGACATGCCGTTCCTCAGGCACCACTGTATGCAAACTGAGCCCCAGTAGCTTCCTGCTGACCCAAACTGAACAACTCCTGCCAAAGGGAACATTCTCCAACCTGCATTAGCAGCCCAGGGTCTGAATTATGAGACTCACTAACCCAGCCTGAAGGCACAAAGGGGCACAGCAATGGTGGGGAGCATTCAAACTGTCCTGACTGGACCGCTCCAAAGTAGTAGCTAAGGCTACAAATTTCCATGCCCGGCACTCAGCGGGATGTTGCATACTCTCAGCCACTGCACGACTGTGCTAGTGCAACACGCCATTCCTGGGATGACCCTGGAGGCAAGGTTGCGTGCAACGGCCTGTCTGCTAAGCAGAGCTGGCAATCAGTCCATCTCACACTCACACACACACCCCTGCAGGGCTGGGCACATTCCAACATGGAGTCTCTTCTCTCTAAGGCCCTAAAAGAGCTTGGGGAGGGCTGAGGGACCACCCTCTCCCCTGGAACAACTCAATTATTAAGGCCCAGAGAGGCCACTGCATCCCAGTCTCACACTCAAAGTAGCTAGACAATTCTCCTCTAAAGTGTGCAGATCTGACCAGCTGAGGCATTCTACCACCTACTGCAGTCTGATTCACCTCCTCTACAGAAGGGGTACTGTAACCACAGTTTATCCGAATTTGAAATTTCCGTTTCTGTATCCAACTGTCAGTGTCTGTTGAAATTTCAACCCGACTTTAGCTTACATCAGACTAAACTAGGATGGATAAACCAGGTTTAATGTTATTTAATTTTTAAAAAGGCCCCCCACCCCCAATAGAAGCCTGATTAAAATTAGACTTTCTAACAGTCTATGTTAAGTTCTAAAAAATTATGTAGCCTATTAAAAAAAGCTTACTCTTATGCTGAATCATGAGAGAATGTGGTGCAGTAGATACGGTGTTGGACTTTGATCTGAGAAGCCAGGGTTTGAATCCTGCCCTCGCCATGAACTCACTGGGTGGCCTTGGGCAAGTCACAATCTCTCAGCCTCAGTTCCCTGTGTGTGTGTGTCTGTCTGTCTCTCTGTCCCTATGCTCCCCTCACCATCCATTTTTAGATTGTAAGCCCACTAGGCAGGGACCTGTATTTGAAAATCTGTGACTGTAAAGCGCTGTGTACACCTAGTAACGCTACAGAAAAAAAAGTAGGAGTGGTACCTCAAATTTTATAAAAAGGATTCTATAGAGGCAGAAACCCCTTTAACTTTGGCATTCAAGGTTGCCAGAGTCGCATGTTTTACTTTGCCATGTTTACCTCTCCCCCCTGCCCCCCTCGCCCTGCAATGGAGGGGAAGCTGGTAGTTCCCTTTCTGCCAAAATGGCAGATTTCCACATACAGTTGAGCAGAAAGAAAAGCTTCTGTCTTCATTTGTTTTGGTTTGGTTTCAGTTTGATAAAAAACAAGAACACACCTTTACATTAAACATGTTAAGGGCACAAAAGAAAGTGAAACAAATCAAAGTAATTTGAGTATTGACTTTGTGTATTTATTTATTTTTAATTCCAACTGTCATCCAAATTTAGCTTGGCTCTAATCATGAGTAATGGCTTGATTAGAAATAAGTGTTCTAACTAATAATAAAAATGGAGAAATTAAGTACCTGAAGAAAACTAAGACACCCCAAGAGTATCTGTTGATACGATCTAGTTTTTTTAAACTTATCTAGTTCTAGTGTACCTACTCTCCTAGTTAGCCAAAAGAAATATCAAGGCTACATTCGACTGCAAATAATCATACAACATGTTTCATTGTTTTGCCACTCCGGTCGAATGAGCCTTGGAGGAAAGCTGAAGTGCAAAAAGAAATGATTAAAATCTCTGATTTTAAAAGGGGATTTGGGACTGCAGCTTCCAATGCCTGGCTAAGAGCTGAACTGTCTGGAAGGCCTTGAAGAGTTTCACCTGGCCCCTTGTTCCCACAGGTATTTAGCCGAGGCCTTGATTCTTGGGCACCAGCCCAAAGGGCGACACCCAAAGGGCATTGGCTGTTTGAGGGGCCATCGTGGCTGTGGCAACAGGAGACTTTGCAGTGACTTCTCTACTGTTGGATTGTTACATCTTCAAAGATTTGGAGCCATGTCAAAGGAGACTATACTTGAGGAGGATCCTACTATTTCCATAAACCTGTGTCTAGAATGTTTGCCATGGGACAGTAATTTCAGAGGGTTGGACTTATTTTAGAAGTCCCTCTGGACTTGTGCAGCTACTCTTGGGTTTAAGGTACTTATTTTGTTACCTGAGATTTGAAGATTTGGAGTTGGCTTGATATACTCTCTACTTTTGAGTTTAATTATTTTTATGTTTAAAGTTTAATTTTGGGATTGTAGAATTTTATTATATAGTAATGGAATTGCGGTCAAGAACTCTCCCACCTTCTATAAGTTTAGCAGATGAGTTAAGACTTGCCATGGCTGCTCCTGTAGTATCAGATGGCTCATGTGGTCATGTTCAATCCAAATTGACACAATTTTATACCTTGTATAAAATATATATACCTGCAGTAATAGCAGTCTTAGCTCTGTGCAGCAGAATGGTAATGAGATCCCGTCAGGTGGCGTTAGGAGTCAAGCTCATTGTGCTTTAGGATTGGAGGTTAGATTAGATAAGATAGAGCATTTATTAATTACCTTGTCCAAGGAAAATTCTTTTTGTAGTTCAAGACAGGATACAATAATAGACTAAATATAAGGAATTTGATAAGAGTCTTGAAGGATTGGAGGAGCTGGTTTTTCAAATGAAGATCTTAGTAGGTGACCTTTGGTTAGAATTCAATAAAGTCTTTGATAGAAAGGTCAACACTGGTAATAGAAGTCGGGATGCTTTTACACAGATTAACACATTTGGACCATAAATCTGCTCAAACTGAAGATATTCCCCTTTTAAGTTCTGATGATTTGAACAGTCTAGTTGGAGGCTTTAGAGTTAAGGATGGTAACATCCCTTTGCACTCTTCAGGACTGTCTGTGTCTGTTGGGATTGAAAGGAATATTCCAAGAACTGATTTTTCTCAGGTTACAGGTCTACCCAAGGAGAACTTGGGACTTAGTAAGCCTACAATTATAGGAGATGCCCCGCTCAAGGTGTGGCCCCAAGAAATTAGACATCGCTGGGCTCTAGCATTAGTGTTTAACTTTAGTAAGGGTGAAAACAGACATGACGCTAACCACCCTTTAACCACCCTTTGTGGTCATTTATGCATGTTGCAGGGCTGCATAGGGCAACAATACAGCCCTGCAACATGCATAAATAACCACCAAGGGTGGTTAAGGGGTGGTTAGCATCATGTCTGTTTTCACCCTAAGAAAAGAAGGCATAAGTTTCTGCATAGAAGCTTGGTATTAGACTTTTCTATTGTGGAGGATTTATTAAAGAATCTTATGGGATTAACACTGAAACCTACTGAGATTTCCTCAGTTACAGCTCTTTGTGACAGAGGGAGGCTTTAAGATGGGAAGTTATGTTCAGTAATGGTAAAATAGTTGAGGATATATGGAGAGCTCGTAGAACACTTAGGAACACAGGTATATTTATACAGAAAGTGGAAAATACATTGGCTAGGGCCATCTTATACCCTGTAGATACAATACTTCAGTTGGATTACAAGACTAAAATGTGTCCATGGGTTGGGAAGGGTGCTTCAGTTGTAAATATAGGAATCCTAGGAGATTCCTTGCAAGAAATCTTCTCTTCATCCTGTATTGATTTCTTAACACCAAATTTTCCAGCTGTGGTGGAATGGGATACAATCGATGTGAAGGGAGCTCACGAAGATTTCTTATCTAGAAATGGTATTCATTTTAGTATGCAATCGTTAGAAAGTCCTGAATTGCACTCTTCAGAGAATGGAATTTGGAAATATTTCTATAGAAGTATATAAAGGTAAAGGACCAGCACAACTTCTTTATGGAACAGAGGTTGGTTATTCCTGCTTCTCTCGAAGTATGGAAGCTGTGCAAAGTAAATTTATAAGAGGAATTTTGGGAAATCCCTCATCTACTCCGCTCATTATGCTCTGTACCGAAACAGGTCTCTTTCCTATAGATATGCTAATAATGGTGAAAGCAATCTCCTATTGGGATAAGATCTCTAGGATGTGGCCATTTAGGTTCCCATACAACAGCTGTACCATACTGTAAGCAGAAGATATCGGTGGTAGGCGGGAGTAGCCAGGGTTTTGATTCGAGCAGGGTTCTCTATAGAAACGCAAGGGCTGTATAGGTCTTTTACTTTAATGGCTATAAAGCAGAGACTCTTTGATGTGGTAATGCAGGATGAATTATCTGCTCTTAGGCTAACTAGAGTGGTCCCATGGTATGTTGAGAATAAGAGAACTTTCTCCTTAGAACCTTATTTGACACAACTTCAGGAGTTTAAATTATGCCAAAAGTTAACACTGGCCCATTTCCAGCTATTCGATTATATGGTTATTAGTGGAAGATATCAAGGACAAAAGATATCATGAGAGACTATGCACGTGTTATTTAGAAGAGGTGGAATCACTCGCCCATGTGTTTTATTGTCTCTATTATGAAAATCAGAGGGATTTATGGATATTGCCAGTGACTGAAGGGAAATATTGCTATACAGATTATCAGAAGATTTCTTACTTACTAAATACAGAAGATTTGGCGACCTTGAAGGTAGTAGTGTTATATCTTTTAATAGATAAGAGGAAATCTATTCTCCATGGATAGATTATGTTAATGATGGATGTTCTGAATTTGATTGTGTCTATTTTTTTGTATTTGTACCTTTAATGGTATTTTTTTTAAAAGAATATTTTTATAATGTAACAAGTTTTTAAAAAGTGAATAGCTAATAAAGAAAGATTGGATTTAATTTTAAACGGCGAGTTTCCTCTTCCTGATTTAAACCAACCCACACTGGACTAATCAGGATAGAAAATCAGAAAGTGCTGGGGAAAATGGCTGTTTTAGCCAGATTGACGTAACCTAAAGCTGCACTTCATTCCTTCAGACACTCAAGTGTCACCCAGACTCTTTCCCATCCTGCTCCCTCCCTCCCTACTCGGTCACCTCTGAGCATCAGACTCCTGCCCATGGCTCTTATTCAATCCTGAGGGGAAGCTGGGTTTGTAGGACAGCTAGCATGATGTCTACCTTCTGTATAAGAGGATGTTTTCAGCGGAACCCCTCATGCATCTTTCAAATGCATACACTTAGATGGTAACACACATACTACCAACCAATCCAAATTAACAGAAGTCAGGTAACCTATAATTCTGATAACACAGTTTTCTTCAAAAGCATGATGTGTAAAAAAAAACCACACACAAAAACCCCAGCAAATGAAAAGTTGTAACATTTCACAACCAAGGAATAAGAACTGGCTCTTCCCCCACTCATCCAAATGGAGCATTAGACTTTCCAAACCAGTGAAGATAGTTTCACACTGGGGCAGAAGGATTTAAATGGCATCATGAGCTGTGAGGCAAGGACCACATAGTATCTCCTCTGACCACATCCTCCAGGAAAGGTCTTTCCCACAGGCCATACACTGGAATGTGTTGAGGCAGGCTGCCTCTTTTGAAGCATACTTCAGATAAAGCACTGAGGACATTCTTGCAAGAATGGATGATAAACACTAGCGTAACAGAATCTCCCCTTCCCCTCCTCCCCCGATTAAGAAACCTGCATTTCTGCTACCAGGGAACAGAGGATGCAGCCAACACCCTTCCTGCCATTTTCAAAAAGTTGTTGGGCAGCCGCAGCATCCTGAAGAGAGGCAGCACAGGATTCCCTGGCTCTAGCTAGCCCTAGCAAAGGAACCAAGACAAGGGGTGGGAGAGGGCTAAGGTTTCTGAGGGTGAGGAGGTTTGCTAACCCCTCCAGCAGAGACCCTAGTTATACCTTTGACGATATCCTTCACATGAACCCTGCCTAAACGCAGTTATGACAATCTAGACACAAGAGACCCTTCTAGCTCAGAAACCTGGAAACTGTATTAAGGCACCAACTGTGCAATGAAGAGGGACTTTAAACTACCATTTTCTAATATTTTCACCCACTTTTCTCAAGCACTAATCCTTTGTCGCACAATGGCTTTAACTGTGAGACGACATCAGAGGAGAGCTCTGCTAAGAACATGCCACAGGCATCAGCCTGCAACAGCAGTTTGCGAAACTGAGATCTTACTAATTTCTTCACAAAGTGTCTGCAGCTTTTACTTGTGGGCAAGTTAGGTCAATGACTAATCTAGGTCATGTTTATAGTGACAGCATTGGTGGGTTCTGGGTTGCAAATGAAAGAATGGTGGCACAAACATGTCCCGCCCCTGATTTTCCAGTGATAATATCATGGGTAATGATGAAAACCTCATTAAAGAAAGTCCAGGAAAGTAGAGATGAAGAGCTGGAATGGGACCCCTTTATGCTAACAGAGCACCCCGACAGGATATGCTGTGTCAACAAATCCACTCTGTAGCGCACCAAGCTCACTTCAAAGAGGTTGGGGTGGGGTGGGGAAGCAAAGAATCCGATTCTTTCTACTGAAATTTTATATCACTCACCAGGTAACTCACTCTTCACATTTCTCTCAGGGTCTGTTTAGAAGAGAGTGTTGGTGTTCACATTGTTAAAGTAAGAGCAAGAGTCCAAAACCCTTGCAGGAGAGAACAGGAAGAATGACTTGACCCAATGGAGAATGAAGAGGAAGAATGCCTCAGGGACAGCTCAAAGCACCACACATTGCAGGCAACACAGCATACCTCCTCAGGGTGGGGGAACTCTACCAGCGATGGGCAGCAGCAGCAACCCACTCCCATCTGTCATATGCAATACAGGGAGACAGAAGGAAGAGGAGTGAATGGCTATCTGGAAGCGTTCACATATCCCATTTGGACTGGTACTCATGGGTCAGTCATCTCCAAAACCACAGCGTAAGAACACTGGCAACACAGCTACCACCCTCTGCAGTGACTTGGCTATTCCATTATTACTCTAGCAGCCCCTGATGCCAGACACTTTAGTTACACGCTACACAGCGGTTTCTATTGAAACTAGCTGCAGGGCTAATCTTTCCAGACTCACTCTTCACCTGAAAATGATGTTTTTATGCTTTGTGGGTGGATATTTATTTTTTAAGCATAGATATGTTTGCCATTTTTTCAGTGAGATTTTTTTTTTTTTTAAATGTACTGCTTTTCCCATGGTAAAATAAAAAAGATTCACCATTTTCATTTAACAACCATGCAGCCATAATGGTCTGGAGTTGAAAGACTGCCACGGAAATAATCCTTCCAGAGAAATGATGCAGCTTTCTCTTTCACAGAAGCAGCTTCGATATGACTGAGTTAGTCAACATTTGCAAACGCAATGAGAATGGGCTCAGTGGCTTTTTAAATTATTTTTACTAAGCTCTGTAATGGTGCACTTAAGCACATGCCAATAACTATTTGTAAGAATAATAATCTCTTCATTTGGAAAGTACTATATCAAAGCACTGCTCTCTCTGCTGTACATATGTGGAAACAGAGACACAGAGGTAAAGCATTGTGCCAACATCACACAAGAGATCAGTAACACAACAGGCCATCGAACTGGGCTATCCTGATGATCACACGGCTTTCCACTATGCTGTACAAACTATACTATTCGGGAATGACCAGAACAATTTCTAAGTGTTTCAGGCTAATAAAATACCTGCTAAAAGGAAACCTCCTCCTGCTTCCCTTGCCCTCAAACAGCCCTTCTGGACTAAGGAAAGCCAGCACAGCATGACAGGAAGCAAGCAGGTAACAAGCAGCTTCCAGCTCCCAACCTAGAAGCAATAGTCCCTGCCTTTCACAGCCCTTATTTAGGATGCCTCATTCTCTGGGTATGCTGGAGGCAGCCTGAGCCAGCTACTATGCCTTCGTTTCACAGAAGGGAGGGATAACTTCAGGGGTGACTGACTGACGGGTGGGGGATTAGGAGCACTGTCCCTACAGAATGCAATTCAGAAGGAACTGGGGGCAGAGGAATGCATGCTGAAGAGGAGGATTCAAAGAGAAACACAGGCATGGGGAGAAAGCACAAAATACGTAGAGGCCAGCCTACCATCTCAATGCTAGAGTCCTGGGAGCATGAGTCCTGGGAGTATGAAAAAAGGAGAAACTGGGTCAGCAAGTCAAAGCAGAAGTTGGGAGCAGCAGATCCCCAAACCAATTCACTTCTCACAAACAAAAGGTCTGCATAGAAGGGGGACATCAGAATACAGCACACAGAGAGAAGGCAAAGAACACACTCAGGAGCGGGGCCTACCATCTCGCTGCTGGAGGCCACGGAATGCAGATCCTTGGAGCACAGTCAGGGAGAACAAAAACAAGAGAAAAAACAATGTCAGATCGATTCCAGATGCCTCTAAAAGGGAGAGACCATCCCATACAAAACAGACTGTCTACGTGAGGGAAAGGAGTTCTGTTTAGCTCAATGCGACTGTGAACCTGGCCTTTTTCCTAAAACTGATCCAGGTTAATGAATTCTGCCTCCCATTTAATGACCACAGAGTCTACCTGGACTATCCACACCAGGGTAGAAGGCGATAAGTTGTGCCTACACAAGGGGGAAGACTCCAATTAGCTACAATATGTTGGCTAACCTCAGCTGTCTTTCTAGCACAGAAACTAAAAAGGGAAGAGGAAGAGTGAGAGTAAACAATGAACATGAAGGGTGGGGGGGATGATGATTAACTAGAGGGGATTCTTGATGACTTGGCTGTACTTAAGGATTATAGCAAAGCCCTCACATACACATTTTGGATGGCTGTCCTCTAACTCAACAGTTCTCAAGGTACAGGTCACAAGCCACCTGTACAGAGCCCCTTCTGAGGGTCTGTAGAATGAAATGTGGGAACCAAGAATTAGGGGGCTTGAGTGCTCAGCAGAGAGGTAGATACATCTCTCTTACAAATAAGAACATTTAAGCAGCACTGCTATAGATCCTGAAGAGCAAAAGAAAGCCCTGGAGAAGAGCAGCACCTCCTGGTCAGAAGCAAAGATAAATGGGGTAGGATTACCACCCTCTTCAAATGTAGATGCACTCAAAGATAGTCCCCAAGGGGAGGGCTTGCATCTACTGATGGAGCAGTACAAGGAAGCCTGGGACTTTTAATGACTGTAGAGCTAGAGTATGCTGCATAGATGAGTGTTTAATGACAAGTTCCCTTCTAAAGAAGGTACCATTGTAAGTAACACCAATCCCTGTACATTAGAACAGGAAGAAATTTTCAACCCAGGATATCACTGCAAGCTATCGCTTTACAACAAACTAGTTCATATGTGTACTACCACCTCTGCTGAAACTAATCACTTGCCTGAGATTGCTAGCCAATTGCCTGCCAGAAGCGGTCAGGGCTGTGGCATAGACGTTCTTTCTCGGACAACACTGTGAAGTCCTAACTGACCACAGATTTATTTCAACATCAAGGATTGGAAGTCTTCGGTGTTTCTATCAGTAAACTGGAGGTATTAGACTGAAATTTTCTAATCTTTGGTCTCTGCTGAAAGATGAAAGAGTTGCAACAAAATCCCATCAACAGATTTTGATGCAAAAAGAGAAAATATGTTTTGCCCATTAGAAGTAACAAGGGCCACAGGAAAAAATGTATGACGTTTGAAGACTGGTTTGAACAGACTTCACCAAGGACTCCTGCTCTGCATGGTTTATATTTAACAAAGATAGAATTGTCAGAAAATTTCCAGCCACCACCTGCAGTAGAAAAGGTCACCAATCCTACAAAGGTATGCAATACTCAAGCTAGGTTAGTGGGAATGTACTGATTTAAAGAATGAATGTCTGGCCAAACCAAAAGGTGGTGTAATTTAGAGGTGGCAAATAGATATGAAACGAGGAATTTGCTGGCATGAAAGCTCCAGATTCTAATCTCTCTTTAAACGCCTGCAAAATGACATGAAGAGGAAAGGGATTAATGTTAATGCCGTGGCAAAGCGGCAAAGCTGAGCACTCAGTTAGAAAATCCCAAAGGTTTAAGGTTGCTCCAGCAACAGTGACTTTGCCACGTACCACGCAGAACCTATTTTCTACTTATTTTTTCCTAATTAAATGCAAGTCCTGATGTATTATTCACTTCTGATGGATATAGAACACCATAAAATATAAAGGGGACATACACCGTAGCTGAGCTAACTTTGCTGGAGTAACGTTTACTTTTCGGAATTTTGGTCTGAGTGTTTGTACCAGCATTAGCATTAGAGTTGCAAGAGGAGTTAATTAGATCTATTCCAGTTTAAGGCAGCCTTGCCCAGTCCTTACCCAGAACATAAAGACTATTTCAGAAACAACTAGTCAATATTGCTCAACCATACTGTATAGCAAATGAAAATAAAAAATATTTTCTTTATGCCCAGATTTGATGTACACAATGGGTGTCATCAGATGTAATTGGAAACATGGTGAAAATCCATCCTGTTTCCAGTCCTGAGCTCCCAGCCGGTGGCCCAGACATACACCATGAGCCAACGACTACTTTATGAGGTACCAGATGTAACAGTGACTATGGGAAAGAACCTGCTTCCTGTTTTCCCACAACATTTGTTGGCAACCAAGGAGGAGCCAAGGGGTATCAGTTGTTGACATAACAGTATGATGAATGCTTGCCACCCAAACAAGTGGGTAATGTTCCACCAGTTAACACCCGCTCTCTTTCTCAGCAAGAACTTATCAGTGGAGAAACAGTGAGAAGCCTAACTTCCTGTAGGTACTGCTGAGAATGCCCTGCGAGACTTTGCAATTGCCTCTACAACGCATTTCACTAAACAGGTGGGCAGGTAGCTTGATCCAAGATGGAGGCCAGAAATGGTATTTAAGTTGCAGAGTATTTCAAAATCTTTACACTGAAATCCTACTTAGAGGCTAGGATTTTAAAAATGGTCAAAAACCTTGATCACACAGCAACACAGTAACAACCGCTTCTTCTGACTAAAGTGGCATTGCTCTCCTGCATTCTACATGAACGGAGCAAGCAGTCATGGACATTTCTAAAAGTCTTTGACTTTACATCAGGACTCACTGTGCCAGGGATTTTCTCAGGTTTGCTGAAGATTACAGAAAACATTATCTTGAGTTGTTGCCATAGCATTCATGGATATTTAGCTTTCCAGGTATTCAAGGAAGTGTCCTTCCAGCAAGCCACTGATTCCTTTGCACACACCACTTCTGTGCCACGTGCTTCAGACTTTCTTGGCTTGGGGACGTACCCTCTGCTGATTCGTTTTTAATTTTTGTTCCTAACACCTCAAAGGAACAGTTTGATGTGTCCCAGATAATTTTCAAATAATAATAAAATTGCCTTGCACAGAAACATGACCTAACAGTGTGTAAATCAAAGCTTGACCTGCAAGCTTTGCTGCTGCTTCCAGGGCCAGTCCATTTATTTAAGTTTACACTGTCACAGCCTTGTAATGGCACTTCTGATAACCCTCAAACTGTGCCTTGCAGCAGCAAGTAACCAATACAACTGCAGTTTGTTTTACTCCAAAGACTATTCTGGCTTGATCAGCAAATTAGTTGCCATTCTGGAAAAATAGCAGCCTGCAAAGTAGCTGATAACAGCTGGAAAAGCAAAGAGACAAAACTCTCTCCCTCACCAAGGACTTCTGACTGGAGTACTAATAAAGCCCACCTCCCCATGAGGCTGAGGCACAATCCCGTTCAGACAATTTTCCCTTCTTGCATCCTTTTCTCCCAAGGCACAAGGGCGGCTCAACCCCCTCCCCTCTGACTAACCTCTCAGTTACCTTATCTTTAAGGCAAATTCCACCCTAATGCACTCACACACACACCCCTTTGGCCACCTGCGAGTGGCAGCTATGTGCTGCTGTGCCAGGTTCTCACAATATCCCAAAGGGGGGGGGGGGGGGGAGAGAAAGGAGACCCAATTCTTACCTGTCCAGTCAGCACTGCTTACTTATCATGAGTTTCAACAGTTTTCCCAGGCTGCATTTTTAATGAGTCAGAGCAACAATGCTGTTGCTTTTTCCCCCCAAAGCTCTTATAGTGACTTTGCAAGATGAAAGCTGGGCAGTCAAAGCCTACTTCTTGCACTACCCAAATACCTCCAGCTGTAAAGGACATCCAAGGATTTTCCCCAGCTCATAATCCAACTTCTCAAACCTTTTAAACTGCACCACCCCCACCCCTTTCTTTTGTCTGTGGTGGTCCAGGCCCCCTCCTCCACATCACACAGACACACTTCCCTTCCAACCCTCTTCTTGCTTCCCCCACTAGCAACCCCATCATTTTGGATGAGACAGCATCCCAGTTCCAAACGCAGCTTGGTGTTTGCCAGCTGTGCTCCGTCTCCCCCCACCCAGCCCCACTTTCAAGTGGTGTAAAAGCCAACGGTCATGTCATCATTCGGCCCTGACAGCATTATCCTGTCATGCATGCATGCATAGGAAGTGAATAGCACACAGATACAGCTAAAACCACATGCCCAGGAAATGGGAATGGAGACACATCAGAAGCAGTAAGTTGCAGCACACCTCCCATGAGATTGCCTCTGTGTTTTAAGAAACACGGTCCCCTACTCCTTCCTGGAGGAGTTTTCAGTCTGCTTGTTCATGGTGACCAGTACTCAGATCCCTGAACAAACAGCAAGGCACGCTAGCTGCTATCAGAACAGCTACTTAGGGGCATAAGTCAAGGGGTGTTTTTAAAGAAGACAGATTCACGTATGTCCCCCCACTGTCCACATGGAAAGCTTCTCGTTTGAAGTTGGTGCATGGGGGAGGCGCGCTCCTGTGATCCATGCACCGACCACACAGTCCCCACACGGAGCACTCCCAGAAAATCCGGAGTGCCTCATGAGGGGACTGGGTACACCGTGTGTGGACAGGGCAGCCATGCAGGGAGTGGCTCATGGAAAGCACTCCTCACGCACTTCCCATGCATGGACGCCCTGTCTCATGCACTAACCATGGACCCTCCCCGCTCCCTGCTGCGCTCATTTAAAAACACCCAAGACTAGTAGTGGTCTAAATACTCAGACTTCCTTCTCTATTTGCAGAGTCTCAAGAAATTCTGGGTATGTGCATTCAATCAAGCCCACACTGCTGAGTAACGTAGCCAACACAGCAGTGGCACATTCAAATACAATGGTGGGAGAAGAAAGGAAAATTAAGAAAATAATTCAGTCTCGTGCTTTTAAGGGCTTTATCAGAGAGAAAGCAAATGTGTCGCATTCTAATAATTAGCCATTCCTACATCATTATTTGCCTTCCCGGAACCAAAGTTCTCTTATAACACAATTTAGACTGACAGTGAGGGAAAAAGGGGAGGTTAAGGTTCCCACAGCAAACAATTTGGCCACATTTTTTGTGTGTGCTTACGTACATGTAGTATTAATTCACAATTCAGTAGCACCTTTTCTCCTGGCTCTCTATGAATAGTCATTGTTCAGTCACATGGGCCCACAAAGGTAAGTACTACATCTTTTTCATTTATGTGTAGCCTGAGGCAAAGACGCAGATACTTGATCAAGTTCACAATCAAATAGATGACCAAACTGCAGACAAAGCCCAGGGAACCTGACTCCCACTCTAACTACTAGACAGAAGTTTGGTTTAGAGAAGAATGTACACCAAGGGGCCAAACTCTATGGTTACCATGGGAGCCATAACTTTGTTTCTTCACAACTGTACCTTTAACTTTCAACTAAATCATTGCAGCGACTTCTTTACTTTAACAGACCACAATTAAGATCTCAGCTGCTTGTTTTCAGAATTGTATACAAGGGACACCATTTCCTTCAAGTTTAGGACCCCCAACCACCTAGTGGAACATGAACAGTAAGTGTAACCCCAATTCAATCCTCTCACTTCACTCAGGGACACACAGGGAGAGTACACACTACAGAGAAAAACTAGAAAGCAAGCAGCACAACAGGATGCACTTACCTGGGCCGTTTTCCCCTGCAAGACACAGCCAAAAAGCAACTTAATCCAGCAGCACTGAATGGATTTCAGGACTCAAGACAAGCACAATACCGGAGACCAGAGAGAGAGAGAGAGTTCTTTCCCATTTCAGCAGCAAGCTGGACACAGCCTAGCAATAATCTGGCAGCAGGATGCTCTCCTCTGCTTCTAGCATTTTACTACAAACTTGATGTTAATCAAGTATTTTTGATTGTGGAATTTACCTTTAAAGAGCTTCTCCTCTACATATGTATATAATGGAAAGAACACTTGTGCCTGCCAGATATGCTCCATCTATCACTGCCATCATTTTTTCATTACAGAGTTACAGGATGTTTACCACTGCCATGTCTTGATGCTAGCTCTTTATCCCAAAACAGCAGGAATTCGCATCACCCCAGGAAAAAAGACCCATTCGTCCCCAAGAACCAAACCAGAGCTAAGAGACCAATAATTAAAATGACACCAGCATATCCACAAATGTGGAAAAACCTACCCAAAGAGCTTCACCTTTCCACATGCCCTCGCAGTAATAAAATATGGGCTATGAACTATGCATTGGCAGCAGTGGGGAAAACACAGTGAACATGGGGCCCTGGTTACAATGGATTCTTCCAGCACCATCTTCTGTGGTGACAGAGCTCTAGATGCTATCATCTAGAGCAAGCAGGAGTCCACTCCACTTCAATGGCACTTGTGTCCATGCTAGCAGTTAGTTCAGGTGCAATCCCCATGGAGGATCACACCCGCTGTGGAGAATATATACCAGAATGAAGGCCCCGTCCCAGGTATAATGTCCTAGCACTGTCCCTCTCACAAGGGCAGCTCGAGGGACCAAAAGCAGGAATACCATGGCTGGTCACAACTCTCATAAAAGGACACAGGGAGAGAGGCAGTGCTCAATATGATCTTTGACCTGGTTATTTAGGGCTAATTATTGGTCAACACTCAAAGTTGCTTCCAGAACAGGCTGATAGCACTGCAAATCTCCCTGCCCTTCAGAGGCACCAGGTCAAAGGCAGCATGGATTCAGCTGAGGAGCCCCGAGTAGAGGGGAATTCTCTGTACAGCCTGCCAGCATCACACAGTGACACAATGCTGAAAGGCAGACTCTGACAGGGCACTAGAAAGGGGCCAAATAAAAGCTAGCAATGAGCCACATTTGGGACACAGACGTGAGGTTTCCCAGCTCTGCCCTGATCAGTAAGAAATCCAGAACTGAGGTGATGAAGTAAAGGCAGGCAGGCTGCAATGAGAAAGGAGAGGTTTCGAGGCACCACAAGGCCTCCAAATGGCAGAGACTGGGAAGTGAAATGTTCATGTAATCACACCAAAACCTGGAGAGAACCGACTTCTCCTCCTCCTAGTGTGATCAGATTGGTTTTTATTTTGTGCCACTAAAAATAGTTTAGATTTTTAAAATAAGTCAGTCCTCCTTACACTTCCCATCTCCCCACGTAGCTTCTCATGGTGTCAGTCCTCCCACTGGTGCCAGGCAATACATGCCCCCATCTTCCATTTCTCCCACAAGCCCCTCAGTGCACTCTGGCTGCCTCCTATGCGTAGAGTGCCCTACCCCACCCTTACTTATTCTGGATCTGCACAGAGACCATCTGAATCTCACAACCAGTTCAGAGAGGTTTTGTGAGTGAACAAGATCCGAACCCAAACTTAAAATCTCTTAGCTGCTTTGAACTTGGACAGGAACTAAACGCCAAAAAAACAAAACCTAGTAACCAGTCCAAAATAACAGGTTCAATAAAGAGGTGCCGAGCGAGGGTTCCTCTCTGTTCAAACCCAAGAGAGATGCGAAGATTACACTTCCCACAAATCGACTGCAGGAGAAGAGGGGTTCTGGGATTGGTAGTTTTCCTGTCTGTTATGCCCAGGTAGAGGTAACTATAGAACTCTCAGAACACCGCCTCCTCCCTTCCCCTCTCCTCCTGTTTCCTGCTGAGAGCTAATGCAGCAAATGTATCTCAACCAGTTCGAACAGGTTCAAAGTGATCAAACTAGTTACCAAACCACTGAGTTGTTATTATTATAAGCTTTTATATAGCACCAGCAATGTACCTGGCGCTTTACAGAGTATAAGATAGACATGGAGAGCTTACAATCTAAAGAGAGGGGGAGACAGGGAAGGAGGAACAGAGGGAGGGACAAGGGATGCGACATTCATGTGGATGCGAGAACTCAGGTACACGTTCTTGGCTTGGTTCCAGTAAATTGGGAGTTTGCAGATAACAGGTTGGGGATAATCCTGGGTGGGGATTATTAGCAGGAGTTAGGAAGGGCGGAGCGGAAGAGGTGGGTTTTGAGGAGGGACTTGAAGGTGTGGAGGGTGGGGACAAGGCGGACGAGGGCAGGGAGGAAGTTCCAGGTGTGCGGGGCAGCAAGGGGATGGAAGAGGAGCGGAGTGCTCGAACAGGGGTTCGGAGGGAGATCAGGGCAGAGAGATAGGGAGGAGCAAGGTTGTGAAGGGCTTTGTAGGTGAAGACAAGGAGCTTGTGCAGAATACGCTCAGGAAGGGGGAGCCAGTGGAGAGAGGAGAGGCTGTACATGGTCAAAGCGACAGGCTAGGTGGATGATCCTGGCAGCAGAGTTTTGAACAGAGATAAGGGAAGAAAGGTGAGATCGGGGAAGGCCAGCGAGGAGGAGGTTACAATAGTCGAGGCGTGAGATGACTAGGGCATGGATGAGAGTTTGGGCAAAGGAGACAGACAGAAAAGGGCAGATCTTAGCAATGCTGTGGAGGGAGAAGCGGCAGGATTTGGCCACGTAGTCAATGTAGGGTTTGAAGGTAAGGAGCAAACTGAAGATGAAGCCCAAGCTACAGGCTTAGGGGACAGGGAAGATGGCCAATGGTAACTGATAGGGAAGAGGGAGGGGAAGGATTGGGAGGGAGGGAGGATAAGGAGTTCAGCTTTCGTTGGCGTTGAGACATCCAGATATCAGAGAGAGAGTTGGTGAAGCGAGCTTGAACAGAGGGGGAGAAGGAAGGGGTGGAGAGATAGTGTCGCCCGCGTATAGGTGGTATTGGAAACCATGGGAGGCAATGAGTTTGCCTAGGGATTGGGTGTAGATAGAGAAGAGGAGAGGGCCAAGGACAGAGCCTTGGGGAATCCCGACCGAGAGAGGTAAGGAGGGGGAGGAGTTAGGAAGAGATACATTGAAGGAGCAATCAGAAAGGGAGGAGGAGGAGAACCAGTCGAGGACAGAGTCCCGGTATCCAAGGGAGTAGAGTGATTCAAGCAAGAGCGAGTGGTCAACAGTGTCGAAGGCAGCAGAGAGATCAAGGAGGACAAGATGATGGTTGGTGATCTTAGCAAGAGCGGTTTCAGTGGAGTGAAGGGGGCGGAAGTCCAACTGGAGGAGATCAAGGAAGGAGTTGGCGGAGAGGAGGTCGAAGCAACAGGAGTAGACAACACGTTCAAGGACTTTGGAAGCAAAAGGGAGGAGCGAGACAGAATGGTAATTAGAGGGTTCAGAGGGATCCAGAGTGGAATTTTTGAGGATGGGGAGACAGTGGCGCGTTTAAAGGCAGAGGGGAAGGAGCCGGTAGAGAGGGAGAGGTTGATGATGTGCAGGAGGGGAGGGGCAATGGTGGAAGCAATGGCGGTCAGGAGGCGGGAAGGAATGGGGTCCAGGGGGCAAGTGGAGGGGTTGGAGGAGGAGACCAGGGAGGAGATTTCCTCAAGGGAGGCGGGAGGGAAGGAGGACAGGAGAGAGGTGGG
>QEPC01007158.1:356858-378068 GCA_003113815.1 Sphenodon punctatus
CCCCCCCGCATGGTAAATTGCGCCGAGGCGCAGAATTGGCCCCTGACACCCGCGGAATTTTAAAAAAAAATCCGCGGAAGAATCGGGGCCCTGGAGATAGTAGAATTGAGCAATGAGAGGCAGAATTTGAAGTGGAGGAAGTCAGCATGGTAGTGGGATTTGTACCAGAAGCGTTCAGCAGCCCAGATGCAGGAGTGAAGATGGCGAATGGTGGGGGTGAGCCAAGGGCAAGGGTTACGGGAGCGAGCTGGGCAGGAGGAGAGAGGGGCAAGGGAGTCGAGGGTGGAGGCAAGAGAGGAGTTGAAGGTGGAGATGGCAGAATCGGGGGAGGAGGAGGTGGAGGGGAAGACCTGAGGGGAGAGGGAGGAGGCAAAGTCCTGGGGCGCAATGGCCTGCAGACCGAGGAAGGGACGGAGAGATGGGGAAGAGGAGGGGGAGCAGTGGGAGAGGTTGAAGGAGGCAAGGAAGTGGTCAGATATGGGATGGGGATCGAAGGAGAGAGATCGGAGACAGAGCAGTTCCTAGAGAACACGAGATCAAGAGACTGACCATCAATGTGGGTGGGGGAGCTAGTCCAAAGGTGGAGATTAAAGGAGGCAGCTAAGGAGAGGAAGCAGGCGATGCAAGGCTGAGAGGGTGCATCAACATGAATACTGAAGTCGCCAAGGATAAGTGTGGGGATGTCATCGGAGAGGAATAGAGTGATCCAGGACTCGAACTCAGAGAAAGGAGGAGAGGGAGCCGGGGGGGGGGGAGAGGTAGATAACCGCAACACGGAGGTGGAGAGGGAAGTAGAGGCGTATGGAGTGAGTCTCAAAAGGAGGGGAAGGAAAGAGAGGGGGGAGAGGGGAGGGGTTGAAACTGGCAGAAAAAGGCAAGGAGAAGACCTACGCCACCAGCCCGGCCTTCGGCCCGGGGATGGTGGGAAAAGGAGAGACCTCCATAGGAGAGGGTGGCAGGGGTGACAATGTCAGTGGGGGAGATCCAGGTTTCAGTAAGGGTGAGAAGGTGAAGGGAGCAAGAGAAGAAAAGATCATGAATATAGGGAGTTTTATTAGCGGCAGAGCAACAGTTCCAGAGGGAACAGGGAATGGGGAAGGGGGGCAAGAATTGGGGGGGGGAGGCATCGTGGGGACGGGGGAGAGAGATTACAGGCTTAGTGGGGGGCAGGAGGAGAGGGGAAAGAAGTAGGGGGAGAAGTAGGTGAGAGGGAAGGGGAAGAGGGCAGAGAGGGGGTGAGACAAGGACTATTTTCTTCTTGCCTTCCCTCCAAAATACAAATTCAGAGTTCTGCATTGCCCTCTGCTACTGCTGCTGCTGCCTAGCGTGACACCACCACCACAGCTTGCTGCCCTGTCCCAGAAGCTAAGCCACTGTTTACCAATCTGCTGCAGCAGAGGAAAGAGATCTGAGCTCAGGCCTTGGCAGATCAAGGCTTGTATTGATTCATCTTCATTTAAAGAAGACATTTAAAGTAAGGGGAAATTTATGATTTCGAGTGCAGGATGGCAGTTGCAGTTTTAAAAATAAAGGCTTGAGAAGGGAAATTTCAGCTGAAGTTCCCTCCACTGGACAGTAGGGCCTGCTTTTGTTGAACTTACCTTCATCTACATACCCCGTCACACTCCAAGGTGGCTTTTATTAGAGAGGGTAGAGATCATCAGAGCCTTCTCTGTCCATTTGCCAGTGAAGGGTACCTCCCTATAAGATGCCTTCCAGCATTTTGTCTAGTTTTATACAGCCCCAATGAAGAGATCTCCATCTCCTGCCTTGGGAGGTTATTCTACAGAGTAATGCATGTCACTGCCAGGAAGCAGCAGCTCCGAGCAGTATTCACTCACACAAACTCCGTCTACACAACACAGGAGCAAGCCTATAGTCTCTCACCTCATTAATGCGGATCTGCTGAAGCTCCTGTTCAGCTGCAGTCAGTGGAGCTGGGGCCGAGCAGGATGACACGTGCTTCTGGTAACCACTTAGGGAGACATCTTCCTGCAGACAAAGAAAGTGGAGAGAGTGTTACCACATGTCCATTCTTCTTCACAGTGCAATGTCCACTGGGACAACAGAAAGGAAAGCAGGACACTCTTAGGGGTGTTCTGGAATCTATGGAGAGCTGTATTACATGGTAGCTCCTGCCTAGACCCTCTTCCCTCCAAACAGGTCAGTATGTTAGCACAAAACTTCAGAATGGAACTGAACAACTGTAAATTAAGAGATGCCCATTACATGTTGTGGGGCTCTAAAATAAGGGATGCCCATTGTGTGCAATATGGAGCTGTGAAGCTCCGGAATAAGGGACATCTGGCAAGAATACCTTAAATGGCTTTGGCAAGCATTCAGCCTAGATCTTGCCTACTACCATTAGGGTCATCTTGGAGATTTCAGCACTAACATTATATACTGCTTGCAGCAACACCTTATGCTGGTCTCAGAGCTTTTCCAAGAACTCTGTGCAACCTGTAAAATGAGGCTCATCTATCAGTGCTAGAAAGGACGAAAAAGCAGCATCAGGTGCCCACTTGCCCCTGCATGAGCCACTCCATAGCACTGGACAAGACTGGCAGACCCAAGCCCCTACCCCTTCCCCCTGGTTCTTCTCTGCTGGACATGATATGCCGTGCAGATGACAGGAAATCTCGTTTTGTTTACAGGTATGTAGACTGAACCTTCCCATCCCTTCCATCCACAACCCCATCTGACCAGCAACAATATTTTAAATACACCCTGTTCACAGCACACGACAGGGCTTGTAGTGCACTCTCCAAGTCAGCAAAATTGGAGTTTTGTTCCACTAGGAAAGAAGGGAAACCTTCCATGTACAGCTTGGAGACAGAAGACAGGTCTGTGGGACAGTCGATGGAGGGTCAGGTGGGTCCTAGTTGCTCTCATCTACCTAGGAGATTAGAGATAGGTGGATTGGTATCTAGTTCCACACAAGAGCACACACAAAGCCCTGTACCAGTTCAAAAGTACATTGGGCCGGACAGGCAGCACTGTGCAAACCAACATTACATGGGTGCCAGTCTAGTTTCTACTAGCACCCAGGAGACTGGAGCAGCACCCGTGCCCACTGTTCAAACAGCTGCCTGTTTTCTGCTCCTTGTGAGAGTCAGGCATAGAATTCCTCTAAATCCACAAAACCTCATCTGCACCGACTGCATACAGGGACTGCTTTCACTTGGCACCTAAGGAGAAGGATCAGACAACAGTGGCATTGGCACTCCTGCCTGGCACAGAGGAATCTCTGTACCAAGGGAACAGGGTGTGCATGGGACATCAAAACCAGCTCCTGCAAACATGTACGAACCCAGCAAATGGGCAGAACAGGTGCTGATTTGTAGCTGTAACACCTGGAAAATGGGTACAACTGGGGAGGTTTGCCAGCACCACCCAAACTGTGCAATGTACCCTCACCGCTCAGAACCAGCTGGAGAGCAAATTTGCGGATAGATGTCTAAGGGAAGACTAGCCCTGACAATCTCACAGCTGCCCGTGATCGCAGGTAGCTGCACTAGGACACAGCCTGGTCTTATTTAATGTGTGATGCTGCCACCTTGTGGTGAGTTTTTTTGTAATTTACCAAACCACCACAGCCCTTTCCTAAAAAGTAATTTCCCCAGTGGTCTGGAGCGAGGTATTTATATTCCCATATGGACCCTAACCTGAAGTATAGGTTTAGTACCCTCAGGCTCCACACAATAAAAATGGCGGTAACTGTTGGGCGTTACCAGGGGATCCCAATGGAGGAGAGATGGTGTCCCTGTGGGAGAGATAGAGGACCTTGGACATTACTTATTGTGATGTCCTTTATACGATCATCTGCGGACAGGACTATGGTCGACTCTAGGGATGGGGGATGAGTGGACAACAATCAGACAGCTCAGGTGGTTGCTGGGCGACCAGGATCCCCACAGGACAAAACAGGTGGTAGTGTTTGTGGAAAGGTGTGCTAAAGTGCGATCCAAATCTGTGTAGCACGAAGAGCTCGGGGTCATATGATATTTATAAGGGAAAAGTTTACTTGTTCCCTGTATAAGAACGAGTATAAGATAGGGGTAGGGTGATATATATAAAGAATGTATTCCAACATGGAGGGACGGAATGAACCCCCGTCATAAGTACCGGAAGTGCCGGAGGAGATAGGGCAGGTATTAGGTATGTTTAGGGGGATTGCCTATAGGGGCCGGTGCTCTCGCTATAGGCCCCGGGTAGGGCGAGGCAAGTCCTGACATGCATGAGAACCGGTGAAGTCATGGTTGCCTGGCTCTACCAGTACGCTTAGTAGTAGAAATAGCTAGTTATCGTTGCCCTGCTCCATGTAGTACCTATATTAGTAGAATACTAAGTGTAGATGACTGGAGAATGTCTGGGTCATGTCCCCTACCAATGGGGAAAATTTTAAGTATTGATTATGTTATATCATTATATTGTCATATTGACTAATTTTATGGTTATTTCGTACTATGTATTTCGAATGTTATGGCCTTGGGGCTAAAACAGTAATAAAATTTATTATAAAAAGTAATTTACATTCCCCACAACAACAGCTCTTCTACAGAGTTACTATTTGATTGCAATTTATTTTTCTCTAGTAAAAATGCATCTCAAATAAGGCTCTTTCTTTTGTTAAAATGTTGGCAAGGGAGCACAAGAACAACAAATAGGATGGTTTTATGAACAATTGTCTACTTTGTTTCCAGATAAAGAAACTGCAAGAAACATTCATGCTGTATGAAGATGCATCCTCGAGGCAAACAAGGGCTTATACACCCGGGTCTGAGTCCGGAGTCGATTTGTCCAAGTGGCTCCCCATCCCAACAGGTGCTGCCGTGACGTCATAGTGCTCTATAGAGGTGGAGTCACACCTGTGGAGGGACAAGGGAATGCCTTCACCACACCCTTTAAGGAGTGCCATGGCACTACAGAGCTCCATGGGGAGTGAAACTATGTTGGAAAGGGGCAAGGTTAAAATGTTTCCCTGCCCCTTTTCTGACATGGCTTCATTTCCCACACCGTCAGGCTCAGGCTGGGTTGCAGGGCTCAATTTACAGCAACCTGATAGCACAGAAAGCAGCCTCTCTCCTATTATAAGAGATACCACTTGGGGGGTAGTGAAACCCTCAGAGCACAGCAACTGTAGTGGAGTTAAATGGGCTAACTGGAGAGCCTGCTCCATTTCACTGCACACAGGCACTGATAGATAGAGCAATGGCCTGCTTTGTCTGTAGAAATGCTATCCTAAAGAATGACGATAGACAGACATGGGGGGGGGGGAGGGGAGGAAATAACCCCATTGTGACCCATAATCTAGTAGTTTTGCATCTGGTATTATGCAGGTGACCAATGATCAGAGCGTACTGGGATCTTGTAGCGCATGCCAACAGAAAGCAAAAGGAGGTTAGGAAGTCATACCTTAACGGTTCCAAACAGCTCATCCTTTATGTGTCCTCCTCCAAATTCTTTTTTCACTGTTGCTCTGGTTGCTGCATACAACATTTTCAGCCTAACCTGGATAAGCAGAGAATGTAAAAAAGTTCAGGGAGAGGCAGAAAGTTTAGCAAGCCAGATGCATGGCCATTGCATTACAGCGGCCTGTTTGCAACAAGCAGAACCTCAAGCCATTGCAGCAGACAAGGTCCCCCCACCCCACGCCGTTATAAGAGTGCACTCCTACTATTGTCTTCAAAAGCAGTCGGCTTCACGATCCCACGTAACTCTTTTAAAATGTATTAAAACTGATCATCATATTAGTCATATGATCCCATTTGCCTGGGACTGCAGAATTTGTAAGGCAGGCTAACCTCCATTGTTATTCATCTAGCTCAATTAAATGTCAGTAGCTTTATTGGCATCATGGGGTAGGCCAATATTTCTCTGATTTTTTTTAAAGACGATCATCTCCAGCAAGTTCCCTTATGCTCTGCGGTTTCGAAGACTCCTAGCACTTTGGATACCTGCTCCTCCTCTAACCACAAGGTTGAAAGTTTCACTTTAATAGGAAAATAGGGGAATCAAATGTGTTTTGGTTTTAACTGAAACCCATTGTATGAACTTTAAAAAGCAGCACTGGGAAGTCAGGTGAACATCCATTCATTTTAAATGAAACATATTTGAGTTTCCTGCACGGCTTTGAAAATACAACCATTTATTTCTTATGGTTGGTTAGCTTACTGGAAGGCTCAAAAGAAGTAGGAGGATAAGGTTTTCTAATCTTCTGCTTAAAGCTAAAAATCAGAGCCAGTGTCACTTTGTGGATAAAGAGTTGGGCTTGGGACCTGGGAGACCAGGGTACAAACACCATGAGTTCACTAGGATTTCTCTCAGCTGATCATCTATAAAATGGAAATAAATAAGATCCAGCTCACAGTGTTGTTGTGAAGGTGAACTAGGCAAGAATTGTAAAGAACACCAAAAGTAAAATTTTATTAAAGCATAATAAAACTAATAATCATGCTCCACTGCCTTCTGATTTAATTTTTTTTCTTGAAAAAATGTCAACTACTTCTTAAAATATACAAAACATAATTTAGTTCTCAATTTCTGACATTGGATTCTTTTTTTAAAACTTATAGCGTATTGTATTGTATTTTCCAGATGCGGCAAGCAAAAGAGTTATACGTTTGAACAGATTTATTTTGCCTTTATAGGGGGTGGAGAATCTGTGAACACTTTTAAAAAACAACAACAAAAGATGCACGCAGATTGCTAACCACAGCCATCCACACTAGCTTGAATGGCCACCAGGCGCCAGTGTGCTCCAACAGATTTTCTAGCAGCAAGAATTCAGTGAGGTTCTTGCAGCTAGGTTACAGCAATGAAACATGGAAATAGGAGGCTGTGCAAGGCAGGGTGGAAGTGTCTCTAGAATTACCCCTGCATGTGTGCTGTCATTTCATCACATCTCCAGTAAATCCTAACGTTGGGCTGTGCCATTATTTGTCTTGCTGAAGAGCTAGAAAATGCAACACTTCCCTCAGAGGCTGTACTCGAATCTGTGCCTGAACAGAGGGGGCATCACTAGCAATTCAGCTCCTGCCGAAAGGGCTAAACTCCCATTGACTTCAATGGGAGCTGGATTATGACCATTATCTTTTTAGAAGAAAAAATAAATACAACCAAGGTCTTTTCCACTCATGACTATTTAAGATCCTCAGACACTTGAGCAGGGGGCATCAGCTCCACAGTCCCGGCCAAATCTCACCCTAGGTAATGATATTCTAGCAGGTTCGATTGGTGAAAGGCATTTTTCATTTTCCACATGAAAGTGTCACACAGTTTTACATGGAAGAGAGAAAAAGTAGCACGATTTTATCTTTTATTAGACCAACTCCAGTTGGTGGAAGTATGCAAGATTTACAGCATGCAGTTCTACAGATGCTCATAAACTAGAGTCACACTTTGCCCCAGAAATGGTGGCAGATAACATGTGTCCTCAGGGCAGGGACCCATCTCTCACCACAATTGTTCAGCATCTGACTCACTGCTGGCGCTATATATAAATAAGTAAAAATATATATTAAAAAATAGCATCATTACAGAATAAAGGGTAGAACTGGCAAAGTGTTTACAGGATACAGCAAGACTAAGCAGCCTAGCTTCTAGGTTCAGGGCACAAGCCACCAACCATAATCATATGATGGCTACAGCATCCCTCTAAAAGCTTAATTGGCAAAACATATGATTAAAAAACTACGCTGTGATCCAGCAACCACTTACTTCTGAATAGCTCTATTGACGCTCCCTTGAGTAAGTACTCAAGGGAGCGTCAATAGGGCTATTCAGAAGTAAGTGGTTGCTGGATCACAGCGTAGTTTTTTAATCATACGTTTTGCCAATTAAGCTTTTAGAGGGATGCTGTAGCCATCATATGATTATTCTAGGAAACAGACTTTAAACATCTGTCTTCAGCCTCAAGCCACAGTACTAACAGCTTTCAAGTCCCAGGAGAGTTATAAACCCCAAAGGAGAGATTCAAGCGTCTTTCAAACAAAGGCTTACGGGGGAGTTGTCAGGTGACCAGGAGATGAAGAGCCATTCATACCCCTGTGCATTCTGGGTATCCAGGCGGTACAGGATGTAACATGGCTGCTGCTCGTCCAGCAGCGGCAGCACAAAGGAGTCGTAGTCCTTATCACAGCGCCGAGACAGTTCTTTGGAGGCTCCCAGCACCAACTGCTCTGAAAAGAGGGGAAAAAAAGAATGACGTGAATGACAAAGCTAGGGCAGCAAGGGCCATGTACAATTTAGCACTGCACTGCATGGATCACTGCTCTAACACAGGGACATAGATCCTCTGGCCTCATGGCCAAACCTGACCTGTGGCCGTTTTTATTTGGTCCATTTCCATTTCCTGGATCTGGCCCATGGACCCAGCCTCTACGCTCAAGCACCGAGTGAGCCAAGGGGAACTAGGGAAGGGAGCAGAGAGGAGGGCGTGTACTCAAAAACCCGGAATGGATCCATGGCACAGATCCATGATCTGGACCCTCCTCTTCCTTCCCCCATCCTGAGCACACCCTGTAAGCACCATATCCAGTCTGTGAAACTTGTACTCATTTTCAGGGTGCCACCTGGTACACTTACAGACACCAACACTGCCTGGCATTTAGCAGCTTTTAAGAAGTCTCCGTAATGAAACATGAACCCACTGGGAGAGTGCTCTTTGCTACCCACTAGTCTCCAGCCCGACACTGGATTGGACCAAAATATGTTTGAGGGAGAACCTATGGCTGCTGCTTCCCCTAAACCCTTGCTAAACTGAGCTGTTGTCATGCAGCTCCCTCAGTGAACATGTTAAAAATTTGGTGTCTAAACAAAGCCACCAAGTGGGAAAGGCCCTCCTAACTGCTGGGGAGCACCTTGGCGACAGTGTCACTTGAGGAACAGCCCTACCAAAGTCGCTAGAGGATGGTAAACCTGGTGACTTCCTCACAGCAGGCAGCAGCCCTTCAGCTGCTGTGAGTTAGTGATCTGTCAGCACTTGCATCATCTGTTTTCTGGTCCTGAAGAAGAAATTTTCCAAGAGGTGCAGAGTCAGGCAAGATCATACCCTGCTCAGCCGAGTCCTTCAGGAATCCTCTAGCTTGTGCCAACTCCGTGTTCTTAAGAAACACAAACAAGTGGGGAGTCCAGAGGAACTTCCCAGAGTACCACGGCACATACCCATTAGCTTTCTTTTCATTCAGTTCCTGCTCTGCAGACCTCGGGATGCATGCTGGAGTCCCTCTAGTCTTCCATATAAGCCAGACTCCTCCAGCACCCCTGCCCCAATGTCCAGTTATTACAGATCTGGTCACTGTTTCAGATAAACAACACTGACACAGCCTGCCAAGCGAAGCACTTTTGGTTTCTTCCCCTTCCAGGTGGTGTGCATTGTGCAGCCAATCACCAGGGTTGAGTTATGAACCATGGGGGTCAAGGGCTGCGATAGCGTCTGTACATGTTCCTAGCTATGGTCCCAGCAGAGCCAAACACCTATCTCCATGGCCTTGTTGGCCCTGTCTACTCCAGCCCGTGGGGCTGCTCCTGCCTCCCATGCACTTCAATAGCAGTCAACTGGATTATATTTATGTTTCAGAATGGGGACACAGGATCAGTGGTTCCCCAACACTTTACCTAAGCAGAGGCGAGGAACCGCTGGCAAGTGGAACTTTTCTGTCCGTTTATGACAGCTTCCCTTAGCTTGCCTTCAATGTGGCCCGCATGGGCCAACTCCCTGTTCCTGACAAACACAAGCTCGGTGATCTTGGGCTAGCAAGCAAAGAAGAATAGCCCAGTGTCAATAAATGAGACATTATATGATAAGCTATGATTATATGTACTGCAAAAACTCAAAACATGTATTCAAAAAAGCTACAAATGGAAATAATCTAAATAATTTAAAAAACAAAGTCAATGGGAAAAAATCTTAACTGGATCCAAAAAGTGTGCATGAAAACATACTGGATTCTAACATATACTGGATCCTTCATACACAAGCCTTGATAATGACCATTGTTGAACTGTCAGCATTTGATAGATATCTGCTCTGAATATACTTTATAGAAGACTTTCTTTGGATCCTGTCAAGAGTTTTTCATATATGTGGATCTATTTAGATTATTTCCATTGGTATCTTTTAAAATATATGTTCAGAGTATTTGCAATATATGTAATCACAGTTTTATTATATGGATTTTTTGGTCTCATTTATCAGCACCGATTTCTCCTTTTTTGCTTTTCTGTATTTTGGTTTATGAGATTTAGTGCCGTTATGTTCAGTCTTTTCTTTTTTGTGTATTCTGCTCTTCAACTAGTAAATGAGTTGGGTCCCCAGAAACCCAAACTTCATGGGTGATGTAAAAGTGAAAGAAAACCCTTCCTGTCATCCCTTCACCTGCAGCTGCAACTGTCAGACTGTCTGCATCCCTCTCTGCCGAACTCCTGCTTGCAGAGCAAGCAATGGTATCACAATCCAAGCTAAACCAAGGGATTAGTATAATTAAGTTTCAAAATGGGGTCTTCACAGGTAACAAGTTTGCGAAGCATGGTTTTAAGCATTGAGGAGGAAGGGTGCTTGTAGTCAGACTAGCACTTGCCTAAAATCACAAGCTGAAAAGACAGCAAAAACTCTCCCCTCGAGGCACAGAACATGACCTGATCTCTCCATCTCCCACACAGCATACGCACAAGGTTGATCCAGCTCTCCCTCTAACTCAGGTGTTGTTCACGTTTAACATGATGGTGCAAGAAACTATTTCAAAACACAGGATGATGCAATCTGCACCACTCTTTTCCCTGTTCCTGCCAAGCTTGTCATCAACATAGACCCCACAGGCAGCAGCATGAATCAGCACAGGCAGCAGCATGAATATGCCCAGTTCCTGGAAGGGAAAGCAGTATGCACGCAGCTGCTGCAGGAAGCAGGAGAGAAGGGATAAGTAATTACTAATGGGTTAGGTGAAAGAAATGCTAAGTTGGATTTTTTACATTTCATTTCCTCAGTTAAAACTCTCTGCTTTGTCACAAGGAGAGTGAGTACGAAGGGTAGCCCTTGCATGGGGTAATGGAATCCATATGGAACACAGCATATAGGGAAGATGGTGCCCAAACCGAGGTTGGGGAGGGGGGGGGGCAATCATGCCACCTGCAGATGGGATCATAATCACAACTCTGCATAGGTCTGTTGCTGTCTGGAGGTCACAGCTATTTAAGTCTCAGAAGTGTTTAAGTCTCAAAATGGGATCACACAGTAAGTTAGGGAGTCACTGCTCTAAGGCAGGGGTGGGGAACTCTGACCCACAGAACTCTTCTTTCCACCCACAAAATCTTCCCCCTATCTTGCCTTCAATGTAGCCCACCTTCCTTTTTGGCACAGTGAGCACTGTGGAGAAACCCTCCTGGCTAGATGGCCCCTTAGATTCCCCCCTGACCCAAGGCAAGGGACTCTGCCAGACCATATAAGGATATGTGCTTCCCTCAGCCCATCTGACTGACCACGCCTTACATACCTTACCACAGAAGGAACCCTAGGCCAGGTAACCTAACTGACTGGCCACCTTGAACAGGGTCACCTGTGGCTGGGAGCCAATAGCGGAGATGCTCGTGCTGCCCTTTAAAAGGAGGCTTGTAATTTTCCATGGGGAGAGACCTCATGGCCAGCCGGTAACTAGGTTGGACTAACTCGCAACACCCAGCTTACTCCATCCAGCTGGGAAAGAACAAACCCTACAAAGCTAAGACATCTGCGCTTACTATGCAGAGAAAGACACTGTGGGTAATTCCATCTATGCAGAGAAGCAGAGTTAGGGACCATTTAGGCTTAGACGCGCTCTAAACGGGTTACCATACCTGCTTGTAAGTGCCTGTGTTTGCTCACGAGTTCAATGCCTTTTCCCTACCTTTCTGTATCCTTGTAATTTGGTTAACTTAGCTAGTAAAAACTATAAGCCTTGTTTTCTCTAATCAAGAGTGCCTGGTGTGTGTGTGTTGCAACCCAAAACACTTCCCGAGTTCAGCTTACGCTGGGAAAGCAATCTCTAATAAGGAGCAGGGCTTGGGTTTCCAGAGCAGCCCTTAACCCCGGAAGCTCATAGCTCTGGTGGTGGCAGCAAAACCCAAGTGTTATGGTGATGGGCACGCAGTGAGGGAGGGGGCTAGAAGTACAGCACACACCCCTACTGGACCCATTGCGCCACAAGCACAAGTACTCTTCTGGGGGTGGGGAAGGAGAGACATTATGAAGGAGAGAAAGGGAAGTAGACAGAAGCGGGGAACACTCCGGATAAGAGCTCTGTCCCTACAGAGTGCCCCAGGGTGTCCTGTGGAGTCAGGGGGGTGGCCATATTCACACACAGAGGACACTACAGGCTGGGACCTCACCCTCACACCCCCTACCCCTCAGAGTGCCCCCAGTAGCCCCTTGCCCCCCAGGAATTTTACAAAAATCTGCATGCAGTCTGAGCTGGGATAAGGCTCCCCACCCCCGATCTAAGGAAAGAAGCTACAGTCAGACAAACACACACCCATAAATGCTCAGCTCACAACCACATCTTTATGCAAATAAACTACAGATAAATCCCCTGCATCACAGAGAAAAGAGATGAATTCACACCAGCAGAATGGTTTGCTTTGCATACAACAGCTAATAGCACATAGATTCAACCTCACCACCAGATAAGATAGCATCTCTTCAAGAGGTCTGGGGTCTGATTCCAGAATGGTATGTTCCCCCATTTGATGACCAGACCATCAGACACTGGACAAATAATTCTATTTCCAGTTCTGTCTCCAACTTGGAGTTGGTTGGGCAACTCACTTAACCCCTCTGTGCCTCAGTTTCCCCAGCTGGGGATAATTCTCCTTATGGGGTGCAGCATGTCGAGATCTTCCAGTGAAAGGGGAAAGTAATGTTTCATAAGTCTATTGGGATGGAACAGGTGGAATTCAAGCACAGTTGGCACCATGAAGTCAAAATGAAAACATGAAATCCATCATTTAACTGTGGAGATGGCCTAACAATGCAATGAGCTTTTCTGCACTCCACCATAGCAGATGCTGAGAAGGGCTTACCTTTCATTTATTACTACTAATAAAATCTACATTGTAGGGACATCTAGAGGCCCCATTCTCAGATCAGGTCCCTACTGCATCAGGCAGCGTATACATGTAACAAGAAAACCTGTCCCAAAGAATTTGCTCTCAGACTTCATGCTTAGAAGCAAGGCTTTAGCAAGAGTCCCATCTCCGAAGTGTCTCAAGAGAGAACTGCAACAGTCAGGGCCACTGAACCAGCTGTTGTTGTACACAGAGTCCAAGTAGCATGTCCAATTCAAATTGTCACATGTCCTCAAGCTTCCTCTTTGCTAAGGATGAGCATATCTAACATACAATATGGGAGGGAGGGGGCAGCCCATGGGCTATTTTCCAGGCTGCAGTTCATTTTCATTTCCACCCCATTCCAATTCCTGGATCTGGCCCATAGAGCCAGTTCCAGCCTTCAAGCACTGAAAGAGTGAGTGCAGGGGGAAGGCATGCACATGAAGAGAAGAGTTGGATCCATGGCATAGAGTCATTATCTAGACCCTTCTTTTCCTTCCCCCATCCCGAGCATACCCCTTAAGCACTCTGCCCCAACTCCTATCCTGCCCATGCAACTTGTATTCATTTTCAATGTGGCTTACAGAAGGGAAAGGGTTCTCCACCCGTTGGCATAACAAGTAGATGCCATCATAGTTATAACGTAAATAGCCTAAAAAGGGTTTGTCTATACGAATGAAGCCTCTTAAGAAGCTTTCCACTCAGTACTAAGTGTGCAAATGAACTGGAGGGAGAAAGTGGGTGACTGGTTCAGCTGCTGCTCTCACACTCAGCACAGTTCACAGTGTTCTTCTGACAGGTGTATGGAGAAAGTGCAACAGTAAGCTTGATGGGGAAGGGGCAGTATCTGAATACCTTTGTACCCATGAAATTTCACATGTACCTCTTTCATTTAATAAGCATACTGTACTTCTCAGGCCCAGGAATTCTACCCAGTATACAGATAGCAACACTGAAATGCAGCCACTTCTGGGTTGCAGTAGGGCAACAAGCATACAGAAGGGAAAAAATAGGAGACTGGCATGTGATGCCTTGTTCTTGCAATCCAAAATGAGCACAGAGCAGAGCTTTACTCTGACAGTATTGAATGCACATTGGAAAGAAGCACCAGAATTGAAAATTTTAGGATTCAAAGCTTGTGCTTCCCAAGGACTCTCAAGGTATTTCAAAGGATATAAGGAGATGCCTAACTGAGTGAGACCAATGGTCCATCTTAGCCCAGTATTGTCACAACCTGACACGGCAGCAGGTTTCCAATCCGGCTCTCCAGGGTCTCTGGCAGAGGCGTCACCCAGGCGTGCTACCCGAGATCCTGAACGAGAGATGCCAGGGATTAAACTTGGGACTTTCTACATGCAAAGTGTGCACTCTACGACCCAAGCCACGGCCCACCCTTAACCGGAGACCCGGACCAGTCCGACTTGCACCCCCCTCCAGCAGTACTATGATCAAAGGACAGAAAAGATGGTTGTTCAGAACCATTAAGTCAGGCAATGTGTACTCTGTGCTGTAGGGCAGATGTGCGGAACCTTCACCCTGTGCCCTCATAGGACTCTATGTGCCTGAGCATCCAACGGAGAACAGGGGGAGAGTGGTCACCTTTGTAAGGAATGAAGCTATGGTTGCCACCTATTGCGATTCGGTTAATTCCTTGATGAGAACAGACACACATGCCCCTAGAATCGGTGAGCGTCGAGTTCCGCTATTGTTATATGCGGATGACTCAGTTTTGATTTCTCAGTCCTTGGTGGGTCTGAGGCGTGCTATGGTTACTTTTGATTAGTACTGTCAGGCAGAGAAGCTGACTATAAACTTTTGTAAGACTAAGGTACTGGTGGTGGTTGCTAAGGGCGCCCAGAGGTTACACCAGTGGAAAATCAGAGCTAGCCCTATAGAACAGGTCCAATCCTTTTCTTACTTAGGGGTGATTTTTTCCCGAGGGGGGTGGAAGCCCCATTTAGAAGCAAGTCAAAATATAGTAGGAAGATCTACAGCAGCTATTGTAAAGTTCTTTTTTAGCCCAGGGGGAAAGTTGGTGTTACCAGTCTTACGCCTCTATAAGGCAAGGGTTATTGCGCAATTACTTTACACCTTCCCAGTATGGGGTTTTTCTTTTCTCTCTAAACTGGAACCGTTGCAGAATAAGTTCCTCCAGGCAATTCTGGGGGCACCTAAAGGAACCCCCCAGGTGATTCTAAGAGCTGAATCCCTTTGCCTCCCCATTAGAACTCATGCTTTACAGGCACCTCTCATTTATTGGGTCAGGGTGGTTCTCTTTCCTCCCTTCCTGAAGGAATCTCTTATCTTTGGCCATTTCATCTGGTCTGGGGGATGATTGGAGGGGGCAGGTGCAGCATGCATTTTCCAAATTAGGTCTTCCCCTGGAGTCGTTGGGATATCTGGGGATGGAGGCAGCTAAGGACTTGATTAAAAGGCGCCTGCGAGACCAGACCCTCCAAACCGAGAGTGCGCTTATGAGTACACAAAGGGTCGCTCCTGATTTCATTGTGTATAACCCGTCTCAGGTGGGTTGTTACCACCTTTTTGAGTGGAGGGATACGAACCAACGCTCGGCTTTCTTTAAAATGAGAGTTAACGTTTTCCCGTCTGCAATGCTACAGGACCGTTTTGTGGGCATACCCCATGACCAACGTCTATGTACCCAGTGTCAACTAGGGGAGGAGGATACACCTGAGCATATTCTTTTTCGTTGCCCGCTATATGCTGGGCTTCGATATAAGTATCTGGGTAATCATCTTACGAATGGGGGATATTCGAGAGATAAATTACGGAGCGTTTTAAGCCCAATGAACTCTGAGATAACCAGGGCAGTGGCCAGCTTTACCTGGGTGGTATTACAAATCAAACAAACTTTGCTCCCATTTACTCTCACCTTGTAGAGAGGGGGAGGTAAAATTAGATACTCTGTAAGTTTGAGAGTGTGGGTAGTTAGTTGTGATTATTATGCAAGAACCCCCATGGACTCGGTACTTGTTTTGTTTATTTTAGAATGCAGTTTTTATGTGTATATTTGTTAAGGCCCCGGCTAAACAATAAAGTTTTATTATTATGGGCCTGAGCATCCAATGGAGAACAGGGGGAGAGTGACCACCTTTGTAAGGGATGAAGCTATGGTTGCCACCTATTGCTGTTTCAACCTGGGACACCCGTAGGCCAAAACAGGAGAAAGAGTCCAATTATGAAAGTGGCAACCCAAGGCATGGCCGCCAGCCCGGTAGGACTCTGCGCCTGGCGGGCAATGGCATACAGACAGCAGGCCGCAGTACATTGGGATGAGAAAAAAGCTTCCAAAGGTCAGAGGTTTCCCACCCTTTCTGTAGGATATAGCGTGGCTAAACTGTGGCAGTAAACATGGGTGTCAGCTATGCGAGGGCTCTCAGGCTGGAATACCTACCAGGAAAGACTGTGGGGAGCGCACACACCTCCTTAAGTGCCCACGATTTCAGGCAGAGGGGGAATGGGCAACAGACTCACTCATGATGCATTGGGTGGGACTGTCCTGTCCCAGGAACTTCACCTCACAGCATGCCCTGGCCAGATCAGATTCTCTGTCCAGTGAGGACAAGAAATGTTGTGTGGCTTCCCCTTCCAGCAGAGAGGAGTCTATGGGTGTGGGCTGAGGGTACAGCAGTGAGCTGAAGCAGGGCACAAGGTGTAGGGGTATGAGAGCAGGAGACAGAGGGCACGGTCTCTGTGGGGGTGCTAGAGAAGACCCGGGTGGGTTCTCTTATTACCAACTCACCTCTGATGCTGAAACTGCTAGAAAGAGCTGGTGCTGCCTTTAAAGGAAGTTTCCCTGCACAGAAATGAGTCAGCACAACATTAGCTTGCCTTCCTGTTCAGAGTTATTAAAAAATCAACACCAGCACAAGCTTCCTGACACAGGATCCCTGTGGGGTAACCATTCTACTGCGCACACTCTAGTATCAGGTTCTGAATGGGCAAGGCCTCAGCAAGGGGCACTGTCTAAAAGAGGGCTGTCACCTCTTTGGGTTTCAGGAGAGACCCCAGTTTCTCCCCGTCATGCAGGCACTCCTGGTAACAGAGAAATCAGGGCTTCCAGGGGCAGCTACGTCAGAAAGGGGCAGGTCATAGAGACTTTCCCACTTCCTTTCTGAAGTGGCCCTGCCCTGATCGAGCACCATGACACTCTAAGGGGCAGAATCACATCAAAGTGGGGCAGCCCCTTTGTCCCACCCTCTTTCTGGTATGGTCGCACCCCCTGGGGAGTTTTGTGACATCACCAGGCTCCACAAAGGGCATAACAGCCCCTTTGCCCTGCCCCTGTCAACATGGCCCCACACCCTCGGAGTGAAAGACCAGTGGGAGTTAGTAACTATTCCAAGGAGACCTCTTAAGCCAATGTGCACCTACAGGAGGCTACATAGCCCCACCCAAAGCCTAAACCTTACCCTCCTCTCTGGACAAAGGTTAACCTATCAACTTGAAAATTGTCTGTATACAAATGAGAAGCAGGGCTGTCTGCTCAGGGGCCAGAGCTGGTGAAAGGGGAGGGGGAAATCTTCCCTGGCAGTCTGGAGCATTCTCATTCCCAGACAACTAACCTTCCTCATGTTCACACACATTGGAGATGCCTCCTGTTCCCACCAAAACGTAATCCACTAAGTTCATTTAACAATTTGCAGAGGTTTCAATTTTGTTCACTTCAAACTTTTCTGAACACACAATGTTTCAGACCTCTTTTTAAAAGCTTCTTTATATCCGTAATCACAAAGCCTCCAGTTTACAAGAAGAGTTAAGGCTCTTGCAAATTCAGTCATGCACTAAAAGCATGGAAATTGCAAGCCTTAACTTCTCTGCCATGTTAGCAGTAAAGACATTGCACAGTCTCGCATATTGTGCTCACTTACAACTTAGGCTCCATGCACCCACACTTTTCCTTCGTCTTTCAGCCCCAATCCTCTTCCTCTTTGCAGGTTGGGGGCAACACTAAAGCTGGAGACAGGGGGGCTGAAGGAGTTTTCAAACTGCAATCTCAGCTGTTATCCAACCAATTCAGCTGAAATTTGGACAGCCTGAACTGCTTCATTCAGTGATCTTTCACTACGAATTTCATGATCCCAACTTTAATCATGTCAATTTTATAATGAATAGAATGCTCGGGCTTTATAATGGAGTGTGCAACATGCCTGAACTACAGAACGGCTCCTGCCACTCTATAATCCCAGCTGAGTTCTCCTGTTGTAAACTGGAATCCTCTGCTGGCAAAGACTGGGGAGGATTTCCGGCCAGTGACTCACCCTCTTCTCCTTTATCAGGGATTCTTCCACCCTTAGCTTTCCAACACGGGGTCATTTTCACATAAAATGGAACTTACCAGGGAATAAACTCCTCCCAGGAAAAAGTTAATCTGTTTCATGTGGGCCACTCTCAACCAGAGGTGAATTAACCACCACTAGTTTGCATTATCTTCTAGAAGTGGACACCACAAAACAGTGCAGTAATGGTCACTTGGGGCAAATTACGTCAGATTTTAAGAAGTTACCACACACTATTGTTTCATGCGACAACTCAGATTCCATAAAAGAAGTGGGGGTTGATTAACCTCCAAGTAGGAGCAGCCAAACAAAACAGCTTACACCCCAGGAAAACTACTTGGGGGAGAAAAGAACAGGTTTATCTGGAAGTTATTTACCCCCTGAGCAAGTCTCGTTTTGTGCGAATGTGCCTTTATCAAGAGGAATAAGGCAGAGGTTTACAGCTTCTCCTTGGGTCAAGATAACCCTGCAGGCTTATGTTTGCAAGAGGCTGAAAGCAAACTCATCCTAGCAGGCTTGGCTGGAAGCTAGAGAACAGGGCGCTCCATGGCAGCATGATACCCCCTTTCCTGCCTCCATAGTCCTGGCTGATGCTATTTCCTCCCAAAGGCAAACTCCTGATACTATCTGGGGTGGTCCATTTTCCAAAGGCTTTGGAACACACCAGCAGGATCTTTGGAAATTTGGCTACAAAAGACAGCAGAGCCGAGTCCCTCCCACCAGTATAGCAGGAATGGTGAGCACTCCTTCCCCAGCAAAAAGTGCCTCCATTTCCCCCTCTCCTTCAAAACTCTGGGGGTTCCCAGGAGCTATGGATGTTGATGCTTGGTTGCTAAGGGATCCCTACATGATCTATAGCAATTTAGTGATTGTGCATTATTTTTCCATTTAGGATTTAAAGGAATGGAAGAGCCTGATGGCTTGGAGAACTAACTCACAGAAAGAGCCAGCAAAGCTAAGAGAACGAGCAGGTACAACAATCATCAGGTTCCTGCCAGCCCCAAAGACATCAGCAATGGCAGGATGACAGCATTTGCACAGGGTTTGCAGATTTTCCTCACTGTGCAAATATCCTGCCCCATAGCATGGTGCAAGGCATCCATCTCCGGCTCATCGTTAGCACATCTATGGTTAAATACATGCTACACACAACTATAACATTTCCACCTCCTCAATATACCCTCCCACACACACTTCAAATTTACAAAAAACCTTAGCAACCATGCTTGTGCTCTTGCAAACAGAAGGAATACGTGTTCATGAAATATTATTCTGTTTGTACCATTCACTTAGGAAAATACAGTCAAGGTTTTCAAAAATGCACATGGAGTTACACAATAAATAAATCATGGACACAGCCTCAAGGGCCAGGCAGTGGCTACCTCCTGGCATGGAACCGAGTTTGTGGGTACAAAAACTCCCCAGTCAGGCCTATGCAGTGGGGAGGGCACAGGGGTGCCACTCAGAACAGAAGGATTCGTGTGCCCAATCCAGCACACCAAGACGAAGTCATCTCCTGGTCCTCAGGCTTTATTGCGTGGGGAAATGGGGGAGGAGCCAAATCCCATGTCCTGGCATGCCTCTCCTACTGCAGAACCTGGGGGGTTTGTGATGGTCTGTGCTCACAAACAGGTCTATTTCTGGTCTCCCAAGGATACTTGGGCAAACTCACTGGAGAAAGAGTTGCCCAAGTATCCTCGGGCAAGGGACCATTCATGTCTGTAAGAGTGGTGTTTGCCGAAGTGGTCAGCAAGGAGATTCTGTTCTTCTGGGATATGGCTGAGCGAGTTACTTGGGTCTGTATTTCCATGGCCTCATTTGTGAGTATCTTTGATCTGGCCCTGCCCTGTTTAAATAATACATCGTTGTCAAGTTGTCTGTGACAATTTGTACCACTCTACCTTTCACCTGGGGTCCAAAGACTAAAAGTACAAGGTGAATTGCCCTAAGCTCTAGGATGTTAATGTGTAAGTCTTGTTCTTCATGTGACACAAGGTCTTGTGTGGTTAGACCATCACAGTGTGCCTCCCCCCACCCCCCCGCAATCCTTCCAAGGAGGCATCTGTCGTGACCGTGACCTCCAGGTCTGATTGGTGGAATGGAGTACCTACTAGGACATTCAACAGCCACGGCCACCACATGATGAGTGAGTGGTAAATTTGCTTGGGAAGGGTCAGCCTTTTGGTTAGGCTGTCAAAGTGGAGGGTGGAGAGAGCAAAGTCCAGATTTCCCTCATGAGGAGTAGTTAGATCGCCGTGAGCCTGTGCCACAGTATCACCCTGAACAAGCCGAGGCTCATTATGTGGCTGTTCACGAGGTTTGGGGTTGAACTTGGGGAGTCTTACTTTTGGAGTGTCAGGGGCACCCGGGGCCGCGCCGGGACCCCCAAAGCACCCCCGGACCAGCCAACCCAGCCCAGCAGCTTACCGGCCCCAAAAGCCCCGTCTCCAACGACGCCCGCGGCCCGGGAAGAGCCGCGTCGCGGGCATTCGCCACCGGCAGAACGCCGGCAAGAGGACATTCCCCCGACGCTCCCACAGACACTGGAGGGGAGGCCTGGGCCTGCAGCCACGCCTCCGCCAATGACCAGCTGGGCGGGGCCGGCTCCGGCCCCGCAGGGAACATCCCCACAAGCAGCGCCGCCGTCAGGGACCCAGGTGCGGCGAAGAGCCACTCCCCCTGCAAGCAATTACGCGGTGGGGATTCCCCTGCCCCCGCAGCGCCGCTCAGAGCGGCTGCGGGCACGCACGGGGGCGGGGCTCAGGGGATAAAAGCCAGCGCCGCCTGGGAAGCGGCGCTGGTGATTGTAGAAACCGGCCCCTTGCCTGAG
>QEPC01007158.1:381426-409475 GCA_003113815.1 Sphenodon punctatus
CCCGTTTTAACTTTCGCATCCGATATCGACCCGGTAAATTACAAGTCCTGGCAGACGCCTTGTCCCGCTATGTGGAGGAGCAACCCAACAACCCATCACCTCCAGAACCCATCCTAGAACCTAAAACGTTCGGCGCAACGTACCTTTCCGCAGAAGCCCTCCGGGAGGCCACCCAACAAGAACTTGCGTCGACGACAGAGAAATCCCCTGACGGGTTTCAACGCCACCAAGGGCGTATCATAGTACCCCCATCGTGCAGAGCCCAAGTCCTTTGGGCCCACCACGAAGCCCCTACCGCAGGGCACCCCGGGATAGAACGCACCCAGCAAATGATCCTTCGCTCCTTTTGGTGGCCTACCCTACACCACGATGTACAACAGCATGTGGCCGGGTGCGCTACGTGTGCACGGACGAAGGTCCCACGTTGCGCACCGGCAGGACTCCTACAGGTCCTCCCGCTACCCTTGGGGCCCTGGCAGCGGATTGGGCTCGATTTCGTAGTAGACCTACCTCCTTCACGGCAACACACTACAGTCCTGGTGGTCGTCGATCACTTTTCGAAACTCGCCCACTTTATCGCCTGCAAAGGGTTACTCTCGGCCAAACGTACCGCGCTATTATGCATCCGCCACGTATTCAAGCTCCATGGGTGGCCACGGGAAATATTCAGTGACCGAGGGACACAATTTACGGCACGGTTCTGGAAGGCATTATTTCAATCCCTCCAGGTGGCTTTAAAGCCCACCACTGCCTACCACCCTCAAGCCAACGGCCAGGTGGAGTGCGTAAACCAAAACCTGGAACAATACCTTCGTTGCTACACCAACTATCTTCAGGACGATTGGTATACGTGGCTCTCCCTGGCCGAATTCGCCTATAACAATGCCCCCAACGCTTCCCTCGGTACGTCCCCCCTTTTTGTGACGTATGGATTTCATCCCCACTTGGGCACCCTCGATACCCCCAACATGGAGGTACCGGCTGCAGGGGCCCTCGTACAGCAGATCCACAAGGCCCAAACCCTCGCCCGACGCACGCTCCAGGAAGCCCGTCAGCGGTACAAGACACAAGGTGACAAGCATCGACGAGAAGGACCCTCTCTCTGCCCAGGCGATCTGGTCTGGGTGGATCGACGTCATTACCCGTCGGCACGGCCGTCTGCAAAATTGGACGTCCGCTATATTGGTCCTTTTCCCGTCACCCACCAGGTAAACGAAGTTACGTGCAAGGTACAGCTCCCCCCACATGTACGGTTGCACCCCACGTTTCATGTATCCATGCTAAAGAAGGCCGACCCGGGCCAACTCCGAACAGAAGGCACCCCGCCCGGTCCAACGGAATGGTCGGTCGCCGGTCCGGAATATGAAGTCCGAGCGATCCTTGATGCCAAGTTACGGCGAGGCCGGCTTCATTACCTCGTGGACTGGGTGGGTTATGGCCCGGAGGACCGTTCCTGGGAGCCCGCCTCCAACGTGTCCGCCCCTCGGTTACTACGGGCCTTTCATCTTCGACACCCCTTGAAGCCTGGACCCCCCCGGTTTGGGTTCCGGCGACCTCGAGGGGGGGGTACTGTCAGGGGCACCCGGGGCCGCACCGGGACCCCCAAAGCACCCCCGGACCAGCCAACCCAGCCCAGCAGCTTACCGGCCCCAAAAGCTCCATCTCCAACGACGCCCGCGGCCCGGGAAGAGCCGCGTCGCGGGCATTCGCCACCGGCAGAACGCCGGCAAGAGGACATTCCCCCGACGCTCCCACAGACACTGGAGGGGAGGCCTGGGCCTGCAGCCACGCCTCCGCCAATGACCAGCTGGGCGGGGCCGGCTCCGGCCCCGCAGGGAACATCCCCACAAGCAGCGCCGCCGTCAGGGACCCAGGTGCGGCAAAGAGCCACTCCCCCTGCAAGCAATTACGCGGTGGGGATTCCCCCGCCCCCGCAGCGCCGCTCAGAGCGGCTGCGGGCACGCACGGGGGCGGGGCTCAGGGGATAAAAGCCAGCGCCGCCTGGGAAGCGGCGCTGGTGATTGTAGAAACCGGCCCCTTGCCTGAGCTTAACTGTGAACGAACGAGTGAGCATTTGCGAGTGTGATACCCCGACTGTTGCCCGAGCGAGCGTGTTCCTTCCTCCGTGACCCCTGTGAAAGTCTGAGTGTAAGCAGAGTGAGTACAAGCGAGAAAGCCCTTCCTGACCCTTGTGTGGTGCCCTTGGCCTTGGTGGTGAGTGACCCGTGTCTGTTCTCCCTCTCCCCCTTCCGGGGCCCCGCACCCCCTGGGGGGGAACCCTTCACCCCCTGGTCCTTTCGTACTGTGCTGTTTGTTGCTGACGAGTGTGGGGCAGCCTTGGGATCTTGGTCAGCAGCGCCTGATGATGATAAGGGCTCGTTCTCTTTAATTAGAGTTAAAGCCCACACACTATCCTGATGGGCCTTTTATCCCCGGTCGCTCCCGTGCTGACCTCGATACCCCAGGGCCGTTGTGTGTGTGCGTACGTGGACCCCGTTTCCCCTACCCCCGGTAACATGGAGGGAGCCAGCTTCTCCTTATATGGGCAGGCGAGTGGCTCAAATGCTGGTTCGAGCGTCCTACAAGCGAGGAGCTCTTGGAGCCAGAACTTTCGCTCTTTTATGGCCTGTGAGGAGAGGGCCTCACAGGCTGCACAGCGTCTCTTCACTATGCCCTTCTCCCAGACATAAAAGGCACTTGAGACCACAGTAGAGCATGTGGTACATCTTTTAATTCCCAGACGTTCATCAGAAACCTCAACTGCTAAGAACACAATGAACTCTAAACTGATAACTAATCTAACTAAGCTAGAGAATTGCAAATATAGAAAACTAATGATTTTTTTTATTAATAATTTTTTTAAAAACAGTATAATCTGTTCCAAAATTGCTATTGGCGGTACAAAGGGCCTGAAGAGAGATGTTCTGCCCCCCACCTCTTATACTCTAGCACTCTTACGAGACTGCACACAAGGTGAGAGGGAAGGGGCTGGAGCACTAAGCTTCCAGAACTTTCTAGCTGGAAGCATAGCAGAGGACTGCTCTTAAAAGGACAGGCTATCTGGAACACCAAAAGGCATCACGTGATCCCACAATCACGGAGCCACTTGAAGAAGAAACATTGGTTACACCTAGTGATTTCAACATCTCCTAGTCAATTCCTCTTCATCCTACTAGCAGTCACTTACATCTGCCTTCTTCATTCTATTTAGCTTCTTACTCACAAGCCAATCCCCTTCAGCTCTTAATCATTTTTGTTGCTAAGGTATCTAAAGTCGCTGGAAGTGACCTACATATTTTCCCCACACACATACACAGGCTTTCATGCATTGTTTCTCAAGTCCATGAAGTACATTTTCCCAAAACTACAGAGTATACAACAATACTAACTACATTATGCGCTTTCTAAGTAGGAACACAGAGCTGCCCCTATAAGCAACACTCTCTCCCTCCTTCCTTAACAGTCCAGTAACCCGAGCTGTTTTTGTTATCAGAGCTCCACCTGCCTGGTACAAAGAACAGTCCCAACAGGAAGCAACATACTCTCTGTGAGGAGTCCTTGGCTTTGAATTTGCTGACCACAGCAAGGGTGTGTGAGAGAGAGATTTATTAATCATCAAGCCAAAGTGCTAACACTCCTGGAGGTTAGCTTTCAACCCCTTCCTATCCATTCATAGTTTCCTGACTCTACGTATTTAAACAGACATGATCAACTTCAGTTTGGTTAAATTAACCTATACTATTTAAAAGGGGGGTTTCCTAGGGAGAGAAAAAATTTTTTTCTAAAAGATGGCTAATTATTTTTAAAATGAACAACTTTTTTGCTTCTCTGATTATTTTCAAAAATTCTTCCACACATGATGAAAAGCATGCAGTAATATGCTCTGGTTTTCTTCCCCTTCTTCTCTTTTGTGCTGCTTACATCCCCTGCTCCCCCTTCAGATTCAGTCTGTTGCTGCTGCTACAGGTAAACACCATTTTCCAGGCCCTGGGACCAAGCAAGTTCTTTCCAAATTCCTCCAGAGCACTCTTGCAAGGATTGTCGTTGTACAAACTAGTGCATGAAACAGAGTGCCTCTCCCACCAACCCCAGTCCTCCTCCCCCTCCCCACCCCATGCCCCTTCCGCAATATGCAAGCTTTCACCCCCATGGAGTTTGCCTCCTCTCTATCCCCCCTCCTCCCCGCTGTTTTCTCCTCCTCCTCCCCTGACTCTGCCATCTCCGCTCTCAACACCTTTCCTCGACCCTTGACTCTCTTGCCCCCCTCTCTTCACGCCCCGTCCGGCCCCAAAACGCCCGCCCCTGGCTCACCCCCAACATCCGCTACCTCCGCTCCTGCACCTGGGCTGCCGAATGCCTCTGACACAAATTTCGCTCCCTCCCTGACTTCCTCCACTACAAATTCTCCCTCTCCTCGGCTATCTCCCTAGCCAGACAACGCTATTATGCCTCTAGGATCGAATCTCTCGTGCGCGACCCTCACCGCCTCTTCTCTACTTTCGACTCCCTTCTTAAACCCCCCTGCCCTCCTCCGTCCTCTTCCCTTGCTGCTCAGGATCTTGCATCCTTCTTCACCTCAAAGATTGACAAGATCCGTCGAGACATTGCCTCCCACTCACCTCCTCCTCCTCCTCCTCCTGCTCCCGTACCACCCCTCCCCCTCTCTCCTCACATCCTTCCATCCTGCCTCTCTCGAGGAAATCTCCGCTCTGCTCTCCTCATCCAACCCCTCAACCTGCCCCCTTGACCCAATCCCCTCCCGCCTCCTGACCTCTATTGCTCCCACTGTCGCCCCCCCACTTCTACATGTCATCAATCTCTCCCTTTCCACAGGCTCCTTCCCCTCTGCCTTCAAGCATGCCACTGTCTCCCCCATCCTCAAAAAGCCCACCCTGGACCCATCTGACCCCTCTAGTTACCGGCCAGTCTCCCTCCTTCCCTTTGCCTCAAAGCTTCTGGAACGTGTCATCTACTCCCGCTGCCTGGACCTCCTCTCTGCCAACTCCTCCCTGGACCCTCTCCAATCCGGCTTCCGCCCCCTCCACTCTACTGAAACTGCCCTGGCCAAGATCACCAATGATCTACTTGTCGCTAAATCTAAGCGCCACTACTCCATTCTTGTCCTCCTTGACCTCTCTGCTGCCTTTGACACTGTCGACCACTCGCTCCTCTTGGACTCGCTTTACTCTTTGGGCTTCCGCGGCTCTGTCCTTGACTGGTTCTCCTCCTACCTCTCTGACCGCTCCTTTAATGTCTCCCTCCCTGAGTCGACCTCCCCCTCCCTTCCCCTTTCGGTTGGGGTCCCCCAAGGTTCTGTCCTTGGCCCTCTCCTCTTCTCTATCTACACCCTGTCCCTTGGCAAAATTATTGCCTCCCACGGATTCCAATACCATCTCTACGCTGATGACACCCAACTCTATCTCTCTACCCCCTCTCTCTCCTCCTCTATCCGCTCACGCCTCGTCAACTGCCTCTCTGATATCTCCGCCTGGATGTCCCAACGTCAACTCAAGCACAACATGGCCAAGACTGAACTCCTCATTTTTCCTTCCTCCTCTTCCTCTCCCTCTAACCTGCCCATCTGCATCGATGGAGTCACTATCCATCCTGTTCTCCAAGCCCGTAGCTTGGGCTTCATCTGACACGCACCTCTCTTTTAAACCTTACATTGACTCTGTTGCCAAATCCTGTCGATTCGTCCTCCATAACATTGCTCGGATCCGCCCCTTTCTCGCTGTCGCCATGGTTATCTCTCACCTCGATTACTGCAACCTCCTCCTTGCTGGCCTCCCTCGCTCCCACCTGTCCCCCCCTTATCGCAATCCAAAACTCTACTGCCAAGGTCATTCACTCTGCCCATCACTTCGACCATGTGCAGTCTCTCCTCTTCTCTCTTCACTGGCTCCCCCTTCCTGAACGTATCCTGTTTAAACTTCTGGTTTTCATGTTCAAATCATTACACGACCAAGCTCCCCCTTACCTCTAGGACCTCATCTCCCTACGCACTCCTGCACGTGCTCTCCAATCTTCCTCTGTCCCCTCCCTCACTCTCCCTCATTTCTCCTGCTCACCTAATCGCCTTCGACCCTTCTCCCTTCCCACCCCCCATGCCTGGAGCTCCCTCCCTACCCACATCCGCCTTGCCCCCTCCCTCCGCTCCTTCAAATTCCTCCTCAAGACCCACCTGTTCCTCGCTGCCTTTCCCAATCCCTGGTAGACGTTTCCATATACCTACTGTCTGCCCGCCTCCGCAGACTGCTGCAACCAACCTGATTGTAACCAAGCCAAGCACACGCACCTGAGACTTCGCATCCACCTGAATGTTTGTCTGTCTTCTCCCCTGTCTCTCCCACTGTCCCCTCTCCTTCTCTTTTAGATTGTGAGCCACAGGCAGGGACCGCGTCTATTTCTATGTTCTGTACAGCACCAGGTCACACAACTGGCGCTATATAAATGATTATAATAATAAATTTAAAAAACAGGTGACATCCCTGTTTCATGCACTAGATAATTTATGCACAGACTAACAGGCTGGATACATAGTGAATTAACATGAACTTACTTTCTTTTAGCCATTGTAAATGCGAGGTGTTAATCACAGAAGTAGCAGGGGCAGGATTTTCAGGCAACAATGCAGTTTTCAAGTTGCTGCCCTTTTAGAAAAAAGATAAGAACTTAAATAATCTGAAGAATTCCACATTAACTCAAAAGGAAGACTGATAATGCAAGAGAAAGTGACCTGGCCACTGTCTCCTTCTGCCCCACATACTCCAGTGGAAGACTGCTACAGCCTTAGGCCAGGTAGAGCGTAAACAAGTACCTACAGGACTCCTACCTACAAACAGCAAGCAGACCAAAAATAAAGGCATGGGTGATCAGGGAAAGGGAGAAGGTGACTCTGGGGATTGCCGACGGGATACAAACATGGCCCAAGGCCACCATTCGGAATTGGGTCTAGACATCAAAAGGGTGTTATGTGTCCTGTGCAAGATCAGATGGTGATGCAATTCTACTTCCTAGGGAGAAAAATGCATGGCAAACAGTTCACACTAGTTTTCATTCTCAGTGATAAAGTAAGAGGCCAAGAAATGAATAGAAGAGGACATGGAGTTCCCTTCGCCCCCAATAGGATTTCCACCTGGTCAGACCAGAGAGGAAGCTTACATTACTGGTGCTTATACAATGCCGCCCTCTGGTTAGGGAGTTTTGCTCCTCACAGCTGGCCAGGGTTCTGAACGTTACATATATGAAGCCTCTTAAGAAGAGTATTTATGCAGAGAGAGGAGGACAGAAGGAAACACTTCCATTATTCTTAACAGGACAGAGAGTAATCTACTCAAAAGTAACAACAGTTCAGTGAACAAGCAGGTGCTTATTCAACGTAAGTCGCTGTGTATTGTTCATGCCATTTCACCTCTTTGCTCCCCAAAGGACATAGGAAGGAGTAATCTCTATTCTCTGCTGTCTTCACTTATTTCAAAAGCACGTTTTAGTTGGGGCCTTGAGAAAGAGGAAACTAATCTGACTCTGCAAGAGGGAGAAAGCCAGAGAAGCAGTGTGGCAGCACATGTCACAGCCAGAACTGAAAGTTACATCAGCTGCGTGAAAATATCAACCAAAAAGGAGACAGCTGCAAAACTCCAAAGAGGAAACGAAGAAAACTAACCATCTCACCTACAGACTGAGCAGTAGGGAGGATCGTGGGAGAACAAGGATGCAAGCAGGGCAATTTCCAGGGCCCCAGAACACGCCAAAAAGTTTTTTTAATTAAATTGGGGGTGGAGGGGGCGGGAGAGAGACAGGCTTCAGGCGAAGCTATTTCCCTGGGAGAACAGTGCCTTAACAAGTCAATTTAAATAGCAGCCCTGAACTCACTGACAAGCTATTGCCAATGGCAACAGGAGAAGGGATTCTGAACCACCTCCCAGAGGGCCTGGCGCTGCTCTCAGGAAAGCAGCGAGATTTTTTTCCCATGGGGCTTTATTGTAAGCAGACTTGGGTCAATATAGAATGATTTTTGGAAATCCTACCCTTCATTATTATATATCCTTATGTATTTTCACTGGAGATGCGAGTCGGAAAATTTTCCAGAACGTTACCAAGGGATATTTTTCTGGAAAATTTCCCATATTTGCTTAATTGTATTTTTATGTGAAATTAAAAGCCAATCAGTGTTTTTCTGTTTCATATTGTACACAGCCTTTAATAATTTTGATGATTTGTCATGCTAATATGTCCAGATTTTCATAGCCCTTCCATTCATTTGTTTCTCTTGGCTGCCTTCATGCTTCTGCAGCATAAGGTTTGGGGACATTGTTATGATTTTGGAGGGCATGGATATTGGGCAAACGAATATGTGGAACAGGATTTAGGGTGAGGAACAGGGTGAGGGAGTTCTCCCTGCCACAATCTCCTGGTGGGAAGAGCCGGGGGCAATGGACAGGATTATGGGGCCCTAGTGAGGAAGTAAGGCAGGGAGCAATTTTGTTTGATCCTTGAGCCACTTTGGGGAAAGATAAGACAAGATATACAATTATTATTATTATTATTATGTAGTTGTAGTAGTAGTAGTAGTAGTAGCAGCAGCAGCAATAATGTAAAAAGATGTTAATAAAACTCAAGCTATGATTTTTTCACCAATTTTTTCTTACAGCTAGTTTAAAGCTTCTGGTAACTTTACTTTTTAAAAAATCGGTTTTCTCTTAGGAAAATGAACCACCAGCCACCTTGAAGACATCTCATCATACTTAGGCAGCACCAGCAGCACAAGCCACAAGCAACTTTGAGTTTTCCACCATTTTTACAGCAAACTTCTATCAAAGTAGGCTTTTTAGTGGTAAGAGTAAATTACATAACAAGAATTTCATTGATGCAGTGACACCTAAGGAACAATATCGCATTGAAAAACAACTTGCAAGATCTGTATATTGAAGTTGTACTCCTCTCAGTTTTACTGAAGATAAAATTTGGATAAAAACTTTCAAAATGTTAAGGCCTTTATTTCAACTTCGGTCTTGAGTTCATCTTTTGAATTGTCTTTTGGATGCAGAGTATGACTTTGTTCAAAATCTTGTTGAAAATAAGATTGCTCATGCCAGTTCACTGACCCTAATGTCTGATGGATGGACTGATGTAAAGAGAAATCCTTTGATTAACTTTGAATTTGTAACGCCTGAACCAGTTTTCTTTAAGGCTATTGATTAAAAATATTATTCCCACACTGGGTCTTACATGGCAAAGTAAGTGGGAATATCATTGAAAATGTTGGTCCTGAAAAAGTTCATTCCTTGGTGACTGATAATGCTAGCAATATGAAAGCTGTTTGGGTAATACTCAAAAGAAAAGTATCCTCATCTCATCACTTACGGGTGTTTAGCTCATGGCTAAAACTTGCTTGCCAAAGACATATGAAAACTTAAAACAGTGAGCAAAGTTGTGGAAACTTTAAAACAAATTAGTTTTTTTAAAGACAAACATATCCCACAACAAGTGTTAAAATGAAAAAGAAAAAAAAAAAAAACTTCAGATGGAAAAAGATGGAAAAGTAGTTGCACTTTTGTATCCAGTAGAGACATGCTGGGGATCAATCACTTAGGCCACTATTCAGCTAGCTGCGTATGTGCTTGACCTGAGATACAAAGGTGAAGACTTAAATGAGGAAGAACTGATCGAAGCAATGGATGGGATTCTAATGTAGCCGCCCCCCCACCCAAGCTGTTTCAAAGGATTTAGCAGAGTAAGCGCTGGAAATAAATTGTGGAGTAAGATTTTTATATGGGAGTCTGCTAATTACACCACCCCTTTAACTTGGTGGAAGGATCTCTGTGGAAGTCTGAGAACTCTGAGAATATGGAATTTTCCTCCAACAGCAGCAGCTTGTGAAAGAAACCAAGTCATTCAGCAACAAAAAAATGGAACGGGCTTACTATGATCGCACTACAAAACTAGTAACAGCACATTATAATCTCCAACTACTTCAGGATGAAGATCTGATGATGAACCAGCACTCTTTGCAAACACACGCAAAAATCACTGACATCAGCAAAACCTGATGCTCAAGATGCGGCAAGTACTATGAACGCTCCACCTGTAGTTGACATGGAAGATGAGGGCTCAAGTAACATTGATAAAGGAGAATTAAGTGAAATTCATCATCGGCTGAAAAGGCTGAGAGAGATGATAAGTGCCTGCCTGTTGCAGCGTTTTTCCATGTCCCTTGAGGAAGTCTAGGCACCTCTAGAAGCTTTACATTTATTATTGTATTTTGTTGTATCTTCTGTTTATTGGCATTCCAAAAATAAATGTGATTGACTTGTATCCGCAGCCTTTATTGCATTGAATAAGTTATGCTTCTGTGCATCAGTTGTTTTCAGACTGAGATCCAAGGAACTCTGGGGTTCCACAGAAGGTCTCCAGCGTGTCTCCCTCCCCCCCCCATCCCCTCCCACACACAAAATTATATATATAATCTTAAAGCCCAGAAATACTTTAGCCTTCTTGGGGCTTGTGGTGATAACATTAGCCACCGATCCAAGTTATAAGTCCCTTAGACGCCAACAATAGGTCCTAAATTTTGAGAGACCAGGCCAACACAGCAAACGGAAGGCATAAAAAGAAATGGATCGGATAATAGAACAGCCCAAAAAATCCACGTGCGGTGCAAATATCCGAATACTATTTAACGAAATAAACAGGTTGACCAAGCAACCCACAATGATCCGGGATCAACCGCTAGCAAATTGGAAAGGGAGAGGGTCTACTCTTTGTTTGTAGAAGGCCATGCCTGCACAAAAGGCAGCAACCGCTCTCGAACGGGGAGAATCGGAACCATCGAGTAGGTGCTGTACTAAGAAATCATCACTCCATCCGCTGAGGACTGCGTTGACATAGGGGCCTATATATTTGTTCCTTAGGGTACTAAACTTTACACAATACAAAAGCATATGTTTGACAGTTTCAAATTGCCAACATGTCACAATGGGGCAAATCCTCTCCTCCCTTGGGACTCTCCGGTATCTGCCTTTAAGGAATGCAGATGGAAATACGCCACAGAGCATCGAGGTCAAAGCCTTTCTAAGACGCCATTCCGACCATTGGATAATATATTGAGGAGGGCGAGTTTTGGGGGTGATCTAGATATAATCCAAAGCTATCCTTTGTGAAGCCAGAGCGGCTAGCTCCCTCTGTTGCTCCTGGTCGAACACTCGTCTTTTGACCATTATTACAGCCCCCTTACATCCAAGTGGGAACAGGACCGCCTTAGAAAATCCCAATCTGGCCAATTCTAATCCCACGAGATCACTCCAGTGGTCACTGGTAGTAGGGCTTGAAATAAAGGACAAAAGTGATGATGGTGACAAAGGGAAAACCACCACTCTGAGCCAAAATTTCAGGATAGCTACTAGAGCCAAGGCTCTGATGGAAGTCACAGCTGCTTCAGCCCTCAGGAGTACCTGAGGGACGCAGAGCAGTAAACCCAAAATTGCTCGCAGAAAGCGATTCTGAATGCTTTCAAATTTGTCTAAAAAGGGGAGCCCCCAGACAGCCACAGCGCACAACAATTGCGGGATTACCTTGGCCTTAAAAAGGCGCAAGGCAGGTCCTGCTAACTTCCCTGCTTGGGAGTAAAAGAAGCCCACAATAGTATTAGTGGTTTTTCGAGCCTGCAATCTGGCTGCCTCGTAGTGAGAGGTCCATCAACCAGAAGAGGAGAAAACCACCTCCAAATATTTATATGAGTAAACCTGCTCGATGGAAGTACTATCAACTAGCCATTTATGCTGGTGGCGGGAGTGGCCTGCGACCAACACCTTGGCTTTAGCATAATTAATAATCAGATTTTCTTGCTTACAGTACAGGGCAAACCTAGTCATGCTACGGCGGAGGCCGACTTGGGACACTGATAGCAGGACCTCTCGGGGTATATTCCCATGAGTCAGAGGAGTTGCACCAAAGGAGCTACTCTAGAGTAATCTCCCCCCTTCCCCTAATCTCTCTGCTTGGAAACATGCAAGCAGCTGACAGCAGGGGGAGCTGGAACAACAAAGCCCCTCACACAAAGGATGAGATCCTGAGGGTTGCTGAACAGCAGGAGGTTGAAACATGTAGGACAATTACATCCCTGCAGGACAAACAAACCATCCCCTGGGAATAGAAGCCTTGCTTCCCTGATAACCCAATTCTTTAGGGAGGCAAGTCTCCCTCCACACACACACCCCATATCCTCAATTTAACCCATTTGCTCATGGGAACAGAAGGGAGGTTAGAATGAGTTAGGAGATATCACCAGAAGACTGCTCATGGGAACAAGAACTCATACTTGGGTTCAACATAGCAACCACACTCTCTTTGTGATACCTTCAGTCATTACATAACAGGGTTATTTAGTAGTTTTGCACATATTCACAACTTTGCTTCAGTTTTAAAATCTTCCTTATTCTCTAGGGATCGTTCTAGTGAGGCACAAAAGTAAAACAAAGATTAGGGTGGGGACACTCCGACTCACTTTGTCTCACAGACTTGAAGCCATTTACCACTCCCAGCCTGGCAGTTCACCATCTCCTTCCAAACATCAGCTGCAGAAAAGCTACACTAATCCTGCCAAAGGCAGCAGCAGCTCCACCCTGGCCCCATGGCTTGGAGGGAACAAAGTCATTCATTCTTAAGAGCACAACAGGAGAGAGTTTCACCTCCTCCCTCCTGTTCAAACAATCACCACTGGAGCCTGGTCTAGCGCTGGGAAGGCAAGCTAATAAGGTGGATGGCTACCAAAGACCAATACCATACCCAGGGTATTTGAAGGGTGATAGCTGGGAGAAGTTAGAGAAAATGAAAAATGCGGTGGGTGGAGGGAAGGAAGGCAGGCAGGCTTAGCCATGGACTCACTGGGTGACTATCTGTAAAATGGGAATAATTATGACCTACCTCACAGAGTTGCTGTGGGGTGAACTAAATAAAGACTGTAAAGCACTTTGAATGCTGGAAGTGCTGCTATATGAATGGCAAGTAACAATTTTAAAAGCATAGGTGATTTTTTTCCCCAGTCCTTTAATATTCAGAATGAGTTTACCAGAGAATAATGAAATCCTATACTTAACATTCATCAAAGCAAAACAGCAATTTAGGGTGCAACCCTACACCAGTAAGTAATTTTGCCATCAACTTCATTGGGTACAGGATTGCCCTCTTAGTTTTTACATTCTCAGGATTGCTACCCTTCAACAATCATGAGATTATTCTTAAAAAAAGATAACACAACCATAAGCGCTAGGAAAACATTTTTTAAGGCAAAACTGAAATTCTCAGAAACCCCTAAAATCTGATGTTTGGTCCACAGTGTTATGTTCTTTTTGAATAAGGCATTAAGTGTAATCCTGCATTTGAGGCTAGACTGGATGTACCAACAGGGATTTTCTGCAATAATTAATGCATGTAATTCAATTGCCACAAGTAAGAAATCAGTCAACAATCTCTCAACAGAAACAACACTTTGCATTGCTTGGAGAGCTCAAGGTGTCCCAACCCGTGAGGCAGCCACACATTATCCTTTTATAAAGGAGGCAGACTCAGCTGAGCCTCTGTCACGAAGCATGTCACTCTAACTCAGTGCTGAATCTAAACACGATGCATTCCTCCTGCATAGACTGACTAGCCCAGAAACAGGGTCTGACTAACACCCATCCCCCCCCCCAAACCTACATATGCACCATGGACGTGCCAGGTCCTCACCAACCTGGCCTGCTTCCAGCAGAGAGCTGTACTGCAGATGAAGACAAATCAAGCCAGATCCCTTCAGGCAGGAGCTCTGAATATCAGGTGCAAGATCAGAGTTAAAGTCTTGTGTGCAGAGTGACTAAAAGCCATTTCACACTGTGCCTTACATTGCCACACCATGTATTGTGGGGAAACTAACGCTAAGCATTTTAATCCTGTGGGGAGGTACAGATTCAGCATTAACCCATTTTCCCTTGTAACTTACACCAACTAAAGTCACATGTGTGACAAGAGACCCACTTCCCCATTAGCTGACAGTCCAATAAAGGGTCCCAAGCCTCTGTCTGCAATATGAGCAAGCTGCAGGATCCCAGTTAATCACTCATTGGTCAGGCAGCAACACTTTTATTACAGTTATTTAAATCCCTTTATCTCCCCCTCACTGATTTTTGCTCCTGTGAAACACAAAGAGGCTATTAAGTTTTCAACTTAGCTAAATAACAGAACAGAAAATTTCTCATTTCCAAGATCTGCCTTAAGCCGTACAGCCGAGGCTGAACTTCAAGACCACTGGTAAAGGAAAGCTAGAAAGAGGTTCTTCACTTCCTTGGGCCACAGTAACCACAACTGATCAATGATCCATTCAGTATTCAATGCACAAACTCACATTATATGTGTAGAAGTGCAGACAGTAGCTGCAATTATGGGGGAAATTAGTCAGTGTGTGTGATCTGAGGGAGAAACAGAAGAATTCATGCTCCAAGATTTTCTGTATACGGCAGCAAATCAAACTCTTCCATCATGATAGCGTCCTGGAATAGAAACCCGTTTCTGGATTAGTCTGTTGGTCCGGCTTTCACCAGCTCTCCATGGCAGTCAGAGCCCAAGCATAATTTCTCTGGGCCCAGTACCAACTTGTAACATGGACTCCCTACCACAATCCCATCCCAAACACACATTCTCATGAGTCATTAAAGAAACATCGATACAAGGAAATAAGTTTGCATAAACATTCTCAAGCGTCTACAATTTTGCCACAATTTTTTTCTCATGGTAATGGGCTTGCAGTCCAACCCACCCCACTCCCTGTACCTCCAGGCCTTGGTAATGTGTACCTATTCCTGGCCCCATGCTTGAGCCCTGGTGGCAAATGGAAATGGCTCTTCTGCAGTGCTTGCTCTGCCAAGACGATATTGTGTATTCAGTGCGCAAGTTTAAACTCTTTTCTGTTTACTATAATAATACACCCACCAAGCCTGGAGACAGCAAGTGAGGAACTTTTCATAAGCTAAACACTTAAGTGACATACAGAGTCACTTGTCAGTATTATGGGGCTAAAATAGGTTTACCTGTCCTGGCCCCAGGTCTCAACACAGTCACGTTTGTAATATATAACATTGTGCAAAAGGAGGGCAAGATGCTCCTCCGCCATACTGCATGGTTAACTACACCATAATGTAAGAACATGGGTTACCATGGCAATACCCTATACAATTTCAGAACTCTCTAGTTTTCTTGTAAACTAGACGTGGGACAGACTTGGGAAAACCTGCACTGGCCTACAAATTTCAGCACAGGCAAGAATTGTATCCGTATCTGCTCTGCTGGTTCCCCATCCCACCACCACAAAATGTACATAAGCCCAATCTCTGCTGACACCACAACCAGGGTTGCAAACCGACTGATTTGAACTAGATTTTCTGGGTTTAGCTATCTTTGCTCATCGTTCAGACACCAAAATTCCAATTTAGGGAGACAGACCAACCAAATGACTGGAACATGTGCTTTACCTTGAGGAATGTTCCCTGAACTAGGTCTACAGAAGGTCAAAAGGTTGAATCTGGTCTTTACTTACTGCGATACCTATCCACCAAGGCCTGACTGGAAGGAAGTGGAAGGAATTAACCAAGGCCTGACTGGAAGGAAGTGGAAGGAATTAACTGCTACCCCTTCTCACAAATAAGCTAACCCAAAGCTTACATAAGGCCGCAGTGAGGACTAGAACCCAGGATCTCACTCCCACGGGGTTTACATACTAATTCAGAGGCTGCTGGCCGCAAAAGCAGGGCCAATCAGAGCTCTGCAACAGGCAGAATAAAAAGCCCTAGGGGCAGCAGGACAGGGTGGTGGCCCCCAAAGCCTGTAGAAACCCAAGTAGAAGGAGAGAAAAGAAGCTGGAGAAAAGCTCGTCAGAGGAGAAGGCTTAGTCCAGGGGTGGCCAAGATGTTAATTGCAGCTGCCAACTCTCATCTTCCTAGTAGCCTGTGACACTCAGCCCTCCCACAGTTGCCAGGTAGCATGTGATGTTCTGGCCCCATCTCCCTGTGCTGCACCAATTCTGGCTTCCCCCATGCCATACTGTTGCTGGGCAGCAAGTGTTGCTGTCCTCTCTTACTTCCCCTGCACCACTGCCAGGGGTCAGAGTGGTAACATGCTGCCTGCAACATCAGGGGGAGGAGACCAAATGCAGTCCACTCCCTCCTTGCTGCTGCAACTGCCGTTTCTCATCATGTCTTCCTGGACAGCATTCTTATTGGGTGCTTCCTGCTCTGGATTGTAGGAGGCAGAAAAGACTGAATGCTGGCCCCCACCTGTAAGACACTGTGCACTTCTGAGGAAACTCCAGTTTGTTCTCTGCCTCCACAGAAGCAGGATCAGACAGGAGATCTCGCTGGGCTTCACGACTTTTCATCCCTTTTTCCGCATGGACCCAGTGAGTCCTTACAGAATTGGTTAACTCCGGATGACTTTTCATCTGCCTCTGCGGGCGGGCGTTTCTTGGGAGGGGAGGGAGAAGAGGTTGGGACTCCCAGTGTTAGCTTGTGTCTTGTTGCTCTTCCCTCGGATTGGCCCACACACCCGTCTCCCTTCCCCTCCTCCCCTTCTTCAGGGCAGACTGGCAGGGGAGAGCCCGGGGCAGCTCTATCTAGGACTGGTCGTGCCCCAGGGCAGATATGGTATGGGGCTCTCCCTGTACGCAGTGGTAGCTGCAACATCCTGGTTTCCATGGAGCACATGTGGTGGGTGCCATCTTGGCTTCAGCCTTGGTCAGAGTTCCCTCCCCGGATTTTTCCTCTGCCCCCAAGCTGCCTGAGTGACCCTGACTCACAGGGATACACTGACAGTACAAGGGGCTATGGCTCCCTTCCGATTCAGCCTGTGGTTGCTGCAGAGTTCAGGCCGGGTTCCCCACCCCCGGAAGGTCACTGGAGGGGCAGAGGGATTCCCCCCAGAGCAGGCTATTCTCCCCCCCCCCCCCCCCCCCGAACTGGGTTCGCATAAGATCGCCGCTCTCTTATATGCAGACGATACCATTCTCCTGTCCCAAACAAGGGTTGGTCTACTGAGATCTATGACCCATTTTAAAGAATTTTGCTGTCAGGAGACCCTGCATATAAATTATGGGAAAACTAAAACCATGATTGTTGGCTCCGGCCCTAGAGCTGGGGTGCTGCACTGGTACATCGGGGAAAACAAAATTGAGCAGGTAAAAACTTATAAATATCTGGGGGTTATAATTTCTTATAACCTCAGATGGCGAGCCCACTATGAAGCGGTTGTGGAAGCAGCTCTGAGAACAGTCTCTGTGTTAATCAAGCTGTTCTATGGCAAGGGGGGGAGGGGGGTGGGAAATGGTGTATCCAGTGCTAAAATTATTCCAGGCAAAGGTCCTGGGTCTTTATCTCATATGCATTCCCAGTGTGGGGTCTGGAGTTTTTGACTAAATTGGAAGTGGTACAGGCTAGGTTTTTGAGATCTATCCTGGCAGTCCCCTGGGGTACCCCTCTAGTACTCTTACACACTGAAACTTGCTGTCCACCGGTTTATGTAGTACTGTTGACACGTGCAATCAATCTTTGGCTTAAGCTAATGGTTTTTTCTATGACTACCAACACTTTATAATCTATGGCAATTCAAGAGGGTCTATTTGAATCTTGGGATAAGAGGCTATCCCTGGAAGTAACTAAGCTAGGCCTTTCTAAACATTACTTAAGGTCCAAGGGTTTGGGGGCTGCAGTCTCTTTGGTTAAGCAGAGAATTTCGGATCAATCCAAGCAAATGGATCATTCTCTGCTGGAGTCACAAGGTGTTGCCCCCCTCTATAAAGACCTGATCCCAGTTACTTTTCCAAAGGGATATTTGTTTGTGTGGCCTTACTCACATGCTCGAATGGCCTTTACTAAGTTTAGAGTAAATGTTCACCCCTCAGCAATCCTTGAGGGGCGCTACCAGGGAGTTCCGAGGGGGGATAGGGTCTGCTGTTTGTGTAACTCAGGACAACTGGAGACCAGTGAGCACGTTTTTTTATATTGTGCGGCTACTGAGCTCCCAAGGAGGCGCTTTTTACTTAGGTATAGGGAGGAGGAAAAGTTGCCTGGCCACGTGGTATTAATTAGGGATGGGCGAACGTGGTTAAGAAGTTCAGAGTTTGGACCGAACTCGAATCGTTCGGTCCACCGAACCGAACGTGCGAACCAAACTCGAATTCGAACATTCGGTTCGGATGCGTTCGGTGAGTTCGGAATTGAATTTCCATTGGTTTCAATGGAAAACACATTATCGGCTGTAACTTTTTTGTTTTTTAAGCTATGTGGCTGAAATTTGGGGTGCCTCTACCTTCAATAGAACTCATTATGTGCACCAAATATCAAAACAATTGGATAAAGGAATCCGATTTTAGAAGCAGTTGAATTATTGTATTTTGCAATATTCTACATATACATTCTTAGCTGTAACTTCTTTGCCTCACATCTAATGTAGGTGAAACATGTTAAGTTTATACCCCTTCCCATATTAACTATCTTTGCCAAATTTCAGAAGGATTGGAAAAAAGGTCTTGGTGGTATAAGCAATTAACATATAAATGTATGTCTGACTATAACATCTTTGTAGTCCAACCAGTGTACATGAAATTTGGCAGGACTATATATTTCACTTTCATGATCATCTCTGCCAAATATCAGAAAGATATTATAAAGGGTCCCAATTTTATATGCCTGTACAACATATGTAGAGAAGGGGCCTATGCCTGGGATTCTCTTATGTCACTGTGGTATAAGATCGGTTTGTGATGCAAATTGGCCAACAGAAATGTCAACCAAATATCCTCATTCTGTGCTGGGACCATCCCAACATATCTCCCCCACTTGTTTCTGGGAAGTCAGAAGCATCTGTTTAGGAAAGAGTCAATAGAAATTCTCTTATGTCCTCTGTCTCAGTGCTGCAGGATGTGATTGTGATGATAATTGGCCAGCCTGGATGTGTTTAAACTATGTCTCCTGACTGCTGGGATGCTATCTCAGAAGTCCCAGTTATGTTGCTTATGCCCGCCACAGGGCCGCCCCCTATGCCCACCTCGAAGCCACTACCAATTGGTCCTGTAAAGCTAGAAGCTTGCAGTAATGTGTTTGGCCATTGAATGTGTCTGTCAGTCTTTGGGGTTGCTCCACATCCTTCCTCCTACAGTCTCTCTCCCCCTGCCATGCAGGGTGCCTGCCTCTGACTGGCACGGAATATGCTGATATTCATCTGAATAATGATCTTCACAGGGACAACAACAATTGCTTATATAATTGGGGCCCTATACCAAAATCTCCTGTACATTTGCTGAAATGGCAGGAAAGGTATTTGATACATTCTTGCCAAATATCCTGTAAACAGAATGGAATATCAAAATTTTACAGCTGGAAATGTATTTTCAGGTTAATGTCTTATACCCTTGGGACCCTTTATCCACTCTTTCTGAAAATTTGCAGAAGTATTAAGCATATGGAGCGACATAATATGCACAAGTTTCATGAACATTGGATGCAATATAAAGAAGTTATAGCCATGAATGTGTATGGAGCTTTTCCTAAAATCACAACATTCAATTGCTTCTGAAATCGGTTCCGTTTATCTAATCATTCCTAATTTTGGTACACAGAGTCCCTCCATCGGGGGTAAATAAGAAACAAAAATGTTATAGCCGGAAATATGTTTTTCAGTTTTTTCCCTTTATTTCAAAAACCAAATGTCATTTTCAATTCCCGATTGCACTGAACTAAAGACCGAACCGGGCCCGACCGAATCGAACCCCGAATCCGAACTCAAATTTCGACCCGAACCACCCAACGGCCGAATATCTGAAACTGGTTCTGTTCGCACATCCCTAGTATTAATAAAATTTCTTAACCCTGTGGACTCACCAAAAGCAAGGGACGTAGCACGCTTCTGCAGTCATGCCATCCAGATACATTTAGGGCATATGAGTATGACAAGTAGTGCCCTGGGTAAAGTTTAGGGGATGCAGAACTAAGTTCTCTAATGGCAAAGTGAAGGTTTGGCTTGATTTAATTTATTTTAATGGAGCATTGGGTTATAGGTTTCTGAGTAAGCTTCCCCATGCTATTTGTTTAAAGGTATTATGTTGTATTTATAGTTTTTGTTTCTAATCATGTTTTGTATATGTATTTGTATCTTCTTGTTTCAAATTTGGAGTGTGTTTTGTTGAAAACCTACGGGTTAACAATAAACTAAAACTAAACTAAACTAAAAAGGCTATTCCCCACATGATGGGAAATCTTGGGTCTTCTACCCGCAATCCCAGCGGGGCTGCATTGCCACCAGGTGGTGGGGAAAGGGAGTAAGCTTTTGATTCATCTGCTGCTTGCGGGCAGTGCTGTGGTGCGCCCACTGGCATTCACAGGGGAATCCCCAGCCCATGTGGCAATCCGCCCCAGACCTCTCCTCCTCCCCTAAAAAAAAAAAACACAACAGGAATTGAGACTGTGAGGATATTTCCCCTCTCCCCCGAGGCTTGGACAGCGTAGCAGTGCGACTGTACCTTCAATATAAGGAGCCGAGCTCCGGTATCTCTCCAGCCCCCCATCCCTCTGAGGCTTGGACACTGTAGCAGTGCGACTGTCCCTTCAATACGAGGAGGTAGGCTCAGGTATCCCGCCAAGCCCTCTGAGCCACAGACAGAGAAACAGCACACCTGTCCCGAACAAACAAGGAGGCAGGCTTGGGTAAGGCAGGATCCTGCAACAGGATCTTACAAGACTGGGTGCCTGGGAATCTAAATGGCAGAGGAGATTTAATGTGGACAAGTGCAAAGTGATGCACATAGGGAAAAATAATCCAAACTATGTGTACACAATGCTGGGTACTAAGCTAGGAGTTACCACTCAGGAAAAGGATCTGGGAGTGATTGTGGACAATACTCTGAAATCCTCAGTCCGATGCACAGCAGCAGTCAAAAAAGCAAACAGAACATTAGGAGTTATTCACAAAGGGATAGAGAATAAAACGGAGGACGGCATAATGCCTCTATACAAATCAATGGTGCAACCACACCTGGCATATTGTGTGCAGCTCTGGTCACCCCATCTCAAAAGAGACATAGCTGAACTAGAAAAGGTACAGAGAAAGGCAACGTGAATGATAAAGGGTATGGAACGGCTTCTGTACAAAGGAGGGTTGACAAGCTGGGTCCCTTCAGCTTAGAGAAGAGAAGACAGAGGGGACTGGATAGAGGTTTATGAAATCTTGAGTGGTGTGGAACGAGTAGATAGGGAACAGTTATTTATCCTCTCAAATAGTACTAGAACTAGGGGACCCTCCATGAAACTAGCTGCCAGCAGATTTAAAACAAATAAAAGGAAGTACTTTTTCACTCAACGCATAATTAACTTATGGAATTTGTTGCCCGAGGATGTTGTCAAGGCCAGTAGTATAGCTGGGTTTAAAAAAGGACTGGATAAGTTCTTAGAGAGTAGGTCCATTAATGGCTATTAACCAAGTAGCTTACGAGATGAACTTCTTACTGTCGGGAGCTGGGAGTGAACGGGGAATGGATTGCCTATTGTGACTGTTGGTTCTTCTCCCATGCGATCAATGTTAGCCACTGTCAGAGGACAGGATACTGGGCTTGATGGACCATTGGTCTGACGCAATATGGCACTACTGATGTTCTTATGGGTATCCCCCCAGCTCCCCATTCCTTTAAACCATGGACAGCATAACAGCATGCCTGTTCCATTAATTTGAGGTGGCAGGCTCAAGTTCACCACCTAAGCCCCTGTCCCAGGCCCTCCATTCCAGCGTAACCTAGAGAGGCATGCGGCTAATATAAGCCTATGCCTTCTCACCCTCTGTGCACCAGGCAAGAGATTTCAGATTGTGAACCATTGGATAACAATCAGGAGGCGGCTCCACAGCCTCACATTTTTCCTAGTCATCGCTTCAATTGCATCCTGATGAAAGCAATGAAGAGGCTCAAGTTTGATGATCAGACTGGGAATCAACAGCCAACACTAGGGGAGGATACTGTTCAACACTATGTCATCCGAGCCAAGGGAAGCAGGAGCTTTTCCCTACTCATCGCCATTTGAAAGAATCATCTGGAGTGAGTGGGCTACCCCAGCACACCCAGCTAGGATATCCTGTCTTCAGGTGAAGCTGTACTCCTCCTGGAAGGACAAGGATGCTGTGTTCAATACCACAAAGGTAGATGCAGCAGCAACTTCCTTCACGAGAGATTCAATTTTTCCCACAGTGGGGGATCTATTTCTGAAGGACAAAACCAACTGGGCAATAGAGTCAGCCCTGTGAAAGGAGTTCGAGTCCACCTCCAGTGCACTGAAGACCACTACAGCATATGCATACTTCAGTAGAGCAGTCTTACCCGGCTAGACAATCTCGAGCAACCGCTCTTATCAAAGAAGGACGAGGCTTCACTCCGCAGGAGTCTTTACTTAGCGGCGGCATTCATGGCCAACACTTCACTCGATTCTATGAAGTTCCAGCACAATCTATGGATTCCAACGTGGTGGTGAGGCCCTGACTGTGGCTGCATTCCTGGAAGGGGGACAATCATTCAAAGTCTCTCCTGACTGCTTCGAAATATGCTGGGGCCAAGCTGTTCGGGGACTTCATGGACAAGTTTCTCACAGATGCAGCAGAGAAGAAAAAGAAGTCTCTGCTGACCCATTCACAGCCTTGGTCCTTTCGTAATTCAGAGCATCATTCTTACAGATTGAACCCCTCACATAAAGGATCTCGCTTGTCAAACTACCATAGACACACCAGACCTGCAGAGCCCAGATGGCAGAGAGAAGGCCACCAATCTGGAAATTGAGCACAAGGCCACAATGGACAACCACAGCACAAACCTTCAGTATGATTCTACTGGCAACTCTCTGGGTCAAGCCAGACCAGGTGGAAGTCATTTCCAGGGATTTGTCAACGCCTGGGCCAGATCTACCACCGATCAATGGGTATTAAAAACCATCCACCCTGGTTACTCCTTAGAACTCCACAGCACACCCAGAGGCAGGTTTACCACCTCTCGAGTAAGGAGACAAACAAATCCTCATGCTAAAAGCTATAGACTCAAGCAACAGAACCAGTCCCTTGACAAGATCAGGGTCAATACTCACTGCTCTTCCTCATGCCAAAGAAGAATGGTGAGACAAGAGCTGTCCTCAAGCTCAAGCACCTAAATCAGTTCATGAAATACTTGAAGTTCAAAATGGAGACATTAAAGTCTATCACGTCAGCCATTCTGTCAGGGGGTTATCTGGTATCCACAGATCTAAAGGACACCTATCATCATATCCCAGTCAGGCTCCATCGCCATTGCTTCCTACAATTTTGTTTTGCAGGCAGGCATTGGCAGGTCTGCGTAGACTGTCTTCCTCACCCAGGACCTTTACCAAGATTCTGGTGACCCTGGTAGCAGATCTCCGACAAAGGGGTCTCCACGCTTACCCCATCTTTGCAGTCCTCTCATCCGGGCAGCTTCTCTACCAAGGGCCCCTTTGGCCATACAGGAAACTGTTTGCAGTCTCATGGTTTCCTCCTCTGAACACACTGAAAAGTCACCTCCAACCAATGCAGCACCTGGAACATATTGGAGCAGTTATTGGCACTGCCTCTCCAAAGACACAAAGACCTTCTGGGCTGCAGAGGAAACTGTGAAGACCCGTTACAACATTCTCAGCCAAAAGAACCCCCCCCGGATGTCACTGCCACCCCTTCTTAGATTCATGGTGTCCTGCATCGATCATACCCAATGGGCCAGGAAACACATTCACAAGCTACAAGCTTTCCCGAGACCCTATCAAGGGGCCATTGAAGGCAAGTGCAACATCCCACTCCAGCTACCACAACCGTTCAAGGTGGATCTGCATTGGTGGCTGGTCAGCAACCATTTCAGAGAAGGGTCCCCTATCTTAAACCCACCACGGGTGATTGTCAACACAGATGCAAGTCTTGGGAGCCTAATCAGGGATGCAGGATGTCCAGGGAACCTGGTCCTGCAAAAAGGCATCCCTGTGTATCAACTTGCTAGAACCAAGGTCAGTCCACCTAGGTTACTGGCCATGAGCACTCAATTGGTGGGGCAACACTATGATACACTCCAACAATGTGGTGGCAATGTCGTATATCAACAAATGGGGGGTAGGGGAAGATGTCATCACGCTCTACCACTCTGGAGAGAGACAGCCCAGTTGGTGGAATGGGCGGAAGTCCATCTAGCATCCATCAAAGCCATCCACATCAAGGGAGAACTAAATGCACAGGCAGCTTAGCTGAGTTGCAGAGAGCTGAACCCAAAGGAATGGGCTTTACATCCAGCAGTATTTGATCTGATCCTTGGTCGATGGCACATCCCTGTCATGGGCCTGTTTGCATCCAGGACCAATCAGAAACTGGATAGGTTCTTCTCCAGGACTCTGGATCCGCTGGCTGTGGACACCGATGTCCTCACCCAAACCTAGTCACCGGGCCTATTGTACGCATTCCCACCCTTCCCTCTTCTGTCTCGAGTATTAAAAAAGGTCAAAACAGAGAAAGCCAGGCTAGTGATTGTAGCTCCTCTGTGGTCATGCTGCCTGTGGTTTTCCAATCTAGAAGAGATGCAAGAGGACCCTCCCCTTCCTTTCCCACTGTGAAGCAACATCCTAACCCAGGGGCCCACAGTTTATCGCAATCCGGGGCTTCTCCGTCTTTTGGCTTGGACGTTGAATGCAGCGAATTTGCCATGCTAGGATATGCTCTCAATGTGATCAGAACCCTCCTCGCCTCACAGAAGTCCTCCACCACTCACATTTATGCATCCACCTGGAAGAAATTCTCATTGTGGGTCTCCAGGCAGGGTGTAGACCCCAGGAAGGCCACAGTAGCTTAGATCCTCTCCTTTCTCCAGGCAGGTATGGAGATGGGTCTGTGCCATAGCACGCTGTCTAAACAGGAGGTGGTCCTCAGCTGCATATGGCTGCTCAGGCGATCCCCATCCAGCCTCTCACTCTCATGGAAAGCAGTTCTTAAGGGCCTCCAAACTGGCCCCCCTCTCCTGTAGTGCACCACTTTCCAGTTGGGGACCTTAACCTGGTCCTTAGGTCCAGTCTCTAATTGAGCCACTAAGGGAGGTGTCTCTCCACTTCCTTTCCCTCAAGGTAGCATTCCTGGTGGCAAGCACTTCTGCCAGATGCATCTCAGCGCTAGGTCTGTACACCCAGACCTCTGTATACTCCAGGAGGATAAGGTAGTGCTGCGAATTGAACCCACCTTTATTCCAAAGACAAATTCTATCTTCCATAGGGGTCAAGACATTTCCAGTCAGCATTCCGCTCCAGCCAGGGCGCTACGGATGTCATACGCTAGAGGTATGCAGGGCGACAGAAATATATGTGGCCAGAACAGTGGACCTCTGGGGGTCTCAGACTCTCTTTCTAACTTATAGGTCATCCAACAAAGATGTTTTCCTTCCCAAGAAGTGCCTTGCCCAATTTTCCCTTTCTCACAATGTCTTTCTGGACAGCATTCCATTCCCTCCCAGGGTGGTGGCACCCGATGTACATTGTTGGGGTTATATACAATATATCCAGGGACAGTTAAGCTAGATCTTTAGACTAGCCTCTCTCAGATTGTTCATCCCCATACAAAGTTTGTGTTCACTAAAAATGCTATTCTGTTGCCCGTTCGTGAATAAAAAGACATGTCTGGGTTGAATACCTACTGTGGAATGATCTTTGACGGGTATAATTCTGGCCCCGGCAAGAGGGTTTTGGAAGTGCTCGAATGGGAGTTTTGTTTTTATAGATGGGGGGCAGCATGCAATCTTTTCTGCCTCCTGCAATCCAGAGCAGGGAACACCCAATAGGAATGATGTCCAGGGGAGACACTCAAAGAAAATTCCTAGATAAGTGCCTTACCTAATTTTCCCTTTCTGCCATCCCCCTCCCCATCTCTGCTGACAGGAGACCTACTCTGGCCTTAGCCTGTCACTTCCACTACAAGTAATTTATTTTATTTTATTTATTTTCTAGATTTCTACCCTGCCCCTCCTGAGAACAGCTCGGGGCGGCTTCCAACAATAAATATATATATAAAATACATATAAAACAATTTAAAACACATCAAAAATACAATATAAGGTATTAAAACAGGGCCCGAAAAACATTAACACAATAAATAGGGTAGGGGAGATAAAAACCCACTAACCTCCCCCTCCCCCACGGCCTGGGCGAACAGCCAGGTTTTACAACTTTGCCGGAATGTCAACAGGCAAGTAAGAGTGAGGCGGTGGCTCTGTGTGTCTCTCTCTGTCTCGGGGAANGGGGGGGGGGGGGGAAGAAGAGTCCCAGCCTGAGAGGTCGAGGATGCTAAGTTGTCGACCAGGCACAGTAGGATCATGTGCATAGTAAGCCTGACCACCCTGAATTAGTCCTTCAGTATATTGCTTTATGTTGGCATACTTACCCAAGCTGGCAGGAACGTTAAGATTCATTAACACACCCTACATCGACTTCTCCCCACCTCCATTCCATCCCTCCTATCACACATGGCCCATTTCCCCCCTTTTAAAAATATGTAAGGTTTCTGGTCCTATACCCTCCCCCTATTCTTCTTTTATCTGGTCTTGGAAGTCCATGAGACTCAGTTCAACCTCCAAACCTGGCTCAGTGGTACCCCAGATGCAGTAGCTAGGTTACTGCTGCATTCTAGGGTCTGCCGACCCCCAATGGACTGCTGGGCCCACGAAGAACACACTATGAGGCAGCTCATTGTGCCAGCACTGCTCAAGATCAGTGCACGCCTGTTCTGCCTATCCACACTGCCACTGTGCATCATTGCCAACTGGCTAGTTTTTTTATTCCCCCTAAGCCAAGTGCACACACCTGCAGTTTCACAACTTTGTGAATGTATCCCCCCTCTTTTTCCATTTTAAAGTGCAAGTCTTTTGTCTCTGATCTCAACTTTTCAGCACCAGGAACATTGCTGGTGCAATATAAATAACTACACAGCATTAGTGAAAAGGAATGCATTATTTTAAATTAAATTTGCATACATTTACATGAACACATATTTACACATTATTAGCATTGTCTGGTTTTCTTCCCCAGGACATTTGGCAAACCTAGACTCTATCCAAATAGCTGGTTGTTTGTTGGGTTTTTTGTTGTTGTTTTAAACCTATGCCTGTAGCATAGGTTACACGCAGTTCCTGAATAACCAGAATAATCTGCAGACCACTACAGCAAGGAGAAGTGTCTGTTCCAAGATGCAGTGCTCCACAGTTAATGTGCATAAAGTACAATAAATTCTTCCAGATGGGACTCTCAGATGCTTGACATTTGGTTTGGCTCATTTGCTGGGTCTCCTGAGATCTCATTCCCATTCCAGCTCACTAGAAGATTAACCTGATCTGCTCAGAGTTCTTGCTAACAATCTGCTTATGAATCAAACATCAAACAAACCAAGTGCCTGAGACAAGCAGGCCCTCTTGGCAGTTTTACTGTATCTATTGGAAGACCTGTTCCCTCACTCCACAAATAGTATACCATTAGATAGTGTTACTACTAGAAATCAAGGAGTCTGCAAGAGGAGGAAATGAAAGCAGTAGGATTTTTCTGTAATGGGGTCTGTACGGGACTGTCCTAGGGTGGTTCCGCTCATTCCTCTTGGGGAGAAGCCATCGGGTGGTACTGGGGGGTGAAACATCAAGCCCCCAGGCCTTGACCTGTGGTGTTCCGCAGGGTTTGATCCTGTCTCCGTTATTATTTAATGTATATATGCAGGCCCTGGGGGTGATCGTGAGAGGGTTCGGGGTGCGATGTCACCAATATGCTGATGATACTCAGCTGTACCTCTCATTTTCAACTGACCCAGGTCCTGCTGTCTTGTTACTTTCCCAATGTTTGGAGGCTGTGGCAGATTGGATGTGGACGAGCAGACTGAAGCTAAATCCCGATAAGACGGAGGTGATGGTGGTGGGAAGGGTGAGGGAGGTACTGGCTCCCCTTGGGGGGGGGGGGCGGTCCGTCCTCCTGTAGCCCAGCAGGTTC
>QEPC01007158.1:409496-429983 GCA_003113815.1 Sphenodon punctatus
GGGTGGTGTTGGACTCAGGTCTCTGTCTGGATCGGCACATTGAGTTGGTGGCTAAGGCTGCCTTCCGCCAGCTGTATCTGGTATGGAGGCTGCGTCCATACATCTCCGGGCCCGACCTGGCCACTCTCATTCACGCCTTCATCACCTCGTGGCTAGACTACTGCAATGCGCTTTACATGAGGCTTCCCTTGTTTCTGGTTCGGAGGCTGCAGCTGGTGCAGAATGCGGCGGCCCAACTCCTTACAGGGACGGGGCGGCGGGAGCACAACACCTGTGCTCCGTACTCTGCACTGGCTGCCTATAGTGTACCGAGCCAGATTCAAGGTGTTAGTATTGATCTATAAAGCCCTGCACGGTCTGGGTCCCTCATACCTCGGGGACCACCACGTCCTCCGCGCCTCAGAGCGATCCCTTCGGTCCACCGGGGGCGCCTTTCTGGAGCTCCCCCGTGTAAAACGGGGGGGCACAATGGAGAAGGCATTCTTGGTGGCCGGGCCACGACTTTGGAACTCCCTCCCGGAGGAAGCCCACCTGGCTCCAGGTCTGTTGGCATTTCATCAAGCCTGTAAGACCCGGCTGCTCACCCAGGCGTTCAGAGGGGAGGGTGGGGTAGTTGGGGGGTATTTTAAAGATTTTTATGATATTTTAAATCTTGACGAATGCGGTTGTTTTTTTAATTGATTTTATCTGTGTATTTTATGTTGTAAGCTGCCCCAAGATGCCATGGGCATGAAGGGGTGGCTAATAAATGTTTATAATAAATAAATATTTAAATAAATAAATAAATAAATAAATAAAACTGGTTTATCTGGTCTCAGAACTGAACAGCTTCTAGCTGACGCACTTTTTAAAAAAAAAAAAAAAAAAAAGAAGAAGAAAATTGCAGGCTCAGCCATTTCAATACCTAGCAGAAGTCTTCTATTTCACAGGCTTTTTGCTAGTCTTTCCTACTGGTTAATGAGAGCAGGGGTTCTATGACCAACCACCACTATCATTGCAATTCTACAACTGTAAAGTTATCTATGGTCTGTAATGTTACCCTGATTTGCACAAATATGTATAAGCTAACAAACTAACAATTTACACAATTTTATGCATATTTATAACACCACACTCCCAGATGGACAGACAATAGTGGCCCAGCTCTGTCCCACCCCACTCCAGACCTGGTTCTCACACTGCCCCGAGTCCAGGGAGGACATTAAAATCATTCAGCCTGGTCTTCAAGGGGCAGCATGACCAGGCCCTCAAGGCATGACCGTCTTGCCTTAGCTGGGATGTCTGATCACTATAATCAACAGGCACTCTGCAACCTGTTCATGAAGACAACAAACTTTGCTTTCTTAGAAAACGTACAATTGATTGGCTTGGGCCTTCACTTTTACCTGCCTTTGCCCCTCTTCCTTGGATCCCCACTGCCCAAATTTCCCATGTTCCCTGCCTCACTCACACAAACCTTTAGCTTCTTTCCCTGTTGGTATTGCTCAGGCTTTTTATTTTACTACTACAGCTCTCTAGAGAAGAGGATAGTGCTGCCTTGGTCAGCTGCTGCTGCAGCAATCTCAGAATGCAGCAAGCTGTATTAAGAGCAGCACAAGTGACCTCTGGAATGTGGCACTGCCGCATTTAAGGAATTTCAATCTCCTCACAGGCATTCTCCAGAAAATGATGTTCACTTCAACAAAGCAGCAGCACAACAGAGCAGGGTAGCCAATGTAGTGGGAACAAGAAAAAGATCTCCGACACAATGGATGCCTGCCAGACTTAAGTCTCTGCATCTGTTGTGATGAGGGACTATCAATACTGCCTCTTCCCCTAAGAGGAGAGGTTGATCTAGGCATCCTACTAAAAGCTAATCCATTGATCATTACATTTAGAAAGTGTTGCTTCCTGACCCTTTTTTAGGTTTGCTCACTGATCATCCATTAGCAGAAAGTTTCGCTTTTAATTATCTCAAAAAGGCAGAAGGGGCCACAGCTTCAGAATCTTGTGTACCAAGCACCACAGAACAGCACAGGGGACAGATATCAAAGTTCTCAAAATAATGACTGTCAGATCTTTTGCCTCATAACAGTTTCTTTCAGAGCCCCATATTTCCAGAGGCACGGCCTAGTGCAGTGGCTTCCAAGTAGTGTCATGCCATCTGCAAAGGAGACTGCAATCCCATTTCATATATTTTGCCTGTCTGTTAGAGTCTGGAGTCACAGAATTATTTTTAAGTCTCAAAATGGGGTTACTGAGGCAAACACTTGGGAAACACTGGTCTAAGTGGGAGTCAGGAGCACTACCACCCTAATATTCACTCCCAGACTCTGACAGCAACTTTAAAGGAGCCATCTGGACTCTGTACAGCTCACAGAACTGACGACAGCAATGTGCTAACTTCACAATTTCAGACTGGGAAAATGCATCATTAATGGACAGAGCATAGTGGGAATACATAGGCATAATAGGTTCAGTCAAGCACCATCCCTCTGCTAGCACAGTCATTTGACCCATCTCAGCAATGCCAATTTACAACGTAACATCCCAGATAGCATAATCCCCAGTGTACCTGCTTTCAGGACTGTCAGTAACAACAGCTCGTTACGAAGATGCAGAGGGAGTAAGAGAAAGTAGAGACATTGAGGAATGAGAGGTGAAGATGACAGGGGAGAGAGGTCCAGCTTTGGACACGTTAATGTATACGTTGATACTACAGCATAGAGTACGCAAGTGCACATGCCTCTGTGACAGCCTCTCTTTACACTGGCTTCCTTGCCAAATGGAGCTGGCGGCTAGAGCGTGAATGGTTTAAATAAGTGTCACTGGGCTGGTTTCACTCAGTGCAGCAATGAGTTGGTCTGTTCAGATAACTCAGCAGCCATTCCAGAGGCACTGATACACCCAGATTGGCATTTTACCCAAACATGGACTACCTCTTCCTCAGTCTCTTTCATCCCCACTTGCACTCCTACATCGAACACCATTTAGGGCAAAATTCTCCTCTCTGATCCATGCGCTAAATGTGGATTTACTTATTCTGCACTCCCTACGTATGAAGATCCGGAGAGAGAGCAACATTCTGGAATACAGACACCCTCCAATTAGCTGAGATAGCTCCTTCAACAAAAGTAAATCTAGTTCAAAAGACCACATGGGACCCTCCGCCCAGGTATATGGCTTCCTTTCCAACTCCCTAGAGCAGGGGCAAGGAACCTACAGTTCATGAGCCAAATCAAACCTGTAGCTACTTTTTATTAGACCCCTTTCCAGTTCCTGGGTCTGACCCATGAATCCAGTCCCAGTTCTCCTGAAAAACTGAACTCGAGGGAAGGGAGTGGAGAGAAGGGCATGCACTGAAAGTTAGAGGATGGATCCATAGCCTGGACCCTGTTCTTTCTTCTCCTTCAAGCTCCCCCCCACCCCAACGCCTATCTGGCCCACAGAGCCTGCACTGATTTTCAAACTGGTAGAGAGGGAAAAGGTTCCACACCAAGGGGAATTTCACCATCCCTCTGCCCCAAAAGGCTAAGTCAATTCACAGCCGATATTAACTATATAGTGCCAGAAATGTGCCCGGTGCAGTACAGTTGTGATTAGAGATAGATCCCTGCCCCAAGGGGCTTACAATGTAGACAAGATAAGGGAGAGGGGAACATAGCTAAGACAGGATACATTCATGAATTCGAGAAGTCGCAGATGCACGTGCTTACCACAGGGTGTTTTTACACGAGAAGGGCGGGGGGGCAGGTCTGCGGTCGGTGCATGGGGTAGGGACATCAAGCATGGGGGAGCGCTTCAAATGAGCGCACCCACACATGGCTGCCCTGTGCACCCCACCCCCACATGGGGCACTCCAGCTTTTGCCAGAGTGCCACATGCATGGGTCACAGAAGCACGCACACACCAAATTCTAATGAACACTCTCCCACTTGGACGTTGGTTGTCCATGTGTGGAGGCGTCACGTAAAAACACCCTTAGGTATGAGAGAGGGGAGGGAAAGGCAGTAGAAAGAGAAAACACAGATGCATCTATATCCATTGTTCTGGTCTCTAATTGTGGGAGACTGATAGAAGGATAGAGGTGGCTGAATTTATTGAACATATACTGTGCCTACAAGTCATGAAATGTTCATGTTCAGGCAGTGCTGCAGTATCACTGCACACTTAATTAGCTACAATTCTATGCAACCCCAGAATGTAAAAACCTATCCTCTCTACTGAAAGGAGCATAGGCTACATGCAGGGTTGCCTTTTTACCCAAAACACAGCAAACTTCATCTACTTAGGGTTAAGGATGAATACTCTTTCACTAAGAGATCCTCCAATGAGAGCATAGCTCTCATGAATGGTGATAAAAACATATTCTCTAATGCCAAGTAATCCAAACACTGAACCAGTGATACTAACAGGAAAGAAAAGTCACACTCCACATAGGATGAGCCTTATGAATGGATCCTAACATGCTCCCTGTGAAGTAGCTAGGGAAAACCTGATGGAAGAGGTAGGTGAAGAGGTAGGTCAGGAGAAAGGGAACAGTGCGCACGTTCCAGAGCTCCCTCCCTGAATGCATCAACTCCTCACCTTCACAGATTGCTCATTTATGCTTCTCCTTATACCATCTCATCTTTCAGGATTCCACTCCTCCCACTGTAGCCAAGCTGAACACGTGCAGCTGCAACATCTCGACATCATGAATCGCTCTCTCTCTCTCTCTATGTGCCCCTTACCCTTGTCCATTCTAGACTGTAAACCGCTTGGGGCAGGGACATGCCTCTAATCATGACTGTTCAGTGCCAAGCCCATTGGAGGCATAATCATAATATTATTATAGATAAGTATTACTGCTCTGCAAAGGTTGGGAAAGTGAAGTTGGACTAGTTAAAGAGCTAGGTTGGGAACACTGAGCATCCACAGATCCCACTGACTTCCTTGGAGAAAGCGTTCAGAAATTCTGAAAATCATGCCCCATACAACTTTGACCAAGGTCACTCAGTGAGACCGAGTGACCACATTGGAAGAAAACTTGGGTCTCGTGGCTTCCAATCCTGTGGATTAGTCACAAGAACATCTTTGATTCATCGTCTCATGCTGACCCTTCTACCTGGAAAATCCCTGTATGTTCCATATGGCCCTGACATGATGCAAGCAAGAAGAATCCGCTCAATATCATCAGCAAGATTTGTGCTAATCCCATACCCAAGATGGAAAGGATAAAAGCGTGTTACTAAAGAAATACACTCATTCAAATACAAGGGAGGGGGGAGAAAGAACACACAGCTATGCTTGGTGTAATAATATATCCAATCAAATGAGAAAAAATGACACAATTAGCTAACTAAAAATGTATTGCTGCCGCAACATCAAGAGGTGCAATTCTTAGTAAGGCACTTCTTAAGCTAGCACAGCTTCTGATAAAAATCATCTCTCCAGCAGACCAACAATAATGGCACAAACTGAAGCAGCAATGGATTCTGGGCTGCTCCATAAGTGGAAATGACTACCTGCCTAAACTAGAGCAACCAACTCCTGGCTGCTCATTTAACATAGCCGTTCTAGGCCACTTTCAGACCTCCCCCACCCCACGCATATTCTGGTTGCAGGAAGGAATGCGCAGCCAAGATATGGGCAGGGTGCCGCCAGTCTGAAAGTCTCCCCACCCCCCTCCCCCAGGCACGGCTTTGCCCGCAGTGATGCAGAGCAGGAAGTCCTGCTATGCATCCCTGCACGTGTCTGTGGGCAAAGCCGCACGCGTGGAGGGGCTTTCAGCCCGGTTGATCCCCGCACATATCCTGGCTGCACATTCCCTCCTGCAGCCAGAATATGCGCTGGGGTGGGGGAGGGGGAGGTCTGAAAGCAGCCTAGAACGGCTACATTAAATGAGCAGCAAGGAGCTGGTTGCTCTAGGCAGGTAGTCATTTCCACTCATGGAGCAGCCCAGAATCCATTGCTGCTTCAGTTTGTGCCTTTATTGTTGGTCTGCTGGAGAGATGATGCTTTTTATCAGAAGCTGTGCTAGCTTAAGAAGTGCCTTAATAAGAATTGCACCTCTTGATGTTGCGGCAGCAATACGTTTTAGTTAGCTAATTGTGTCATTTTTTCTTGTTTGATTGGGTCTTGCAGCCAAAATATGCACCGGGGGGAGAGGTCTGAAAGTAGCCTAATCTGTGTGCTGTAGTGCTGTTCAGAATCCCTACTCCTGTCCTCTCTTGCCTCTGCCACCGCTTCTGTTAGGGCTTATAAATGCAAGGGGCAGCACACAGTTGCTTGAAGTAGTCCTATGCGGTGACTGCACAGATTTCTTTCTTCCTAGTTCTAGTTCTAGCTCTTGGTTTGTCCCTGAAAAGGCACAGAGGTTGTAGCAAAACAAATTGCCTTTTTGATTATTATTATTAGCTTTCGTCAGCAATGTACCTGGCGCTTTACCACTATAAATTCACTGAGAACTACAATGCAGGCATCCTAGATTTCCAGATGCCTTGTGGATTCATCTCAAAGTACTGCAAAAGAAAAAAAAAAGGAAAAAAACCAAACACATACACCATGCCCCTTTAATGCTGAAAAATTGCACTTTCAAATCACTGGCCAGACAAGACTCACACCGCAACTCACACCGCTGTATTCCTAATAATTACAGGATAACAGACATAAGCTTTTGTCTACCAATTTTTGGTAGCATCACCTGATAGAGCTAAAGTAAAGCCTGCCCATCACCTTGAATAGAAACACTGAGCCCTTCTACTTAAGGAAGCAGCTGATGGACTGACATGGATGGAGTCAGTTTTACATTGATAAACAAATTAGAGCGTATTGAGGTTAAGGCTTTGGAAAGCCTACCATAAAGCCAGATTGCAGATCAAAATTCTGTTGCACGTAATGCCTGCAATCCTGAACATAGTTACTCATGGATAAGCCCCACTGAAATCAATGGAACATTCCTAAGTAGGTTTAGGATTGTGGTGTTATTTGATAAGTATTCAGACTACCAGAAGTTACAGCCCAAACAATTAGAATGCTCGACACTGGTTTGGTTAGGTCATTTTAAACTTTCAAGGAAAGCAGAAACTGAGGAAAATCCTAAAGCACAGAAAAATGTCAGGTGCACAGCACTTTTTAGTCTAATTCTAACACCTCCATCCTCAACATCAAAACTTAATCTTGGTCCAGACCTTCAGCTGATCTAAAAGCTGGCAGACCTACATGGATTTCAATCTAGTTACACCAATATTGTTGGGTAGGTTTTGCCCACCCTGGTTTATAGTTCCTTCAGACCAAGAAGTGGAGGAAAAAACATCCTTTCCAACTGCACACTTTTAAAGAACTCCTCCCTGGAAAAGTCCATTTGCCACAACTGGAAACCGAGTGCTAAATAGGACACAACTGACAGTGTAGAACTTTACAGTAGCACTGTGAAACTGTACCACCTACAGTTTCATCAATGGTGCAGCATTTGTGGCTGTGGTCCATTTCTTGGATACTACTAAAATAGTAAAACGCTAGGGCCATTACTGTAGGAGATTATTTTAAAAGGCAGCTTGTAAGCAAGCCCCAAAGCAGAATAGACCTCACCGGCATATCCATCCTTTCAGAAGACAGTACCATAGCCAGGACATCTGGTGGAGAACAGCCAAGTAGATGATACAGCATCAAGTAGGGCTAGAACATGAACCACTTGCTCCCACTGAAGTAAGTCACCAGGGTTACTCAGAGCAGTGCCTGCTCACCAATGGCAGTAAGGGGTTCACAATGGGACCCCACAGAGATTCCAGAGGGGAAAACAATAAAGGAGCAGAATTCTGATCAGCTGTGTTCATTCTACACTCAGTACCCAGCAGTCTATTCTGAGCAGCTGCATTCCAGCAGACCGTACCAGGATTTTCCATAGGCAGCTCCAAAGGCAGCTCACTCCACTGTTATAGCAGGATCCAAAGAGGATTAAACAAGGCAACACAAAGAAATGGAATTAACAGAACTTACCGTCCTCAATGACGATTTTGATCAGGCGGATTGAACCATTCCGGGCCTTGGCAAAAAAGTCCTTTAATTCTGTTGTGGCTAAAAGAACCAAAAACATAATGATCAGACTTTTAAAAAAACAGACAAATTCAAGTGCTATTCCACTCTTCAAAGCAAGAAGAAAAAAAAAAGAGGACTGAACGGGAGAAGAAAAAAATCTGGAGCCTTAATGCTGAAAACTGACACAGCAAACTGATTTCATTAGCTCTGATCCACACTCTGAGCAGAGTCCTGACTCTTGCAGAGGTTTCAAAGTTAAATACCGGCTGGGAGTGCATGTGATCCGGAGAACTTGATACTCTGGCCTGGGTGAACATAATCTCCCAAATTTAGATGATCGTTTGGTTGGTGCAAGGAGGGAGGACTCAAATAACAGTTTATTAAATATACAGCGTATCCTGGTGTGCGCAGACCAGGGGGCGGGAGAAGAGCGGCTAATAGGTGCGATTGATGGGCAGAAACAGCTATGTTTTGTTCCAACACTTTTGCCTTGGATACATTTTGCTTTGCGTGATGTACACAGACACGTGATCTCCAGTAAAGAGGCTGTGCCAGAGGTTTATAGGAATCTGAACTGGAGCTGCTCTGAATTTTGCCCTCTATTTGTCCTGCTGTGACCTCTCAAAGATGATCTATAGTGAACTTGGGTGACTAGCAATTGTTTTTAGTCTCACCAAGGGCTCAGAATCTACAAAATGAATGTTTATTGCCTGCATGTTAGCAGCTCATTGCCCACGGCTTGCATTGCTTTGATCACAGACCACTATGGGACCCAATTTCCAGGATGTCTTCGCTCCTCCCACTACCCAGAGATATAGGCATATCAATATTGGGGGTAATGCAGTGAACATGGATCCCTGGCTATAGGTGTCTCTAGATAAGCCAGCTAGGGTGAGCATGCAAGCAGGAGCATGCAGAGGTGGGGTGCCAAGCCTCTGCATTTATTCCACTTGCTTGCTGGCACCAATGCATACTACCCGTTACATGTGAGTCTGTCTGCACGCAGAGAACTTGACAGCACGTACACTAACACGTGTGCGCATTAGCCCACATTAGCCCACTTGACATTCCCCAGATCCCCTGTCGTTATGCCTCGTGTGGACACCCAATGGCAAACATGCTGTTCATTAACACCCACAGTGCCCTCAAGAGCCACAGGTCCAACAAACAAAAAGCCCTGGTCTTTGAAATGCGACCCCTTGACTACTCACCCCGTAAAGATGACACCACGCATATTCAGAATTAGAAATGCAATTTGGATTTGAGCCAAGAAATTAAAACACATCGTTGCAGGATGCTAGTCTGAACTTGGGAGACCTGGGTTCAAATTTCCTGTTCTACCTAGGAGATCTTGGATAAGCCAGTTGGTCTCCATGAGCCTCAGTTCTTCATCTGTAATGGAAACTACTCCCTTGTCTCAGGGGTTGTGAGGCTAACTACATTAAAGACTGTGTGGTATTCAGATGCTACACCAATGAAGCTGATATAAGCACCTAAGCCAGATAGTAGCATGGTAAGTATCACATTACTACTGAATAAAGGGAACCTGCCTTTTCTGCAAAGATGCAAGGCATTACATCTTTGGGAACCAGAATCTAAGCAGCTTAATGAGGCATTAATACAAACGCAGACCCTGCAAGTTATATTGTGGGTGTTTGCTAGAAGACCAAGGAAATGCAACCCATTCTGGCTGATAATTAAAGCTTCTCCATCAGGAGTGGGGAACCTTTTCTGACCTGTGGGCCACTTTGAAATTTAGTACAAATTGCGAGAACCACATAAAAATTGAGGGGCAGGGGTGTTTAAGGGTGTATTCAAGAAAAGGAGGGGCCAGGACATGGATTTGTTCTATGGACCTGTGCCCTATCGTTGTGTGCGCACACCCTCACCTTTGCTTCCCTTACACCGAGCTCAGATTTTCAGTGGTTGAAGGGAGGAACTAGATCCAGAGGCCAGACCCAGTAACTGGAAAGGAAAACATAAAAACTTGCCGATGGCTGTATTTGGCCCCAGGGACAGAAAAGGTTCTCCACCCCAAAATGAAGGCTAACAAGTACACAGCCAGTTGGAGCAGTAGATTGGCAAAAAACCTTCAGGTTTCAATTTTTATACAGGGCGCACAATGCCGATAACAAGCAGTCAGCATTACTGGTGGCCTTTCCCACTTCATTTAATTTGAATGGACAAGGGTCAAGTGAGGGTGTGGCAAGGGTAGATCAACGTAATCGGAAATTAAACTAGTTTTCTGGACTTTTGTTTCAAGTGAGATTTTCCTTGTCAACCCTCACCCTAAGCACATCCCAGAGTCACCTCCGTTTGCATTAGAAGGCACCTCATTTTAAATCTGAGCATCAGAATAGGACCAAACTGCTTTGCTGCACTGCAGCACAGGATCAAACTGCAAAAGCAGCATCCTTTGAACTCCAAAGCTGGCTTTGGTGGCACTTAATCCTCATGAAAAATGGATGGTGTAACTGAGATTTAATCCACTGCCCTGGAGTGTTGCTAGGTTTGCTTGTTGGTTCAGAGTCTCAAAAGGGGATCCAAAAAGGAGGAGGTGGCCCCTTATTCTATTCTCCTCGCCTCCTTACATTTAGCTTTTCATTCCCTTCGTCCCAAAAATTCCACCTTAAGAATTAACCACCACCAACACGTCACTTATCAATCCTTTCCCAAAACAAGGAAAAAAGATTGTGGCACTAACAAATTTATCACAATCCTTTTTCATCACTCTGCCCACTCATTTTGCTTGTATGTTCTAGCTCTTCTTTCTTCCTTTCTAGTCTATTTAGACTAAGCTCTTTGGAGGCAGAGACTACAGGTGCAGCCACACGAGCTGTTACCATGGTTTGGGCAGCCTTATCATACGATGCAGTGCATCGTCTACCCCCAGCGGTCATCAGATATTCACCTCGTAGCATGGTGGAGCGGGCAGCTGGCTGCTGGGCCCTCCGTCCTTGGGAAAAGGCCGAGGATGCAGCCAAAGTGGGGTAAGGCTGCCCGGTGCACGGTAGCACACCACTGCTCGTGGGACCAGTCGCTGCATGGCAGGGCAGATGGGAAGGTCTGCTGTGGGACTTTGAGCAGTAGGCGCTACCTCCATTCCTGTTTGGCCATGTCGCAGCCGAGGGAAGGATAATGGTCGAACCAGGGGAGGGGGTGAAGCTGGGTGGCCGCTGCCTCGGCTCACCCCAGAGTGTGGCAGGAAATCAGACAGCAGCCCACGCACCCTGCCCACGAGGGGCAGACCGTCTGCCCTGCTCTCCGCGCTGGCTCCAAAGTGTGGTGGCAGCGATTGCCCACCACGCGCTGCACAGGAATCAGGCCCGCCCCTGCTCATGAAGCTGCATCCCATCTGTTACTCCTGTACAGCGCCTAGCACAATGGGGTCCTATTCATAGTCCTCAGACATTACTGCAATAAATTAATGATGGTGTTTTTCCGGAGTGTTAAATGGCAAGTTTCTTTCCAGCTGCAAGGCTAACTGCTATTTCAGTTCCCTGTAACTTTAAACTTTCACAGAACATGTCAAGCAGATAGCCACAATCCCAACCCTATATTACCTGGCAGAAGTAGGCAAACTGTGGCTCTAGAGCACATGCAGCTTTTTGGCCCCACTGTGGTAAGTGGATGTAGCTCTCGGAATTGTAAAACCTTGTCCACCCCTGTTTGACCCCGAGTGCTTGATGTAAAGTACACATGCGATTGCACCCACTTCGCCCAGGTTTTGAGAAGGGGTAGCCCAATACAATTCAAAAAGATACTTTATTGCCGTAACCAGCAATACAGGCATTGCCAAAGTATGAGGGCAAGGACAGATCTCTACGGTATTTGTCATAGACAGGGGCAGACATCAGACTCTCAGAAAGGAGCCAAGTATCCTGACTGGGACTCAAAACCCTGTTACTATTGGTCATCACTATCCATTCCTGATCTGTTGACAGGTTGAACTTGTTATGCAGTGCAATGCCAACCAAATTAAATCCTTAATAAAGCTTTCAAATAGTTTGGATGGAGATATGGATTGTCCTGGCTGGTCACTGGATTTACATTCATTATATGCAACTATCCCAAGGGATACCTTTCTGCCAAGTGCTCAACATCCTATAGGTCTTCACCAATAATGGCAGAGACGTTCCAGTTAACTCCTCCCATTCCATAACTGCAGAATCAGCCTCCTGCTGTCGTGTAGTGTTGTCCATAGAAACCCTGAGTCAGGCATCCATTCTGAGGTTCTGATTTCATTGTTGGGTATTACCCAGGCAGGTCCCACATGAAATATCACTTAACTATTTGGATGCTGTCAGCAACACACATTTCGAGGCATTCATTTTGCTGACAATCTGGAAAAATGATTCGATTCTCTCAGTCTGATGTGCTGGTAAAGGCTATACAAGTCACCTTGGTATCATTTTGTCTCCCAGCTTCCTTGTGTCACGTCACCAGAGCGTGTTATAAGCCTGCGTTCCAATGGGAGAATTTAATCATCCTTAGTAACAGAGGTTCTTAGAGGCCAAATGCACAATGCACCTGCAGAGGTGGAGAGAGAGTGCTCCAATAGCCAGAGCTAAGTAGTATTACAAAGGAAACTATCACAATCATGTTTATTAGAAAAGAGTTGCCGTGAAAGGCTGCTGGAGTCATCACTCAGCACTGCTCATCATCATCAGTTCCCTACCACCACCAGAGACTGTATCTGTTTCACCGAGTTCCTGTTCATACGTGAGACATTGGACACCTGTGTTTTACTGCCAAAATGCAAAGAAAACAAATTCCTGCTACAAAGAAAATAAAATTCTTTTAAGCAAATAGAACAATCTCACCACCTTCTCTCTAGGCAGACATCTTTTTTTTCTGCTATCCCATTTCTGCCTGTGGCTTAGTCATTACCAAATAGACATTGAGGCACTTTATGATCACTCCATCTCTGTGACCACTCCCCAGGGAGCAAGGGTAACCAAGCTGTGGCTTGGGAACCACCTATGGCTCATGGGCAATTCAAGTTTGGCTCTTGGCCAGGGCTAGCCCTGGGTCTCGTGCGTCCTTAATGATCCTATGTTTTAGTTCATTGAACTGGAGTCTCAGCAGCTAAATTCCAACAGCTCCTCAAACTGTCAGTAACCAGGACCACAAATTTCCCACTCTTCCAGCCAGTCACAAAGCAGGATAAGTTTTGTGCACATGTGCATCCACACTGTGAGGAGCAGAGGTAAACCGAAGTAACTACTTTGATTTAATTAAATCAAAATAACTCCAATTTGGTAGTGTTCAGATGAACAGAGTAAACCAAAGTAGAACGTTGTCAGTTCCTCCCTCTAGTCGAGATGTAATGATCACAAAAACGAGGTCACTACTCTCATGAGCATTCACATGAACAGTTACTACAAAATACAAACCTGAGGGAAGCACATACTCCCAATTTTTCAGGAGCACATACTTCTATTCCTACTCCTGAATAACTTTGGTTTAGCACTCTGTTCGTATGAATCCTTTAAAAAGTAAAACAGAAGTAAGGTCCAACTACATCAAATTAACTGTTCATTGGAACATGGCCTGTGCAAGTTTTGTGGCTCTCAGCCATGGGAATGATTTAGAACAAGGGTCTTGGGAACTTTAGTCACTCTCTGCCATTGAGCTTTACCCAAAGCATCACAGCCTCATCTGAACTTACAAGTACAGTGGGAAATGACAAAAGGATTCTGGGTCATATCTGCATATAAACTATGGAGCAGTGAGGAGAAAGTGCACCTTGAAATAAGAAGGATGGAGAAAAGAGTCCCCTAGTAAAAGAGACAGTGAAGCCTATTTTCATAAAAGGGGCCTGTTCTCCCTTCTATGCTTGCTTCAGAACTCCTAAGACACAGGTGGGGAACCTCAAGCCCTGGGGTCCAAACGTGTCCCATGGCTAGTTTTTATCTGACCTCTTTCGAACTCCTAGATCTGGCCCCTGGATCCAGTAGCCTGAAAGAATAAAAGACTGAGCTCAAGAGAGGGAAGCAGAGACGAGGACATGCATGCAAGGAGAGGGAAAAGATTCATGATCAGGTCCCTCCTCTTCCCGAGTACATCCCTTTAAGCACCCTTGTCCCCAACTTCTATATGGCCCTCTGAACTTGTACTAATTTTCCAAGTAGCCCTTGGTAGGGAAAAGGCTCCTCACTCCCTGTCCTAAGACAAAACTGTAATGACAATGAGGTTCAATGTTGGTAAGTGCAAGGTGATGCACATAGGGTACGTACACGATGCTAGATTCAAATATGGTGTAACCACTCAGGAGAAGGATCTTGGAGTCACTGTCCAAGGATCTTGGAGTCATAGTTCCTTGAAGACATTAGCTCAGTGTACAAGAGCAGTCAAAAAAGCAAACCGATTATTGTGAAAGGAATAGAAAATAATAAGGAAAGTATCATACTACCACTGTACAAATCCTTGGTACAACCCCACCTCAAATACTGTGTGCTGTTCTGGTCGCCCCATCTCAAGAAAGATATAATAGAACTGGAAAAGGTTCAGAGAAGGGCAACAAGGATGAGAGAAGGACTGGACTGAATTCCACATGGAGGACAGGCTCAACAGGTTAGGGCTGTTTAGCTTGGAGAAGAGGCAGTTAAGGGGGGATATGATAGAAGTTCATAAAATCATGAGTGGCATGGGGAAAGTAAATAAGAACTGTTTGCCCTGTCTCACAATAAGAGAACAAGGGGATGTTCTCTGAAGATAAATGGCAGAAGAATTAAACACAAACAGATGTACGTACTTCTTCACATAGTAGACAATACAGTTGTGGAACTCGCTGCCAGAGAAAGGAGAAATCCAGCACCATAACAAGCTTAAAACGGAAATTAGATAAATTCTTAGGAGGACAGAACCATAAACGCCTACTAGTTAGAGCTTAAACCCCTGGCTACTGGTAGTCGAAAGTGGCTAACAGGATATGGGTCACACCACCATGACCTGTACATATAGTTTCTCTTGAGCTACCAGAGCTGGCCACTGTCAGAGACAGGATGCTAGGCTAGATGGACCACTGGTCCAATTGGTATGGCACTTCTGCATAGTATGCCCACATGCATAGTAGAAGATTCTAAACACACTGAAATCCAATGCAGTAAGAAATTCCTATTTGTACATAGGATAGCAAAGTACAGACAATTCTCATAAACTTACAAAATATTTTTCACTAATTACAAAAAAGCACTTGAAGCCACAACCCTATTTTCTGCTTACTTACCTTCTCCATCTCCCTGTCCCACCCCGAGTAGGCAAGTAGGAGGCTGGGACTTTGCAAATTGCAGCAGTTACAAGCCCCTGAAAATCAGTGGGTTTTATTCACAAAAAGAATGTAAGCTGCAGTGTGCAGCTAGCTGGGTGAAGTGTCCCATTTCAGGGACAGAATGAAACTTGGGGGCAGCGAGAGCAAGGGAGGGTCATAAATATGGAGTTTAGAGGCAAATAGTGGTACTGCAACTGGAAACCTGCCCTCAGCAGCAAGGAACACATGCTATCGGCATAGCTCCAAGATGCTCTTACCATTTCTACGAGCGCGCTCATACTTTGGTCTTCGCCCACAGCAGCTCCACTCCCCTTCACGCATTCACTATACAAGGTTTCTGACATCTTATCCCCTTACCTTACCTAGGAGGGTAGCTTGTTTCCTGCTAGGTCTTTGTCAACTGCTGCTTACTGAGACCTCATGGCTTGAAGGAGCTGGCGGATGTCCTAGCTGGAATCCACCCCAGGAAACAAAATGCCCAAATAAGTCATTCCTATCACTCATTTTTTGGTAACAAAGAAGGGAGGGGAGAGGGCTCTACACTTCTGCAGCACCAGTCACTAAGAAAAAGTATTTAGCTAACCCAGATAAACGTTCCATTTGTCCACACAGATTTTGGTCTTGGTTAAGGTGTTGGAATAGGCTGTCCTTTAAACTCATTTACTTCAATTAGTTACAGAACATCTACTTAACAATACAATCTCAGTACTCAAAGTGCTTCACTTCCCGTTGTGGTGTATTTGATATTCAGAAAGAGCAAAATTAGTACAGAGTACCTTTAACTGTTAAAATGACTCTTTTTTAACTTGTTAATTTCCCTGTTGTTGTTGTTTTGTTTTTTTAAAGGGCTAGTGTGGGGAAAACTACATCATAATGTCAGGACCCTGGCTGTAAATGGGGAGAATGCAACAGTCCTGGGGGACAGCCTATGGAGCACAGAGCCCCAATCCATGCTGGAGGAAGCTGTGTGCACCTCAGATTCTGTGTAGGTGCCTCTACAGTATGTGTGCATGCAAGCAGCAGAGGCTGTGGGCACATGTATGTGCATCTGCTGCATGCCATTCAGCTGTGTGCGCACACACCTGGCTATGTCTCTATGACCATCTGCACCCCTCCAGCTGTATATACGCAAGAATGTTCATTGTTACATTCCAACCCATTCAACTGGTTGCGTTCACACCCCGTGACTGTATGTCCACTCCAGTCAGGATGTGTGTGTGTGTGTGTGCGCGTGCGCGTGCATGTATTTACAAGTGCACTTCTGGTTTTGTGTGTGCAAGAGTGCATACACACCTCTGGCAGTGTGTGTTTGCATGCATCTCTGGCTGTACGAGCACACGTGTGTGGCAGTCTCTCTGCCATTAAACCTTGCTCAGTTCTCTCTGCAGGCAGCTTTGCCTCCCTTTGCAGAGGTCCAGCAGCAACCACCATTCCCAGCATCTGAGCTCTGTATTCCCTGCTCTTTCCACTGTGGAGGTTAAGAGAGCGGGGGTGTGTGTGTATTATATATATTTTTTTCTTCCTAATACCCAGTATTTCATGGGACACAAACATCTGCATGTGACTATGGAAAGTTGCCTGCCTAGTCCCAGACAGAACCAGGCAGCAGTGGAATTGAACCTAGCACCCAGCTTGTGGATTTTATGGCTCTTCAAATGTATCATATTACGAAACTCAGCCTTTTGATGTGGGCAGAACATACAACTTGAGACGCTACTCTTGACTGGTGAACACCCCAAAATAGACAACAGACTAACCAACAAGGCCTGAGTAACAGGGAACGTTCCCTGCTCAAAAGGTGTAGCCAGTGTCACTCCTCACTCTGCTCCTGTCTCTCAATGCCATCAGCCCCATGAGAAAGCACAATTCTGTACCCTGCTAGGTATCATCACTGCAAGTTTACCCAAAGACAGCTCCCCCTGACTTGGTGAACCAAGGTTTAATATTAAATAACTTGACAGTCATTCAATGTTACTTCCATCTGGCCTGGACAAAAATAGGCTAATTGTAAGCCGTTTTCAGACTCCCTTTTGAATCTTGGTCTTCTTCAAAACAAGAAACTCAAGGTGAGGATACTCACCAGCGAGCAGCTTTCAACCTTGATTGTTCATCTTGTCCCTACTTGCATCTGCAACTCACACATTACATTACGGAGTTGCCCCTTGCATCCCAGATACTAGCCACCAGCTGAGGCACAGAATGGGCTGGGCTCACAGTGGTGACTTCCCCTCCCAATACTGACTGTCCTTTATGCCTCCCCAAGACCATGTTCCCTGTTAACATGGGATCAACATTCCTCACACCCAGTCCTCTATTCCTACTAGGGGTGGGACACCAGGGAGAATACCGGATGTACCGGTATTGGATCTCCCATTTACCAGTATCAGCATATCAGATTTTTAACATTGGCCGCGGCACCAGATTGTTTACATTGCGGCTATTGACTTCAATGGCCACAATGTAAAAAAATCCGGTACCACGGCCAATGTTAAAAATCCGGTACGCCGGTACAGGTAAATATCAGATTACGCCGATACACCCAAATACCGGCAATATCGGATCTCGGGAGAACCGGAATTCCCACCCCTATTTCCTACCATGCCACACCTGCCAAAGTCCCACACAACCACACCCTGCAGCTGAACCATTTCCTCTGCTCCTGTTGCTGCAAAGGGCAACACCACCAGCCTTGTTTACAGATCAAGTGTTCTTAGTTATGGTATCAGCTTCCTGGATAATTTCTGCACATTCTAGCTACATAGGTATATATCATAAGCCATAAAAACGTATGTTGTGCCCACAGACCCATATAAGGTAAGAAAAATGCACACTAGTTTCAGATTCCCCATAGAAATATATTGTTTACGTAACGCAGGCAAGCCCCGGTTAGACAAGCTTACATTTGAAAGCAGAAAGCAAAGTGATTTCATTCAGAGCACACACACAATTCCCTGCCTTGGTACAGTCTGCAAACCATGCCAGCTGGACTAAATTCCAGAGAAGACTGGATGCTGTGACAAGCACTGTTTGCACCTGGAATTTACTGCCTTTGCCCACAGGATACTTCAAAATAAACAGAACAGTTAACTACTCTGCATGGCAATACTGAGCCCACCTCTCAAAAACATGACACACTTTCCACACCATTTTAATAGCAAATAAGCCCTTTTATAGGCTGGTTTCCGCTTAACTAGGCTACTGAGGCATCTTTCCTTTGTTTGCTTTGATCCTATTTACTGTACTAATTAGATAAGTATGCTTGGAAAGTGTCCCCCCCCCCCCCCCGACTTTTAACTGTGCAGGGTGCATTCATACAGTCTTCCGCAATGGGGAAAGCCAACAAGAAGCAGGGGTGGGACACAAGGGCGTAGCCACCATAGGGACAGGCGGGACATTTGTCCTGGGGCCCACTGTGGCTGGGGGTCCATCCCTATGGTAGCTAAGCCACCCGGCCCCGGCCGCCTGTGCCTGAGGTTTTTTTATTTTTTTTAAATTAACCTACCCGGTCCGCTCGCCCACCCCCCCGCCACCGGCTGACAAATGGGCCCCCCCTGACGCCAGCGCAATGTGCTTGCTGCCCCACCCCCATTGGTCAGCCATGGGCTGACATCATGCTTGACCGCCCCTCATAGCCATGTATGGCTATGGGGGGTGGGTCAAGCGTGCGAGCCCTCCACATGGCAGAGACCCAGAGTTACTTCCAGGTCTCTGCCATGTGGAGGGTTCGTGCGCTCACTGCATGGGCCATTTGGGGGAGCCAGGCCAGGCCAGACCTGGGGGCTGCGGCGGGCAGCTTTGAGATCTTCAATTCTTCTCACATGGGAGGGGCGGGCAGTGGCTGCCACGCATGGCCCTGACAAGGGTCTGGTCGGGTCCGGTCCAGTCCAGTCCCCCACTCCCCAAAGCTGAGGTGAGTCTTTGCGCTGCTCTCCCGGGGAAGGTGCCCCAGCAGCAGCCGCCAGTTCCCTCAAGCTAGCACACAAGCCCATCCCCCACAGCAGCTCCTCTCCCCACCCCTCTCGCGCACTCCCTGTCCCCTTGTCTCCCCGAAGCTGGCGCAGCTTTGGCGCTAGGCTCCAGGGCGCAACCTCCACCCCCCGGCCCGCAGAGACGGCGGCAGCAGCCTCCTTTTCATGGACGCACCGGGTGTGGGGGCTGCCTGAGCACCAGGTGAGTGCAAGCAAGGGGGGGGGGCTTCAGCAGTGTCTAATGGGGGGGAGAAAGGGGCTGGTCCCACTGTGTGAGGAGTGAGTGTGCGAGACTGCACTAGTGGATGTGCAATATGAGGGGGGGGAATACTTATGTGCACCACAATTCCACCTGTCCGTGTGCACAGTGTGGAAGAGTCACTGGTAAATACAGTGATAATACAGACAGATTATTTTTTGGATAATTGCATTATTGAGTGTTTTGAAGATGGAGCAATTGATTTGAGGCAATGGGTTTATGGAGTTAACCCCCAGTTATCCTTAGATCCTGGGGTTTTAGCCCCTAAATATAATAGGCAAGCTAGGCCAGAAGCTTGCTCAGTCTTTGATAATGGAGCAATATTTAAAGAAGAACTGATTATAGAGTGTTCTCACCCAACTTATGACCCTAATAGTTGACTCTCTCCGTATATTTCATCACAGGTTATTGTTGATCAATTTGCTATCTTGGGACATTGGAGGATGTAAAGCTAAGGTAGAGGTCCAGATAAAGATTGGGTGATTTCCTGCAATCTGTCTTATGAAGAAGGGGGCTTGGGGGCGGCACTGGCTAGCGGGGGATGCAGGGGGGGGCGAGAGAACTGAAGGGGAGCATGGGGGGCGGGGAAATGCCCGGTCCATCGTCAGCCAGGAGCACCTGGAAAGTTCTGGCTCACAGACCACCACCCCTGCTTTAACCCACTAGCCCCCCCTCCCCTCCAAGAGAACCCAGGAGTTTTATGCCCTTGAGTGGGGTGTCCGAAGAGGGAACCTTGGTGCACTGGCTAGTTGTGGAGGGGCTTGGACTAGAGTTGCCACCTAGGTATATTTTTCTTGGCCACTTATGAAACATACATGTTGCAGGGCCTACATTGGCACCAATGTAGGCCCTGCAACATGTATGTTTTATAAACGGCTTTTGGGGAAGAGGAGGGGCTTTGGGGTGCTGGTTAGCTGGGGGAGGAGGGGAGCTTTTGGGGGAAGAGGATGGACTTTGGGGTGTGGTGCTAGGTAGCTGGGGGGGGGGGG
>QEPC01007158.1:434590-446661 GCA_003113815.1 Sphenodon punctatus
AGATGCTTCTAAAAAGGCCATTGTGCCTAAACTGTTCTGATCAATTGCTTTTGCTCAAGGATTCAAAATACCTCACATGGTTGTAGCCTGTGATGCTGGGTTTATGTTATCAGTAAAGTATTCTTTCTTTTTGATCTAAATGGGGTGTGTGTGTGTGTGTGTGTGTGTGAGTGAATACGCCTCTGTATGCTTGGGCGGCAGAAACTGGGAACTGTTTTATACAGGCTCATGAGCCTGACTGTTATAAAGAAGCAGAATAGGTCTCATTCTCCCCAGAGGGATGAGGCCGGAATCTGAATAAATAAAAAGCTCTGGGGTGGTGGCAGAGGGTAAGAGACCAGTACATAAGTGGGTAACGGGGTGCCGGGAGACTGGGGCGAACCCCAGTGGGCTCTGTTATGCTATAAGCACCCCTAGATATTTATACACTTTAACTTGTTTGATGGCGTGACCCCCCCTCCATTAACCACTTATGGGTAGACCTAGCTCTACCGACCACCAGTACTTTGGTCTTACTATAATTGATGGTCAAATCCTGGGCATCACAATAGTCAGAAAAGGCCCCCATCAGTCTTATCAGCCCCACTCTAGTCCAAGAGAGTAGGACAGTATCATCCACGAAGAGCATTACGGGTATATCCAACATACCCAACGTAGGGGGGTGGCCATCCGAAAGGGCCAAATCTTGGCCGACATCCTGCACATAAAGATTAAAGAGGGTGGGTGCCAACATACACCCCTGCTTTACCCCCCGCACCACCCCAATTTCCTTGGTCACCCTCCCCTCTCTACTCATTCTGACCTGCATAGACGTATCTTTATGGAGGGTCTGTAAAAGGGCCAACAGGCGTTTGTCAATCCCAAGCCCTCTAAGTTTGGACCACAACTTCTCTCTATTAATAGTATCAAATGCTGTTTTCAGATCGATAAAGCATAGATACAATTGCAAACGGGCCCTAGATTTAACATATTTACTAATGAGCTGGTCCAGAACAAAAATATGGTGCAGCGTGGATATCTTGGCCTGGAAACCAGCCTGTTCGACCCCCAACAATTTCCCCCGACCTATCCACTTCTGTAAACGAACTAACGAAGTCCTGGCATAAAGTTTTCCTATGACAAATAATAAACTGATGGGCCTGTAGTTACCCGGATCCATAGGATCACCTCTCTTAAAAATGGGTACTACCAAGTTCTTAATCCAATCCCCTGGAATTTTTCCGGTTTCATTAACAACAATAAAGAGGGACGCCAAGACCTGGCTCCGCCTTTCAACATTTCCCTTCAATAGTTCGGCCAGTACAAAATCAATCCCAGGGGCTTTGTTGGTCCTGAGGTCCAAAATCTCCCTGGTAATGGCCTCAGGGGAAACCGAGTCCCATTTGGACGCTGGGAAAAAATCCAATCCCAACGACCCTTCAGAAGCACATGGACTGCCCCCAAAGACATGCCCATAATGCTTTTCCCAACTATCCTTGGGGACCATGCCTTCCCTACCACCCCCACTAGATGCCCAGCTAGACCTAATGATCTGCCAAAAAAGCCTCACATTCCAGTCCTGGACAGCAAGCTCCAGTCTCTCCCACTGGAGCAACTGAAAACTTTTCTTGTTTTTAATTAGTTGCTTGTAATTCGAACAGGCCATAACAAACCTGCGGGTACTAGGCGGGTGCATAAAATCCCTCTTAAGTTGGGATAACAATCTTTTTAAATTCTTTTTGGCCCATTTGCACTCTTCATCGTACCAGCCAACCCAATGCCGAGGGCGCAGCAGATACCTTGGGTAAAAAAATAAAAGGGGCTTGATCTTTTCCACGAAAACCTCATATAGCGAACAAACCCCCCCTGGTTTCAAACCCGCTGCCCTCATCTTATTCAGCTGTTCAGTAGACAAGTAGGGCAAAAGAGAATCCAGAACCTTCCCTGACCACTTCACCCTCTGCCCCAAAATAGCCCCCTGCATATGCGACTCTGCATCCTTGACCGGAAGCACCTCGGCACCCCCCTTACCCAGCCACAAACCCAAAGGGAAGTGGTCTGAGTCAGGGGCCCTCAAAATCGCAAAATCTACAACCAGAGGAAGGAGTAGAGCTGAGACCAATATATAAATCAATAGTACTCTTCCCCCTACTGCTGAGGTAAGTAAAATCACCCCTTCTGTCACCCGGCATTGCCCCATTTAACCAAAAAAGCTCCGCACATTCCATAAATGTCTGTAACCTAGACCCTGCAGCATTTAGGCCCAGGAAGCACGGGTACCTATCACCACCGGCGGAATAAGCGAATTCCCCACCATATCCCCACTAGACCTAACCCCAACGCCGCTAGCACTAAAATCACCTACTACAATCAAGGGGACCTCGGGATACCGGTCGTAGCATAGAGCGACCAGATCAGCTAATTCTCTCCATACTACTTCTGAATAGTGGGGTGAATTGGCAGGGGGTATATACACGTTTATTATAATCATGCCCAAGTTCTTCCCCAGTGCTGCCACCTTCCAAGCCACAAAGAATTGGGACGTAGTGGCTATTGCCTGAACATGCACACCCATTTCCACTGCCACCAAGAGGGCAAGACCCCCACTCGGTCTGCCCTTACCAGAAGTCCTAGGTGGGGCAGCCGGAGAGGAGTAAACCAGAAAACCCTCCACAGAAAAGTCAGTTGGAACTCACGTCTCCTGGAGACAAACATAGTCATAGGACCTTAACCTGGCTATTCAAATAGACCACGTGCTGATCTCGAGCTCCTCTAGTATAAAAAGCACTTTCCCCCTCAGAATGACAGTTCCTTCCAACCCTTTCTAGAAATATAAGAAAAAAATTCCATGCAGGGCTGGAAGGGTGGTGGTTGTGAGAATGTTCGGAGCCATCTCATTTTGGAGCCATCTTGAAGAACCTTATTTACAAGGCAGCAACTTTCTGTTCTTCTTTGAGTGGCTCCTCACAGGCCCTTTTTACATGCTCCACTGGGTGTGGGAGGTCCATGGATGTGCCAGTGCATGGGTGGGGCGTGCACACATCCACTCACGCATCCCCACTCACCCGCACCCACGGAGTAACCGCCGTTTTCCCTGATTGCTCCGTGCAGGACGACAAGTGGGGGGGAGTGGGGCTCCATGCACTGCAGGTGCGTACACTGCGTCGTTCACATGGGGATCCCCCACCCATGAACACGCAGCATGGGGGTGGGGCTTGGCTTGGGGGCAGCAGCCTGAGAAGGGCCTAGGGATGCAAAATTCCTTAGTCTGGCCTTGTCCACATTGCTAATGAGGTACAAACATACAGAAGAAGAGGAAAGATGCCCAACCTCATTGTCACCAAGCAAGGACACTCACATGAACAAAAATGCCCTAAACATGGCATCTTCTTCCATTTCACTCCTCCCCCACTAAAAAAGGAAGGCACAGATGTGTGTTTGCGCAGCGCAACACCCAAATACAGAGTTACGAGAGTGCTCCACTTCCTCCAACCCTTCCACATATGGTGTCCAAAGCCTAGAAGAGGTAGCCTGTTCATAAGGGAAAAACACAAATCCTCCCAGGCAAAGGTACTGGCAAAGCAAATGGATGCCAAAACGTCTCCCAACTACATTCATTCAGCACTTCTGCTTTTGCTACAATCATTACATCTTTTCGCACATATGCGTAACTAGCTTTTGTTTGTCCAAGCATCCTCATCAACCCATGTCCCAGTGACAGCTCAGTGCTTCCGGATCAATAATATATGCTCCCTGAAATGGATGCCTTTCTGAATATGTCAAGTCACTCTGTCCTGCTGGCAGGTAACTTGAGCCTCTGGCCATCAATCTTTTATTCTCTGGACAAAACCTTTATGTTAAAGACACTCCAAACAGATACTTTCGTTTCACACTAGAGAGAGTCTGGGGGGTAGGACAGCAAACAGCAGCAAGGAAATTTCAGCTTGCTCTCCTTTGTCCACCCCCAAGAAGTCATGCAAGTTAAAAATGGAAATGGGAATAGAAAAGGAGCATGACATGGTCGTTTTAATATCATTGAAGTTCATGTCCTCTCCTTTTAAAAACTAAAAACAAGCCTGGTAAGATTGCATTAGTTGCATGCATACATCATTTCTACCATAAGCATCAAAGTTTCTCTTTGGACACATAAATAGTTGAAGTTTGTCATGTGATTCAAGATATTTCAAACTGATCACAACAACACAATATCATTTCCACACAACTGCCTAGACTTCTTGGCAGTACGGTTCACCCCAACTAAATTCGGCAGCACTCGGTGATTCCAAGTAGCTGGTATGTAGGCTTTGAGGTGTTGGTATCAGCATTTCAAACACATGTTGCCAGTCACAGCCTGCTGCTGCTGCAGAGAAGTGGTTTCATGGACATTTCATTTATGAGGTATTTTGTTTACAAACAAGACCATGAGTTGGCCAACAAGGTCAGCAAAATTCAGAACCACCCCCAGAGGACGTTTGTTGGGTATTGGAGAAAAGATATTTACAAGACAACCCCACCCTGCTGCCTGAGGTGCAGTCCCAATGGGACAGCTTCACAAGAGAGCAAAGCAGCCATGCCAGTATACATGCTACTGCCTGAACTCCGGCTCTGTAAAACCACCACCTAGATGCTGGTCCTTCTACCTTCCAGGTCTCTGAGGGGAGAAGCAATGACTGGGGAGTGCTGGATCAGGTGTCAGGCACCCAGAGCCCAAGGAACAGGTCCCAGAAGCAATCTCATTTCATTAAAGGTTCTCAGCACATTCTTTCCTAGGGATTTCCTCTACTCCAGTGTCTTGTGCCTAACTGCACAGGGCTTTAATTATTTACACATCTACCAAATTACAGCTCTAGATCAAGTGAAACTCCTTTGTTTTAAAGTTTTTCTCAATTTTCTGAGCCATTTGAGCACTCTTTGTACACATGCCCCACAATCTGAGTGGCACAAAAGACAAAACAAAGATAGATCTGAAAGTCTTGGGGTGGATAAAGTCAAGTCAGTCTACCTGTTAAACAGGTAAATTACAAACTGTACTTCTGCTCTCTAATGTTCTTGAAACTAGACTGTGTTAGCCTGCTTAAAGAGCACATGCTTTCCTCCCTTGTGTAGAGGCCAAGGGCACATTCACACATCATTCCCCAAGTGGGGTACACCAACGCTATGGTGGGGGCTGTGCTGCACAATCTCTTTTCACACAGTACCACTCCATATTGGTTACCCCTACTCAGAGTGGGTGGGTTGATATAGGCAATTGGGGTGGAAGGGCTAATGGCACAGCAGCATCCCGTTCAGGGGGATGATGTATAAATGCACCAAAAGCACTCGTTCACACAACACTCCTTTGGAGCAGGTAGCAGACCAAACCCATGCGCTGAGGGTGCAGTCTTCTGCCATCAAAGTCAATGGGGGTTAGTGAAATCCCCCTGACCTGTACTCGGATTCTCACAAACTGCCTCTTGTGTATTTTTCTTTATTCTTTCTGTACTATTTTTATTTTTGGTCACAGTTTCTGTTCTGACAGTATCTTCTTAACGATGCTGCCATTATGATTATGGTTTGATGGATAATTTTTTATTTCTGTATTACATATAATTTAATAAAAACCTTTTTTAAAAGAAGTCAATGGGGGTTCTGCTATTGTCAATGGATAGAGGACTGCACCCCAAGTGTTGTGTGAAATCCTTACCACTTCCTGTACTCTGATGACCCCACGTTCTCTGCCACCCAACACAAAGGATTTGCCTGCAAGGATCCAACTCTAGCAAGCAACAATGGTGTTGAGTGATCTGATTAGCCTACAATTCCCAATACCTTATTCCCGGTTTGGGAACTTCCTACCTCTCAAGAGACAGTAGAGTTGTAGCTAGAGAGACTTGGAGTAGGGATTTTCTCCTCCACTTGTTACATTTAAAGACTATAGTAATTTTAATTTAGTTTTAAAGAAAAGTCTGAGACTGTCTCAGAGAGAACGTACCCCCATGCTGGACAGAGGCAGGCACCTGGAGTCCCTCGGAATTTCCCCAGAACTATCATGACACACACACCTTCATGTGCAAAAGAAGCCTCTTTGCTGCCAACTACCCTAATGATCACCCTGGCATCAAGGACAATTGTGGGGGGAAATTCCCAAGAGACAGTAATGGTGACATTTCCAAAAGACTATGCCCCACTCGAGGAGGGTCCAAGAGAAATGCAGCTATTGTTTCCTGACCCACCCTAACACCATCAAGGACCATCAAGAGACATCTGTTCAGACAAGCAGGAACTGCCCTGAAGCAGAGACAAAGACTTTCTGAACGAGAAGGATGAAGATGAATCCACCCTAATACACCCTGATGACCATCAGGCAGATGTTGCAACTAGCAACACCTCCTCAGCAGGATTCAGCAATGCCCATTGAAACCAATGGAGCTAGCAACATAGAAAAGACAAGATTAGAGACTAGAACCTTGACACACAGGGCTTGTAGTCAACTTTCTGGCTTGTGTCCCTAACCATTGCTCTTAAAGAGGGGACCTTGCATTTGAGCTCACCCTGAGCCCCCTCCTCGCCTTCTGGGACCAGCCTGCCACCTACCTTCTACCATCTGGATGAATAAGATACCTTGCTATGTATTGTACTAGAGTGTAAGTGCTGTCAAGAACAGGAACCATGTATATTAACTGCCTTCTTGCTTTACGCAATTAATAAATGTATTTCCCCGATAATGATCAACAAGTCCCGCTAACGATTATTTCTAGCTCTAAATTGCCTACGCTAAATAATATGCAAGGGGCTGCACCTCTAAATTGGCTAGGCTAAAATCTATATATACAAGGAGCTGTATTTATGAATAGATTTCATTATACACTCCTGCTACTTCCAGAACACAACATGCACCAGTTTCATAAGGATAAGGATATTTCCTCCATGCCCCTTGCATTGTAGGAAATACCAAAGGTTGGCAAGGGGAGGGGCCAGGGAAAAGTAAGAATCACCAGCTGTGAGAATGCATTGCTACCAGGCAAGACACAGATTAAGGAACACTGTGAATTTGCAACGGAGAAGGTAGCTGCACGAATGAATCCTTGTAAACCGAGACCATTTGTGACATCTTAATGGAAACATCTCCCTCCACCCCACAAACTCCTATGAACGAGAAACATTACAGGAAGTATTAGACATTACTATACATGGTCAGTGCAGCAACGTTCTGACTTCAGCTTTCCAAATACAGTAAGTTAACTTCTCCATTTCACTATGAGCCAACAAGAATAAACACAGTGCTCTCTACCTCAGTTTGATTATGACCTCCTGCTCCAATCCCATGTCAAGGCTCACTAAGGAGAATAGTTTCCAACAGCACACAGATTGGTCATTCTTCAGTCCTCTAGCATAGTGGTTCTGAAAGTGGGTGGTGGGCTCCCAGGAGGTATGGAATGTATCTGGGGGGAGGCAGAGTGGGTAGGGGTGTAAGAAGGTGGATAGCTGCAAAACGTCTAGTTTCATTCTGGCTGACATGAACAGGGGAGAAACGGTATCCAAAATGAAAGCAGAACTGCCCACTTCTAGAATATGAATTCATGTTTCAGAAGTGGGGAAGCCAGCACCATTTTGGAACTCAATATCAGCCATTCTGAGCCAGAGGAATTTCTATAGCAGCAGCAAGAGTGGTTTGGTGGCGGTAGAGAGGGAGACACAGGGAAGAGACAGAACCATGGACAGAGTGGCAAGAAGAGGAGGAGAGATGTTTATATTGGCCACTATTCCGCGTTTATTTTTTAAATTTGTCTCCCCTTTCTACAAATTTGTGTCAAAAAACCCCAGGGTTGAACCAAGATCTTCACAATGTTTTTTGCAGCGATATATTTAATGCATGTAGCCGGCTATCTATATTGGACTGAGACCACTTTCATACATCACCTGGAGGAGGCAGGGCAACTTCCATCAAAGCAATTGCAGCTCTATTCCAACGGGAATTAGTGCACGTGAGAATGCACTATTCTTTTATGCCACAAGAACACCTGTCATTTGGGGACCCTGTCATGTGCAAGTGTTCTCACAACATAAACACGGAATACCACGTTCTCACGTGTGCTAATTCCCATAAGAGGGCTGCGATTGTTCTGACAGACATTTCTTTGCCTCCCTGGTAACGTCTTTTAGTCCTCCAACACACACACAGGACACAAGAAAATTCTACTCGAGAGAGGGAGTTACTTGAATTCAATGAATGATGAACAGGGCCCTTAGAACGTCTCACAAATTAATGAACATCACAGGCATTTATAAATGCTGGCCCTATTGATGGCTGGTGAATGGACTCAAAAAGCTAACTGAGCCTGCTAGAGTTGCCAAAATCTGCAAAAACTGCTGCTTACACACACACACGAAGATGGATGATGAACAAGTGAATTGGAACAGCAGCTGAGGTGATGATCTAATGGGTTCTGCTTGCTTTCTTTTCATGTCTCAAAATTATTTTCTGCAACTGTAGTAAAATTTGCTATGAAATCTAGTTCACCCAAGACATAAATTTAACTCTCTCTCTGTCTCCCATGAAAAGTACTTCACTTTTTTCACATAGAAAGTTAAAAGTATTTTACTACTCCAAAACATGCTGTGCTCAGGTTTGTAGTATGCTAGAACAAATAAAATGTCCAACCCAAATCTACTAAAGTCAATGAAAATCCTTCTATTGACTCATTTATCAACTGAATGATTTACTGAGGTAAATGAGAAGTTGGGTCACATGGGATGTCAGCCAAATTCTCATTTAAGTAGATGCAATCAGTTAAAACAGGGATGAGTAAACACCAACCATGGACCAAATCTGACCCTTAGCTGTTTTTATTTGAGTCTTTTAAAATTCCTGGATCTTGCCTAAGGAACCAGCCCCTTCCCTCTAGTACTGAAAGAGTGACCTCAGAGTGTCACGGCCAGGCCTTGAACCCCCGGCCTTGGGGCTTCGGGGAGGTGCTCTCTGCAGCCTGCGCTATTTGCAATATGCTGCAGGGGCCACTTCTCCCTGTTTGTGGCATCCTCCCTCTCTCGCCTTGCTCACCGTGTACACCTGGTGGTGGGTATGGCCACACCTGCCATGGTCTGATTGGCTCTGTGGAGTATTTAGGACTGCTGAGGGTGGTGGCAGGTGTGGAGCTTCGAGTCACTTCCCCTTAGACTTGTGCTTGGCCCACTCACCTTGTGCTCTCTCTAGATGCACCTTGTTGTCCTTTGTCTTTGTTGGGAGTAGTGTTTGGTGGTGGTGAGTTCTGTGTACAGTTTCCCCCTCACACCCTGCCTTGTCTTCAGGTTAGTCAGTCTGTCGCCCTGTTGTTCCCTCAATGTCCTACTGTAAATAATCCCAATTGTTTGCTGTATCTGTCTCCCTGTTCCTTCCTAGTTTCTGTATAGTCTGGTGTCTCTGTGTCTAGTTATCTCTGTGTTCTACTTCTCCTTATTCTTGTCCCTTGCTCCCAGAAGCTCCCCTGCCTTGTTGCCCCCTCTTTGCTCCCTTGCCTTGGCTCCCTCGTCTTGTTCCTCCCCTCCCTAGCTTCGGTTTCTCAATCCCTAGTCTTGGCCCCTTGGCCCCTAGTCTTGGTTTCTTGCTCCCTAGTTTTTGCCCCTTGCTCCCTAATCTCAGTTTCTTGCTCCCTAGTCTTGTCCCCTTGTCTCCCTAACCTTGGTTTCTCGATCCCTAATCTTGGCCCCTCGCTCCCTTTCCCCTGGCTCCTTGTTCCTTACCCCTGACCCCTTGCTCCCCTGCCTTTGTTTCCTTGTTCTTTTCCCCATATCCCTCGTTCCCTTTCCCCTGGTTCAGTGTTCCTTATCCCTGATCCCTCGCTTCCCTGCCTCTGGTTCCTTGATCCCTCACTTCTGGATTCCCTGTCCCTTGACCTCAATGATGAGCCGTACGCGTTCTTAGACCAGCAGTGCTGGGATCTATGCTGAACACCCTAGCTCCTTGGTATTGGAGAGCGGCTGAGAGGTTTCCCTGTGTGTACTAAGGGACATCCCAAATTCCCTACACCTCGTTCCCCCCCTCCTGTCTACCCACTCCCCCTCCCCTTTCCCTGGCTCCGCCCCCGGGAGCCTGACAATAAGCTCCACCCAACAATCCCTTTCCCCTATTCTTGCCCCTTACCCTTGCTATTTTTTGGTGAACCTCCGTGCGGCTCTCCCACCTCATGATGCCCACTACCACCACTGGTGATTCTCCACGGAAGGCCTCAATCAGCCAGGTACCATCTGTCCTGATGTGGATGGACTTTCACAAGATAGCAGCGGTATTGACTGGGTGCCCGGCAGAAGTGGAACTGACCCCGACCAATTATGCTCATGTTCGTGAGTATGTGGACCAGGAAAATGCCCTCTTAACCCAGCCAGTTAGTGAGGATTCTGCCACTGTGCCTTTACCCCCGTGCTCACGGGCACCATTTGCTCAGTGTTCCCCCAGACCAACTCCGCGCCGGTGATGACATCCTGGGAACTTCTCCCCACAGCACCGAGCCTACCACCTATAGCTGCTCCTGTGGCGGTTGTACCCGTGACGCCTGTCCCATCACACAGACGAACTACATTGTTACCTGGGCCCTGGCCAGCTGGACCAGCAATTCTTTTTGCAGGGTGGTTAGCATCCCAGGGCTACCCAACTTCGACATTGATGTTTGAGACTGTGCGGGTACTGGTCCAGCACTCCCGAACCCGGGTTCCCGCATTTGCGGGTTACGGTGCACGGTTTACCCCAGAAGGTGCATCAGGTTGTAGTAGACCTAAATGACCCTCAAACACAATGGGTATTCTCCTGTCATGTGCCCCCACAACCCGTGTCAATATCTTCACCCAACCTTCCTCAACATTAGACCAGAGAGAGCCAGAAAGGACACCTAAGTATGTGTCACCAGTGGGCACCTCCATGGCAGTGGCCTAGTCGTTACCTCTAGAAACCAGTTCCATCTCAGTGGGAGTGCCAGGAGATCCCCATCTCTTGCTAATGCCCTCTCCATCTGAGCCGCCAGGTGAGGGAGAAGAGGACCCCACTACGGACCGCCTTGTCACGGTACAGACGTCCTACCAACTGCCCCTTCTGAAACGGACTGTATCCCTGTATACTGGGTTTATGAGTGTTTGCCTCCCAGCCTCAACTGTACCAGAGGGGGTACCCCAGAAGGTAGGGGAAACCCTGAGATTCAGCACCACCACTAAGTGTCCCCCCAGGTTGACTTTCCCATCCCTGTCAGTCCAGGCCTGCCCTGAGAAGACGGTCTTGTTGGCTAGGATACCCCCTGGACATAACACCAACGGTATATGGTCGACCCCACCAAGCCCCGATGCCCCAACAGAGGCAGGTCATACCAGCAATTCAGTAGCAGCATCCAGGAAGACCTTGCCTAAGGATGTTAAGAAAAAGAAAAAAAAAACTCATGATGGGCCTGCTACACCACCGCCTCCTCCCTTGGGTGATGAGGTTGCCGTGATCTCCACCAGGACACGCTCTAATAGTTGCCCCCCCTTGTTTACCCCATCGGACCTGGTGGCTTTTCCTTTGTCACCCAGAGGGAGGCCCCCAATGAGGTTTTCAGAGATGTCTAGTGCACCTACCATGCTTAGGCCCCAGAAGGGGGAGCCGCCACTGGTATCCGACGTCCCTCAGCAAAAGGCTACCACCTCGAATTCCCACAATCCCTCTCATGGACCCCGTGTTTCCCTTGGAGCCCAAACTCCTGCTACTGCCCTTGGAACCCCTCTCTCCTTGTTGGGACCTCCTCCACTGCCTCGACCTACACCAGGATTTCCGTCTCCCCTCCTCTGGCCAAGTAATCTGTTACACCCCTTCCAGCTGTATGGAATGCTGGCGAATATTGCAAGGTGCGGCCTTCCAGCATATTACCACCCTCTTGGCTGTGTGTTTCCTTATTGGCCTTATCTAGGACTCTATTCCCCTCCCCCTGCCCTACTTGCTTCTGGGCCCTTTCCCTTTTGTTCCCCCCTTGTCCCTTCCCCTGGGTAGCCTGTGGTTACCTAAAAAAGGCCACGGGGATGGGGGGTTTTCATACCTCCTCCTGCGACTTCTACCCCCTTTCCTCTGTCATTCCAGGATGGGATGGGGGGGGGGG
>QEPC01007158.1:448287-493195 GCA_003113815.1 Sphenodon punctatus
GAACCCTGCCTCTAGTTCCTTGATCCCTCACTTCTGGATTCCCTGTCCCTTGACCTCAATGATGAGCCGTAGGCGTTCTTAGACCAGCAGTGCTGGGATCCATGCTGAACACCCTAGCTCCTTGGTATTGGAGAGCGGCTGAGAGGTTTCCCCATGTGTACTAAGGGACAGCCCAGATTCCCTACACCTCGTTCCCCCCTCCTGTCTACCCACTCCCCCTCCCCTTTCCCTGGCTCCGCCCCGGGAGCCTGACACAGCGGAAGGAAGTAGAGATGTGTGCATGAACTCAAGGGATAGGAAATGAATCCATGGCACAGGTTCATGATCTGGGCCCTCCCTTCTTTGGCACTCTGCCACCAACTCCTATCTGGCTTGCACACTTTGCACTAATTTTCAGAGTGGCCGTTGGGAGAGAAAGGTTCCATTCCTGAATTAAAATGAGAGCTGATTGCGCCAGACTGGTCACTTTCATGAACAGATTCCTGCCAATAACATTTTTTGTGGAGATTTTACACTCGCTAATACTAAGGTTCAGCAGTATCTCACAAAGATTGACACAGTACATTCCAATTTCATGAGATCAGCAACACAAATTATGTTATCTGAGCTACTTTTAGTCTCCTTTCAGCCTGTATTTAATTCTAGATTCCTCCTGAACCCATAACTGGAATTCCCATTAAACAGATTCACAAATCAACTCCAGTGGATTATGGGAAACCTGTAATAAACCTTTTCTCATTTATTCTGTGCCATCTGGACAGCAGAGCCCCTTGTTATGACTCCTGTCCATAATGTAGGATGCATGGAGCATGCAGTAAACAAAACAAAATACATCTACGGTTTCAGCAGAGCAGATACTGCAAGAGCAAGCACTAGAGAAAGATCACAGTGACACACTAGGGGACCAGAGTCTTGTATCTGCAGCTGCAAAATAGAATACCCACAATTGCTGCAGCCATTTTCAAGCTGCACTCAAAAATCTGCCCCAGTAAGTTCTATGCATGTTCACTTTCTTCGGAGTACAAGAGAACTGTCACTTTATGCTCCCCCCATTCTCAGCCCAACTCATAGTAACAAGGAGACTATAATTAACACCAACTATTATGGTGCTAAAAGGTAGCAATGGCAGAAGGCATCTCTTGCCAACTGGGGCAATTGAGAGAAGGCATAAGAACCAGTCCTATGCCAACTGATGACCCCAGATCATCTTCACCATTGCTTTCACAGCTTCCCCTTGTGCATTCAGACATCACTCTGAAATCTTCCTCTTTTCAAATTTAGAAGTTATGTCTCGCACAAGCCTCCTGAGGTGGCACCTTTTATTTCTGCAGATTTGTAGGTAACAGACATGTTAATAAGGAAATAAAAGCAGTGTATCTTAAAGGAACTTTCCCCATGTAATTTCATGTTTTCTGCTCTGTTAGTGTTTGGCATGTACCTTTTTCAGGGCCTTTGTCCAAGAGCTAAGTCTTCAGAGGCTGACTTCTTAAGTCTGGTACAGTAAGAAATGGGCGTGGAAGGGGGGGTGTTTATGTTCCTGTTTTGTATATACTTTACTATTTGTACACTGCCCCGAATTGCCTGAGGCAAGAGGGAGCAGGATAATAAACACTAAAAGAAAAAAAAAAGAAAGTAGTTCAGTTTGTGCCTAACTATACCAGTTCTTGAGTTAAAAGAGTAGTTTGAATATTTCAGACTAGCCCAGGGCAGGTGGTATCTCCAAGAGGGAAAAACTGCCATACTGGGCCATACCAATGATCCATCGGCCCAGTATCCCATCTCTGCCAGGGACCAGTGTCACATACTTCAGGGAAATAGTTCAAGAGCAAGGCATATACGGAGTAATCCATCCTCTGTTGTTCAGACTCCACTTCTAGCAGACAGAAATTAGGGGCATCCCAAGGACCAGGTCACATCATCCAACCATCTTGAGTAATAGAGATTGATGGACCAATCGTCCATCAGCGTATCTAATTCTTTATTGAACTCATTTATACTACTGGCCTGCACAATATCTCATCGCAGGGAGTTCCATGCATCAACAGTGTTTTGCAAGGGACAAAATGGGCCAAGGTTCAGAATTAAAGCACATCCAGCACTTAGTAATGATCTCCTGTGGTTGACTATCTTTCAAAGTGGCAAAACATGGGGGTTGGAGGAAAAGACCACTAGAGCCTTACTTTATAAAGCCAGAGCTTCATCACCATCACCAGTCACTCAGCTGTAGATAGCTTGAGCATCACAAGTTGGTGAGACTTGGGTCCTTTTCAAATGGATGCCCTGCCCCTCATCCACATGTGCGGGGGCGGCCTCCGTTTTAACACCACGGTGGGTGCGGGGGGATGGGTGGGCATCAGTGCAAACGGGTGCATGCATGCCTGCTCCTGCGCTCCACCCACCACACACAGAGCAATGGGAACCAATGCCAGATGCTGTGTGTGGAGGTCCATGGGAACGCACCCCCACGGACACACACACTCCCATCCCCACACCCATTAGATAAGGGCTATAATATAGTACTGACTGGTCATCATTAGCTGGTTGTTTGCAGCCCATTCTGATCTAGCTCAAGTCTACCATACTCCAGATCTCTAAGAAGTTGCACCTCACTGTGAAGGCAGTCAGGCATTGGTGGAAATCAGAAAGGTCCCATGCAAACAAACACCATGGAAGGGATCTGGAAAACCTCTCCTTCAAGGCAAGTTCAGAGCTTTCACCAGGCCTTACACCAGAGATGGGGAACCTCAGACCCTGGGGCCATATGCAACCCTCAGCAAGTCTTTATGTGGCCCCTTTCCAGTGCCTGGATCTGGCCCCTGGATCCATTCTGTACCCCCACGCACTGAAAAGCTGAGCTCATGATAATGCAGCAGAGAGGAGAGCATGCACACAAGTGTAGGGGACAGAGCCATGGCACCGAGTTATGATCTGGGCCCTCCTTTTCTTTAATAAACCCATTAAACACCCCCCACCCCCAACCTCTATGTGGTCCCCAGAGCTTGTACTGATATTCATTGCAGCCCCCTGGGCAGAAAAGGTTCCCCACCCCTGCCTTAGACATTCAGAACAGAGGAAAGCACAAGCCATCCCACAGTCAACCCTGCTCAGATATTCAATTTCTTCACAAGAACAACTAGAGTACTGTGGTGAGGACCTTCCAGACTGCAGGAAAAGATGAAGGATACAAAAGTAAATCAGACTTCCTTAAAGCGCACCACAGCTCAAGTTCTGAATTGTCAGCATTTGAGAAACAGATTAAAAAAGGGAACAGCTTTCTCGAAGCAAAAATAGGAAGAACAGAAATTGGTAAATTCACATCCTTCCGATTTTTACTCAATCCTCATTTAGTGCATTACAAATGACAGATGGAGGCTTAGATCAAATGGCCTATGGGAAATTTAGCAGACTGATTACTACGCCTTTCCTACACTAGTGCCCTTTAAAATGGACTACTCAGAGGAGAATCCAGAGTATATTCTGTGTCCAAGGAATGACAATTTAAAAGCCACACAACGAGCCTGTTCCAGAAGAGTCTGGAAGCTTGATAACCAAGAAACTTTCAGGCATGGTTCTGACAACCTGATTCATTCCACCTCAGGAAACCCATGGCAAATTTGCTAATAAGGCTCCTAGTGAGCATAATGAAGGCACCCCAACCAGTTCTGAACCATATCAGTACCATAGTTAATTCCTGACAGCAAGGATTTTAAAAGTCAGTTACCACAAAGGAAAACAGTGCTACAGGCATAGGAGGGCACTCCATTACTGGTAGTGCGATACTGACTGGAGATAGCGAAACTTAATAGGATAAAGTTCCAGCTGGTTTCCTCTGTCAGCAAGTTGCTGATCTACAGTCAGTTAGAGAGAGGAGGAGGTTTGAGTTTCTTTAACCTACAAGTTAATTGGAAAAAGACAGGAAGTGATGATGCATATTGTCCTGAATGGAGACCTACACAGTCCTTGACTCATGGATATCCGAGTCATAAGTAAGGGCATTATCATAGGTGATTTCCCAAGAATGTCACCGGCTAATACCACTAACCCTATGGAAAAAGAACGGGGTGCAGACTAGGCTGATGTTGGAATTAAACTTATCCTGCCCAATAAAGAGCACAGATGAGAGCATTAAGAACAACAAAAACAGGGAGGAGAAAAGTTAGGCTTAACCAGATCATGGTTTTTTTTTCTTTGTTTAGTTCCATTACACAGAAGACTACACTGCATTCCAGTGTCTCACCCATAAGGTTCAGGCAAGGGCAAGGAGAGAATAAATAACTTTCTACACTACAGCCAGAATAAAAATCATATCACCCCCTTTCCCTATTAGGGCACCAGAGTTCAAATCCCTAATGGTTGAATAGTCACATTGCTGTCTGCTAAGCACTTACTAGCCTGTGCAAGTGGGTGCCTGGGCCTCACTGGTTTCTGGAAGATGTTTACATCACAAAATCCATTATCAAAATCCACACTTGACTTCGCCGTTCCATCCATAAGACAGTGTGCCCAGGCATCCTGACCTCCCATTTTGGGCAGCCCCTCTAAATGGAGGATGTACTTTGGCAGAAGAGTGAAGAGAGTCCATACAAACAAAACAGGAATGCACTTGCCAAAGTTAGAAAAGGATGGAGAAGTCAGAATTCTGAGAGACTAGTCATGTAATGTAAGAGCAATTTCAAATACCCAGACACTGGATAATCATATTAAAAGAGTTTAGAGAAACCAGTCTCTACATCCCAACACTTCTTTCTTACTGTAGCTCTTTTGAGAGCATGCAAGAATCTCCTTGGCTTCATTCCCAAGCGACACAGGAGTTCGTTCAGGAAGAGAGTGGTTGAGCCACTAAGTAACAGTGACCATAAAACATTCTTGCAGGAGGAATCACACCAAGGTATTTAATATCAGGAAACATTCAGAATACCAAGATCTATTATACTACACAACAGCCTCCCAAGGGTAGTGGGGGGAACATCATGGCCCGAATCATTCAAATAAGACTAGACAAAGCACTGAAGAATATAGTGTAGATAATGCTGCACGGTCTAGAGAGAGAGACACTAACAAGATGACCTAGGACTTCTTTTGCATCTCTAGCTTCAACAGTCTCATATTGATTGTGTTACATAATTTATGCCACATTTAAAACCTTAGCTGATATTTAAGTTAGTGACAAGGGAGAAGAAATACAATGCAATTATTTTTTTAAGCATATACAGATGGCACTTGGGAATTGGAGTACAACCACTACCATCACTTCAGACATCATATAAGCCTTCCACAATTATATCAGGGCAGATTTTTTTTTTCCCCTGAAGCAACCTTCTCAGTTCAAAAAGGTAGTTGCCTCAAGAGAAATTTTAGAAGACAAAAACAATTATCACCTTTTTATTTATTTTCAAGAATTAGTCCCTCATCAGGCTCAGAATCATGGGCAGTAGTTGCACTGTCAAGGAAACTCTATGGGTAGCTGATGATATGTAGGTGGCATGTTCCTGAACATGTACTGAGCCACCATTTCAACATGGTGGATGGGTTACAGAACGGACATTCTGACCTCGCGTGATTATTAGCAATCTGATGACACTTTTCACAAAAGTAAAGCTATTCTATTTTGGACAGCTGCAATCTTAAACCATCTTCATAGTTTTGGTTAGATGGCATATGGGACTTTTTGTTGTTTTAACAAAAGAAAGGTTTGCCTTCTCTGACTGTGGTTACAGTCCACCCCAGAGGCAGATGCAAATGGACAGTAGGTGAGCCTTTTCTGTTTACACTTACAATACAGTCAAGAACTTTAGACTCCTCTTGAGTAGAAGTTCCCAGGCTTTTTGCTTGCTTAAACTCATTTTGAGACTAACATAATCCTGTGACCCCCAGAGAGTAAAGACACATGGAGTATGTCAAATGTCAGTTGGGATTGTGACCCCATTTGCAGATGGCACAAACCCACTTTGGGTTCCATTGTTTGGGAACTTTTGTTCTAGAGCAGGTCTGGGGAACCTTTTCCATCCTGGGGGCCACTATGAAAATTAGTACAAGCTCTGCATGCCAGATAGAAGTTGAGGGGGGGCTTCAGGGGTGTGCTAAAGGTGAGGGAAAGAAGGGAAGGGACCAGATCATAGATCTATTCCATGGATCCATCGTCTACCACTAAGTGCATGCCCCCATCTCCAGTCTTTTCTCTCCAAATGCCTTCCTTCAGTACTTGCGGGAAGAGGACTAGATACTGGGCAAGAGAGCCAGGAACTAGAAAGGGGAAAAACAAACAGCAGTCCCAGACCAAGGTTATTCTAGAGAAGGGATGGGGAACCTCAGGCCCAGGGGCCAAATGCAGCCCTCGGCAAGTTTTTACGTGGCCCCTTTCCAGTGCCTGGATCTGGCTCCTGGATTCAGTCTCTATCCCCAAACACTGAAAAACTGAGCTCAGGATAAAGAGCAGAGAGAAGGGCATGCACACCAGGCTAGGGGATAGATCCATGGCCCAGATCATGGATCTGGGCCCTCTCTTTTTAAATACACCTGTTAAGCACTCCCAGCCCCAACATCTACGTGGCCCTTGGAGCTTGTACTAATATTCAACGTGGCCCCCCAAGGCAGAAAAGGTTCCCCACCCCTGTTCTATAGTAAAGGCCCTAAACAGACATTTAATCAACATCACTTTTTCTTTAGGGTCAACAAAGCAGCCAAAACATACCTGAAATCTAGCACACTTACAGCATGATCCTCAGGACATTTGGTGCCAGAACTCAGCACCAGTTCAAGTCTCATTCACTTTTGTGGGGCTCACATCAGTGCTCAATACCCTGAGGATCACACTGTAATTCTAGCAGGTTCAGTGTAATGCTTGGTTGAGGATACAACATAGCTATGGCTACCAGGTTGTAGACCAATGTGCATCTTTCAACTGGATTCTTGATCATTAGTGTCGACCTATGCCTGGAATTTACCTTGTCTGTAGAGAACTCATTTAGGCCTTTTTAAGCTGAATAGCTAGATTTAAGGGTCCACAGACTACAAATTAAAATAGATCTACCGTAACTGTACGGCTTCTGCCATAACTAGGAGGAAACTACATTATATTTTTCTGTGCCAGTTCATTCCCTATAGGTCTCTCAGAATACTATTCTCAATCAGGTTTCTAAGTACCCCAGATTTCACCTTAGGAGACATTCTTATTCACTGGTAGCTGTGAGGAAATTTTCTTAATATTCAGCCTAAATATTCCCTTGCTCAATTTCACCTTATTACTTCTAGCTTAAAGTTTAAAGTATCCCTTTATACACCCTGTCCAATTCCTTCCAGTCTGATGTCTCCAGACTTCAGCCTCTTATTTTAGTTTTTAATGCACAAAATTCTAACAGCATGAGACATCTACTGTAGCTGGAATGCTGCCTTGTGCGGTTTTGAAGGATAAAAAGGACATGGCATCAGGGCTGGATTAAATGTCCATTGGGCTGCATAAGATTCTCTAGAAGTTATTTGTAAAAATAGCAGAGCAAGAAGGATGGGTAATTTCTGTCATGGTCACCATTACCTTGAGCAGTTCAATTTATATCTATTACAGTAGCAAGGCACAATCACATCTTGACAGATTGCTGAATCCAACCCTGCAACTTTTCTTCTGACTCCTGCATTGCTAGCCTATCTAAAATTGAAATGCCACCCTTTTAAGTCTAAAGAAGCAGATTCCACTTAACTTCTCAAAATGTTTATGCAAAAAATTCCTTGTTTTTTAACAAAAAGAAAAACAAAATACGAATGCACACAAAAAACACCAAGCAGCTGCCTGCCTTAAAGGAAGATGGTTCCTAAGATTATGATTCACACTGCAGAGCTAAACATGTTGTTATGAGATAATGGAGCAGCAGAGGAAGAACTGACATTTTTCAGATGGATAGTTATTTGCAAACACCTCAATTAGCACAAAAACAGAAGGGCCCTCAACAAGCCTGTAGGAAGCATATGCACCAACTGCCCAAAGAACCAAAGCAATGGTTTAGCATCTTTACAGATGCTAAGAGAGGGAAGGTGCTGCAGACATATTTAGAGCTACACTGTAGGAAACAACATGCTAAAGGCACAGTGGGATTTGCAGGATGTTTAGGTCACCAAGAAGAGAGGAAAATGCACATCTTTGGCAAAGATCTACTTAAGAGGATCTTTATAATATAATCAAGGGACACCATCTATATGGGTTGTGCAGAATGTACATGCACTATGGGGCAAGCACTGCTGCAGGTAAGAGGGTTATCCAAGGAAGTAGGTTGCTGCAGATCTCTGCTATGCAGGGTATAAAGCACCTGGAGAAATGACAGCTCCCTGGGGCAGGCAGGTTATGCAGCCTATGGGGAGCAGTGGTTCTATGGCACATGCACTGCAAACTCCATAGGGCACTGATGTCACAGTAGGTCTATACCATCCTATAGACCCTGCTGATCGATCTCGGACACCTGACACTTTGATATTCCTAAGGGAGAGAGAGGACTGGCTCTCAGGTCTTTCTGGAACATCCTGGCTCCACAGGGAGGCTGGTTTGGGTGGAACATCTTGGCTCCATGGGGGGGCGGGGCGGGCTGGTGTCTGTCAGGGTCAGCCCGATGGGGATGAGAGAGACTCTCCCGGGGAGGAGAAGCAGGAAGGTGGGGTTCGCTGCCCGTCGAGTCCCGATCCCTTCCCTGCTGCGGCCACAGCCCGGGTCAAGCCAGGGGATGGAGAGGAGCCGGCACGGTCCCAGCCCGGTGGGTGCCCCCAACTTACCGTGGATGCCGGTCTGGTGAGTCATGGCTCCGGATCAGCTCCGCTCTGAGTCCACCCTGGCCGCTGTGTCCCGGGCAGGAAACGGCTCTGGCTACAGCACCGCCCGCTTCCGGGTTCCTGCTGCCTGTGTGGGGTGGGGCTTGGCTGGGGTGCCGCCCGCGGGGCGGGCCGAGTTAGCGCAGACGGAACGCTAGGCCCAGTCTCCTGCCCCTCCAAGCTGCGGGGAAGCCTCAGGCCCGGACAGGGCAGTAGTATCTGTCTGGGGAGAAGCTGCCTGTCTGGGGGCCGCCGGGAAACAAAGCCCAGCACTTGTTGAAAACCGTCGCACTGGGATCTTTAGGCTCCAATCCTACAGATACTTACCCACCCGCTTACACCCCACGAGGAGTAGCCCAAGAAATAAATAAATAATTGGAATCAATGGGCAAAGCCAGATCCAGAATAGTGCAGATTGTGCTAAGGGAGGATGTGGGCGCTAGGGCCCATTCAGTGCATGAGGGGTCTATGAATAAACAACTTGAAATGGCAACATGAACGTGAAAAGCACTGGTGTAAAATATGGGTCTCCGTTGCAGGAAGCCCTGCAAGGACTGCAGTGACTCAAGAAACAACATACATGCAAAATATGAGCCTGATTAGATTAGCGTTTCCCTTTTTCTAAAAAGGGAGCGCATGTCCATAAAACATTCCTATGTTAGAGAGGGCCGAAGGGCCATGTTGTACAGGATCCCAACTTCCCTGAAACTGACACTGTCAATAAAGTAAAGTTAAGAATGTACATACGTATTTGCACGACTGGGGCTGTAAACACATGCATGGCACAGATGGGGGCTTGGTATTTAAGACTGGGGGCACTATCCTGAATCCACTTAAGTCAGTGGCAAAACTATTGATTTCACTGAGGATCACAGCCTAGATGTCCCAAACACCTATACACGTTAAACTGTTTAGGGGATCAAGGGGTCATGGGGAACACTAGTACACAGTGTATTACACTGGTGCCTAGCCCCGAACAACATTAAGGTTCCATTGTGCTACACACTTCTAGCAGACATATAGGGCACAATCCTCCATCCATTGAAGTCAATTACTCAGCTCCCATTGGCATTAATGGTGAAGAATTATGCCAACAGGATGTAATCCTCGCTTCATTGAAGTCAATGGATGTTTTGCTATTGATTTCAATGGAATCAGGTGGCATAGTAATAAGCTATTACTATGTTTTGGGAATAGTCTCTTCCCAAAAACACTTATAATCTAATCAGAAAGGGAGCATGGGAAAACTAGACATGGAGACAAGTGGCTTTCCAAAGGCCACACAACAGGTCATTAGCAGCACCAGTCTAGTAATAGATTGTTGTTCTTTTAAGTCCCAATCCCATGCCCCGTCCACAGAACCATGGTGCCTCTCCCCCAAAACTCCAATACATAGCTGGAAGCTAAGTATGCTAGGAGAGTAAGTTTAAATGCAAATAATAAAAACACAAAATTCAGTAGGTGATAGCTCTAAGACATCCATATCTAGTGGAGATCATTACTCCTCAGATACAGTGAACAGGAGGGGAGACAAGATGGAACCCTGCAGGACACTGCTTGTCATCCCCTTGGGACCTCACCTGTAATCTCCCACCAGTACCCACTGGGACCTCCCCAACAGGAAGGAACAGAACTACTCAAGAGCAGTCCAATGCATCCCTGACAAGTCCCGCAGTCGTGGCTACACCACCTCATGATCAACTGTATCAAAGGCCACGGAAGGGTCCAACAAGATTAACAGGGCACAGTTCCCTTTGTCAATCTCCAGGTCTAGATCATCAGCCAAGGCCACAATACCATCTCCATACAATACCCCAGATGCAACCTGACTGAAATGAGTCCAGGAATCAAATAGTATTGAGATGAGCCTGAAATGTGCCCACTCCCTAGTCCTCATAGCATCTCTAGACAGGCCCCTACGATGTTGCCGGTAGAATGATGCACAAGCAGCCTTACTCATCTCAAAGCTTCTTGAGTCTAGCACCAAAGCCATCCCTTCAAGTCCATTTTTGCTCCCTCAAATATAAAACCATTTCTGACCACAAAAGGTCTGTGCTTGATACTATCTCTGGAGTCCTGCTGCCATCTGGTGGCTTCACGAGAGCATTCAGTGTCTCTTCCTGGACTTCCAGCATTGGTTCTAACATAAAATTGTGCCCACAGCAGGCTCTTCCTGTAGAGACATAAGTTATAACCCAAGACACTCTTTTGAGAGCAGCAGCAGCTGATCACATTTCTCTATTGTCAACCTTGTTAGGGCAAATCAAACTAAAATAATCCCCATCAGACCCCACTCCTTTAAGGGCCAGTCTTTCCTAGCAGTATGGCAACATTAAAGATAGCAAAGACACTCTCTCTCCAATATATATATATATATATATATATATATATATATATATATATATATANACTGGGACCTCCTCAACAGGAAGGAACAGAACCACTCAAGAGCAGTCCAATACATCCCTGACAAGTCCTGCAGTCATGTCAACACCTCATGATCAGCTATATCAAAGGCCACTGCAAGGTCTAACAAGATTAACAGGGCACAGTTCCCTTTGTCAATTTCCAGGCATAGATCATCAACCAAGGCCACAAATGCAGTCTCCATGCTATACCCCAGATGCAAACCTGATTGAAACGGTTCCAGGAATCAAATAGCATTGAGATGAGCCTGAAGCTGCTGGGCAACCGCTCATTCACTAACCTTCCCTACAAAGGGAAAGTTAGAGACAGGGCAATAGCTAGCCAGGGAGTCAGCATCCAAAGATGGTTTCTTGAGCAGGGGCCAGACAACTGCAGTTTTAAGGGTGTCAGACAACCTGCCTCCAAAAAGGGAGGGATTGACAAGAAGAGCCAGCAATGGCTCCAATATCTCCCAGCTGGCTTTCACCAACCAAGACAGGCAAGGATCTAGTTCACAACTGGACTGGTCACCCACATTGCTCCAAGCACATTCTCTGTGTCAGACGACAACACTAATTGAAGCTGATCCAAACAAACAGGACAAGACTGAGTTTCCACAACTCCAAATTCTGACTCTGCATTCAAAGTAGCAGTACCCAAGGTGTGGTGAATACAAGCAATTTTGTCTGTAAAATAATTTTAAAGATATTACAGCATGCAATAGATTACCCTAGCTCATGCTGGAGATTGGTCTGGCTAATCTGGTCTGTCACCACCTGGAAGAGTCTCCACCCAACGAGATTTTTCAGATGCTATGATAGCAGAGAAGAAAACTTTGCCACCAACGCAGCCACAGCATAGTCTTTCAAAGATCTATGCCATAATTGGTCAGATTCAGTGTGAGTCGAGTGCCTTATATACTCTAACTGTCAACCCTCCCACTTCAACTACCTCAGGTCCCCCGTACACCAAGTGATCTATGCCGTCACAGCCGTGGGAGTGGACACCTGGGTGCAATTGTGTCAACAGCCATGGTCAAGGTATCATTCCACAAGGTGACCAGGTCATAAACCGAGTACCTATCAAGGTCAGTGGGTAAATCCCCTAGAGAGTTCTGGAAACCAGTTAGATCCATTAGTCTCTGTGGGCAGACCAACCTAATCGGTCTGCCACCCTGATGGGGGCATAGGAGGGCAGGAATCTGGACCTTCAGAACACAACAATGTTATACCACCCCCAATAATTGGAAACCAAGTTTCCAGACCAATGCAAAACATCAAGTCCATTGTGTGTCCCGCCTCATGTGTTGGGCCAGATATTATTTGGAATAGACCCCTGGTTGTCATGGAGGCCAAAAAATCCCACTCTGCTCCCAAAAGGTTAGTCTTAATGTGTATGTTGAAGTCACCCAAGACTACTAGGGTTGCCACCTTCGGTCATTTTTTAACCCGATACATCAATTTTTGCCTATGGGAGTGTCAGGTAAAAAACCACTACAGGTGGCAACCCTAAGACTAAGTCTGGGTGACCTCCATTCAACCAGCTTGGTCAAGGAGTTTGCTGTGCAGCAGGATGGTCGGTACACCAGCAAAAATCCCCATTCTATCCCCAGCCTCCAACACAAGGTGGACACACTCTGTGTTGGATGAGTTAGGCACTGAGTACCTTTGAAAGACAAGGGTGTCCTTACAGATCACTGTCATCCCCACCACCGAGTCTAGGCTGGTGCTGCACCGAGTAACCGTCTGGCAGCATCTGGAACAACAGGCCTAGATGTCTCATCTAGACAGGTATCTGTAAATGCATATGAGGTAAGCAGCCTCATCCTGAATAAGATCAAAGATGATAGATGCTTTATTTGCAACTGACAACACATTAAGTAGGATCAGCTTCAGATCAGGGCACCCACTAGCCTCAACCTCCAAACATCCTGAGACGGGAGGGGAGCGGGACATGGGAACAGACACCAAGTGCCTCTCCCTATATCCCTGATGGCCTCATGCCCAACATGACTCCAATTGGTTCAGTAGCTGCTCCTTCTCTGCCCTCCCCCACCACCACCAAAAGGTCTCCCCTCTCGGTCTTCTGATTACCAATCTCCACCCCCCTGAAGATAACTCTCAGGGACCAACAAGGCCTTAGGGGGATGCTGGGCTTGGGGTATTATTATTATTATTATTAATAATAATAACAAGCATTTATATAGCACAAGCAATGTACCTGGCACTTTACAAAGTAATTGAGTAGACATGGTCCCTGCCCTAGGGCTTACAATCTGAGAAATTTGGGGGGGGGGGGGGAGGGATGAGGGGACAAAGGAAGGGGAACAGAGGGAGAGACAAGGAGTGTAACATTCACAAGGATGCGAGGTCCCAGGTGCACACACTTGGCTTAGTTACATCAGGAATGATGGCTGGTTGATGCATGTGGTGAGGATAGGACTACACAGACCTCAGGTAACAGATTGTACTGGATGGAGGATATCAACAGGAGTTAGGTGAGGGGAGCAAGAAGTCGGGGAGGACAGAGTGGAAGAGGTGGGTCTTAAGGAGGAATTTGAAGGTACAAAGGGAGGGGGTGAGGCGGATGCGGGCAGGGAGGGAGTTCCAGTCATGGGGGCAGCTAGGGAGAAGAGACAAAGGTGGTTAGGGGAGGTGTGGGAGGGCGAGAGAGGGGACAGAGGAGCAGCGGAGTTCACGGACTGGAGTACAGAGGGAAATTAGCGCAGAGAGCTAGGGGGGAGCAAGGTTGTGAAGAGCTTTATAGGTGAAGACAAGGAGCTTGTGCAGGATTCATTCAGGAAGGGGGAGCCAGTGAAGAGAGGAGAGGAGGGGCTGCACGTGGTCGAAGTGACGAACGAGGTGGATGACCCTGGCAGCAGAGTTTTGGACGGAGATAAGGGGAGAAAGGTGAGAGCGGGGGAGGCCAGTGAGAAGGAGGTTACAGTAATGGAGGTGAGAGATGACCAGGGCATGAACAAGGGTTTTGGCAGAGGAGACAGAGAAAAGGGTGAATCCCAGCAATGTTATGAGGGAGAAGCGACAGGATTTGGCAACAGAGTCGATGTTGGGTTTAAAAGAAAGGGGTGAGTCAAAGATGAAACCTAAGCTATGGGCTTGGGGGACAGGAAGGATGGTGACCCCATCAATGAGGATCAACAAGGAAGAGGGAGAGGAAGGATGAGGGGGGAAGATAAGGAGTTCAGTCTTAGCCATGTTGAGTTTGAGTTGACATTGAGACATCCAGGTAGAGATGTCAGAGAGACAGTTGATGAGACGAGCTTGAACAGNAGAGAGCGAGGGAGGAGAGAGAGAGCGAGAGAGTGAGAGTTGAGTGTCATCACTGTAGAGGTGATATTGGAAGCCATGGGAGGCAATGAGTTTGCCTAGGCACTGGGTATAGATAGAGAAGAGGAGAGGGCCAAGGACAGAGCCTTGAGGAACACCAACTGAGAGAGGAAGGGAGTAGAAGGTGGAGTTAGCAAGAGACACATTGAAGACACGGTCAGATGGGTAGGAGGAGAACCAAGTGAAGTGAATCCAGCAAGAGTGAGTGGTCAACAGTATCGAAGGCAGCAGAAAGGTCAAGGAGGACGAGAATGGAGTCGAGACGGTTAGATTTAGCCACAAGAAGATTGTTGGTGATCTTAGCGAGAGCAGTTTCAGTAGAGCGAAGGGGACGAAAGCCAGATTGGAGGGGGTCAAGGGAGGAGTTGGCGGAAAGGAAGTCAAGGCAGCGGGAGTAGACAATACGTTCAGGAAGCTTGGAAGCAAAAGGAAGGAGTGAGACAGGACGGTAGCTAGAAGGGTCAGATGGGTCAAGAGTGGACTTTTTGAGGATAGGAGAGATAGTGGTGTGCTTGAAGGCAGATGGGAAGGAGCCAGTAGAGAGGGCAAAGTTGATGATGTGCAGGAGGGAAGGGGTGGTAGTGGGAACAACGGAGGTCAGGAGGGGATGGGGGCAAGTGGAAGGGTTGGAGGAGGAGACTTCCTCAAGGGAGGTGGGAGGGGAGGAGGACAGGAGAGAAGGAGGGGGAGGAAGGAGAGGGGAGGGAGTAGGAAGAGGAGAGGAGTGGGAAGCGATGTCGAGAAGGATCTTGTCTATGTTGGAGGTGAAGAAGGAAGCAAGATCCTGAGCAGAAAGGGAAGAGGAGGACAGGGGGGCTTGAGGAGGGAGTCAAAGGTGGAGGACAGGCGGCAAGGGTCCCGAAAACAGGACTCAATGCAGGAGGTGTAGTAATTCTGTCTAGCAAGGGGGACAGCAGAAGTAAGGGAGGAGAGACAGAATTTGAAGTGAAGTCAGTCAGCATGAGAGTGGAATTTGCACCAAAGGCGTTCAGTAGCACGGGTGAAGAAGCGGAGGTGGCAGATAGTGGTGGTGAGCCAAGGACAAGGGTTGTGGGAGCAGGTGGGAGAGGGGCATTGAAAGCAGAAATGGCAGAATCAGGGGAGGAGGAGGAGAAGAGGCAAAGTCCAGGGGGTTAATGACTTGCTGGTCACGGAAGGGGCGTGGAGAAGGGGAAGAAGGAGGATGACAGTGGGAGACATTGAAAGAGGCAAGGAAGTGGTCAGAGATGGGTTGAGGATCGAAGGAGAGATCAGAGACAGAGCAGTTCCTAGAGAAAACAAGGTCAAGAGAATGGCCATTAGTGTGGGTGGGGGAGTTGGTCGAAAGGTGGAGGTTGAAGGAGGAGGCTAGTGAGAGGAAGCGAGAGATGGAGGACTGGGAAGGGACATCAACGTGAATGTTGAAGTCACCGAGGATGAGAGTGGGGGTATCGTCGGAGAGGAAGAAAGTGAGCCAGGACTCAAATTCAGAGAGAAAGAAGAGCGCCAAGCCCAGGGGGGCGGTATATGACAGCGACGCGGAGATGGAGGGGCGAGTAGAGGCGCACAGAGTGAGCCTCAAAGGAAGAGTAGGAGAGAGGGGGGGGGAGGAGAAAGTGGTTGGAATTGACAGGAGTTAGTGAGGAGGAGGTCCATGTCACCACCCTGGCCTTCGGGACGTGGCTGGTGAGAAAAGGAGAGACACCACCCCACCCCACCCCACCCCCAAAGGAGACGGTAGCTGGGATGACAGAGTCAGAGGGGGAAATCCAAGTTTCAGTAAGGGCAAGGACCTGGAGAGGAAGAGATCATGGATGTAAGGTGCTTTATTGGCAGAGGAGCGACAGTTCCAAGGGGTGCAGGAGAATGGGAGCTGATCAGGGGGAAGGCTGGGAATGGGGATAAGATTGGGAGAAAGGGAGCGGTGGGGCAGACAAGAGATAGGGAGGGTGGGGGAGGAGCAGGAGGGGAAGGTGGTTAAGGGGGAGGAGGAAGTGTGAGGAGGTTGGCAAGAAATGATGGGCTGGGAGGGAGGGAGGAAGGAGCAGGGGGGGAAGAAGTTGAGGAAGAGATGGGGAGAGGGGAAAAGGGGAGAAGGAGGGAGAGGGAAGGCGAGAGATTAGGGCAGGCATGATGGTGGGGAGGATAGGTAATAGGGAAGAGACAGAGAAGAATGAGGTGGAGACTGGCTGACCTACTGGCCACTGAGGAGCCACCAGGTGGTAGAAGTACCTTTAAGCTTACCCTTAGCTGCTGCTGCTGCTGTTGTATTCTGTTGGGGAGTGATCTTATGGCGCACGCCTAAGGCGGATGAACTGCAACCTCACCAGTTCCTGGCTCGCTGGTCGCTGAACTCAGGCGGTAGAAAGGCCAAGCTCCAGGGGGGTCGCAGCATCCTCAGGTGTTGATAGCCGAGGCAGCTGGGAGAGTATGCAGATGAACTGCAGCCTCACCAGTTCCCAAGCCCGGCATCCCCAGAGGCTGATTGGCAAAGGAGGCAGGCAGGAGAAGCCTGCCACTCCCCCAACCCAAACCTGCCTTCCCCAAGGAGAGATTCTCTCTCCCCACCCCGAACCACCCCCCATTTCCCCTATTCTAATACAAGTTTATTTCCTTCACCCCCATGCACATATGCCCCTCACAGGGGAGCCATAGCATGAACCCCACCCCCTTCCCCATGCCTATACCTCCACTTCTTACAGAGAGGACAGGACAAATTCCAACTCACTCCAACCACCACCGTAACCCCGTTTTGCCCATAATGCTCCCTCTCACCAAGGGCTCTTGACAAATTTCCTCCCACGCCAACCCCCATTAACCCTATCTCTCACCAAGGGATCCTGGCAAATTCTCTCCCTAACCCCCCAAGACCAAGGCACTCCTTGCCACCCTTAAAAATCCCATTCATCAACCCAGTCCCCATAGTCCAGGTTCCATATTTAAAATGTCACTTCACCCCAACTTAAAATAAATCCCACCTCCCTGAGGGAAGAGAGCTACTAATAGAAGATCAGCTGCAGGCAGAAGGGCCCCTCTGGCCATTTAACAGCCACCTAAGGGGCAGGAGGCTTCCCTTATGTGAGCTGGGAGACTGACATCTTAGGCGCAGAATGCGGATAGTAAGTAAACATTCCCACCAGCAGCTCACACAGCAGTTCCACCACCTTTACTCACTGCTTCATTTGTGGGCAGGCTTGGGAAGCCCCAACAATTAAATTAAAAGGGGGCTAAGCCCCAGGAAACATTCCCACAATATGCTTCCCAAAATGTGAAAGATCAGGAAACGGTCAATATTGGCCATTTCAAGGTTCGAAGTGAAAGCCCAAACACTCCTGGATAGTTAGTGTAGCATTCAATTCATAACTTTCCTGCCCCACCTCCTGAGCTGGTCATCCTAGAGGTTAAACCAGACGAATCTCCATTTTAGAGAGGCAGGGGGGTCCAGTAGTCGGGTTGTTAACTGGACACTAAGGGTAAGTTCCCTGCTCTGACAGGGACATGGCTTCTGAGGCAGTCTTGGGTCCTGGTCATTTTTAAAGGGTTTTGTTTTGTTTTTTACACCACCCTTACTTTAACAATAGGATCAAACATTCTTTCTTAGGCTAGGCGGGGGCCACACCATTTCACACAGGGTCCTAACTTCTGTGGATATAGCACTGACTAGAGGGACTTGTACTCTTGTGATAATTCTGTGCATCCTGGTGGAAATTAATATTGTGGATTTTTAAAGATGGGTCCAAAGAAGTCGAGTTCAGTACATGAAAACAAGAGGTGAAACAGGCACAAGGAAAATGATACATGGGAAACTTAAAATAAAATATAGAGTTTAGATCAGAAATGGTATCTACTGCAACTTCAGATTTATGGCATGGTTTAGCATTTATGATACCACTTACTCCAATAAAAGCGAGACAGCTAAATTGGTCAAGTTGTACGAAATGAGACACTTCTGTAATAGAAACACTGTCAGTCTCATGTCTTTAACAGCATTGTGCCACAGGTTATAGTAATTAGCCTCAAAGTTGTCAAATAATAGGTGTATGTGGGAGACAGAATAAATTAGCATGCTGAAAACAATCTCAGTTTACCTATACAAGGCCTTGCTAGAACAGGAGATGTAAAACAGGTCTTCACATCTCTACTACAAAGAGCATCCAGACATTCCATGGAAATCTCAGAATACAAGGGACCTACAACTGTAAATCTAAAAATCTGGGTGTAGCAGAGTGCAGCCTGACTGGGCTGCTATTTCCTGTAAGAGCCAGGAGCATCAGCCAAAGACGGGGAAGGTTGGCCTCCGGCTATGGCAGTGGGGTAAGGGCTTGACAAGGCCAGCCCTGTTGAAGGTGGAGGGGGGGAAAACAGTAGCAACATTATGGAGCAGGAGGTTTCTGGCCCTTTTATTTAAGGCTTGAGACGCTAGCGTCTTGGCCACACCTACTCTGGTGTATAAAATAAAGCAGCCTGCGGACAGAGGGGCAGGCAGTCTGTGCTTGGTGGCAGACTTGAGAAGCTCTGCTGGGAGCTAGCTTCAGTAGGAACTTTGCCCAGGGTGCTGAAGCCTATACTGGCTGCTTCAGGCTTAACCCAGTACCTGGCTTAAGAGGAACCACCATGCTGGAGCTGCACTCCTGAGGAAACCTCTCCAGGAATTGGATCCTGAACCCAGGATGAGCTGCAGAGAGAGCCAGGCTAACTACACTGAGGAGAAACAGGGCTGGGTTGCCAGATGGCTGGCGCCCAGTGTTCGTATAGAGAGAGACTACTTACCATGGAGAATTGTACTGAGAGGCGAGAGACACTATTTAAAAAGACTGTCTGCTTCAAAACTATTTGTTACCTAGCAACTAGTGATTGGCAAGTTAATTCCCTTAGAGGAGTGACCGTGGGCTGCATCCTGGGATGACTCATGCCAGGCAGGTGTGAATGTATAACACTGGTATACCTCCTTCAGTGCACTAAATGCTTCCATGGAAACTACACAGATGAAACCCACCAACCCTTGTAAGAAACACATGGACAAGAGCACAGATTCTATTCACAAAGTGAACGCTATTTCTGACCTCTCTGTCCTGGTCTTAAAAAAGGTAACATATGCAAACACCTTTAAAATGCGAGTCTGGGAACAAACATTCATAGCTCTACTAGATACAAGAACCATGGCTCAATTTTACACATGAGTTTCTCAAGTCATTACAAATATTTGTAAGTCTGACTGTCTACTGCTCCAGGAAGCTACATTGACTTGCTATCAGCAAGTCTTCTCCCCCCACCGCCCCTTGCTGTATTCCACCTTTTTGAATGGCAGACCTACCTGGGTCTTGCTCTAACCTTCTCCTCCTCACCCTTTTATTTATTTATTTGAATTTTCTTACCTCACCCTTCCCAAGACAACAATTATATATAAAAACAGCATAAATGCACAACCCCCCCCAACCTTTCCCCTCCTCACCACAAAGCCCTCCCCAACCATCCCCTCAAATTGCTACCCCAATTCCCTACCCCTGCCTGCCAAATCCCCCAACAAATAAAAAGATCTTACACCGCTGCCTCTAGAAGAGGCTCAGGCTTGGGCTCAAATGAACCTGTCAGGGAAGGGAGTTCTACAGCACCAAGAACATCCCCCTGCGAGCCCTCACCATATGAACAAGACTAACCAGAAGTACCCACAGGGAGGCACTTCAGGCCAATCGCAAGGGGTTTTCCAATCACTGCATATACCTTATGGCTTTGCTCAGTCCATAGTTCTAACTCCTGACTTGCCTGACAAAGGACCCTGTGAGGTCCAAAAACTTTGCATACCTCCACCAACTGGAGGTTGATCCAATAAAATATATCCTTGTGCTACTTTGTATCTACTTAAATTATTATGTGGCAGTTGTCTAACAAATAACAATACATCTGTAGCACTGATGTTGGGAATTACACAAGATTTGGTGTGGCTACTTCCATGTTCTGGGACAATATGCTGGCTCAAGAGAATTTACTAGCAACATGTTAAATAGAGCTAGTGTGGTCTAGTGGTAAAGAGTGCAGTACTGGGTTGTAGGGGGAGGTCATGCTTCAAGACTCCTTAGCCATGAACTCACTGGGTAACCATGGGCCTGTCACAGATCTCTCAGCCTAACCTACCTCACAGGGTTGTGATAATTAAGAGTAGGGTTAGTTTAATGTTAATTGTTACAATAAATACATTGAAATGTGAGCCACCCTGAGCCTCATGGAAAGGGTGGGATACAAATCTTAATACCAGGGTTTGGTAGCACTGCTGCTGTCAGAAATCAAGGGCCAATTTTAGTCCTGAATTAAATGAATACAATACTATTGACTTTAATGGACTTGTGTCCTGTACTCTAAGCCTGTGCTAAGTATCCTAGAGACTGTTCTAGTCTCAACCCCTACAAATGATTTAGGGGTTGAGACTAGAACAGAGAGAAGAGGAATGGAGAAGCAGGAGACAGCAGGATAGGAATGGTCTACAAACAGACACAGAGGAAGTGCAGTCTCCAGAAGTGGAAAAACACACTAGAGCAAGCTAGTTGCCTGGCCAGGACCCACACCTTTCCAGCCTTTTGTGTCCTGTTTTTTCCATACTGTCTGCATTTATTTTTTTTAATGGATACGAAACCAATCCAAACAAACAGGACAAGACTGAGCTTCCTTAACCCCAAACTCTGAGCCTGCAGTTGAAAAGGCAGCACCCAAGTCATGGTGAATACGAGTTATTTTATCAGCAAAGTTGTTAATAAAAATGTCACAGCAGGCATTAGATGACTCAATTTCCTGATTGAGACAAGCTAGATTTACCAGCCCCTCACCATCCAGAACAGTTCCGCTGGAAAAGACTTTGTAGATGCTAGGATAGTAGAGAAGAAAGCCTTCACCACGGTATAGTCCTTCAAAGACAATCTGTGCTGTAATCGGCTTCAGCACAAGTCAAGTGCTGTGCCACCTGGGTTCTAGCTGCCTACCCTTCTGCTTCAACTGCCTCAGCTCCTCCATATACCAGGGGAAACTGTGCTGATGAAGCAGTGGGAGTGGATGCAACCATGTTGATGGCCATGTCAAGATGCTGTTCTACAAGGCAACCAGGTCATTGATGGGGCAGCTGTGAAGGTCAGTGGGAATATCTCCCAGAGAGTTCTGGAAACAAATTGGATCCATCAGTCTCTAGGGGCAGACCAACCTGACCAGTCCACAACCGGAACAAGGGCATAGGAGGGGGTGTCTATGGGGGTTCTAGCTCTAGTTCCTTAGCTAGAAGAGCAGAAGGTTGTTTGGGGAAAGGTTATATAGGAACTGTGGAAGCTAGATTCAAAATCTCACCCACCTGCATCCCACCTTGGAAAAAATCTCCAAGATTCTAAAGACACACGGTCAGCATCCTGACTAGCATTGCAGGGGCACTAGGCAGAGATGCCCAAAAGCAGTCCTGCTGCTCTTGGAGGTCTCACCACCTTACTCAAATGAAGTGTTTACTCAGAGGTGCCGGGAGAAGGGCACACATACCTGGCCCTGCCCTTTCTGACATGCCACATCTCTTTCAAAGCACTGATGTCCTGCTGCTCAGAAAAGGAATGGGCAAAGGGAGTCCTCATCCGTTTCTGATGTGATCACATCCCTTTTCTGAGCATCATGTACTCAGAAAAAGTTGTGGTCAAAGTAGCCCTCCCCCACAACATAATTCTACTTGTGCCTTTGTTTAAGGTCTACATAGCCATGAGAAAAATCAGTTCCAAATCAAACTCTAGACACAGCAGGATGTTATGGGATCAGGTTTATTGCAAAAAAGGAGGACCAAATCCTAGGAATCCAAGAATATTAGAGCAAAGTGATAATAAGAGCACACACATGCTTAATGAGTCATCATACAATGATATATAATTCATAAAAAGTGAGATAATATGTAAAATGCATAAGCACAAAGATGTATGGTTACAAAATAATGCAACCCTAACAAGCAGACATAGTCAGGCATACAACAAAAACAATTCTGACAGGCAAAAAACAACAAACAGCACAACATCAACTTCAGTAGACTAATAGGAAAACATAGCAAAACACATAGTTCAAATAAGTAGACTTGATAAGGCAAGCGCTACAAGCCCCTAGTTAACATGCTTGTTTCATATGCGGACTTCTTCAAGATGCTATACTTAACTATCCTGTGCTATTTACTTGGCAATTAAAGGGTGGTTTCCCCTTTCCACACAGCAGTCAGTTTCTCCAGCAATGGTTAATCACCAACTTAGTTTTCTTTCCTGTGCCCTTTGCCGGTAATCAAATACTGAAGTAAATATAAAACCTAAAGTCTTAACTAAATTCGCAACATATTTAGTTCCCCTTTTCCACATAGCAGAATAAATCTTTCCAACACAGGTTAGCCACCATTTTCTATACCAAAAAAATAAGAAAGCCAGATTCAAAATGACATTGGGAAACAACTTTACAGTCACTCCACCACTCCACTTTACTCTGTTTTCCTAGGACCTAGCCATGAGCTCTTTCCCCACTCACAATAGTTTTGGGAGATCAGAAGCTAGAAATAACATCCATGTACATTTAAATAGAACCAACAACCCGTACAAGTGTTGTATAAGAGTTTACATACACCATTCAAAAGGAGTTTGGGGTGGGGTAGAACTTTACTATCCAGTGTATGATTCCACATTACTTGCAATTTTCTTCTGGAAGATAATCATGGATTCTTTCCTCACTCATAGTAGCTTCTAAAAATCAAGAACTAAGACGATCACCCATCTGCATTTAAATAGGCTTACAACACCTGTAGGTGATTAAATACTAAACCTGTACCCAGAACACAAACTCTGCATCCATCCATCTGCACTTAAGTAAACTTGCATCCTCTGTGAAAAATTAGATACTGAGCATGTATCTAAGGAATTAACTATTAGTTGGAAAGGGGAAACCATGTACATAAACAAGATTCTTATAAAACAGTTAAGAGAAACAATAAATCAAATCCTATTACAAACAGCAGAAAAGTCAATTTTATCTTAGAAATCCCTTGGAGAGGATACATCAAATGCATAGATCCCTCTATAACATCTTTGTAGTCTACATCTTATCCCTTTTGAGTGTTCTCCTTAATTAGCTCCTGTATACGACTTTAATCTCAAATGAAAATTACTCCTTTTTACAAAAAGACAGACAAGTCAATTTTATTATTAAGACTCCTTGGAAACTGTATCAAACGAGTGTGCTTTTATGGGATTTTATATGTATATGTATTTTTGTCTATGAGACTTTATTTGTGTGTGTGTATATATATATATATATATATATATATATATATTTGTGGTTTTTGCTGCTTATTGTTTGGGCCATGGTGGAAGCCGGAGCCAAATAAACATCATTCATTCATTCATCCATCCATCCATCAAACGAGTGAATCCAAAAGGACTCCCCTCAGTAACATCATAGCATGCACATCTGTCCCTTTTGTGTATCCACCTTGATTAACTCCAGTACAAAGACCCTCATATCAGATGGTAAATGTCCCTTAGTTATAAAGTGTGACACTAATGGAGATTCTAACTGGCAGCATCTAATTTTACTTGTATGTTCAGAAACCCTAACTCTCAAAAGGTCTAGAGGTTTGTCCTATGCACATTAGACTACGTGGGCACTGAACAACATAAACTACAAACGCAGAGCAATTAGTATTAAATTTAACCACATGCCCTGTAGAAGGATTTACCACCTGTTGAATTTCTAAGGTCTGTATACAAATAGAACAATGCCCACATTTATAACGACCATATATCCTACTGTGTAGAGTCTCCCTCCTTACACTATCTGAATGGACAACCTGATCTGCTATATTTTTGTTCTTCTACAAAAATATGGCAATACATGGAGCAATCTCACACTCAATTATATCATGTACCAAATGCCAATGAATCTTTATGATCAATTGAATAGAATATGACAAATGAAAGTATTCCATGGACCAGAAAATTATTTTGTCATCTTTTATAACCTTATCATACAATAAATCAGACCTTAATAAAGAATCCGCTCGATGATGGGCTTTACAAATCACTGTTCATGGATATCCCCTAGATGACCACACTCTTTTCTGAGCATCATGTATGGAGAAAAAGGGGTGTGGTCGAAGTAGCTCTCCCCCCCCCCCCCAACAGAATTCTACCTGTGCCCTTGTTTAAGGTCTGCATAGTCATGAGAAAACCAATTCCAAACCAAAATCTAGACACAACATGGTGTTATGGGATTAGGTTTATTGCAGCAACATCAGTCCAGCCATTTTGAGTTCATCCGAGAGAATCTCCAGATGTGGGTATAGTAGGGTCTTTGCTGCTGCTTTGTTTGAATAACAAAGGATGCTGAAACCAGTTACCACCATCTAGTGGAAGCGATACCAACGTTATTGTTTGATTTCACAGGAAGTGAAACTGGAGGAGGAATGTTGCAGAACTCTCAACGAATTCTTCTGTGGTAGCAGGGTATGTTGCTATGAGGAAGAATCTGCGCATGAGGTTATGACCAGGAATTGGTGTTTGCCTTAGCTGAACCTCCCTGCCCACCCCCACCAACCCCAGCCATGAATCAGTTTACCCACTCAGTCTTCATGGACCACTGCTCTTGCAAGAGGATTCATTGAGACAGACACACAATCAGATTCACAGGTGCAAACCCTTAGCCATCTGTAACTGTAGTGTTAACATCCAGATCATAGAGGGTTTCTTCTATATCTAAAAGAGGAACTCTTCAGGATTCTGTACTTGTTTTCAGCAAAAGAACACCTGTAAAAGAAAAAATCACCTGTAAAATAAAGCTTTATAAAAAGAAAGAAAGTAAAAAAGGAAAATTGGTTGTCACAGACTGAATTTTTCCTGTGAGGATAACCTGGACTAACTACTACTGAAAAGAAAGGTTAAAACCATATGAGCTACATTCACTTATATACTTCCCTAAATATTATTCTCGCCCTTAAGTCCAAGTCTTTATCAAACCTTTAGCCATTCCAAGTCTAGAATCGTCTGATCAGATGGTAGCCGAGGACCAAAGTTAATTTTTTCTGCTTGGCTTTATAAAAATTTCTAATTCTTTGTTCCATTTCAGTATTATTCAAATTTATTGCTTGTTTGTCCCCAGCTCCTGTTGGCTGATTTAAAATCTTAACTCCCTGGGAAATGTTTCATTTAGCCTCTCCAGTTAGCATTTGTACATAAGCACCTGTGATCAAACCATTTTAGAAGCCTTGTTCCATGGGCTTGGCCTTATCAGTTGTGATTTCCCTAATAAATTATGTCTGGCTTCAGTAGTGTTCCTGTGATTCATACAGAGTTTATATTCCTAACTTTTTTTAAAACTAATTTTCTTATATCTTTGTACTCAGTGTTTCATGCAGGGTAAAATTATTACCAAACATTAATGGGTTTACATATATGCATACTGAATTACAGGAATATTGCTTTTTGTATAATACATGACATATTTCTGATAATCAGAAATATCTCAAATTTCTGCCACAGAGGTGATTAGGGTGCTCAGATATGCAAATTTTAGAGGATAGTTTTTAGAGGACAGGGTAAATTGTAGAGTCCCTGCATCCTGTATCATTCATAACTGCCTTCTAAAATTTGCATATCTGGCCCCACTAAAGGTGATATACACAAGAACATATATATCTCAGAAATCTGCTGGAAGTCCAGGCTATTTTCATAGCAAAACTTGCAGGCTTGGATGAAAGCTCTGTGAAGATCAAAAGTTTGAACATAATGACTGACAGAGGCTACAATAAAAGGTATCATCTTAAGTACTTTCGTCTCGTCTCTCTCGTGTACTTGGGATCAGCACAGCAACCACACTCTAAATTATTAATTGAAAAGGATATTGTAAAACACACAACAGTATTATTAAAAATCCCCAGAGGGAATAGTGTCTTTTGGCTGTTTTTCCAGAGTGCTTAACACAGGTTCTCATATTGTGGGTTGTGGCTCCATCAGGAATTGGGCCATCTATTGCCTGGATCCCAATCCCGAGAAAGAGCTACACTTTGCATGGCTTCGGGTGTTAACACACAAGAAGGGAGGCAGCCAGGAACCATGTTTGGTTCGTGGAGTCCTGTGCTGCTGCCACTCCTGTAGGCAGCACTGGGAGTCCTCAAAGGGGCAGCCTCCTGCCTGCAGTTCATAGGTTTGCGCCAGACAACACAATTGACACTAGCACACTCCTCCCCCAGGGGCCGCCTGACAGCTGGCAGCCACTTCAGCCATCTCGCTGGTGCCCCCCAGCTGTCAGGCAGCCCCTTGGGGACAGAGCAATCGCTCACACTCCTCTCCCTCGCCTCCCTAACAGACTTCTGGTTGTTAGATGGGAGGGACGCGCTAGTGCTGCCTGGCTGTGATGGGAAGGGGGGTCACAGCCAGGGAAGGTTTCTTCCTTGCCCATGTGACACCACACACACCCTTTCAATACCCGCCGCTCTCCTTTCCTAGCAGGAGAGGAGCCATGTGGATCCTGGGATGCCTTTGTTCCTTTTCTGAATGGAGAGGGAATCCCAGGATCTACACAGCTCCTCTGGAGGGGCTATGCACTGGCTTTGATCCCTACTCCTCTCCTTTCCTACCAAGAAAGACAAGCAGCAGGCATGAAAAGGGGGATCATAGCTAGCTAGGGAAGATGCCTTTCCTGGCTGTGACTCCCCCTTTCTATCGGAGCCAGCACTAGTCCCCCCACAACTCACAGCCAGCTGGGAGAGGTGCTCCTGAGAGCCTCTGGGGACTTCTGCTCTCCCCCCTCCTGGTTGGCTGTCAGATGAGAGGGGCATGCTAGCCACATCTCTATGTATAGTGGCCAGATTTGCAAATGTTTGAGGACATATGAGAAATAAAGGTCCAGCCCTGCAACCCATATTTCTTGTAAGTGTCCTCTAAAGATTGCATATCTGGCCACTCTTCCTCTATGGTGCTGCTGGACCCAGGCCTGTGGGGGAACCTAACAAATGAGACCTGACCCCATGATTGCCCATTGCCCTAGTTTGGGCTGGGTTAACCTGCACAACATGCTCCCCCTTCCTAGAGATGACGCCATGCAGGGCAGCCCCAGGGCAAACACCTGGCGGCCACTGTTCAGACAGAAAGGTAAATCCAGGGCAAAGAGTGGCCGGGGGGCGGGGGGGCATCTCATGTGATTACACTCTTTGTTGCTGTTGGGGGTTATGGGATTATATTTAAATCAAAATGAGGTTTCACACAGGGGGAACCGTTGGCGTAGCGCAAAGGGGCACTGATCTTTGCTGAGTGCCAGTGGGTGCTACTGCAGTGCAAATACTAACTAATAATGAAGTAGGTGTTTTATTTCTAGTTGGTTTTTCACTGTTTACTTTCTGTCCTCTCTTCCCTTTGAACATAATTTCCTTTTTCACTGGTAGTTTCACTTCCTGGTTTTAGAACAACTGCTATTTTGAGGGCTGCAAAACTCCCTGAGAAGACAGAAGGCCAAATCAAGAAGAGGGTTTATTTCCCAATAAAAATGTCGAGAAGATATGGCAAAAGCATTTTCATCCACACCTGATTCATTGGGCTCCAGATTATCTGACACTGCCTCTTTAGTTTAATGTTCTTACTTTAATGTATCACTTGTACCTCTAGGAATGGTTCAATTTATAAACTTCACACAGGGGGAACCGTTGGCCTAGCACAAAGGGGCACTGATCTTTGCTGGGTGCCAGTAGGTGCTACTGCAATGCAGGTACTAATAATGAAGTAGGTGTCCCCCTGTGTTACTAACACCATCTGGAATGTGGCTCATTTTTTCTGCCTCACCTTTTCTCACTGCCAGCAAGCCACAAGTTTCACTTCTGCTTTTATCACAATGTTTATTTTACTCCATGATGTGGACTGCAGTAGCACACACAGGTCCCAGGACAGATCAGAGCCAGGGGTGCTGGAGCAAGGTATGGAGGCCAGAGGAAGGACATGGCCTCTCACTTTCTCACAAAAGGACAGGGCAGTTCATCCATGAGGAGTGCTGGGTTGCCCCCCTCTGCTTTCATGGTTTGTGATACCCAGAACTGCGTATGCACAGAGTACCCTAGAGAACACAAGAGCTCTCATAGACTGGAGGCATGCATGCTTGCTGGCTCTGGCACAGGACTCGGTCCTAGAGATCCCAGAGTGCTCTTGTTTCTGTGCACACACCCAAAAGGGCAGAGGTGCAGGACTCTCCTCTCTCTGGAGGCATAGGGACTGCGTGTGACCACATTGTGAACCTAGGGCTGCTTGCCCAAGTTACATGATTTCACATTACTTTGCATCTAATATGATATTTTGTATCTTGTGCATGCACATTTACTCATTTGGCAGGGAAATTAACATGCGTTTCATCACAGATATCAGGGCAGGCCAGGGAAATTCATTTAAGTGAGTTCTGTATTACACAAGATTTGAATGTGTGCATGGGGTGAATTAAACATGACTGTAACTTAAGTGAAAATTACATGTGCAAGGATCCTCTAATGGAGCCCTTCGGGTCATGTGACTTCATGAGGAGAAAAAATGGGGAAATAATGTGGGCATGTAGCCCAGCAGGAATCTTATATTACTGCTGATTTTCCATGGGATAGAATCGCACATGGGCAAACAGTCTAAGACAGGTAACTGCATTCCTCCTCCCCCTATTGGGAGATATTGGGAGATGCTCCTCTTGACCTCTCTGCCATCATCTGACACTGAGGGATGCTGAATCTTCCAGGATGACAAGGGTCAGAGAGTGAGGCTAAATGTCACTCCACCCCCACCTTTGCAGTCCTGGCATCACCACTGATCAAAGTGTCACTGCAGATTCATGATTAGCACTAATTAACATTGGATTAATTGTTGCCCTTCATATTGTGCTGCTGTTTACTTCAGTGCAAAAAAAGTTGAAAACACCCATCTTAAACTTCCACTTTGCACTTTTATATTGCTCTGTAAGCTGCAGGGCAACAATGAATCAGGTAGGTGCTGAAATGACAACTGATTTTCACCATGACTCTGGAGGGAAGTGTATCAGATGAGACAACATGGACGAGTGAATGATTCAGGCTCACAGGGGCATGGTCCAGTCAGGATCACTGGTGTGAAAACAACCTAGGTCAGAAGTGACTAGAGGTTATGGCTGTTTGAATGCCTCTGGGAAATGAGCAGGCTGATCTCCATCCACTCCATCTACCATTCAAGGGTGGGAAATCTCAGGGGGGAGGGGTGTCAAATGCAGCCCATGACTCATTTTTATTTGCCCCCTTTTCAGTTTTTTGATCAACTTCCTACCACCAAGTGCTGAAAAACTGTGCTCAGGAGCAGAGATGAGGGAATGAACACAAGTCTAGGGGACAAATCCATGGCACAAATCCATGATCTGGATTCTAGACCCTTTTCTTTCTGGGCATACCCCTTATTTCTATGTGGATCTCTGAGCTTGTACTAAGTGCCCCCCAGTAAGATCCCACAACCCTGATCTGCCTCAGGCATCCATGATTTAAAAAATCAGCACTGTGAACTGTCAATGTTTCCACGTACAAACTGAATAAAAAACAATTAGCTACTAGTGCTGAAAGGTTGCCCTTCACAAGACCTGTTTCTAATATTAATTCCATCCTGCTGCTCAGTCTGCTTTCTCCTCACAGGGACATTATTGCTTAGTCACTGGAGGCTTGTTCACACCAGAGCTAGTCCTGGTTTAACTTAAACCAGGAGCCCACGTGAACATTTAATTGTAAAGTTAAACTGATTTAAGGAACCAACTTCCTGCACCCACACGCAGCAATAGGGATTTCCCCTAATTTTCAGATTTCAGTGTCAGTCGTAAATAATAGGTTAGTCAAAACCTAAAGCAGAAAGAATCACTTCTCTAGGAGTTATAGTTTTAATGAAAACGTATTTCAAAGTTGCCTGGAAACTGCACTCCTGGAGAGAGACTGAAAACAAACCCCTGGTGGCTGATTGGCTGATGATGACATCATTAGTGTGTTCCTCCAGCCAGCTCACTGCTAAACTGTGTCCCTTTGCAGGCCACAAAGTCTTAGGACTCTCTTCGCCGTCACACAGCCCTAGGAATGTGTAGGAAGGGGTGACCTGGTGACACCCCAGCATCAGAAGGTCAGATTCAGAATCGGGACCCTGGGGGGAAGGGGGACTGGGCAAAGACACTGTTGACAGTAAGGGTGAGCATGTAATTTTTCCGTCGATGGAAGTTGGGGGGGGGAAAGCAACAATGATGAAACTAGACCACTGATATATAACAAAATGGAATTTATATATGGTTAAAAAAGGGGGAAGGAGGAAAAATGAGAAAGGTAATGGTGCACTGTCTCCAATCCTCCAAGTCTATATATACATACACGCCCCGCTGGGCAATATGGTGCATACAATGTCAGCACCAAAGATACATAAAAGAATTAAAATACAAATGAGAACAAACACAACAACAAACCCATAGGGTTGATACATTTATATCATAAATGTATTTCCGTTCAAAATATCCCATAAAAAGGCTAGCTATTTCCGGGGCTGCTGCACAACCTATCGCTATCCCACTGCTCTGCAGGTAAAGTTGCCCATCAAACTCAAAGCAACTCTTGGTCAATACCACTTCCGCCAACATGTCTGGAAGTAGTTACAAACCACAAGGGAAACCATGTGAAGACACTGCAGAGAAGAGAGGCTTTTTGGATTTACAGATTGGGCACCCAAACTCCAGCAGGGCTCAATGACCGTAATCAATGGGAGGTTTTCTTAGGGTAGGAGACCATTCATATTCACAGCATCATCTTTGGCCATCATGTTTTTGGTTTAGTGTGGCATAAGATCTTAAGATATGTGAAGCCCTAAAAAATAATGGGCTCTGAGTATATGATAGACATTGTATTAGCTATCTCCAATGAGGAGCAAAAATAAGAAATTGTAACCCAAGGTTCTAGGCTTGTTGCCAATGGTTTATTTCTCCTCATGTTGCATATGGTGTATGGACTATGTGATATATAGATGGAACATGCATCAGGGGAGAGGCTACTATTGTTCAAATCCTAGAGGAACAAGTTATCCCAGAGGTTTAACATACACTAGAGTTTGAGTATAACACATTAGCCCTATAGGAGGTGGCTTCCAAATAGGGCACCCTGATAGGTTTGCTGCAATCATGTGGTTTTACAGCTGCAGGTATTTACACGGGGATTGCAGCATGCACTGTAACCCTGGAGTGAGAGGTAAAAGAAGGAAAAGCAGATTGCTCCCTGAGGAAATTTAAATCTTCAACAAACACAAACATTAGGTTCGTGACAGATATTTTTGTGTGCTGTAGCTTTAGAAATATGTAAAAAATAACTTTTAAATGGCGTTTATATTTGGGGAATTCCATACTCAATGCAAAATGATATGGAAAAAAGTACAGTTGTGAAAACTTATAATGAGAAGGTAGCCTCAACCCTGATACTTTGTGTTGATGTTCCAGGTTCTGATGTACAATTTGTCACAAGCAGGGAACTATACCTGGGACTGCATATCTAAAGGAACCTAGGAACGTATGAGTTGGATGTTTATGTATTTGCATAACATTTGAAAAGGTAAACAATGCATCACTAAGGGTCCATGTGGGACAGTATTTTCAGTATTTCATGTATATGATGTGGGCATTTTAGGCCCTTTATAACCAGTATGTTTCATCTATAGTCTTTCTCTGTCAGCCATCAATGGTTGTACACCAAGCTACAGAAGAAGGTGGTCAACCCCCCCCCCCCCAAAATGCATTTGGAGGTGTGGAGGCGTTGCATTGGCATGTATTAATTTGAACTGTGATAACCCTTATGGGTTTGTTGTTGTTTTTATTCTCATTTGTATTTTAATTCTTTTACGTATCTTTGGTGCTGACATTGTATGTACCATAGTGTATGTATCTATAGATTTAGAGGATTGGAGAGAGTGCACCATTACCACTCATTTTTCCTCCTTCCCCCTTTTTTAACCATATATAAATTCCATTTTGTTATATATCAGTGGTCTAGTTTCATCACTGTTGCTTTTCCCCCCCAACTTCCATCAACGTGATATAGGGACTTGTTCCCCTGGGGTGAGAGCACTTTGCTATGTCACCTTTACAGTTAGGGCATGTAATTTTTCCCCTCTCACAAATGCTCACTTGTGTTTTGGGGCAGGCACGAAGGCGCTTTGAGGATTCGTTTGGGACTTCTCCCTGGTTTGAATTTCAGTCCTTAAACTGATGTAAAAAGAACCCTGTGTCTTTGTGTTTTAATCCCAGTGATTTAGTGGGACATTTTGAGTTTTGCCCCCCCCCCCCACTCTACTTTGAAGTTTGAACTTGGGATCTTATGGATTTTTTCATATATTTATTCACTTATTCAATGGTTTGGGAGCTTTCAGCTTGTAGGAAGGACTGAAAGTGCTACATCTCAGAGGTGGAGTATTTTTTCCTTTCCAGGGACCAATTGCAGCATTTATGGCAGGTGTGTATTTTAGGATTCCACATAATGCTGTTGGGATTGCCTGCATTTCCTATTCATTTTGGTGTGTCTTTCTTTGAATGCCACATGGTGGGTGCTGCATGCCCTCTCCTGAACTGTGCATGCCTCCTCACCCAGTGCAAAATGCTATGCAGCATTTATGGTGTGCCATTTAGGATTTCACATAATCCTGTTGGGTTTTGCAGCATTTTCTGTGCATTGCAATTGTAGTCTATGCTCATTTCAGATGTTGTAACGTTGTTTGAATTGCATCTTAAGTAAGGTATTGGAAATTTCTGTAATCTGGGCTAGCTGTTATGGTACTTCTGTTTTCTCTGCTATTGTACTTCTGCCAATAAACACATTCAAGTTATTGGAGACAAGTCCCTGCCCAGTGGGCTTACAATCCCTGTTTTCACCCATGCACACTGGACTCACTTGGCTCTGTTGTTGTTTGCTAAAACTGCTATCCTTCTGTGCATTTTCTATTCCTGGTGTGCATGTTATATTCTATTGATCATGATCATGTAAATGTTAATTTTTTGGGTTGGCTCTGCCCACCGTTGACCCCACCCATCTCTGAGCTGACCCCACTACTGCCCCCACCAGCCACCACTGCAACCAGCCACCACTGCAACCAGCCACCACTGCAACAAAGACTATTTAAGAACTTAATGTAGTTGGCCTACATATGATAACAATGGAACACCCCTATTCTACAGTGATTATTTAAGCACTGCTTGTTCTAGTAATGTTGTGCTCACCAGAAGTACTGATTTCCTGCTATCTCTTCTTTTTATCAGCAGTGCAGTGCACTGATAAAAATTTTGTCTTGCGGGACACACACACAAACTTTGTGGGGAAGTACGTTTTGATGTGTTTGTGCACAGTGAAATACTTATGTCTTTTGGGTCTTTCCATCACAACTGACTTAGCAGGGGTGTTTTCTCTGCTGTCCCTGGTTGTTGTTGTTACAAAGGGTCTGTCCACACTGTAAGACAGGCAAGGACTGAGGACTGATTCACACATACAGGTGTTAGAATGTTGTATGGCACCCCCAGAATGAAGGCATTTTTGAATAATCCCTCATTAAAAAACAACTCCCTGCAAGTAGAAAACTGGTCTATCTGCAAGAGTGCTAGGCTACAACCTTTTTGCCCTGAAACACTAGCTTTCTCCAAGCAAGCAGGGGTTTTTAGATCGCTTTAAGGAAGCCACCTAAAAAACCCCGCCCTGACAGGGCTCCTGTACCAGGAGTTGCACAGAATGAAAAATTGTTCACTAACCTGTTAACCTGATGCTGCTAGCCCTGCACAGACAAGTAGTCTAATTTGACTACTAAGGCTGCAGTCTTTGCTGGACACACAGCAACTCCTGCCCATGCTGCGTGCCCCACTGCCCATGGCTGCGGAGCTGATAATCCGAGGGGAAGATCTAGACACCCCCTACTAAATCTGCCCTCCCCCCAGACATACAAACCCTGCGGTGAACAACTGCGGCTGTCCCCACACATTTAGGATTAAAGAGCTCTCTGTCTGGAGTGAGCCAGCAAGTGGAAGGAGCTACAATCCACCCACCGTCTCCCTTTTTCTGCAATCCAGAAGCAACCCCTCTGCTCTGATCACATCTGCTGACACACACACACACACACTCTCTCTCTCTCTCCGGGGAATCTCTCTGCCACAAGGGAGAGAAGCAAGACCTCCCCAAACACACACAGGTCAGACTACACACTTTCCATGAACTTTGTTCCCTCAAATCTAGCAATACCTCTCCCCTGATTTCTCTCCCCACCAATCCACCCCTTCCTACACATTCCTAGGGCTGTGTGAGGGGGAAGAGAGTCCCTCCCTGCAACTTCCACCCTGCAACCATGTCACCTTAAAGGCCTGCAGTCTTTGTGTCAAGATTTTGTGGCCTGCAAAGGGACAGAGTTTAGCAGTGAGCTGGCTGAAGAAACACACTAATGGGTGAAAACAGACAGGACGCTAACTTCACTTTAACGCTGCTTTAACGTTTCTTATGCATGTTGTAGGGCTGTATTGGTGCCCTATGAAGCCCTGCAACATGCATAAGAAATGTTAAAGTGGTGTTAAAGAGGAGTTAGTGTCATGTCTGTTTCCACCTGATGTCATCAGCTAATCAGTCACCAGGGAGTTGTTTTCAGTCTCTCTAGTTTCCAGCCAAACTTACATTTTCATGAAAACGATAACTACAACAGTGATTCTTCTTGTGTTAGCTACTGAATCAGTAATTGATTAAATTACAGGACTGACACTGAAATCTGAGATTTAGGAAAAATCCCTATTGTACTGCTCCTCAGAATTTGCTTATTGCCCACTGCTGCTCCTTGTAGGTACAGTGGCTTGGTACCCCAAGGTCTAATCAAGGACTGGATCTGTGAGGAACCTTTGTATTGATGGGTGGTAATTATGTGTGTGTTTCCAGCTGTAGTACGTACTGTTGGTGTATGCAACATCCATGAGTTAGTTACTGTATTAAGAACAGTAATTGACTATAGAGTCACCAGATGGCACTGCTAAGTTGTGTACATGGAAGGGAGATGGGGTTTTGCAGATGAATTCCTTTGTGTAACCACTCCTTCTTCCCTTCCCTCTTTGTCTCCATTTTATCTCACTACTAGCTAGATGTAACTAAGGATCTGTGCCTGAGAAAGCTTAAGTAAAGTTCTGTTTTTAAACCTTCAGCTGCATTTGTCCTTACTGATTGCGAATCAGTTATTACTCTGCAACAGGTTACGGGCCCAGACCTCTTCAGAACAGCCCAGAACAACTCTAAAGACTGGAAGTGAGCTGAAAGGAAAAGAGGCCCAAAGGAAACTCCCAGAGGAGGCCTACTAACTGTAAGTGAGCGGAAGAACCAGAATCCCAATCTGAGGGGAGGGAAGCAAGCATGGCCAGCAGCTCTGAATTAAAGCTTTCAGTCTGCAAGCTGAATAACACAAACTACCAGTTGTGGAAATTCAAAATAGAAATGCTCCTATCCAAAGATGGTCAGTGGGAGGTGATCACTACAGACAGACCTGCAGCAAACCCTGAGGAGTGGGACAGGAAGAACAGACAAGCAAAGGCAACCATAAACCTGCTAGTAGAAGATGACCAGTTAATCCACATAAGGGGTGAAACTACAGCAAAGGGCATGTGGAATGCACTGCAAAAGCTGCATGAAAGGACCATCTTGAACAGTAATCTGTTTCTCCTAAGGAAACTGTACCAGATGAGACTTGGTAGAGGGAGGGAGATGCAGGATCACATAAACTCAATGCTGGAAGTGGTAGCACAACTGCGAGGCATAGGTGAAGATACAAGACAACCACGTGGTGGCCTTACATCTCTGCAGCCTGCCTGAATCATACAGCGCCCTCATAAACGCCCTAGAGACGAGGCCTGAGGCAGATCTAACACTGGAATTTGTAAAACGGAGACTCATGGATGAATTCCAGTGCAGGAAAGAAATCATGCAGGACAATCAGGGACAGGATAAGGAAACTACCCAGAGAATTGCAGATAACAGATTGCACAAGAAGGAAACAAGGGCATGTTTTCAGTGCAAGAAAGAAGGACACATAAAGAAAGACCTCCATATGGAAGGCAGAACGATCTCCACAAGTGTGTAAGCAAAGGGCTAAAGCCACAACCAGTGACACAACCACAGAACAGTGGAGAGGATGTTTTAGAGCAACACAGACCAACTCATCACACGACTGGTGTGTCGACTCTGGAGCCACAAGTCACATGACCAGCGACTAGAGCTTTTTCACAGTACTGGACCCAAGCAACAAAGAAGAGATATACCTCGCTGATGGAAGCAGCATCATTGCAGAAGGTATTGGTGAAGGAATTCTAAGTTGCAACAAGCCACATGGAGGCACACTAGCAATACCAGTAAAGGATGTGCTGTATGTACCTGGATTAAAGGGAGGACTCCTATCTGTAAAATGGCCAACAGAGAAAGGGCTCCCCGTCAAGTTCCGGGGTAATGAATGCACAATCCAAAAGGGGACAAGGGTCCTAGCCAGAGCTATGTAGATGGACACCTGTATCGCTTGAGTGCAACCAAGGAACACACAGTCAAAATCAGCACAAGCTCAACTGAGATGCAGGAACAAACCCAATCACATGCAGATGTTGAAACCAAAAGCTCTACCAGGGAAAATAAAGGCAAACCACCCACCCACCTGTCCTACAAAGCAAGTACCGACAGACTGTCTGAGCCATCGACATGGGAAAATGTCTTACAAATGTCAGAAGGGGAACACAACAAATGGGTAAAGGCAGCAACAGAAGAAATAAAGTCCATGCATGAAAATCAAACCTGGACACTGTGTACACTACCAATGGGGCAGAAAGGCCATAAGATGTAAGTGGACATTTAATCATAGACAATGCCGAAGGCAAGGCAGAACAATATAAGGCCCGACTAGTCGCTAAAGGATACTCACAGAAATATGGCAAAGATTATGACAAAACGTTTGCCCCAGTAGTCAAGTACACCACAATCAGGACGCTACTGAGCATAGCAGCAGAGAAAGGAATGCAGGTTAAACATCTGGATGTGAAGACAGCATTCCTACGTGGAGAACTAAAAGAAAACATCTACATGGAACAGCCACCATGATTCAAAGACACCGAAAGGCCAGACCTTGTATGCAATTTCAAATTCAAATTTGTTTAGCGTTAGCCATAACAACAATAAAAGCAATCATAAAACTGTATGCAATTTGAAAAAGAGCATATATGGACTCAAACAAGCGGCCAGAGCATGGAATACAAAAATAAACACAGTACTCACCAAGGAAAATTTCATCAGAAGTAAAGCGGATCCTTGCTTATATTCAAAGAAACAGGATGACAGATGGTTTTTCATATTGATATGCTATGAGCAAGAAGGGGATGACCGCAGAATAATGAAAACCCTGAATCAAAACTTTGAGACAAAAGACCTAGGAAACATAACATATTACCTAGGCATACAAATAGAAAGAGATGATGATGGAAGTTATCTCCGCAACCAAAGGCATAAAATAGAAGAACTGCTAGAAAGCTTCGGAATGAAAGATGCCAAGGCAGTAAGCACTCCCATGGAAACTAACCACCTGAAGGAGACTGAAGAACAAAGCATGCAACTGCCAGACAACCAGCAATACAGAAGCACAATTGGGAAACTATTGTATATCGCCACCATCACTAGACCAGACATTGCAGCAGCAATAGGAATCCTATGCAGGAAAGTATCAGCACCAAGTCCGACTGGAATGCAGTAAAGAGGGTCATGCACTACCTGAAGGGAACCACACACCTTAAACTGCATCTACCTGCAACTTCTGGATCTAAGCTGATCGGATACATAGATGCAGATTGGGCCGGAGACAGCTCTGACAAAATCCACCAGTGGTTGGCTATTTCTGCTAGGAGGGGGACTCATCAGCTGGTCTAACAAGAAACAGACCACAGTAGGACTCTCCTCAACAGAAGCCGAATATGTTGCAGCTGTGCATGCTAGTCAAGAGGTAATTTGGCTACGACAGTTGCTCACAGACTTGGGAAAAGAACTGAACAGCCCTATACAAATTTTGGAAGACAACCAAGTCTGTATTGTACTCGCACAAACGGAAAGAGTAAACCCGAGGACCAAACATATAGACGTGAAATATCACTTCCTAAGAGACTCACAAGAACAAGGGCTTATAGACATGCAATATTGTCCTACAGAAGACATGGTAGCAGATGCCTTGACAAAACCTTTAGCAGGAGAGCGCCACCGAAAGCTACTAAGTAAAATGTGCATAGTAGGTTAACTTCTGTCTGTTGAGAAGGGGTGTTGGTATATGCAACATCCATAAGTTAATGCATGCTGTATTAAGAACAGTAATTTACTGTAGAGCCACCAGATGGCGCTGCTAAGTTTGTGTACATAGAAGGGAGATGGGATTTTGCAGTTGAATTCCTTTGTGTAACCAACCACTCCTTCTTCCCTTCTCTCTGTCTCAGTCTCCATTTTGTCTCACTACTAGTTAGAAGCAATTAAGGAACTGTGCCTGAGAGAGCTTAAGTAAAGTTATGTTTTTAAACCTTCAGCTGCATTTGTCCTTACTGATTGCGAATCAGTTATTACTCTGCAACATGTACACTGTCAAGTAGCCTCTGTGTGCCAGTGGCTGCCCGACAAGAGCAGAGGGCTTACTTTGAGTCCCTAGGGCCCTAGGAGTGGCAGTGGATACATCAGCAGCAATAGGTCCCTGGCAGCACAGTTGGTGGCTCTGATAGGTCCCCAAAAGCACAGTCATTTAAGGCATGAATTTTAAGATTGTGTTAATTTGAAATAGTGTTGATGGATGAAGTAGGCGAGTATGATTGTTGTATATGTTAGTGTAGGTATGAATTGAACATTATTAATTAATGGTAGTGTATTTTTAGAATGAGGAAGCTTCTTTGTCTGTTGGATGGTCTAAAAAGTTTTATTTCTGGGTTTTATTTGATTCTTTTTAAAAAAAAATTATAATTTTATTTCTTTTTTCCATAAACATTATCAAAATTTAACATCAATCTAAATGAACTAACAGTGTAATTTGCTCCGTGTGTGCTTTTTTATTGTCCCTTATATGTTGTAATCTACCAGGTATGATCGAGTTTCATCTTTGACCGTATGTCCTTGTATGTTTTCTATGCAGGAGAACCATCTTGTTGTGAATTTCTTTGATTTATTGTCTTGTGTTGCTGCAATTTTCTCCATCGAGTACATATACCAGAGTCTTTTTATCTATTCAGTCTCCGATAGATTTTTGTCCGTTTTCCAGTTGTGTGCAATGATATTTAGTCCAGCCAAAGTCATAAGTGTGCAAGTTTCTTGATGTTTCATCAAAGGTATTTCCGGGTATGCGGTTTCTGGTCAAAAAGGAATGATCAATCCTGTGGCCTTTTTCATATAGGACCACACTACATACCACAGCTGTTGTACCTTGGGACAGGACCACCAACAATGAAGGTAGGTGCCTCTTTCCCCACATCCCCTCCAGCACCGATCAAGGCCTTTGCTATCTAATTTTTTTAAGTGGATTGGAGTTAGGTAATATCTTAAAATTACCTTAATTTGGGTTTCTTTGATTTCGAGTGAGCTCGCACAATTGTGCATGTAGTGTCCAATTTTTTCAATTTATTGTTTTACTAATTTTCCCCCCAGTTTTTTCCCATTTTTCTATATGCGATTGGTTTATTTGCTTCAGCCTCGATCAGTGCTCCACTTATTCTTGTTATTAATCCCTTGTTAGCGGTATGGCTGAAAAGAGTTTTTTCTAAAGTTGTGGGGTTTCTAGAAAAATGTTGTGTATTGTTTTTATCCGTGAGTCTGTTTTTTATTTGAAGGTATTGTAATGTGTCTATTTTTGTCTTGGTTGTTTCTTGCAGTTCTTGTTTTGTTATGAAGTGGTTGTCTTTGAATAGTTGTTCTGCTCTGTGAATGTTACATTTGTTTAGTGTTTTTCTTAATTTTTTTGCTATATTATCATTCCATAATGACTGAGCGTTTATAGGTGTATAAGGTGAAGCTTCTGGGGATATTTTTAAATTTTTTTGTGTTAAGTGCCAGTGTTGCATGATAGCATGTGCGAATGGGTGCTCTGTTATTTTTCTTAATTTTATTTTGTCACATGTAGTTATCATTTCTTGTAGGTTTAGATTACCTAATAGTTTTTTTTTCTATTTCCACCCAGGTAGTGTTTTTCGTGGGGTGATACCAAAATCTTAATGTTCTGAGTGCAGCTGCTCTAAGGTAAGTTTTTACGTCTGGCATATTAACGCCTCCCTTGTCTTTTTTTCTGATTGATGTTTGTTTGTTTATTCTATGTTTCTTTCCCTTCCATACTGTATCTAACATGGCTTGTTCACATTGTTTTATAAATTTGGGTGGGATTTGTATGGGAAGGGCCATAGCCTTGTATAAGATCTTGGGCAATGCTATCATTTTGAACAAATTGATATTATCTAACCAGGAAGTTTTGAGTCTTTGCCATGTTGAAATTTCATTACGTATTTGGTTTAAAATGGGGGGAAAATTTGTTTTTTGTATAATTTTGTATGGTCTTTTGGGATGCTTACCCCATGGTATTTAAACTGAGATTCAGCCACCGCGAAGGGTATTCGGTCTGTGATGGCTTGGGTTTCCTGATAGTTTTTGGTGAGTATAAGGGTTTGTGATTTTTGGGGGTTAACTTTGTAACCTGAAATTTTACTAAACTGTTTTATAAGTGTGAGGATTTTTGGTATCGTCGTATGTGGATTGGTAATATATATCATCTGCAAATAGGGATAATTTATGTTGTGTCTTATCTGTATGCCTGTGATGTCTTGATCTTGTCTGGTTGCACAGGCTAAAAGTTCTAAAGTAATATTGAATAGAAGGGGGGATAGTGGACAGCCCTGTCTGGTTCCTCTTGTCAAGAGGAATGGGTCTGTTAGTTCACCGTTAATTAATATTCTTGATCTGGGTTTTAAGTTGATGGCTTTAATTGCTCTTGTAAAGTTGCCTTTAATTCCCATGTGCTCTAATATATTATAGACACATTCTGGCTCCACCCTGTCAAAGGCCTTCTCCGCATCAGCGGATAATATTATTGCTGATTGGTTGGACTTTTGGACTGCATAGATCAGATTAACTGTTCTTCTAATATTGTCGATTCCCAGTCTGTTTGGTATAAAACCCGTTTGATCAGTGTAGATCACTTCACCGATTATTGCTGCTAGTTATTTGTTAGTATTTTTGTAAATATTTTGTAGTCTGTATTTAGCAGGGATATCGGCCTGTAGCTACCACATTCCTCTGCATTTCTGCCTGGTTTGGGTATTAAAGTAATAACTGCTTCGTAAAATGTTGTTGGCATTTCTTGAGTACTCATTATGTTAAAAGTGTTTGTGTGGAATAATTATTTTACTAAATGTTTTGTAGAATTCTGCTGGTAGGCCATCTGGTCCACTTGCCTTTTTTTTTTTTTTAGATCTTTAATTGTGTTTGGTTTCTTTTTCTGTTATAGAATTTAGGTAATTTATTTGGTCTTTGTTGAATTTGGGCATGTTATATTTATTAATAAATTCTGTTATTTTTTCAGGGTCTGGATTTAAGGACGTGTACAGCTGTTGATAGAACTCAACAAATGTTTTTTGTATTTCTTGCTGTCTTGATGTTTTGCTTCCTTCTTGCCTTTTTATTATTTGGATGGCGGCTTTTGTTCTTTTAGTTTTTGTTAATTGTGCTAATACTCTGCCTGGTTTATTTCAGTTTTGAAAATAAAAACTTAATTTTTCTCAGTTTTGTGATTTTTTTTGTGTTTCTATTGTGTCTATTTCACTGCGTATCTTTTGAATTTCAATTTGGTTACTTTTAGTGGGGAATCTGCTATTCTCCAATTCTAGGTTTGCTAGTTGCTTGAGAAGGGCCTCAATCCGTCATCTTATCTTATTTATTTTTGTTTTTATTGCTATGATTTTCCCCCTTATTACCGCCTTCATTGCCTCCCATAATATTTGGGGGGAATTGTACTGTTCCTGTATTTAAATCAAAATATTCCTTAAGATCTTCTTCTAGTTGTTGCTTTATCCATTCATTTTTTAAAATTCCTCTGTCCAGTTCCCAACTATGAGATTTTTGTGTTGTTGATATATTCCATTGAAAAGTAGAGATCAGTGCACTATGATCTGAAAATGTGATGGGTAATATTTCACACTTACAACAGTTGTCTAGTGTGTCTTTTTCTGTTATCCAGTGGTCTATTTTTGTGTATGTGTTGTGTCTGTTCAAGTGAAAAGTGTAGCTTCTTGTTGTGGGGTTTAAGCATCTCCAGACATCTATTAAGCCATGCTGGGATAGCGTTGCTGCTATATGTTTATGGGTGTGAGTAAGTTGTGTTTTTGTGGAGTGATCTAATGTCAATGGTGAATTAAAGTCTCCTTGGATGATTAGTAAGACTTCTGTGTGTTGGGTGATTAGGGGGATGTATTTTTGAAAGAATTGGTGTGTTCTCATTTGGAGCATAAAGATTAACTAGTGTTACTTGCTGTGTGTTTAATAAACCTTTTATTAATAAAAATCTGCCTGCCTTGTCTTTTTTTTTTTTTGTTCTAGTAGTTAGGTTTCACATCAGCAACTGAATTCAATCAAGACTCCTGTCTTTTTTTTTTCTTCCCACATGCTGCATATATATCACCTTTACCTCTAAATGTGAACCTTTTCAAATCTCTCTGCAACAGGTGTGTCTCCTGCAGGAAGAAAACCTCTATCTGTTGGTCTATTATCAATTCTGTGAGTTTTTTCCCTCTTTACAGGGTGATTTAAGCCCTTCACATTCAGGGAAATAAATCTTAAAGTTGAAGGTTTACCTGCTGTCATTGTCATTTGGTTGTTTGTGTTTGAATGCATAGTGATGATCTTTGCTTATGAGTTTCTTTATCATGTTCTATAATGGGGTCACAGGTGCCTTTTGAAGTGGGAAATATACCTGGTTAACGACTCTATTTCTAGCGGAGCTGAAATTATATTAAACAACATTAACAATATATACATATAACAATAAAACATTACTTATACCTTATGTTGCTTAGCAACATATAACTGATGGGAATACATTTTCCCATTCCCTCCCCTCTTTATGGGGTTCTTTGGGGGCTTCTTGTGTATTTTATTTCCTCCTGCCTTCCCCCCCGCCCTCTGGCATTACTTTACATTTTTTCCAAACTATCTGTTGCGCTATGCATATTTATTTTTATACATAATCTTTTATTTTATCCATATGTCTATGGTGATTAATCGTTTAACCTGTGTTGTTAAGTCTCATCTTTCTTCTCTTCTGTTTGGTTGATCTGGTTTGTGGACATGAAGAAATATTTCTAGATCTATGGTGTCTTCAAAGACCCTTCTCCTGCCGTTTACAAGGATTGCTAGTTTCGCTGGGTGCCAGAGTTGGGGTTTAAGCCCCCTTTCATTTAGTTCGTTGTAGAATTTTGCCCACGCCCTGCGCCGTGTCTTGGTTTCTGTTGCGTAGTCTGCTTGGAATCTGATTTTGCTACCTTGATATTCCAGTGATTGTCTTTTTTTTCTGGATTCTGTTGAAATGGCTTCTTTGTCCTTATATTTTAAGAACTTGATTATAATGGCCCTGGGCGGGTCAGACTCTTTTGGTTTGGGCCTTTGTGTTCTGTGTGCCCTTTCAATTTCTATATTGTGGAGCTGTGGTTGATCTGGGAAATTATGTTGGAAAATCTGCATCAGCATCTCTTGCATCCCCTCTGCTTCACTATTTTCTTTTATTCCTATTATATGAAGGTTACTGCGTCTGGATCTGGTTTCCAAGTCCTTGCATTTAAATCTCAGCAGGGATAGGGATTCCTTTATTTTTGCCAGGTCTCCATCTGTTTTCAGTGCCTGGTCCTCCAGGTTGGATATCCTTTCCTCAGCCTGGTCTATTCTTTTTGCCATGATTTCTATTTTTTTATTCCCACATTCCACTGCTTTGTTTACTGATTTAATTTTTTCAAGGACTTCTATCTTGTCCTTTTGGGCTTCAGTCCTTGCAGATTATATTTCTGTCCTTGAGGCCAGTGGCGGCTGGTGGGTTTTGAGTTCGGTGGGGCAGTAAGGCTGGCCGGCCCGCGGGCAGCAAATCTGCCAGCGGGCCGGCGCAACCTTATTCCTGGCAGAGTTCTAGGGTGGGGCTTGTTCATTGTAGGCCGAGCTTGTACTAACTAGTGCAAGTGTCTGCAAAATTATTCCAAAACCTGATCAAATATTTAACATATACAAAACCTCAGGGCCACAACAAAATAGCTTCAGCGTGCATTTCCAAGTAAAGTAGAATGGCAGATTATATATTGCTATTGCACTGTACAGGAATCCC
>QEPC01007158.1:495866-524132 GCA_003113815.1 Sphenodon punctatus
CACTGTCCCCAAACTGTTCCCAAATCCCCCCATCCCCAAACCCTGCCCCAGTGTCCCCAAAAAAAACCCATCTGCCCCAGTGTCTCCCACTGTCCCCAAATCCCCCCATCCGCACTGTCCCCAAACCCTCATCTGCCCCAGTGTCCCCCCAAAAAACCCTCATCTGCCTCACTGTCCCCAAACTGTTCCCAAATCCCCCCATCCCCACTGTCCCCAAACCCTGCCCCAGTGTCCCCCAAAAACCCCTGTCTGCCCATGTCCCCAAAACTCACCCCTTCTCACCCCTTCTTCCTAGGCAGCTTCAGCTGCTTGTTTTTGCTGCCACATTCTCGTCAGCGGTCTTTTCCACCCGTTTTTTTCGGGGGTCCCATATGCCAGACCTTCCCCCAGCCGGGGTGGATATTTTGAATTTTCAAGTTTTGGATTTTTTGTTTTGTTTGTTTAGCGCGTTTTCTGTCTCGCCGGAGGAGCGTGGTTTCGGCACGGCTAAACTACTCGCGTATGTGCATCGCCCCCCTGGTTTTATTTGATTCTGTTTACCTGGAGGATTTTAATTAAATCAGAAATCATAGCCCAGAAATGGGCAAACTGTGGCTCTAGAGCTACATGGAGCTCTTTGGGCCCCGTTGTGGTAAATGGTTGCAGCTCTCGGGGTTAGGAAACTTTGTCCACCTCTGTCATAGCAGGTGACATGGCACAGGGCACATGCTAAGATTCAGAGATTCTTCAGATAAAATACTTTCTGGCTACTTTAGGCTGGCATTTTACAACTATGTTGTTTGTGCTCCTGTTGTGAAGGATATACCAGTAGTACTTCTAACTCACATTTTTATTTTAGTCCATTTATAAATCAATTATGAAAATTCACTCTGGACTGAAACTCGTCGCCCACCTCTCTATATTCTTAACATGCTTGGCATTTTTTCTGTTAAACAGTTGGTTCTTTACATTAATTTGGATGGCCTCCTAAAAGCATGAGATCAACTTAAAACCATGAGTTTAAAATAATTAGAAATGTTTAAAATTGTAAAGAATGCAAAGAATCAGGTGTTAAGAACAGGGGAAAAAAGAAAAGCATGTAAAAATCAGCTTTTTAATGTATATATGTAATGTAAAGAATTGGCTGTTAAACAGAAAGCTGTTTGTAACCATAGTAAGCTGAGGGTTGCTGTATAAAATACAACCTGAAGTAGATACCAAGTGGGAATTGTGCCATAAACTTCAAAGAGTGCAAGGTCTCTAAGAAGTGCATTAGATGTCATGAGAGTTGGCAACACTGATCTTAAGCAAGCTACTTAAGTTCTCTACTGTGCTCCATTCCTCATCTGTAATATGGGCATAATAATATTTATCTTTAATCCTTTGTTTCCGTAAGAGCAAGCTAGAAAAGGAGGAGGAACAAGTAGGGCAGTTTGCTCCAGACCTCAGAGGGGCCCCCTTCCTTCTTCACATAGACCAGAAACCAGCTTTGAGTGGGGGACAAGCGGGTTCATATTTAATTATGCCCCTAGTGGGGCTGTGACTGGGGAACAGTGTAGAGGGCGTGGCTGCAAGCAAGAGCTGCAGAGTGGGACTGCTTGGTTTCACCTGGGGGCCTTGTCTCTCCTCCCACAGGTAACTCATTTAATTGAGTGCTACCCGGAGGGCAGCGCCCAAAGGGCAAAGTGCCGTTGGCGGGGCAGTGGAGGCGGAGGCGACCCACTATCGTCGGAAGAACTGTTTTTAACTCCCTCTCCCCATTCTGGGAACGTCTCCAGTGGAACCTCGAGACCTAGTTTTCAGCACCTGTGGAGAGGAACCGCACCGAGCACGGACTAACTCCCCTGCAGTGCCTGCATTTGTCTGTAGGGTGGAGTAAGGATTTCTGCAGGGAAGGCACTTTCGGCCACCCATCCCGGGCAGCTGGATCACAGTCCCGGAGCGTGAGTCGGGGGTGGAGCCTGAAATCACCATAGAGTCAAAGACATCGACTGAGTTTGCAGCCCACTCAGGCGCGTGCCCAAGGATTGTACGTGCACAGGTGCGTGCCCTCCGAGCACCCTCAGAGCGTCCTGGAGAGTCTGCTTGAAGCGCTGCTTATTTGTTCTTCGGACCTCTTGTCCATGGTTAGACTGTGACGTGGATGGTGTCTTTGGACTTTTGAGTAAAACTCTATTTGTGGAAGATCCCCCCCACATATGGGGGACTTTACACCTGAGACAGGCACTCTGTAGTGTGACTTGGGAACGTGGGACAGTCAAACTCTTAGCGCTGGGACCTAGCAGTTCCTATTGGACTCCTGAAAGCGGCTCCACTCTGAGGTCATATTAGTCATTCATTCTTCTATAAACTGTATTTCTACACCTGGTGCCCTGGAGTTTAGAACATTTTGGTTTGACCTGAGGCTGTAGGGGGGTTGTTCATTAGGGTCCCTATGAAGGAGGCTGAGTGGGGCAGATAGCCCTTGGCCTCCATTTTCTAGAGGTTCTTATATTATTGCCAGGTATCTATTTGAGAGTTTACTTGTTATACTCAATCCGGCGCAGGTGCCAGACTCTGTCTTTGTTATAGTGCCTTAGGCCCTCGAGGGAAGGGGGTGAACAGAGGGGTACTAGGGCTGGTTCCTAGCTGTGAAATCACTAAATACAGGTGCGTTATAGCTTCCTGCTTGGGGGGCTATGGAGTTAAGATCCAGATCACTCCTGATCCCTGCTTCCTTAGCAGAAGAAATTGCTTTGGCTGATAGTAGTAATGGGACCTTCAGGTCCCCCCTGTTCAACCAAACAAAACTTACTCACTTTCTTAGACCAACCCCTATAGTGTGTTCGCCAGCAGAGGAGGTGCTGGAGTTCGATCAGGCCAGTAGGCAGAATTTACCCGGCGTTTATTCTCAGAGGCAAGAGAAACAGGAACCTGCATCTTTTCCAGATACTTTTGAACATCAGCTCAATTTACTTAATCTAAAGTTTGAGGACCTTAATGTACGGTTGGAGATCGATTCTGACACCCAACTCAAAGAGACAGGGGAGAAAACTGACCAGGTTTTAGATTTACTTTTTGCAATGAAGGTTTTGGTGGGAGGGCTGTGACTTGAGTTCAGTGCCTGGTCTGGCAAACTTAACTCACGTGAGGTAGTAAGCCTCCTCCAGAAGGATGCAACTATGCAGACACAACCCTGTCCCCAACCTAGTGCAGGATACACCAATCAGCAGAAACAGCCAAATATAAGGACTAAATTGGCGACTGATCCACCCAGACTGCAGGAGATAGGGGAGGGAACTTCCAATGAATGGGACCCTGGATGTCTCTCGACTTATGGTCTTTCTGCAGGGGAGAATGTCCTCCGAGGCAATGGAGGAGGAGGTACAGGATGTGAAGGCGTTGTTGGGTAGGGGGTGGTTCCAGAGATGGGAAATCGTGTTTTCCTCTCTACAAGCTCAGGAGAAGTTGGGGGGGGAAAGGGGATGCATGAGATCAACAGGAATCTATGTACAAAGAGTTGAAAACACCCTGGCAAGGGCTTTACTTAACGAGCAGCAGGAGTCAGCAAGGTCCTTGGGTGCAGTAGGCAGGAGGTTGCCTTTAGGTGATGTCAGCAAGTCAAGGTGGCAAATGTTGGACGAAACAGGATCCTCAGGTTCTGTGGATCCATTTGGCCCAAATGACCAGGAAATGGAGGGTGCAGGTTTAGATGTAGAAGGGGGAGGTGTTCCGCGGACGCTAGAGAACAGTCCTTACACCTTGGACAACCATAGACCCAATATCTCCCCTATGGGAGGTGGTTGCCCTAGGGAGGAGGCTCCCTCGGGTGAGGTCAAGCACCTGCCATTAGAACAGCTGGGTGGGGAGTTAAGACTCATGTCCTGACAACCACAGCAGCGACTAAGTGGGTGTCAGCCCCAGGGTATTAAGGGGCTGCAAGCACTGTTTCAAGGAGGCGAATTTAGAGTTTTAGCTAAGGTACCTGCTGCCACACATCCCAGCGCTGGGCAGAGGACCGCAGTCATGCATGAGTTTGCCAGAACCAAGGAAATAAAATTTCTGTCATGGAATGTTGGTGGATGTAAGCAGAGAGTGAGGGATATGGAATGGGCAGGGTTTCTTGCAGAATACGATGTAATCTTTCTGCAAGAAACCTGGATGGAGCAGGGTAAAGATGTGCCAGTTCAGGGATATGAGTTAGTCAGGGTGCGGTTAGGCGCAGCAAGAAAGGCAGGCCGTCCGGAGGGTTGGCAATTTTGATTTCAGAAGCTCTCAAAGATACTGTGGTTCAGGAATTGGAAAGTGCTGCAGCATACCAATTATTAAACTGGGAGTTTAGCCCGGGATCTCATTTTCTGTTGCTAAATATATATATCCCGCCCTCTCGGTCAAAATTCACTGACCCAGAGGTCTGGAACAAGTTAGAGAGTCTGATAACCTGGATGCTTGAAGAATTCCCTTGGGCAACCCCGTTGATAGCAGGGGATTGGAACGTGAGAATAGGGGATGAAGCTGATGCGGATCTAGGATCTCATGCTATGCTGTCAGACCCTTGCCCAAGAAGGAGTACAAGCGACCTAGTTCTCAACGAGCAAGGGAAACAAATGCTGGAGATTGTGATGCTGTGTGGCTTGGTTATCTTAAATGGCAGAGGGGGAGCCCCTTCGGCAGGGGACTATACCTTCATAAATAGCATTGGCAGGAGTGTGGTAGACTTCCTCATTACGGATTATAGTCCCCTCGAGAGTTTTACAGGAATTTGGGTACTTATTTGGCCATAGTGTGACCACATGCCGCTCACAGTTACAGCCAAGGTGCGAAGAGATGGGAGAGGGGTAGACAAGACTAACCCTGTACTTCCGGATGGATTGGTAAGATATCGGAGGAAGTGGAGCAGCCAGGTGACTATGGAAGCTTGGCAGCTCCTACAGAGGAGCGATATGGTCAAGCTAAGAAGCAAAATGCTCGAAGGGGGTTAAGGAAATGCGCAGTCATATATGCAGGGCTTCAGGCAGATAGTGGACAAACTGGGTCTCCAAGTGCTCTAGAAAGAAACAGGGATTAGAGCCAAATAACAGGGGGGTTGGTTTGATGTGGAATGCCAGCTGAAGAACAAGGCGCAGGCACGTGCTCACTATCAGTGGCTGAAGTCATACTCAGTGATCCATAGGCAGGAATACCTAATTGCGTGGAATCAATATAAGGCCCTCATTAAGGTCAAGAAGTTCCAGAACGATCAGAGAAACTGGACCAAACTGAATGTTGCTGCTAAGTTAAATGATACTAAGCAATTCTGGCAATTAATAAGGATGGGTTTAAAATCAGATGCAAGACCCAGTACGGTAATTATAGCTGAGGAGGCCTGGTTAGAGCATTTTGAGAAACTGTATACAGGGGGAGATTATACCAGAGAATCAGTGCTGGAAAGGTTTGCCAAAGATATGCCCCAGGAAGAGAGTTTAGAGCAGTTTGTGGAGGTGGTAACTGAAGAGCAAGTGGCAGGCTATATAGGAGCTCTGAAGGGAAAGAAGGCACCAGGGCATAACTGGACAATAGCAGAAGTCCTACAATTGCATCCCTCTTGGTGGACTCCTTGGCTAGCCATGTTCTTCACCTGGATAAATCAGATGGGGGAGGTCCTGCAGGAATGGGGAGAGTCTGTAATAGTTCCCATTTTCAAAAAGGGAGATCAGCGGGATCCTGGGTGCTATAGACCCATCAGTTTGATACCTGTTCTAGGCAAGCTTTATGCAAGAGGGCTGCTAGAGCAGCTGGAGTCATGGGCAGCAAAGAGTAAGATCATTCCAGAAGAACAATACGGATTTAGGAAGGGGTGTTCAGTCATGGACAACTGCTATGTCTTGTCGCATTTGATTTTGAAATATACCCAGATACGATCAGAAAGTATGTACCTAGCCTTTATGGATATTTGCCAGGCCTTCGATTCAGTGCCCAGAGAGAAGCTTTGGGGGAAGCTATATACCCTGGGCATAAATAGGACTCTCCTGACCCGGATTATTCAGCTTCATGAGCATAATAAAGCACGGGTGAGGGTATATCCTCAAGCAGTGACCAAAAATTCTATCAAGACCGATAAGGGGGTAAGGCAGGAATGCATACTTGCACCCGCGTTGTTTAGTATCTATCTGAGTGACCTAATAAAGAGCCTGTCGATGATAGGAGGCCACCCACCTACTCTACAGGTCCGTGCTATCATGGCACTTATGTATGCAGATGATATAGTCCTACTGTCTCAGATGAGGAAGGGGTTGCAATCACAGTTGGAGCAGTTTTCGCATTACTGTAGTGAGAAAGGGCTAGAAGTGAACCATACGAAATCCCAGGTTATGGTATTGGGCGGGAAAAATAAAAAATACATCTGGAAAATAGGTGGTAAGGAACTAACTCAGGTGGACAGTTTTGTTTACCTGGGAATGTGTTTTTCCAGCCAACCTAACTGGAAGCAACATGCGAACTACCTTGCCCTAAAAGTAAGGGCAGGTGCCAAAGGGATTCTGGGCTTGGCAAGTAAATATAAGAATACTCCCTTGTCTTATATTCTCAAGGTCTTTTCAGCAAAAGTCCAAAATACACTCACGTATGGAGCTGAAGTTTTTCAGGAAGAGGCACCAAAAACAAATTTAGAGATAGTACAGAACAAATTTCTGCGGAGTGTGTTACGCGTTCCCCAGGCGGTTCCTGCTGCAATTGTGAGAGCGGAAACAGGAGTAGTTTCGGTCGCAAGTATACTGCGCTTCAAAAATCTCCAGTATTGGGCAAAGGTGTGTGTTAGGCCGGAAACCTGTTTGACTTCTCTATGTTTGCAAGAGGAGCTGAACCAATCTTGCGCACCCACTTATCCATGGATAAGGAAGGTTATTGATGTGCTGAACAGAGTAGGGCTTTCTTCCGAGTTTTTGCTGAATTATAAAGATAGCGGTTGAGGACGTAGCAAAGCAAGAGGATATCTCTAAGATCGCAGAGTGGAAGGTGACACCATACTTCCAACAGTTGAAAATGGCCCATGGCTTTGAGAAATACTTGGACCTTATTACCAAAAGAGATTTGTGTAGGGCCTATACCCTCTTGCGCATGCAATTATTCAAATCACAAGTAACTCTGGGACGATACCATCAGAAGCCATATGCGCAGCGGCTATATCCCTGTGACTTGGTAGAAGTAGAGGATAGTTACCATATTCTCCTTAGGTGTAGTTATTACAAAGAATTAAGGGAGGTATGACTGGCCTCCCTCTGGAAAGAGGGAGACCAACATCTGCCAGATGAAATAAAACTTAAGAAATTATTGGCAGGTCAGGATGCTGAGACAATTCAGGTGGTTGCGATCTTTGTCTGTTTGATAGCCAAGAGGAGGGAATGCATTCAGGTAGACCATGCATAACTAGATGTATTCTGGATGTATGCTCCTGTGTGGTCCTTGTAGATCACCCAGACCTTAGTCATCTGTATTGAGCAACAATCGCTTGCTATATGACTACCCCCAATTTTTAATTATTTTACTTGTTTTATTAATTATTATTATTATTGTAACATGATATGTAGTTTTTACAATGTACATTTTATTTCGTTTTGTTGTTATAATTTGACTATATGGCAAAAGCCAGCCTAATAAAACTGAAATTGAATTATTATGCCCCTGGCCTCCAAAAAGCTCTTGGCTTCCCTTGTCCATTGGTGATGGGTAGGGGATACAGTCCTGATTTTGGCAATTGACTGTAGCCTCTTCAGACAGGGCCAGACTTAGAATTTTACCGGCTCTAGGAACTTCTCAGGCTGCTGCCCCACAAAGCCACACCTCCCAAAGCCCAAAATATTAGGTCATGAGCTGCTCCTATGTTTGGTCCTTAACACACTGCTTACTGGAGGTTGCCAGGAAGGTGCACGGGGATCTTGGCAGCAGAGTTAAACTTGCAAGTGGCCTTAGAAGATAAGCCTGCCCTAAAGGGGGAGGGAAGACCATTTGGGCTAAGATTTGCAGTGTTTTAGACCAAGGACACCCAATGAGAGTTTTGCCATTAATTTTAGTGGGTTCAGGACTGCAGCCATGTGTCTTAAAGCTCCAGCTTCTTCTTTCTGTGGTTACATGAGAGCTGCCAGGGGTCAGGGAGCATTTTGAAAATCCAAGGTACACAGGGTTCAACAGAGACGCGCAGCTTTGCAAAGCTGCAAGGCACACACATGATGTCTTTAGACATAACGTCAATGGGTGTCTGAATGTGTGTGTTGAACTTGATATGAACACCAGTTTGGCCCTGTGTTCACCATGTGGTGCTGCTTAGACATACAGCCCATCTTTGGGTAAATCTGTGTTTTGCCCACCACCCAATCTCAGCATGCAAATGCTGCTGCCGTGTTCCCTGTGTTGTACCTGCTAACACGCCATGCGATCTCATTAGACATGTTAGCCACATGTTCAGTCAAAACATGCAAATTGTCCTTGTGATACAATGGTGTTCACATCACATGTTAAACAGGTGGCCAAATTGATGTTGGGATTGTTATGATGTTCCCTGCTTATACACAATGGCCAAACACGTCGTTAGGAGTTTTGACACCTGAACTTCGTTATGTCTAAAGATGCCCACAATTAAACCAGCCAGGGAGCTTCTGGTCTCTCTGGAAGCCCCCAAAGAAAGTGGAGGAGGAACCCCACCCCATTAAATAGGAGGGAAAAGGTATTTTCTTGGCCCTTACCGGACATGCTGCTGGGACTCTGTGACTGCTATGTTGTTGTGGGCAAATGGCTTCCTCCTCCAAGCGGTTCTGTCCCACTCTGTTCGCTCCCCTCCCACTTGCTGCTCAGCCCCTAGGTGCAACCTAATGCCTCACTCCTCCAGGATATTTGAGGACATGGTCCACAATTTCTGTGGGTCTCTGCCCCCCCTCCCCTCATTTGTAGGTGCCTGGGGAGGGAAACCGTTTCTTCTAGAGCAGCCCAGCTGCCCCCTTGGCTGCCCTGCCCAGGGCTGCCCCCGATTTCAGCTTGCTAACTTTGTTGGATTTGTAACTTTGAGTCTGCCTGAATGGCCGGCCAGCATGATGTGAAGTCCTGCAGACAAAGTGCGCACACACAATAGTGCAGTTTGCTGCTTTGTGCGTGCACACCCTGTTGCCACTATCTTCACCCTACTGGAGTGTCTGAGACTACATTTCCCAGGATGCTCCAGTAGAGTCAAGATAGATGGCGATGACACTGTGCACAAGCAAAGCAGCAAACTGCTCTATTGTGTGTGCGCTTTGTCTCGCCAGCCAAGAGAGCAAGGCGGCTCCCACAATAGTGCATTGCAGGTATCGGCTGGGCGAATGAACCAGGGCTTCACCACCTCCAGGCTGTGGGCAGCATGGGGGCTGGGCTGGGCAAGGCAGCAGTAGTGCTGCTGTGGCAGAGGGAGGGGGTGGCCTCCCAGCCCCTAGGCTCTGTCAATCCCTATAAAAAGTTGCCACTCCCCCCAATCTGCCACCCAAGGCAAGTGCCTCCTTTGCCTGCCCCCCAACTCCAGCCTTGTCTTCAGAACCCCTTAAGCTGTCTTTGACTCAATACACCAGCATGGGTGCACTAGGCTGGACTGGGCACTTGTGCAGAAGATGGAATGGTTCCCCTATTCTAGCAGCAAGGGATGCAAGGTGTGCCAGGGAGCACCCCTGCCCCCATTCATGGCTCCAGTGTAGCTGCATCATCTGTCCCTATAGCTACACCATTGCCTGAGGTCATGCTGTGAGCAGGGAAGGCTCATCTGTTGTACAGGGTGGACATCTTGTCCAAGGCAGAGACCTTTTTAAGACAGCACTGAGCGGTGGGCATGGTTCTCAGAGCTTCTTAGGGCACCCTGCATTCCTGACATCCTGGGATGCTTTGAGAGTCTTATGGAGCCCTCAGCACCACCCAGTAGAAGACAGACAAGCTATCGCCAAGGCTGATCAGCAAGAGAGCCCTCACCCTACACAACAGAAGCCCCAGGCAGGGACTTGTGCGGTGGAGGCAAAGGCATGGTCAACGAACTAGGGTTGATTCTGTTCGTTAGGTGGACACCTGTCCTGTGAGCTGGATGTTCAGTCACTTTGCAGTGCCCTCTCGGACCCCCTTAGCCAACACCCCCTTGCTTTCAACACTCACCTGTATAATCAATATGCTGATGACACCCAACTCTATCTTTCTTTTTCGTCTGACCCAGGCCCCTCAGTCTCAGTACTCACATGATGTTTGGTGGCTGTGGGACTGGATGAGGGCAAGTCAATTGAGGCTGAATCCTGACAAGATGGAGGTGATGCTAGTGTGGAAGGCGGTGGGTGTGGTGTCCCCTGTCATTGACGGGGTTCACCCCCCCACTGGTTCCCCAGGTTCAGAGCCTGGAAGTGCTCCTTGACTTGCAACTCCACCTAGAGGCCCACGTTGGGGCCTCGCCAATTACATCTGGTGCGATGGCTTCGGCCATGTCTCAGACTCCAACCTGGCCACTATCATCCATGTGTTAATTACCTCAAGACTGGACTACTGTAACGTGCTCTATGCGGGGCTGCCCATGGTGACAGTTCGGAGACTACAGCTGGTGCAGAATGCGGTGGTCCGTCTCCTTACAGGGACAGGTCGCCAGGAGCACATTACACCAGTGCTCTGGTCTCTGCACTGGCTGCCGATAGACTTCTGGGCCCAATTCAAGGTGCTGGTTCTTGTCTATAAAGCCCTATGTGGCTTGGGCCCCATCTATCTGCGGGACTACCTCACTCCCTGTGCCCTTGAGTGACACCTGCAGTCGACTGGGAGTGCACTTCTCAAGGTCCCCCAGGTATCGGGGGGGGGGGGGGCTACTATGGAGAGGGTGTTCTCAGTGGCTGCCTTGAGACTGTGGAACTCCCTCCTGGCAGAGGCCTGGGTGGCTCCGGACCTTCCTTCCTTCAGACATCACTGTAAGACCTGGCTGTTCCACCAGGCTTTTGGCGAGGGAGATGGGTGAGAGTGAGTTTTATTATTTTCTTGTTGGGTGGTTAGGGTGGAGTTTTATATATTTTACTGCATTTTAATGTTTTTCCCCTCACTTGTGGGGAGGTTGTGTTTCCTTTTTGTTCCCTGTCTGTCTCCCCCTTTCTGATGTTTTATTGTGTATTTTATATATATTATATTTTATATTATAAGCTGGCCCAGGCTGGCTTCGGCAGGAAGGATGGGGTAATAAGCGTCCTTAATAAAATAAATAAATAAATAATTTACATCTGTCCTAGCTGCCTAGACTAGAGCTACCCTGGTGGGGTTCAGCCATCTGCAGATGGGTGTCTTTTTTTAATTCATGTTAAAATGCCCATGACACTATCCTGATCCATGCTGGAGTTTATACACTGCTTCCGTCCCATATCACAACTCTGACATTGTTACAAATACATATTAAAAGGTCTGTTCAGAGAATCTTTTTAAAAAGCCATTAACAGGGCCACTGAAAAGGAGAGTGTGGTTGCCCTGCTGGTCCCAAAGTGTGAGAGACAAGGGGTTAAATTCATTTAAGAAATCCTTTAAGATACCCGCTACCTTGTCAATTACGTTTTCTGAGATCTCAAGCTGCCTGATATTTGGTACACTTGTGGTTTCCGGCTGTGTCATGGCATTCAGAGCGCGCATTTCTCAGCGCTGAAGTCAGGGAGATTTGCCATTGATTTCAGTGGGTTTGAGATCGCGCTGTAAGTCTCAAAGTGGGTTCATGCGGTATATAGAGAGGCTCCAGGCCAGGTCCCTCTGCAGTTTCTAGAACACTGGTTAATAAATGGTTTATTAAAATGGATTTAAAAGGGGTGGGGAGGTGCCCCTTCCCCCCTTAAAATTTGCAAAATCTTATACCTTATGCAGTAAAAATAAAAATGGGAATCCATTGATCTAGACTGGCAAGCCTGACATCGCTTGGGCGTCAGTATGATGAAAATAGCAGGAAACGAGCAGGCTCCCCCTCCCCAGCCCGTACAGGGGAAGCTGTGCAGGATTTCAGGCGCTTGTGCAAAGCCTGGGGGGAGGGGCGGGGCTGTTCTGCTCGACTCACAGTCTATGCTGAGGTCACGCGTTGCACAAGGGCCTACATTAATTAGCATTCATCAGAGTTTGTCCCTCCCTCCCCCAGTTTCGGAGGGTTTAGGGCTGAGCTAAGGAAGCGGAGCAGCAGGCAGCGTTCCCCTGCTGCCAGCACGGGGACTGGAGCAGCCCTAGGGCTGGAGCAAGCGAATGGGACTTGCCCCTGGCTGGCTTTTTAATGTCTTCGGACTGGTTTAAGAAGCGCTTTTCGAGAAGAGACTCCACCACAACAAAGCTGGGGGAAAGCCAGGCTCTCGGGCAGGGGGAGCCGCCGCCGCCGCCGCTGTCCTACAGGAGGCCCAAGTTCCTGCGCGGAATCTGCCCCGAGGAGAGGCAGCCGGACGAGCGACCCGTCTACTGGCCAGCCCGGGAGCTGCCGCTGCAGTGGAACACGGGCTATGCGGAGTGAGTACCTCACGCGGCTGGGCTGCTGGAGGAGTATTGGCACGCAGGACACGCTGCACGCCACTATAATGTTTACATCTGGGGATGGGGGCAGAGTTGCCAGTCCGCCAGTCCTAGCTGTTAAAAGGGTTCCTAGCTGGGCTCCTACAAATCACAAGAAGTTTTTAACCATTAGAAACATTGGGGCTCTTTGTATTTGCCATCTGGTTTCTGAAGCTTTCCTGGTTTCCAAACTTTTTGTCCACTGTTCCAAGAGTGAAATAATACAATCCTGGGACCTCACACAGCAACCAAACTATGCCACATGTATTAAGTATCAAGTTGTGACCCCTGTCTACAAATGGTGCAGACCCCCCTCGCTCCACATGGCTAGGGAAACACAGCCACGTTTCCAAGCTTTTCCCTTCAGAGATGAAGGCTAGACCGGGTCCAAAATTAAATGCACTCTTGATGTCATCCCAGGATCCTACATGTCATTTGTTAAACTCCTAAAATTGTGTGAGTTACGATTAAAACAACAAGAGTTGGTGAGCCTGAGGAGTTTAATGTGTGCTAAAGCCAGACCAAATAGCCTCCCACTCTACCAAAACAACCAGCGAGCGCTCCAGCCCACTTCACTCTGTTTTCAACAACAGATCTAGAGCTAGAAGGGCAAGTACTCAGCATTTCATAGGCGATCCATTTTCAGAAAAGTTCATCTCACATTCTCACACCCGCGTAAGCAGCCAGAGTTCAAAAGTGTTCAGCGCCCATAGGGACATGACTGGGCAGATTTTCAGAAGTACTGTGGACCCAACAGATTTCCAATGAACTTGGCTCTTCTGACCATCTGGCCCTGATAACAGGGCCTGGATGTTATCACCCTGTTATGGGTGATAATAACATCCAGATAGCTGGATCAGCAGCATTTCTAGCAACAAAGGTTATAGGCCCCTGCTACATTAGGCAATTGCTCATACCAGGCATGTGATCTCAAACTAAGGACAGCAGGGTAGAGTTAGAATGAGATACGGCACGGAACTAGGAGTTTCTCAAAAGCAGCTTTTCTAGGGCATAGAGCCAGAAGAGAACAGGGACAGAGCATGCTAAGCACACTACAAAAACATTGTGTTTGCGCAGCTCCCTACACGGACCCCAGGCGCCAAGTATGGGCTCCTCATCCTCCCCTTAAAGCTGCAAAAGACCTGATTTCTGCAGAGAAATCCGATACCCAGTGCCAGTGGTTCCCAAGCTTTCTGCATGCATAACATCTCCCCCCCCACCCCCTTTGCAGTTAAGATATAGTTCGGCATAGTAAGATATAGAGAAATGCAAAGCATTATAAAGTGATGGCCAGGATTGCAGACACATCCACAGATGGCACAACCCCACTTGGGATCACCCACCCCCACAACTGGACAGCCTTTGCCCAGTATCCTCTCTGGAGCTTCTTTGAGATGGCTTGCTGGTCAGAAAGATGCAGCAGCGGGTGGGCAAACCCCAGACTTCCTGTATTCTTAGAAGAAAGCAAGCAAGATTTGTATAATAACTGAGCCATTGTAGCCTAGTGGACAAGGTCTTGGATGACCAGAGTTCAGATCCTATCATAGCCATGAATTCAATCAGTGGCCTTGGGCAAGTCACTTTCAGCCGCAGTTGCCTATCTGTAAAATGGGAATTATTATTGCAAGATTATTTATCATAGAATATTGTTTTAAGTGTAAATAGATAAGGATTGTAGAGTACTGCCAACACAAAGTGCTATATGAACAATATTAACAAGTATTTTTTACTCCACCGCCTGTTATTGTAGAGGGCCTCAGAGCATGACCATAGGAAATCCATCTCTGGGTGAAACATCACCAGTATATAACAGTCTCATACAGCCTTAGCACAGGAAAGGAAGAAGCCACAGTCACTCAGACTGGCTGGAGGAATTGTAAAGAGAGAGTTTAACTAATCCAGCTAGCGTTTGGACAGGAAATCAGTGCTTTATGTTCCATGTAAAATAAGAGCACTTTTTAGCCACAAGAAACCTCTTGACATAATGCTGGAGCACTAGTTGAGGTAGAGGAGACACCCCTAATGACTTGCCAAGCACCACAGTGTTCTGCACACAACGATTTCATTGGGGATCTCCCACTCTCCAGACCAGTGGTGGCTAGTGGACTTTCAGGTGGGTAGGGGTAGAAACAGAGGGTGAGTGGATGGAAGGGAAGTCAGAGAGAGGCAGAAACAGGATGGGGGGAGAGACAGGGAGTAGTAGAAGAAATGGGTGCTTAAGAGGAATGCAGGGAGGACAGAGGTTGAAAAGGGGGGCAGGGGTTGAGTGGATGGCAGGAAGGATTAGGAGGGGTAGAAAAAGAACATGGAGGACGATGGGAACAGGCAAATGGGATGGGTGGAGAGGAAGGCAGAAACAGAAGATGAAGGGGAAGGCAGGGAGGGATAGAAATGGGGGTGGGGGGAGAGCCGGAGGGAGGAGTAGTAGAAATTAGGGGTGGTTTAGGGGAAGGAGGCAGGCAGGAAGAGGGGGGAGAAGGGGTAGAAACAGGATGCATGGGTGGGGGGAAAGCAGAATTACTGTAGCATCTTTGTCTTGACTTTGTCACAAAGCAGTGATCTTTGTCTTAGCTGCAGAGTCCATCAGCCAGCTTGGTACTCTGGGGAGAGAAGTCATAGCTTCCAGCAGCAGCCACCAGGAACATACCACACCTCTCTCCTCGATACTATTGGCCTCTGGGCAGCGTGGATCACTACCCAGAGGCAGTGCTGATTGGGGGGACTCCCTGCATTGGGAATTGCAGAGGGCTCCCTAGTCTCCACCTCCAACCCCTCCCCTTGCCTTTGCTACAAAAGTGCCCTACGGGAGCCACCTAGAGATGGGCGAACAGAATGTGGTTCGGATGTTCTGTCATTGAAACCCGAGTTCGGGTTTGATGGTTCAGTTCAGTCGGGTTCGGGTTGGCCGAACAGTCAAAATAGCACTATCGAAACCGAAACTTAATTTCCCCCCCCCTGAAAAGACGTTTTTCCTGCCCCCAAACTCATCCAAACTGTTCGGTCATTCGAGAGTTCGGTTCGGACGTCCAAACAGACCGAATTCGGTCCGAACATCCGAACTGCGTTTGCCCATCCCTAGAGCCACCCCGGAACTTTCACAGTAAAAGCAACACATGGCCCTGCCCCCATAGCCCAGCCCACCTCTCCTGCTCACAGCTGAGATGGCTTTGGGCATGCATTAGCAGCAGGATGTAGCAGCAGTCAGCTCAGCTGTGAGTTGGGCAAACTGCAGAGGAGTGAGGGAGAGGTGGGGGGTGGCAGCTCCATCCACAAAGACAAGGTGGAGCTCACCACCCCTGCTCCAAGCCCATTGCTACTCAGCTGACAAGATACAGTTACAGCCAAAAGTGGCACTAAACAAGGGCAAAATCCATACCAAGGTTGGCCCCCAGGGTGGGTGGATCCTTGCAGGACCAAGTCTGTTACTCCATCCGCTGGTGGATTAAGTAAACACTGCCAGATAGGTTTCTACCACCACGGTACTAATTTATTCCCAGTGCTGGATATACAGAGTCTTTCTAGGGTGCCTTAGCTGGAAGTCCTACTTCCCACACAAGCCTGTCTCCTTCAGAGATGCCCTCACCACCCCCAGCCTTTGGGGAATATTCCCTTAGGAGAAGCTGCTAGCTCTTACCAACTATACTAGAAACCTTATCGCTTTGCAGATTCAGCCCCTGGTCTTCCCAGCTCAGTTTCCTGTTCTATTTATACTATGGTTGGACTTAATTGGGCTAATGCCTCCTTGGTCCCACCTGTGTTAGTGGCTGGGCACATGCTAGTCCAGGAGCTGGTTAGCACCCTGCCACATAATCATACCAGTCATTACAGGCCGAGGGATGCATTTTGGTGACACTTTAATATAACTAAATAGGGATTTGCCTGAGCCAAAAAGGGCGGTGGCTAGACAGCCCATGCACAGAAGGAGGTGCCTAGGTCTACTAGATAATGACTGCGTGCACATGAGGTGTGGGGGTGGGAGGAACTTCTGCAAACCAAAGTCATGGCAGGGGGATCATGAGAAGTCCTGCTTGTGTGCACAGGGTTTTTCACATGATTAGCCGGCTGCGTAGTATCCAGGGATCATCTGAGACTGAGAGCGACCGTGATACGCACCTGTCAGCTGGGTGGAGTCTCCAGGCGGGGGTGGAGCCGGCAGTCCTGCAGGGAGACAAAGGGGCCCGTTAGCTTCCGGCGGTGCCGGTGGGTCGCGCGTCAAAGGGTTGCGCGCCCTTTTGTTCGCCCTTCGATGCGACCGGGCGCAGGGGGCTCATTTTTCCTTCCCCTGGTTTCGGGGATCAGCTCCCCTTCATAGGATGGAGAAAAAGAGTAGACCTTCCTGCTCCCCGATGACTACCCAGGATCAACCACGTCTTAAGCAGGCATGGATTGTTGGTTTTGCCTGACAAATTGGCCCTGCCCCGCCTACACACCCATTGCCCCTTGCTAACCGCTTTATGGGGTATGGGGAGGTCGAGGCACCGGGAGCTAGGCAACAGAGCCCTCCTGCTTTGGCCATTAGGACTGCTATCCATGGCACCCCTGAGGTAAGATCCTGTCCACCTGTGGAGCGGGGGCATGAGGCACCGGGAGACACGATAAGACATTGTTGCAAACAGTTACTTGGAATCATCACCCTTTGGCAGAACAATGTTGGGAAATGGGGTGAGCTTTTATTGCAATCCCAGCAACAGCTTTTAAGTGTTATTGGACGACTTGGTAAACCGCAGGCAAATGAATATTTGTTACCAGGCACACCGTGGCTATCTGCAGGGACCAATAATCACGTGGGGGTGGGTAGTACCCATACTTATAGTGTTACGCCTCCATATAGGGTTCCTCAGGTGGGTTGAGGTGAGCAATCCCAGTACAGCACCCGTAACCAGATGATGGCTGGTAGGCAACCTCGGGTAGCTCGTCCTATGATGGTTCACGAGGCAGCCATCCACCTCTTGGTCAGGCCCTTATGGAATGGGGCAATTACAAGCTGGGATACCAAGGCCACGATAGCATGAAACCTTTCCTTTTTATTGGGAATTAAAATGGGCCCGGAGGAGCTCGTCAGGATTCTCCATATTCAGATCAGTGTGGATATCTGGAATTTAAAGATCTATTTCAATGATCGTTCTTGGGTACTCAAAATATTTAAAGTTCGCCAGGCCCTGAAACAGTGGGGCATTTAAATATGACTGATGCCCCCCCCCCCCCCTTGAACCGGATATATATGTGCAGGAGGTGTATGTAGATGTTGAGGCTGTTAGTGGGTCCTCTGGGGCTCACAATAGTGCTCCGGACCCCCCCAAGATAGGTGTTGAGCCTATGGAGGGTTTAGCCCTTGGAGAGGATGAACGAGATGAGGGGTTTTCATCAGTAGTGGATTCCTTTTCCCCCCTCCCAACGGTCCATAGATCGGGAGTGAGGTTGACTGAGGCCTGGTTTGGAGCTATGGAGGAGGGACCTGATGCTGTGCAGGTTGAGGCCATCCTGGGTAGTCTGAACACTAAGGAATGCGATCTATTAATTGATAAAGTATTTCGATTGCAAGATATTTTATTGAGAAAATAAAGAAAAGACTTATTGAGAAAAAACAGTGTCCAGGTTTCAAGGGACAGTTGTATGGATAACCAGGGACCATCTACCAATGGAATCTGAGCCTTTTCAGCCCGTGATACCGACTGCCATTTGAGAGTGGGAATGGCCCCAAGGAGGACCTGTCGGCCCTCCGTGCACTAGGGGGTGGACAGGAGAAGGGGGGACTTGCCCTCGATGGGAGGTCTGCTGGGCACTCCTTGGATTCAGCTGGGAGGGATATGGACCCAATATTTCTGGCCCGGGATGCTGGCCTTAACAGGTGTAGTATGCCCCTTCCCTTTCATTGTGGGGGCAGAGTTAGGACGCCGAGTTCCGAGCAGTCACAGAGCCTTACCCAGCCGTTGCCAACCTGGGAACTCTTCCCCCTCCCTCTCCCTCAGACAGTAATCTCCCTAAGGGTGGGAATGATACCACAGGGAGGGATGTGGATTGACTGGAGGGATTCCCTGCTTCAATCTTTGGGGACTCCATTCTAAAACTGCTGCCATGGAATATAGCTGGCTGGGGTTGGTTGTGGAACCATGAGGTCCAATCCATCCTGCGTAAATGTGATATTATTTGTATCCAGGAATCTTGGCTCCTGGACACAACCATACTTTCTCTCCCCGGCTTCCAGATTTGGTCTTACCCAGCCCTTAAGGAAGCCAAGTTCGGACGAGCATCTGGTGGCTTGATGATTTTACTTAACTCCTCCCTCAAAGCTCAGTTTTCTGCCCGCAGCCCCTTTTGAATACTTGAGCCTTGCTTTTAAGTCTGGGAAATGGGGGAAAGATTATTATTGTTAATATATATATTCCTTCCCGTTGGTCAAGGATTTCTGGCTTCAGTTGGAGGATTTCACAGCCTCCATGGAGGAAGAGTTCCCAGGTTGCCCAATCATATTGGCTAGCGATTTTAATTCTTGGATCGGTGGGGATTTTGATAGACAAAGCAGCTAGTCTGGGTGTCGAGACCACGGATGTGGTTTTTGACCCTCCACGTAGTTCGAAGGATTCAGAACTTAACTCCTGTGGAGTGCATTTTCTCAATTTTTTGTATGGTGGTTGTTGGAAGGTACTAAACGGGAGGTCACGCTCGGATGAGGCGGGGCATTATACCTTCGTCTCCCAAGTGGGCTCCAGTGTCATAGATTATTTTTGCATCCAAGATGCATATTACGAGCAATGCCTGGATTTAGCTGTGCTGACGGAAGGGTTTAGTGACCATTTCCCAATTGCACTTCTTTTTAATACCAGCTCCGGGATTGGTTCTGAACCATGTTGTCATTTACCACCCCTGGAGGGAGGGGACTCCAGTGTAGCTCCTCGCTTAAAATGGTCTGTCAGCATGGCCAGGAAGTGTTCGGGGCTTTATACACTGGATAGTTTTAACCAGCTGCATTCTGCCTTAATGACCCCCCAGCAGCTAGCTCCTTCAGCATGCTATTCGCTTTTTGTAGATCTTTTGATTTGTTGTGGAAAGCATTTATCCCCCAAGACTCCGCCTGTTTCAGTAGTGGCTACCTCTCCACCTGTGCCCAAATGGTTCGATGAGCAGTGTTTAAATACAGGCGTGCCCTTTGACAGTGTGCTAGGGCTTTCAAAATAGACTCCAATGTAGCCAGGGCTGCTCAGTATATTAATGCCAAGCAGCAGTACAAAAAATTGCTTGGGAATAAGAAAAAGGCCTTCCAGTCTAGGGCCTGGGAGGCACTTATTCAGGCAGTCCAAGCAAATGATCAGGCTAGATTCCGGGCACTGGTGAAGGTTGGCTCCAAAATCCCTTGGGTCCAGGGTCCCCTGGACTGGGGTGCTTGGCAATCCCACTTCAGTGGGATTTTTTCCAGGATGCCGGATACTATTGTCCTCAATCGTGACTTTCTTAATGATGTCCCTTCATGGCCCCTGGTGGATCCAGAGAAGGTGAGCCTGCTGCTTAGTAAATTTAAATCTCGCCGGGCCCCTGGTATAGACGGGATACCTGTGGATCTCTTCAAACATAACCAGGAATGGTGGGCTCCTATCCTTGCCAAGTTATTCACTACTATTAGTAACAGCGGGGTTATCCCGGCCAGTTGGAACATCAGCATAGTGTTACCTTTTTACAAACGTGGGGACAGGAGTTTGCCAAAGAATTATCGGCCCATTAGTCTTCTTTGTGTGGTGGCCAAGGTATATGCTTGTTTTCTTCTCCTCAGGCTAGAGGCCTGGGCCGAAAGGGCCAACTTCTTCCCTGAGGAGCAGGCTGGCTTCCGTGTGGGCTGCTCGACTGTGGATCATGCTTTCATGCTGTGGCATCTAATGGAAAAATATGTTAAAATTCGACCTGGCAGGCTTATCATGACATTTTTGGACCTTCGTTCTGCGTTTGACCTGGTTAACAGGAATATTCTGTGGAACCGATTATATGCCACTAATATGGACCAACGGTTGGTTTTCTTGGTCCATGCCCTATATTCCCAAACAATCCTTAGGGTCAGGCCAGGGGGCAGTGCCCACCTTTCCCAACCAATCCCAGCCACCAATGGGGTCAAGCAGGGTTGTGTGCTGGCTCCTTTTTTATTCAATTTTTTCATAAATGGCATTGTGGACAGATTACACATGGACTTTCTGCTGCCTGCGAGGGTGGGGTCTCGATCTGTGCCTATTTTACTTTACGCCGATGACATGGTGTTACTTTCACCTTCGGCGATGGGTATGGACAGAATGTTGGAGGTGGTAAGCCAATTCTGTAGTGAGTCGCAGCTTTCTATCAACCACGAGAAATCTAAGGTGATGGTGGCAGGTCGGGGCCTGCGGAGACATTTTTGGTCACTTGATGGGGTTAGGTTAGAGCAAGTTTCGACATACAGGTACCTGGGGTTGCCCTTCAGCAGTAGGGCAACTTGGTCCCCCCATTTCAAAGTCGCCTGCCTTAAGCTGAGACATGCTATCGGGGGGCTTCTTAGGTTCTGGAGATCCCATGGGGGCAGGTTTATTCCCCTGGCTTTGAAACTTTTAAATTTAAAATACAAACTCGGTACTCTGTATGGGGCGGAAATATGGGCCCATTTTGTAGGCAGTGGTCTGGAGTCTCCAGAACTTGCTGTTGAGTTCTTTGTTGGGAGTCCCGCGCAACACTCCAGCTTGCTTACTACAATTGGAAACAGGTTCTTTTCCTTTAAGAACCGAGCTTTTTTTCTACCCCTTACGGTATTGGCTAAAGGTGATTACCATGCCTGAGGATCGTTTGCCCCGTGTATGCCTGGAGGAGGTCTCCTTGTGGTCTTCTCCCAGTTTATGGTGGTCCAGGGTTCATACACAATTGCTGAAACTGGGGCTGTCGCTCGAGCTGATGCTGGGTATACCGGCAAATGGGATGCCTAGATTAATAACTAAGCAGTTGAGAGACCAAGCTGTCCAACAGGATCTAGGGACTATCCAGGTTTTGCAATGTGCCCCGTTGTATCAATCTATTAAACAAGATCTCTCGTGCGAACCCTATTTGATGGCTCTGACTGACCCTAATTTGTGGAGAGTCCTGACCCTCCTCCGCTTTGATCTGATCCGCACTAGGGTATTGGAAGGAAGGCGCAGGGGTATTCTTATAAGGAGCAGGTCTGTTGCTGTAATCTGGGGTCGGTCAAGGATCTCCTCCATGTTCTGTTCGTGTGCCCTCTTACTAGCTATTGACGGGAATTATATCTGCCATCCCGGATTCGCTTTTTTTGCCCCCTTCTCGGCTATTCCAACTATGTATGAAGCCAAATTCCCCTGTGGGAATGCTTACACTGGCAAAATGGGCATCCAGCTGGGGAAACGATGATCCACTGGCCACACAACATTATTATAATAAACTAACTAACACATGATTAGCCCATATCTGCCGTGATTTCAGTGACAGGAGATAGGTCTGAAAATCCAGCCTTGTCTCATCACTGAAATCATGGTAAGGGTAAGGGAGGAGAGATTAAGATGTGTGCACTAGGATAGGAGGCTGAAGTTGGTTCCCGGTTCCTAGTTCCTTATTTCTAATCCATGCTTTGTGATTTGTAATCTCAGAAGTGTTCTTCATTATAAAGACATTATTTTCACTAATTACTCCAATATTATTATACTTATTCATTCACTATAATAATGATGATGAAAGAAGATGATGATGATGATAGAAGATGATGATGATGATAGAAAAAATATCACACAAGTAGTGGTATTTGAACAACTATAACTCTGAAAGGAAGTTGCATGTCTGCACAGTTCACAAATCCATCGGATGAGGAGATAGCACCACAGATTAGAGAGAGAGAGAAAGCACTGCCAGACCCCAAACTGTGCTCGTACATAACACACTGCCACATCACAGCCCCTCCAAACATTTGTTGTTTAATGACTGAGAATAACACAATGAGTTTCATCTGTAAATAGCAAACAAAGATCACATCTACAGCCATCCTTCACGTCTTCCTCAGCAATGTGGGAAACAGTAGTGTCCGGTGCAAAGCCTGATTTCTCTGCAATATGCTGCAGTTTGCAACACCCCCCACCCCGACTCCCATTAGTTTCTAATGGATTGATCTGGAGAGAATAAGGGACTGAGGTTTCAATGTCTATAAATCCCAAACTCAGCTTCACGTCACCACAAATGACAGCTCCCTCTCCCCCATTTCTGCACAATACAGTGAAATGCGCGCACACACACACGGACTCCCATTCACTTCCAATGGGTTCATCTCAGAGAATAAGAAACGGAGGTTTCGGTGTCTATAAATCTGAAACAGAGCTTTGCATCACCATAAATGTCATGCCCTCACATCTGCCGTACTGTTATTGGCACACCTGGATAGCACATGGTCCGGCACAAAGCTTCATTTCTGCAAAATACACAAAAATCCCCCCCCGCCCCCCCATTACGCGCATTCACTTGCAATGGGCTCATCCTGGAGAGTAAGGAACCAAGGTTTCAGTGTCTGTAAATCCGAAACAGAGCTTTGTGTCGCCACAAATGATGTGCTCCCATGACTGCCACTGGCCAACAGGGACAGCGTGTTGTCTGGCATGAAGCTTAGTTTCTGCGCAAGATGCTGGAATGCACACCTCACCCCCTCTTGATTCTCATTCACTTCTCAAGGGTTCATTCCGGAGAATAAGGAGCCAGGTTTCATTGTCTATAAATCCCAGAGTTTTGCACCATCACAAATGACACACCTCCACATTTGTCACACTGTCTCTGACATGCCAGGACAGTGTGCTTTCCGGTGCGAAGCTTTGTTTTTGCATAATACACTGACATGCACCATCCTCCCAGACTCCCATTCATTTTCAAAGGGGTTCATTAGAAATAAGGAACCGAGGTTTTAGCGTCTGTAAATCCCGAACGGAGCTTTGTGCCACCACAAATAACGCCCCCCATGTCTGTCCCACTACGCCAGACACACCGGGACAGTTTGCTCTCTGGTGCACTGAAAAACAGCTCAGGTTAAATGAGCAGAAATAAGGGCATACACGCAACGATAGGAGACAGATACATGACAGATCCATGATCTGGACCCTCATGTTTCTGAGCACACCCCCTTCCTCCCAACTTCTACATAGCCTTTGGAGCTTGTACTGATTTTCAGAGTGGCCCCTGAGAAGGAAAAGGTTCCCCACCCCTGGCATAAATCTCCATCCATTAAAGTCCTGAGCACCAAGTAAAACAAAGGAAGAAATCTAGTTACCCAGATCCATTTGCCTACAGATAAATCAATGCCACTATCCATTGTCTCAGTCGGGATTGGCTCAGCTGCTGGGAGAACAGCAAATTGGGCATGTCCGGCTTAATAATTTACAAAGAGTTAACAAAAATGTCCAGTGAACTACGCTGGAAAATACAGAGGTGCTGACCGATATCATCCAAATTCTTGTATTTCATATTCATGCTTAATTCATAGCATCTGGGTCATTATTTCAATGCCAAAATAGAAAGTGTCATCGGAGACCGCTATGAGGAGGAGAACTTTGCCTGACAGATAAGGGGCTGCAGGCTATAAACTGCAGGAAGATATGGATGGGGAAGACATGCTGAGACAGAATGCCTGTCTGGGTGGACGATAGGGGAAGGGAGCAGGGTGCAAACCATGGACTTGGCCTGCAAATCCAGAACCTCGACTTGAATGTGTACACTCATCCCTGCTGCCTTCCTGGGAACATGCTCTGTCAATGCTTGAGGGGGGAAGGGCTGGGTTCAGGGGGCAGATCTAGGAATTATTGGAGCCTACATAAAGGCCAATTGCAGGCTCTTTTTGGCCTGTATTCCTGGGGTTCCACGCCCCCAGTTTAAACCTCATTGGGCGTTCAGATACTGCTGTGAAGACTGGGACAGACAAACAGAAGAGGGTTAAATCCATTTTTAAACTACAACGTATGGTACAGTGTGCTGCTACATGTTGTAGTGCTATAGAATTCCTGCAAAGAGACACCTGCAATTTGGTGTGGAATGCATGAACATTATAGTGGACTCTTACACAGATAACTGAGCATATTGTAGGCTTCATGTTAAGAGTATTAAGACCTTAGTAAACGTACTCCATACTTGTGATTGCCCCAGCCACCTTCCAAAGTTGCTGCCATTTGCGTAGCAGAGGTGTGCTCTCCATTTGTAAAATGGCACTCAAATGCATTGTGATATTCAGATTTTTAAAAATAATCCTGTTCATCAGATTCCAAGCCAGAATAAATTGGCATTTCTTCATTGATTTCAGTGCAGCTCTGATGGTGTACTGGCAAGAGGATCTGGCACTAAATGAATCCTTCCTGTGTGTGTTCATGCTCAGTTACTCACATTTGTGTTTTGCAGTCTTCCTTGGGTCATTCCCCACTGCCTGCTCCTGCTAATTTTCTTCTCTCTGAAATTGGAGTGACAGGCAGTGCATTAACTTAGGCAGACTATTTTATAGCAGTTTCCCATGTTTCTTAGCCTGTTTTCTTTCAGAATATGGCTGGCCCTGTGCTTTTCCTCCTCATCTAATTGGCTTCCAAAGTGGAAAATGAAATTTGTGCCAAGGCAGAAACACAAACCACATTATTGACAGTCAGACCTCAGTGTTGACATGGCAGTTTGATTCCCTTGCAGTTCTCAGATTCTCTGTAGGGGCCTGATCCCCAGCTAACTGCATTAGATGAGATTATTTCCCTTGATTACAGTGCCGTTTGGACCAGACGCTAATAGGAGGTGGGTTCCCGAGCTGTCATCTGCCTTTGAGGTACTCTCCTTTTACGAGGCAGACACAGACCAAGTGGTCATGTATGGAAAACAGTGAGCAGTAAAGAGTTACCTCCTTTGGACAGGTTCAGCAGGGCCCTCAGAGACCCAGCCTTCAGGAGCCCTGATTTATCTACAGTCCAGCAAATACTGGGGTTAAAACTGCAGCTAAGGACATAGCATTCCAGAGCATGATGGACCTGTACCCTGGTGGCTGCCTCCAGCACAAACATGCTGAGTCTGGAGGCCTGTCTGATCTTTCATGAAGGCAAGCCTTAGCCTTAAGACAACTAGGCATGCGCAGAAACAGCTGCAGGTTTGCTCTAAACATCTGAGTTATGGTCAGCTGCCCATAGCCTCAAGGGACTATGACAGCTGGGTTTCTCCAGAATATAGACAACCAGCCCCTGTTTTCTGGTCATGCCCCTCCACTGAGGAGCCTATGTGTGTGCAAGCTGCTCCAACAGCTCTGAGTCGCCTGGAGATTCTTCCAGCCAAGCCCAGCAACTTCCACAGGCAGCTTTGCAGTGGGTGAGTTGCCACAGATGCTAGCCCATTACACCAGTCCACCTTTAGTATCTTCAGAAAGACAGAAGCCTTTTTCTCACCATTAGCATGTTTTATTGTGTACAGTGAAGGTTCTGCATACATGCAGTTCACAGCTTACAGTCTCCGCTGGTCCCTGCAACAGCCTTTCCTTCCGACTGCTTGTCTCCAGGACTCTGGGAAGGCCTTTCTTACTAGGATACATAGTCTTTCTGCTGGCTTGCATGTTGGTCTTGCAGTCTCTGCTCCTTTCCTGAGCTTCTGCCTTCTTTATAGACACTGTCCAAGTGATAGCAACCCATTATCCCCTTTTAGGGAAGTGAATTCTCCAACCAAAGGATCACGTCTTCAAGATGGCAGCCTTGCACTGCATACTTCCTGCATACATAATGATTGGATGGCAAGGTCCTGAAGGCATCAGCTTGCCCAAAAGCACCTGGCTTTGGCAGGGTGTTGCCTGCTGCAAGGAGCAGTACCAGAGGAGTGTGTGGTTGCCAGCCTGAAGACATGACCCATTGGCTTGAGAATTTGAAAACAAGCAATGACACAGCGATATATGCTTTCCCTGCTGGGGCAGGTTTGAGAGGAGCTAGGGGGAGGGAGGGATTGCCTTTTGGGGTACTTTGCCATGTCAATAAGAGCCCACCACTTCAAAGTGCTCAGTTGACAAACTCCATTCAGTGGGTTTTGTGCAGGTGAAACGCATTGAGGAACAGGAAGTCTGTGGTGCAGTTGGGAATTGAACCGGAGTATCCTAATACCCTGAGTCATGACACATCCGTTGAACAGTGTCCTTTTCCTAGTTAATGTCTTTAACTAGAGTATGTGTATCTTCAGAGTCATCAATGCAGAGAAATCAGAATTTAACGAAGATCAGGCAACATGCTGCCAAATCTCCATCAGTAAGAGGGAAAGTGGCAGGAAAGAGGATCAGGACTGGCTGATTCTGTGCTCCAATGAGGTGAGTGCAAGTGTGATCTGTCTAATCTTGCTACTGACCTAGAGCTAATGCTGTAGGCATATGGCGTGAGCCTTCATCCGAGCCTTTCAAATACCCAAAACCAAAAGATAGCAAATTCAGAATGGATAGAGGGAAGACTTTACCCAAACAGGATGTGATTGAAATTGAAACCAAAAACATAGGGTGGAATCAAACAAGACCATAGCCCACATTAGCCTTCACCAGGTGCGTTCCTATGAGCCTGTCTATAAGGCGTCCTCACAACTGAGCTGCTACTCACGGTGTAGTCTAGGGACATTGTGGGCCCACTTTGTGTACTAATCAGGGCTAATGGGTGCTTGTGTCCAGTCCACCTCTCGTCAATTAGGGTCACCTGCAGCCTCGTCAACATGCAGGTCTGCCAGCACATAGAGTCCTGCCTAGGATGCCCAGCCAGCTGAGATTCAGGAGCAGTAGCAATCTCCCTTCCCTGTGGCCACCTCTCAGTTGAGTGGTGAGCTAGAAACCTCCCTTTACGCCGCTCCCCCCCCCCCCCTTTGCAGTCTCCCTCCCTGCCGAGAGGTAGGGAGGGAAACTGTGGGAAGGGAGATCGTTAGTGCACTTCTAAGCTGAGAGACCACCGTGGGGAGGGAGATTGCTAGCTTCACTGGTGAAAGCTGCTGCAAGCACACTAAATATGGACAGGGGCCTGCCCAGTTATTAGGCTGGATGCACTAGACATGTGACTGGGGGCTGCACAGACTGAACACAGAATCCAGTGAGCTGTTCTCATTTGATTCCACCCTTGGTGAGATCCAGAGTGGAATTAGGTATCTATACGGATAATATGAGTCTCCACAGCTAGATTAGTTTATGGTGCCAAAATATGGAAAGGCATATAAAGGCGTACGCTGCTTCCCAGTTTGACATCTCCTTTGGAGATAAGGATGGAATCATCCTGGAGGGAAATTATCCCATGTCGTCTTAACATGTGAATCTTGCATCTCCCCCTAAAGCACAGTGACTTCTAAGTTTTACTTACCTGCTTGGACAATGAGCCTCTGTTTATTCTGGGTTTGGCTTGGAGGCCTGATCCAGTAAGGCAATGGAAAGTCTACCACTGACTTTGGTGGGCTTTGACCTTGGAAGATTTGTGAAGCAACAGGGCAGGTAACCAACCCCACCGACACAGATGTTTTGAGTTCCCCTGCTTTGACTCGCTGATGTATCTGCTCCTCATCGCTAGAGTTCTGTAGAGGGAAAGAAGAGGTATTATCAAATATTCAGCACATGTTCAGAATTATCAACATGGGTAATCCTGAACACACAGGGCCGGCCCCAGGGTTTGTGTGGCCATGTGCGAAGTCTTGGTGTGGGGCCTAATTTGCATAATTAGGCCCCACCTGATTATGATAAATTTACGTACAACTTACTCCCTCTGGACAGGAAGGATTCCCATTCTCCACCACTCCGAGCAACCATGGAGAAGCATGGCCTCCCAATGCTTCCCCCCCCCC
>QEPC01007158.1:525026-578227 GCA_003113815.1 Sphenodon punctatus
GGACTCCCCACCCGACAAAGCCATGTAAAAATATCATGTGAGGAGCCACTCAAAGAAGAACAGAAGGTTGCTACCTTGTAAACAAAGTTCTTTGAGATGACTTCGGACATTCTCACAACACCCACCCATCCAGCCCCGCATGGAATTCTTTTCTTATATTTCTAGAAAGGGTTGGAAGGAACTGTCATTCTGAGGGGGAGAGTGCTTTTTATACTAGAGGAGCTCGAGACCATCATGTGGTCTATTATTTGGATAGGGTGAGCATGCACAACCCAGTTGTGAGAATGTTGGAAGCCATCTCGAAGAACCTTCTTTACAAGACTACAACCTTCTGATCAGCACATGGAGAGGAGCTGTTTGTAAACAAAGTGTTATCTCCCAGTCCGATCTGCTGCTGCTTCTCTACTAGTAGGGAGAGGCAGGTGAAGGATGGGGTCTGGAGCCAGGGAGGGGAGGAAGAAGAACTTATTGGGGGAGAAGCTGGCTGCAGCCTGCTACCCAGCCAGGCAAGTGCGGGGCCCCAGCTGGCCTTGTGCGGCCACACACGTGGCACATTCCTGGGGTCGGCCCTTGAACACATAGGCATACCCGCTTGTGGGTAGCTGGTTGAACACTTAGTGGCTACCCACAAGTTGGTATAGGGGGCAAAGGGTATTACTAGAAGTGTTAGTAGGCAGGTCCCTGGGAGCATTAGTGGTGGGGCGCCTTGCCACTACAGCACGTATGTGGGGCTGGAGTGACAAGTGGGTGGAGGCTACTGCCTTGGCCTCCCTGGTTGTCACTGTCCCCATGTCACACCAGCTACATGCCATTCCTTGCTTCACACAGGTGGGTGGAAAGCAATCTAGGCCCACTAGCAGGGTAAGTGAGTTGCTCACGCGTAGCCTCATGCTGCTGGCAGATGTTTCTGATTGAAATTTGCAGCTAGTGTAACACTTGATAACACCCAAGCTTTGCTGAGTGTCAAGCCACTTGCTATTATGCTTGCAGATAACTGATGTCCCTCTCTATGTGGCTGTCTCTACTCCCTCACCCAACCCTCAATGGCCATCATTGGGCTGCTTTCAATGGACTGTTGATTGTGGCATATGAGGAATAGCATACTTAACTTGTAAAGGCGGAGCACAGCTATCCATGAAGCATTAATTCTTTCTCCTATTCCTCCCGTGGCTTATTTCCCTGCATCAGGGCCATGAATGGCTTGGCTTGTTCTTGATTGTGTGAATAAAATGTGATGGGTCTCCCATGAAATGTTACTGCACGCATGAACTTAGTTGTGACACGAGTACAGCAGATACATGCTAGAGAACCACAAATAGAACAAGAAGGTTCAGAGTAAACTTCCTGGCATGTGGATGTTTGTACGTCAGAGGAGGGCCAGCTGATGTTTTTTTGAATGTAACCAATCCCCCACACTGAACTCTGCGGTATGGGCAGGACTAATTGGCAGCTCATGATGATGGTGAGCCGAGGAAGCACCTTTGTTTATATTTTGTGTGATTGAAATGGTGCCACACAGAGTGCACTAGACAACAGGGCTTTCTATATGATAAGGTAACAGCAGAGCCAGCTTCTCCCACATGCTCCCATCAGCTTTCCTGAATTCTGACCTGCAAGGGCTGCTGCTTGAGATGGGTGGTGAGCTCAACCCATGTTGCTCATTCAGTCTTTCTTCTCCTGGAGAGACTACCAGTGAGCAGTGATGGTGGGCAAGGGATTGGGTTACTAGTCCTCTAACCCCAGACCAATTGCTCTCAAACTGGGGTGTGTGGAAGGAACACAGCTAGCTCCACTATGACTAAGCTAGGGGGAGTCTCTAAAATGCTGGGGTAGCATGGTGGGGGATGGGGAGAGGGGAAGCAACTGGGGGAGAGGGAGCAAGGTACATGTGGGGTAGAAGGGGCCTCAACTACTTAAAGGCAAGAAGGAGGATGGGGGGGGAGGGATTTAAAAAGTTTGAGAACTACTTCTCCAGACAGAGACCTGCCCCTCAGTTGTCACAGGGGTCATTGAATGGCACTCACTCTCAGCAAAGACCTTGAGTCACTGGCTGAAGTGGTAAGCATACTTTATAGCCCATTGTCATTCCCTAGAGCTGGCCAGTCCTTTCTCCCTAACTTCACCCATTTCTGCACGCTTGTCTCAGTGAAGAAAAAGTTTTGCCCAGGGCAAAGAGCTTCTGCCTGATTTCTCTCTTACCATATTGTTAATTTAATAAGGTGCTTTACAAGGAACAGTGATATGGGAATACAAGGAGGTTCAATCCTACTCCCATTGAAGTAGCTAGTAAGATTCTCATTAAATAGGCCCTTTTTACATGGACGCTGCAGCAGGCCCAGTGGGTGGAGATAGGTGGGTGAGCACACCTGGCGAACACCTGGTGCCGCCAAGCCGGGTGACGTTTACACAGACGGCACCGTGGGGGTGTTGTGGGACAGAAGGGGAGGGGCTGGCACACACCCAGCAGCCAAACACCCACCAAGGGAAACACCCATGACATTTACACGGACACCCGAGACACCGACCAATGGGGAAGCCCTGCCCAGCCCAGCAACGGCACAACATGGCCGATGGAGGGCAAACGAAGCCGCGGCACGCAGCTCCAACCACAAACCACCAGACCCTGTGCGGGCAAGGCAGGAGGGAGCTGGGATCACAGGAGACACACAGTAACAGACCCCAGCCAGCCCCGTGACAGGCCCAGACAGCCGGGTGCCACAGTCTCCCCCCAGACACCTCCCACACAGGGAAGGGCTGTATGGCCAAGAAGGGAAGGGGCACAGGTGAGGGGGGCAGAGGCCCAATGCAACAGGGGACCCCAACACACACACACACACACCAGCAGAGGACACACACACAATCCCACAGCCCCCGGACAAGGAGCCAGGAACCGGACACATGCAGTCAGACTGGCAGGAATGGAAGACCACAGCACAGCCGGGCTGGCAGGGAACGGCAGGGGGTGGGGGTAAGAGACCCAGACCACACCAACCGCAGGTATCCCCACACCAACAAGGGATCCATGCAGCCGACGGGGGGCCCCATCACAAATGCTGGGAGGGGGCAGGGCACCAGCACAGCAGCCAAGGGGACAGACGGACGTAGGTGTTCCAGGCCATGGTGGATCACCAGGCTTTGTTTATCGATGTCTATACCGGCCACTCTGGGAGGAGTCCTGATGCTTGCATACTGCGGGCCTCCCCCTTCTATGCACACATTTGACGGGGAGATAGCCCCCAACCTGTACCGTGTCATTAAGGGGGTCTCCATGGCCCCAGTGGTGATAGGGGACCCCGCCTACCCGCTGAGCCTGTGACTCATGAGGGCCTATCCTGTTGTGCACACAGCGGAGTGTTGGCTCTTCAGTGAATGGTTCTTGTTGGCTCAGAGCATGGTGGAGCGGGCATTTGGGCTGCTCAAGGGGCGCTGGCGCCTGCTCATGAACAGGAACCATTCGATCTGCAGCATACCCCCATCCTTATACTGGCAGCCTACATCCTGCACAGTGTCCGCGAGACCAGGGGAGCTGCCCTTGACTACCCCCCACCGGTGCAGAGAGAGGGTCCCATGCCCCTCTACCAACATGTCCAGGGTGGCGTGTTCCGGCGCATATCTGAGGAGAACCGGGACGCTCCGTGTCGGTGCATTGTCGCCCAGATGGCAGGCAACTGAGTAGGCCTGTGGACAGCCCCCCACCCTTCACGATACCATGTAACAGGTAACAATAAATCCTGTTATGTCTGTTCCCACAATCCGCTTGTGGCCTCTTGTTCAGGTCGTAGGGGTTCCCTGGTCCTGTGAGGCCTGTGCCCCATGCCACTGGGTAACCCACTGCCTTCTAGCTATGGCACCTCACCAGCTGTCCGGTGGCATGCCCGGTGCTCCACTGCTGTAATTGTGCAGACCTGTACCCGGCCATGGGAGCTCTGCTATTGCCCACCTGGCTGCCTGCAGGCCAGAGACGTATGCTTCTGGCACCTGTCTTGTGAATGCCCTGCCCCCGACTGCATATGGAGCGACCCCTTGCCACCATGGTGTCCTCATTGACAGACGGAACAACATAGTGGTAATGTAAAACACAGTTTATTGGGTGGGGGAGGGTGTCACTATTTGTGGGGCCTTCCCTGTGCCCGTTTTGGTGCACCACCGGGGCTCAATCCTCTGCGGGCCCTTGCAGCCGTCATCCTTTGGGAGCGGCGGATGGACGGCCCAGGCGCTCCGTTTTCCGCAGGCTGCTCCACGTTGGGCTGAGGTGCTGGACCCTGCGGTAATGGAACATAAGGTCTGTGTTACACCCTGCCTTGCACTGCCACAGCCCTTTCTGTGGCCCTCTGCTGTTCCCATTGCTCCCCACACAGCAGCCCCTCCCCGCCCATCCCTCTGCTCTTCGCGATGCCCTCCCCACTCCTTCTCCCCCCCCCCCCTTCCTGACAGCTATGTGGGCCGGCTTATCGGAGCTGGTGGGGTGGCCGGCATGGGCAGTTGGTCACCTGGAGGTTCCGGGTTCAGCGGGGGAGACCGTGGTTCCCGGAGGGGGTGGGTCTCGGAGGCAGCTGTGGAGGAACCAGGAGAGGTGCGGACCGGAAGGGCAGCCCCACGGGTTCGTGTTGTGGGGCTATGTGGGGGAGAGGGACCTTGACAATGAGACCAGGGAAGGGGTGCTGCTGGGGAAACCATTGTTGGCCGAAGTGCAGGGGGGGCACACCGGTGGTAATCGCCTGCCATCCCTCCACCCGGGCCTGGAGGGAGCGCGTCCCGCCGGACTTCTCTCCGCAGGAGCCCCACCGCCTCCCCAATGAGGTCAAGGGCCCGTGAGGAGGTCTTCTCCAGCGTGACACGTTCCCTCGGCTTCTCGGCTCTGTCAAGCTGCATCTCACGGTGGAGGGAGGCAGCCTGGCGCCTGTCCCACAGGTGCTTGGTGCGGGACCAGTTTAGCATGGCTGCCAATGACTGTCGGTCCCTCTCCCCCTCCACTATTTGCACTTCCCTTGTGAGGGCGAGCTCCTCTTCATGCACCTCGGCTAACCTTCTAGCTTCCTCCAGCAGCTCCCTGCCGAGGTCCTCTCTCCTCCACCTGTTATGGGCCCGCATCTCCCGATTCCGCTTGGCACTGCTGGCGGCAGCTCCCCTCACCGGACCAGGGCGCTCATCTGTGGGAATGAGGTTAACAGGTTGGGGTGTGAGGCTTCACAAGTCCGTACTCTATGCCCATAGCTGTGCCTCCCTGTCACCCCGGGGGGGTGCCCGCCCCCCTTCCTGTCTGTCCCTATGGTGTATGTTACTGGTCGGGCAGGGTCCCGTGCAACGTATCCCCTCTGTCGGGCCACAGAGCTCACCCCATCAGGGGCCACGTTCACCCAGGTCCGTGCTATTACAGCTCCTCCTAGGGGCCTGTCACGTGTTCCCACCCCCTTGTCCCCTTCCCCGCGGACCCCTTGGGCTGTTAACCCATATGGCTCAGTAACCCATCGGTTCTGGTCACCGGCCCTTCCCTGTCGTACATGGGGAGCGGTTGGGTCTAGGGGCTGCCCCTGTGGCCGGCCTGTTAGCCATTATCCCGGTACTGGCCGGGACCCATTCCTTGTGCGTTGTGGCCTATGATCATTGTCCTGGTGCCCGGCTCCCGGGGGTGCCTCTGTTTCCTCCTCAACCACCTCCTCTGCGACCTCCTTCTTGTGAACCTCCAGGGCACCTTGAACTGTAATGGGAATGTGGATCCATCAGTCCATCCCTGCTGCCCGGCTTAGGGTCCTGTCACTGTGGCCGGGGCCCTTTTCCTCCCCCTCGAGCCCTGGTTGCGTTCCTACCTGGATCGTCTTCCTCCACTTCCTTGGAGGTGTCCCGGGTCTCCATCCGCTCTGCATGTGCCCCCCTGCCCGGCACCCTGTGGGTTTCGTGGGTGCACGCAGAGGGCGATGTTTGAGTGAGCGGGTTCCCGGGGTGCCTCCTTCCCCTGTGTGACAGGGCCATCCCCTCCTGCATCCTGGCTTGCCTCACCAGGGGCAGCGGCCTCCCCCTGCTCCGGGGGGTCGGGCAGGGGAGATGTTGTAAGCGCCCTCCTCCTGCCCCTGGCGAAGTGGTGCCATGTAAGTGGAAGGCGACTATATCCCCGTCCATGCAGAGGAACCAGTCCAGCTCATCATGGAACTCCATTGTCTGCATGGCATGGCCGGACTTAAGATTGTTGTTTTTGATATGCTTATCTCCTACATGCACTGGGTGACATCCTTATTGTACCCCTGCTACTGCAGCTCGTGGGCAATGGCTTCATGGACCTGTTTGGTTTTGTAGCTGCGCACCAGGTCGTGCTGGACCTTTTCGGTCCCCCACATGTGTATGAAGTCCCTGGTCTCCTGCTTCAACAAGGGCTCCCCCTTTTGGGTACCGCGTGGTGACAGCGGAGCTGGCCATCTCCTGTTGGTGGCATTGCAGAGGGGTTAGCATCTTCCCCACTGCCCCCCTGTGCTCCCTTGTGGGGGGATCACTCCCCCAGGGGACACGGGTGCCTTACTTGGCTGTCACGGAGGCCCTCCTCAGCCATCTCCCTGGTGGTGCGTTGCTCCTGTGTCTGGGTGCTGTCCTGGGGGTGGAAACCGTTAGCTGTCAGCTGCTTGCCCTGTGCTCCCTCGAGTTGTTTTCCACTGTTTGCGTGTGGGCCCCCACTCCCCGGGTTCTTGGGGTCCCCTTGCACATACCTCGCTGTCGCTCGCACTCCCTTCCCTGTGGCTGTGCTGGAGTGGGGGGCTGCAGTCGGCGTGGGCACCGCGGTCTGTCCTTGGCCCTGTGGCGGGATGGGTGTTCTGTGTTTAGTGGTCCTTCCCACTCCCCCCTTTTCCCCCCAGCTCGTGGGGACGGCCCCCTCTCCCCGGGCATCCCGGGGTCCCTCTGCTTACCCTGACCCGTCCCGCGCAAGTCGCAGCACTGGCTCCCTTCGTTTTGTCGGTGGCTTTCCTTCCAGACATATTAGGAGCTGGCGCATCCGTGCCCTGTTTCGGATTCCTTTTGAGGGCTCCCGGGCGGGTGTCTGGCGTCTCCCCAGGTGGGCATGTCTGCTTGTGGGCCCCTGCGTGGCCTCTCTAGCCATCTCTCTGTGGTCTCGGCAGACCTGTTCCCGTGAGTGTTTTGGTTTTTACACAGATGGGCGGGTGTTGAACACCCATCTTCACCCACCTCCACCCACGGAGCATGCCGGCTCCTTCTTGGCTGCTCCATGGGTGTTGGTGGGTGGGTCGTGAACGCACACTCACCCACTCATGGACGTTTACACAGGCACTCTCACACCCATCCGATGGCTGTTTATGGGTGTTCGTGGGTGGGTGACATCCGTGTAAAAACGGCCTTATATGGGAATCTAAACAGGCCCGGAGCTAATTAAAGAATCACATTGAGAGGAATAATGATGTATTTTGATTTTAATTGTGTCAGTGCAGTTCTCGTCAAGCAAAAAACTTCAAAGAGCCAGTGTGGTTCTTCAAAGAGCCAGATGATAAGGTGTTGGACTAGGACTTGGAACCCTAGCTAATGAACTCACTGGGTTGCCTTAGGCTTGTCACAACCTCACAGCCTTAGTTCCCCAACTGTAAAATAGGAGTATATTTGTGTCTCTGTCTTTCCCTGTGTATTCCCCTCATCTTTGTCCATCTTAGATTGTAAGCCCACTGGGCAGACTCTGTGACTGTAAAACGCTGAGTATGCCTAGTAGCACTATAGAAATTATTATTAGTAGTAACGCTGCCCCGCATTTAGCATTGGGAAATGGCAAATCTACAGATGCTAAAGACAGCCCCAAAACCAAACAGACTGGGAGTGGGTGGATGTACAAACAGAAAGTTCTAAAACTGGGGAGGCCCTTGAGTGCCATCCAGAACAAAAGTGTTCTGCAGTAGGCTCCAGTACCTATCATCTGATTGTCTGGAGCTGCTTAAATGGAGCATCCAGTTGGGCAGAGCCAGTGTGTAAAACAACTGGTCTTGGGACAAATCTGCAAGTTGGAGCACAACATGCAGAGCATCTATATAGGAAACCCTGGGGACAAGTAAAATATCTTCCTTTGTCATCCCATCTGCACCAGTGCCCTAGTGTAACAAGCAGGATGATAAGCCATAGGCAGCCTTGGAAATTAAGTCTAGGAAATCAAGTGGAAGTGGGTAGGAACAGATCCCAGGATGTGAATGAAAGGACCATGCTCTTGGTGTCTATCCAGAGCCTATGTGCCAGCTCTCACTCTTACTGTTTTGTCTTTCCCAGTATCTGACTGGTTATTACTGGGCACTGTTTGATGGCCATGGTGGCCCAGAAGCAGCAGTCCTAGCCTCCAACTACCTGCACTACTGCATCAAGCAGAAGCTGGAGGATGTGGTGGAAGGCATCACAGAAGCTCATCCCCCCATGCATCTGAGCGGCCGGTGTGTTTGCCACAGTGACCCGCAGTTTGTGGAAGAAAAGCATATTGGTCAAGAAGACGTGGTCATGGGAGCACTGGAGAACGCCTTCCAGGAATGTGTGAGTGAGCCTGCTGCCCCATCCACTGGGAGCTAGAGAAATGCACACTCCAGCTCCTCCATGTCTCAGGATGTCCATCAGCATATGCCATGCAAGGGTCTGCTAATGGCCCGGCATGATGCAGGACAGGTTGGCCTAGCACAAGTGCCCCCTCCGTTCATGCAGCAGCAGGAGGACAAAGCAGCCTCTCTCTTGCTCCCTCCCGCTCTTTTGTTTACCTTCTGAAGTTGGCCCCCACATTCTCTGTCCTGGAGCTGCAGCCTCCTACCGGGAGAACTGCCTCTAGGATCATTGACTCTTTCCAAGCTTGCTTCTGTAGAATAGTTGGGAGGAAACATTCAGAAGTACAGTCAAGAATTAGGCACTTCACTTTCATTGAGAATGGGCACCTGACTGAGCCCTGTACCTTTTGAAAATCTCCCCCTTTAATTCAGTAAAAAAAAAATCCTGAACTGTACTTGGCTGTCCAGTGTCACCTGCTAGACCCCTAAGGTGACAAAGCAGCACAGCTATATCTTTCAAGTCTCTATCAGCTAGGTAAATGCTAGCTACTAGGGACAGAACCCAGCTGTAAAATTGCAGATATAGCCTAGTAGATAAGGTATTAGACTTGGATCGGGGGATCAGTGTTCAAATCTCATTTTAGCCATGAATACTCCAGTGACCTTGAGCAAGTCACTCTCTCTCAGCATCAGTTCCCCATCTGTAAAATGGGAATAATAATGACTTGCCTCACAGGGTAGTTGTGAGACTGAATTAGATAAAGAACATTGAAACACTGAATTAGATAAGGCACTTTGAACACATACTTTACAGCAACCCCATTAGTAACACATCCTCTGACCCAAGAGCTGTGGCTCTAGATTTACAGGGAACATGGCACTAAACAGAGACAAGAGTGAGAGAGCCTCATTGACAAGCTTGTACAGTGTGGGCTGGAAGACACAACAAGGTGGATTCAGAGTTGGTTGAACTATACTCAGAGTGATCAGCAGTGGTTCATCCTCAAACTAGAGGGCGGTATCAAGTGAGGTCTTGCAGTGCTCTGTCCTGGGTCTGGTGCTTCAACATCTTTATTAATGACATCAGTGAAAGGGTGAAAGGAATACTTACCAAGTTTGCAGATGACACAAAACTGGGAGGGGTAATTAACACCTTGGAAGATACAACTAGAATTTAAAAGAATCTGGATAGTTTGGAAATCTGGGCTGAATTAAATAAAATGAAATTTAACCAAGTTAAATGTAAAGTTCTGCATTTGAGGAAGAAAAAGCAAATGCACAGGTATAAGATGGGGAAATACCTGACTTGGCAGCAGCACAGGTGGAAAGGATCTATGGATTGTGGTTGATCACAAACTAAACATGAATCTGCAATCTGATGTAGCTGCAAAAAGGTTAGTGCAATTTTAGGCTGCAGAAGCATTGTTCTCAAGTCAGCGTAGGTAATAATTCTACTTGTGAACAATACATTGAAATCCTCAGCTCAGTGCGCGGCAGCGGTCCAAAAAACAAACAGTATTGGGAATTACTAATAAAGGGATAGAGAATAAAACTGAAACTATCATAATTCCACTATATAAATCTATGGTGCAACCACACCTTGAATATTGTGTGTAATTCTGGTCACCCCATATAAAAAAATATAGAGTAGAAATAGAAAAGGTATGGAGAAGGGCAACAAAAATGATAAGGTGTATGAAACGGCTCCCCTATGAAGAGAGCTTGGATAGGTTGGGGCTCTTCAGCTTGGAGAAAAGACAACTGAGAGGGGATATGATAGAAGTTTATAAAATCATGAGTGGTGTGGAACAAGTTAATAGGGAATGGTTATTTGTCCTCTCAAATAGTACTAGAACTAGGGAACAATCCATGAAACTAATGGGTAGCAGATTTAAAACAAAAGTATTTTTTCACTCAGTGCACAATAAAGTTGTGAAATTTGTTGCCAGATGTGGTCATGGCCAGTAGTATAGCTTGGTTTAAGAAAGGGTTGGAAAGGTTTCTGGAGGATAGGTCCATTAGCAACTATTAGGTAGGTTTGGGGAATGTAACCTCTTACTGCCAGGAGCTGGGAGTGAACAACAGGGAATGGATCGCCCCATAGTGACCTGTTAGGTACTTCTTCCAAGCAACCAAGATTGGCCACTTTCGGAGACAGGATGCTGGACTGGATGGACCATTGGTCTGGCCCAGTCTGGCACTAGTTATGTACTCTATTTGGCACTAGCCAGGCCTCACCTGGAGTATTGTGCCCAGTTTTGGGTGCCTCATTTTAATAAGAACAGTGACAATTTGGAGTGGGTTCAAAGAAAGGCAATAAAGATGATAAAAGGGCCTGGAAAAACAAGACTTACGAGGAAAGGTTGAATGAACTCGGTATGATTAGTCTAGCAAAAAGAGAAGATTAAGGGGAGGCGTTATAGCAGTCTTCAGATAACTGAAGGGCTGCCACCAGGCAGATGGCAAGGAATTGTTCTGTATTGCTACAGAGGGCAGGGCTAGAAAGAATGGGCTCAAGTTTTACAGGAAAGCAAATTTTGGTAAAATATCAGGAAACTGGATACTCTGTCCAGCATCAGCTGCGGCTGGAGAGATTTGTTGGGGGGGGGGGGCAGTGTAGCTATTATTTTTAAGGAGACTTGGTCTGTGAGGAGACTTCCTTTGCAACCTATCATGGGAATTGAAGGCCTCCACCTGGTGTTGGATTTGCCCAGAGGCAGAGGGGTTGTTGCTGATATACCGTGCACCTACCTGTACAGCAGCTTCCCTGCTGCTCTGACTGAACTGGTGTTGGAGGTGGTTTTGAGGTCCCCCGGAACGGTGATCCTGGGGGACTTCAATAGCCATGCCGACACTGGTCTGGGTGGGGCGGAGCATGAGTTCATGGCAACCATGGCCCTATCTCAGAGTTGTGAGCCCCACATGTTGGAGGATGTACCCTGGACATGATATTCTGCACCGGCCTTGAGGTGGGGGATCAATTAGTGGGGAAGGTGTCAACAATATCCTTGTCATGGATGGATCATTTTCTCCTCCAGGCCGGTATCCTGGTGCACATCGGTCCTCCGGAGGGTGCAGAGCCAGTTCAGTTGGTTTGCTCCCAGAGGTTTATGGAACCAGAGAGGTTCTGGAATGCTCTGGGGGATATTCCCTCTGACCTCAATGGTCGTTCACTTGATAACCTCGTGACCTTTTGGAATTCTGTGTTGATGGAGGCCATCGACCGTACGGCTCGCACTGAAGTTGACCGGTTGCGGCACAGGGTCTGGTTACGTACCTATGCCATGGCGGTGCGGACAGCAAAGGAGGCTGCCTTTGCTGCCCTCATTGCATCCGCTAAATCCCGTCCGACTGAGCTTTTCCGGGTGGTGAGGGGGCTAGTCAGTCTGGCCTCCCTCTGCCTGGATCCAGAATTATCTAATGCTTGCTGTGATTTAATTGTGGACTTTTTTGTGGATAAAATTGCTCAAATTCATCACGGTTTTGACACAACACTCCTAACAGTGGGTGAACAAGAGACAGTTGAAGCCCCATCTTGTCCTGTTTTATGGGATGAATTTCAAGATGTCGCCCTCTGATGCGGGGAATGTTCTTGGGAGTGTTTGAGCCACTTGTTGTGAATTAGATCCATGCCCGTCCTGGCTGATTAAAGCCAGTTGGGAGATGTTGCTGGCTGGAATAGTCAATGCCTCTCTCACGGAGGGCAGGGTGCCGGACTGCCTCAAGGAGGCAATGGTGTGGCCCCTGCGCAAAAAGCCATCATTGGACATTGGCGCCCTGGCCAGCTATCTACTTTAAAGGTTCCTTTAAAGGTTCCCTTTTTAGGGAAGGTTATTGAACGGTGGTAACTCAGCAGCTTTGGGAGCATCTGGACCAGATCAGTTTCCTGGACCCCTCGCAGTCTGGCTTTCGTCCAGTTATGGCATGGAGACTGCGCTTGTGGCCTTGGTTGATGACCTCTCCCAAGAGTTGGACCAGGGTCGTTCGACCCTGTTGATTCTATTTGATCTCTCGGCTGCATTTGATACCGTTGATCATAAGTTGTTGGTGACTCAGTTGTGTAACCGGGCAGGGGTGGGCAGGACTGTTCTTGAAGGGTGCTGCTCTTTCCTGGCCAGAAGAACTTAGTGTGTGGTGCTGGGTGAGTATTATCTTCTCCCCGGGCCCTCGTGTGGAGTTCCGCAAAGTTCTATCTTATCCCATCTCTTGTTAAATGTGTATGCAGCCCTTGGGGGAGGTTCTCAGAGAGTTTGGTGTAAGGTGTCATCAATATGCTGATGACACCCAATTATATCTCTTTTTCATCAGACCCAGGTCTGGCAGTCTCGATGCTTACGCCGGTGTTTGTCAGCTGTGGGGAACTGGATGAGGGCGAGTTGCTTGAAGTTAAATCCTGACAGGACGGAGGTGATGGTGGTGGGGAAAGCCGGGGGAGTGATGTTCCCCCCATCATTGATGGGGTCTGTCCTCCCCTGGTATCTCGGGTCCGTAGTCTGGGGGTGTTTCTGGATCCGGAGCTTCGCCTGGATGTCCAGGTGGCAGCTGTGGCAAAGAGTGCATTTTGCCAATTACATCTGGTACGTCGACTTGGGCCATACGACTCGGACCTTGCCACAATCATTCATGCTTTTATTATTTCAAGATTAGACTACCATAATGCACTCTATGTGGGGCTACCCCTGGTGATGGTCCAGAGACTGCAGCTGATGGAGAATGTGGTGGCTCGTCTCCTTAAGGGGATGTGTCATTGCGATCACATTACTCCAGTGCTCCACGCTCTGCACTGGCTGCCAATAGTCTTCTGGGCTCAATTCAGGATGTTGGTTTTGACCTTTTAAAGCCCTAAACTGCCTGGGCCCCACCTAACTGCAGGACCACTGCACCCTCCAGATTCTGAATCGGCCTCTGCAGTCGGCTGGGGACATCCTCCTTGAGGTCCCCCAGGTTTCCTGGGTGTCGACCATGAGGAGGGTGTTCTCGGCAGCTGCTCTGCAGCTATGGAACTCCCTCCCATTGGAGGTCCGCCTGGCCGTAAACCTCCCCTCTTTCCGTAGACAGTGTAAGACCTGGCTGTTCCGCCGGGCCTTTGCCAAGGGAGATGGAATGGGTGGGTTGGATTAGGGTGGGGTCTTTATTGTTGGATAATTTTAATATGGGATGATGTTGAATTTTAAAATTGTATGTGTTTTAAAATGCTGTTAGCCGCCCTGAGATGCTTGTGCAGGAGGGGGCGGCATATAAATGCAAAAAATAAATAAAAATTTCCTAACAGTAAGAACTGTACAGCAATGGAACAAGTTGCCAAGAGAAGTTGTAGGCTCTCGCGTCACTGGAGATTTTCAAAAGGGCTGGACAGCCGTCCGTCAGGGATGTTGTAGCTGTAGTCATCCTGCAGCCAAGCAAGGGGTTGGATTAGATGATGCTCGAGGTCTCTTCCAGCCCTGACATTCTATGAATCCAATGGTGGTAATCTTAAGGGCCTAAGGGGAAATAATCTAACCCTGCCATAACAGCAGTTTTGGGGAGCCCAGTTATATCCGGATTTATGCATAATGCACAGGTCCACAAGATTTTGACTGCTTTTTCTCAGACAAGATTAACAGCCCATCTATCCTAACAAAGGGGACTAGAGTTTAACAAGGTTATAGATGTTGTGTGTCCATTAACTTGGTTGTAACTTGTACAGAAGTGGCGTCTGCCTGTGGTCTTGCATGGCATGAAATTGCCTTCTCTCTGCCACACCGCCCACTGTTGTGGGAGCATTCGGAACATACAGGTGCATCAGTGATGGCAGCTAAAACTTCTTATTTGATTAACCAGTTCCTTAATGGCAATCCAACTCTTAACTGGGAAAGCCACACTGCTATACAGCATGTGATGACTAGAGTCATTTGTACCAACAGGATTAGGTGATTGGTCAGGAGATGGAAGCTACTAACCTATCAGGAGGCTGTACTGCGCTGGCTGCCCTCTACTTGCAAGGGAAGCTCTATGTGGCTAATGCTGGGGATAGCAGGTGAGTTCAGGTCCCAGCTCCTACTGAGTTGCCCAGAAGCCCAATAGTGGGCACTTAGCCAGTAGATACAATGTACTGGGCTACAGCGGCATGTCTGGAGCAGCATGCTGGGTTACAACACAAGTAGGCAAAATATTCTAATTTATTGTCCGTGTTCTTCCAATGGAGCAGGGGTGGAGAACCTTTTTCCTCCCAGGGGCCACTTTGGAAATTAGTAGAGGGTCTGAGGGCCAGATAGAAGTGGAGAGTGCATGTGTTTAAGGAGTGCACTCAGGAAGAGGGAGGTCCAGAATATGGAGCTCTCCCTTATTTTCCTTGTGCGTATGCCCTTATCTCTCCTCAGTTTTTCAGTGCTTTGGGGTAAATAATGGATCCAGGGGCCAGACTGAAACTAGCATTTGGCTGCTGCGCCTGAGATTCTCCACCCCTGCCACAGAGCATGCATTTGGATTCATAGGCAAGTGACACATTCTGCCTTACACACGCACAGAGCTGTGCTGCAGATTTACTGCTTGCACAGCACAAACTAAATTGTCATGGGTTCTGTGTATATCATGTTGCCCCATTTTTAAACGTTCATGACTCCCCATGGCACTTGCCCTGTGACAGTTGCACATAAGGGCCATGCCTGCCATACAGTGGCACCTTGTGGACACCCTGCTATCAGCGTGGTGACTTGCTACCCTGCAGTACTGTCAAATGGACAAGGCCTCTGAACCAGCCCTACTTAACCAACCGTCTGACTCTTGGGCAACACACAAATGGCAGTAAGCTGATGAATAGGAATGGACTAGCTCTCTCTCTCACGTGGAACCTGAGATCTGGTTCCACTGGACCACTGCTTAAATCATCTTCACCGGAGCTAACATGACAGATGGATGTCCCTTCTTTCTGCCCATAGCTACTGGGCTGAGAAGAGAGGAGGATCCTTGTGAGGCTCCTTAGTTGTCCAGTCTACTGCTTTCTAAAAACGTATTGTATGTCAGACCTTGTCAACACTACAGGTTGAACTGTTTTAGTGCTAAACTTGCAGAACGTGAAGCAGTCTCAGTAATAACTTTCATGCATTCACCGTTGTTCAGAAATTGCTCGTCACCAACAATGTGACTTCTTGTGCCTTTCCAGGTGCAATTGCTTGTATCCTAGCATGCTGTCAGAACAACTTTCTTAAGCTGGTCCATAACCTCCCCACACCTGCACTAGAAGGGGGTCTAACCTGGACTGATTTGGGCTTAGGCTGGTTGTAAAACTGATCTGGCCTAAGATCGGTCTAAGCCATTTTGTGTGTGATCTTACTGCATTCTTGAACAGGTCTGAGGAGTTAGACTGAATCTAGAACCTAATTCATATAAGGTCTTACTCGTAAATACACTAGACCAAATACAGTGTTGGGGAAAGGTGTGACTGCACTGAAATAACAAGTCATTGCTAAGACTACCCTGCCCATCAGGTTAGCTGTATCCACCTACCTGTCCATACAGCAGACTCATTCTGCTGTGGTTGGGCTGTTTCAAGAGATTTGTTCCCCTTCACGCCAGAGGAAAATTATGCACCCTGCCTTTAGGTCTGTACCTGACCCCATGGAGCAGAGTTATCCATAGTGACAGAAGGTGGGGAAAGAGGCATGTTGCTGCAGTTGTTAAAGCAGAAAACAGGGATGGTAGAGTGACTGAGATCATTCAACCTAAGAGCCCAGTTTAATGGCTCAGAACCTCAACTCTTTCCTGTGCAGGGCAATCCTTGTTCGGAAACACAGCATCGTGACCCTGAGCAGCGAGTTCACCCCTGAGACAGAGAGGCAGAGAATCCAGCAGCTGGTAAGAGATGCCTTTTTGTTAGCATCCTGTGTAGTCTGTAATGGGAGCTGCCCATACATGTGGCACCAACCAGTATCCTACAACTACTACCAATGGTAGCAGTGTCGCCCCTAACACCATAGAGCAAATCCAGGCTATAGCCTGCGGTGCTTCCTGCGGTGCACTACCTCTTCGGTGCTTGTAAATGGAAGATGGATGGGTTATGAAGTAGAGCCCCTTGGCGTCCAATTTGGAAGGGGGATCAGGTCCAAGAAAAAGTAATAGGGACGGAGTACAGCGATATTGGTACATAATAATAATTCACTTCGCTTTCCAAAGCTGAGCAGGTTCCTCAACTTTGCATATCAAATCAGTGGCCAAGCTCTCTGCAGCTGTCCTAGTCTCAGAGAAGCCAATACTGACAATTCCACCGTGATTCTCTACCAGGCCTTCATCTACCCCAAGCTCTTGGCAGACGAGTTCACACGGTTTGAGTTTCCAAGGAGGCTGAAAGGAGATGATGTGGGACAGAAGGTTCTGTTCCGGGATTACTCCATGGCAGGCTGGTGAGTCAGCAGTACTTAGAGGGACTCATTCAAGAGCACAGCTCTAGTAGGGACAGGCAGTGCAGCTGCACCAGGGCCCTGGGGGTGAGGGTGCACTCCTTGGTGCAGCTGCATACCCTGGCTCCATTCCAGCTTGGCTACCCCCCAACTCATTAGAACTGTGTTCTCTTTCCTGTGTTGCTGTTTCCACCATGGGAATAGGCAGAGGAGAAACAGAAGTGGTGGTGTAAATTTCCCCCTGCAACTCTCACTCCTCTTTAAAGAGAACAGAGTCCGGCACTGTCAGCCATGGAGAGTGAAGTCTTCTCTTCACCAGTGCGGAGACAGATTAGGGCAAGTTTCTCTCCAGCTTGCCTCAGGGCGACACAAACCTCAGGGGGCAGGGAACCTTTCCTGTCCCAAAGGTCACTTTGAAAATTAGTACAAGTTTTGCAGGCCAGATAGTAATTGGGGCAGGGATGCTTAAGGTGTGTGCTCAGGATAAAGGAAGGGAGGGTCCAGATCATGGATCTGTGTCCCTGAGCCATCCCCTATCTTTGTGTGCATGCCTTCATCTCTGCTCCCTTCCCCATAACTCACTCTTTCAGTGCTTGAAGGTAGAGATTGGATCCACAGCCAGATCTAGGAACTGGAAAGGGGCCAAATAAAAACCAGCCGTGGACCAGAGGTCCCCCACCCTGCACTAGGCCAAGACTCTGGAGGCTGAGGTTCTGATTCTAGCCCTGGCATAGGCTCTGAGACCAACCCTCAGCAAGGCCCTTCGTGTGTCTCAGTGCCACCTCTGCAACCCATGGAAATGAACACTGCCCTGTTTCCCAAGAGAAGATGTGAAAATAAACCCTCCATTTGTGAGGCGCATGGTGGCAGTTAGTGCTGAGCAAAGACTCTGAGTACATACAGTTCCTGGCCAACATTGTCTTCTGTTCATTTCAGGGGATACAAGACAGTGGAGAAAGCTGACCTCAAGTACCCTCTCGTACACGGGCATGGGAAGCAGGTAACTGAACTGAATGCCAGCAACCTGGTAGGCAGGGACCTTTGCAGAGCCACTAAGGCCAAGAGCACTCATTATTTGCAGGCAGGTCCCTGGTACTCTGCACAGCCATCCCCTCGCAATTCTGTAAGCAAAAATCCCAGGCAAAAAACAGAATAAATTACACAAATTGTGCAACTTTTCTTGATTGCATAATTGATTCTAATAATTTGTGTTACTTTTTTGTTGCAGTTTGCTTGAGGGCTGGCAGTATCCAGGGCAGTGCATGGGGACATGGGAGTGCAGCTGGGCAGCAATAGTGCTGGGAGTGGGACTCCATGACAGTCTAGGGAGGGAGAGAGTCTAGTCTAGGGAAGTGCACACATGATTCGGAGGCCACAACATTCGTTGGCACCTTCACATACAAGCGTAACAAGAGACAGTTTTTGGTGTGGGGCCATGAAACAATTGTTTTTACTGATCTTTTCCTCAAACATACCCAAATCCTGTTCACCGTGATGGTGCTGTTGCACGGGAGGTTTGGTTAATAGGATGATTCCTTGTGCTGCACTATTGCATGTGACAAATATACATGTTTGGGTGGGAAATTAGGCCATCCCAGCCTCCTGCTACAGAAGTATACGAAGCTGCCAGCCTCCTTCACCCTTTGCAGTACCTTTTACCACTTTGTTTTAAAACTCTCCAAGAGGAAGGAGAAAAGAGGGTGGAAATTGTCACTCTTCTAGAGAGAAAACTGAAGTCTCTTTTGAAGTCCTTGCTTACCAAAATTCAAGGAGACCTTCAGCCATGGGCTTCCTTAGCCCCTGAGCACAGCTTCATCTCTGGCACTGTTTCCCAAAAGCAGCCGTGCCAGCCAGAACCTCACGAATGTTTTCCTTAGACCAAGGCATTTTTAGTGAAGGTTCCACAGGCATTTGATCTGATTCTTCACTCATGGTGCACCAAGCAGAGTCTGAATTCTCAGAGAGTTCCCTTCTCTCCTAGCAGCCTCACAATCTGATTTCATGCTGCTGATATGGAATTCTGTGGCAGAGGGCTCCCTTTGCCTCTTTAACGATGGTCCATTTACACAAAGCTTTCTTCCTTGGGTTCCAGACACGCTTGCTGGGCACCCTGGCTGTGTCTCGAGGGCTGGGCGATCACCAGCTGAAAGTTATTGAAACTGATGTTGAAGTCAAGCCATTCCTGTCCTGCATCCCCAAGGTAAGCAAGAGGGCATGAGTGGAGATACACATTGACGTTCCCCTGCCAGAGACTGGGATTCAGCCTCCTTTTGCATCATGAATCCTCTCTTTTGAGCCAGCATTATTCCAGCATGATGTAATTGTGCTTTCAGTGGGTGCAGGCTGGGGTGGATTTTCCAGGTATTCTTGGTATCTTCCCCATGGTTGCAGGGCTCTTTGCAAGAATTCTGAACCCCCTGCTTATTCCATGCTCGCACACATTCTAATCATGCAACCACTAACCTTTTCTGGCAGTCTAGAGCAGTGCAGAGTCCTAAGCTCATTAGAAACCAGCAACCCCATTACAGTTGTCATCTTGACAGTGGCAGAAGAAACCGATTACTACTCAGTGACTGTGCATTAAGTCAGAGAGCTAGAGACATGGGTCAAACACAATAGAGGAAATGAGATAAAATACCATCTCTTGGGTACCTGGTACTTTGAGGAAAGTGTGTAAGACAATCAGGTTGAGCACTATTTCTGTGCAGGTGGATGTGTTTGACTTGGCCCTGCACAATGTTAAGGAAGATGATGTCCTCATCATGGCAACTGATGGCCTTTGGGATGTTCTGTCCAATGAAGAGGTGGCCCTGGTTGCCAGGAGCTTTCTTGAGGACAACACAGCAGACCCTTCTAGGTGAGACTGACATGTTCCATCTGTTATTACCCCAGACTGAGAAGTCCCTAGGAGATTGGAAGTTCAGAAGTGATTGACTTTCTCCCCCTTGGCTCATCGCCTCTGGGGATTGCTCACGTTCCCAGAAGTTAATGAAGAGACACATATGCTGCTGTTCTCTGGAATCCAGGCAGCTGCTGTGCTGAAGAGAGTCCTATTCTCAGATGGCACTAAGGCAAATTGACTTGCCTAAGGTCATGCAGGAAGATAGTGGCAGATCTGGGAATTGAACCTAGGTCTCCCAGATACAGCATGGGAACATCCTTTCTTCTAACAGTAACCACCTTTGTCATAGTCCTTGTGAGCTAGCTCTATGGGGAACGCACACTCACCTGATTTTTATTCTCCTGCAGGTTTTTAGAAGTGGCCAAGTGCCTGGTGCTGAAGGCAAGGGGGAGGAAGAATGGATATCAGTGGACTCTGGATAGCAACACCCCTGCTTCCTACGATGATATCTCTGTGTTTGTGATCCCACTGTATAGGAAGAATGATGAGCATCCTGCATAGGATTTGAGACTGTTACATGCTGGGGTATTACACAGTAGTACTGAATAGGTGCATTTTGGAGGTTGCTGCTGTGTAGAAACCTTTTCAATTACACCACTACTGTCATAGGACAGGTATTGGAATAGCACAGATATCGTGGAGCAAGAAGACAAAAAGACACACTTTGCTCATGAAGAGCAAAACTGGCAATGGCCAATGGTACCATTTGTGGTGCTCTCTTGCTCCTACCCTCTAGAGGAGGGGTGAGCTAGCAAAAAGCCTGCTAATTCCTAGGGAGACATGCCTTAGTTCTCTAATTTATCTGGATGTGCTTTCTTTCTGTCCCTTAAGTTTAATTCTCCATTCCAGTGGCTCCACGAGTCTCTTGGCAGACCTGGGAAGGTTGTTTCAAGAAGCTTCAGCTCCACATCCTTGAATAGAATAAATATTTTAAGTTGACCTGAAATCTCTTAACACCTATAAATGTCACATAGGGACCATCTTCATGGCAAAGGTTCTCCGCTCTTACCCTTGGAGACTTAGTTCTGCATGAAGATTTCTATACCATCACGGAATCCAGCAGTCAGGTCAGAGAGCAAGTTAATGTCTAAGTTCTCAAGCTGCATACCACAAGGTTCATGTGTCAGAGAGCCACAAGATGCATTACATTGATCATGGTTCCCCTTGATCCCAGGAACAGGGCAGCGTGACTTCCCCCAAATCTACCCTCTTCACATCAGAGCTCTGGCTCCCAGGCTGTCTGGTGGGTTCGGACAGCAGCAACAGCGACGGCGCAGGGCACACTAATCCCTTTTCTCCCACAGCTACTGCAAGGCTCCAGCAGCTGAAATAGCAGCTCAGCTGCTTTTTGTGCTGTATGAACATGCTCCCAGGCAGCCACTTCAGCAAGAACTGCAACTCAGGTGCCCAAGAGCTGCATGCACGCCACCTCTGGTCTAAGCTTTCTGAAGTTTCTGTAAGATTTAACATTAATTGAAAGAACAGTGCTGTATGGAAACCAATGTATGGAAAATGAAGGTAATGGGGAAAGGCTCCTACAGGCAACTTTAAATGAGAGATGCTGTTCGAAGAAGGATCCTTCTATATAATTTAATATGCTTCAGATCTACAAGAAGCTTGTAAACCAGCTCAGAGAAACTGAAGGCTGTAGGTAGTGAAATCTAAACCCCAGAGTTATGTTTTCTCAGGTCAGAGGTAGCTAATCCAGTGTCCTTTACAAACAAAAATACTCAGATGCTGAATGAATTTTATCACTTAATTTACTTAAAGTCTGGCTACAATGAAATAAAATACCATAGCAAAAGAAGAATGGTACCTTAAAATGAGTTACATATATATGTTAAAGTATAGTAGCTACTTATCTATTAAAATAAAAGTATAATAGAATCCCCAAAGTTTTAGAATAGAAAACTGGGTTTCCTTTAGAATATGTTAAAACTATAAACAAAAAAGGAGATTCTCAAAACAGTATCTCCCAGTAATCTCCCAGTATATTGCTCATCTTCCTAATACCAAATATGGACATCTGGGTTACACTTGATGTTCCACAATTACCTTTTATCTACAATATGGACATCTGAGTTACACTTGATGTTCCGCAATTACCTTTTATCTATTTAGGAAATGCAATAAAAATATGAGGGGCTCTGGTGGCTATTCTTACTCATTACACCAGAATTCATTCATTCTTTTAAACTTACCCATCTCAGTATTTTTTAAAAGACAAAATAAAGTCCACTAGCTTGCATTGCTTTTTAGGCTCTTCAGCTATTTAAGGGAATTTGTACTCTATATTTTGCAACGTAATGTACAGAATTGTTCTAATAACAGATGTTATGTTACCAAGATTATCCCTTGCTTAAAACAAGAGGCATTTATTTATATAAACCAGCCCCGTTAATCCACCAAGGGACTATTGATGTGTCACCACATCACTTTACCTTTTATCAGATTCTAATGGCTCAGCTGGTTAGTACTAGGATGCAAGTCCTCCAAAGGAGGCACAGGGTACTTGGCCCAACAGTGGAGAGACCGGTTAAGGTGCCTGTCCTGTAGCCTATACGGAAAGCTGTGGCCCAGTATTTGGTGTTGGGGAAACACTTTCAGAGACGACATACAACTCAAATCACTTTAAACAGCCCAGTGTCCTGGCCAGTTAAACTCAGATTTCAGCAACTGCCCTTGGCTTCTGGAAATCCCTGGCTGCGATCCATAAACCACTCGCTCCCTGCGAGCCCCAGTGAAGGCTACAGTGGAGTAAGTGGGTTGTGGATTGGCAGCTCCTCTGCAGTTTCAATCTACTATCTTCTGTTGTAACCTGCTGTCCAATCAAATGACTGCTGCCTTTCACAATTGATCTCTAGCTATATTTTTAGTGGTGAGCGAAGAGAAGACTTTCCATATCACTTGAGTACTTTGGAGCTGAAATGGGTACTAAATTTGGTACCCATGGGTAATACTGCATTTTTGGGTATATCATCGGGTACCCAACAGCTTACCCAGGGACCAGTGAGGTACCTAGAAACTTGAAAACTTGTTAACTTCCAGTTTTTTCAATTTTCCAATTACCAATCAGTATATCAGGTAAGAAAACTGAAAAACTGGGTCAAAAATAAAACCTGGGACCAGAAGTTGATTTCCCAGGACCAAAAATTAAAAAAATAGGAACCGGAAATAAAAAAACCAATACTGGACAGTAGTATAGGTTCAATACCTTTTCTCATCATTTTAATTTTTGACAGGTCTTTCTAGTCTGTTTTCCAGTTTATATTTGATTTCAATTTTATATTCAATATCAAATCAATAATAAATGCTATCAAAGTGATATGGTCTTTAATATTGTGCTTAATACATTTGGATACGAGTGTTTTTGGCCAGAAGAGAAAGTTTGAGATGTAGTTGTGACATTAAACTTTATTAAGAAATAAGTGCAAATATAAGGAAATGAATCAAAATTAAAAAGTCTTTGAATTAGAAAAGTATACAAAGCAGCCAATGAAATGTATTTATTTAAAACTTGTATCATGCCCTTCCTGCCCAAAGGCAGCTCGGGGTGGCAAACACCATAAAAGATTTAACAATAAAAAACAAATCAACAAATTTTAAAACAAATCATAAAACTTACCCCCCCACCCTACCTCTGCCCCTCACCAAAAGCCTGGCGGAACAGCCAGGTCTTACACAAACATTGAAACGACAGGAGGGTGGGGGCCAACCAAGCCTCCTCCGGGAGCGAATTCCACAGCACGGGGGCAGCCACCAAAAAAGATCTCGCATCAGTGGCCACCCATCTCGCCCACAGAACCTCCAAAAGCCCCCACGGACGATTTCAGGGGTCACACGGGCACATGGGGAGTGAGGCAGTCCTGCAGATAGGCAGGGCCCAGACCATGAAGGGCTTTAAAGGTCAAAACCAGCACCTTGAACCTAGCCCAGTGCTTTATAGGCAGCCAGTGCAGACCCGGAGCACAGGTGTCATGCGCTCCCTGCAGTCCGCCCCAGTAAGGAGACGGGCCGCAGCATTCTGCACCAGCTACAGCCTCTCGGGCAGCCCCACGTAGAGCGCGTTGCAGTAATCCAGCCTTGAAGTGATGAAGGCATGAATGACAGTGGCGAGGTCGGAGTCTGAGAGATACGGCCGAAGCCGCAGGACAAGATGTAACTGCCGAAACGCACTCCCCGCCATGGCCACAACCTGAGATTCCAGGCTGAGCCGTGAATCAAGGAGCACACCCAGACTCCGTACCTGCGAGACCATGGGAGGGCGAACCACCCCCCACAAGAGGAGATTCAACCACCCCCAGGCCCACCCACCAACATCACCTCCGTCTTGTCAGGATTCAGCTGCAGATGACTCAACCTCATCCAAACCCCCACAGCTGACAGGCTCTAGGAAAATAAAGAGACTGCATGGCCTGGGTCGATGGAAAAAGAGAGGTAGAGCTGAGTGTCATCAGCATACTGATGACACTGCATGCCCTGAAACCCTCTGCTGGTGAATCAAATCAAGAGGAATAGGGATATTAAATATTTAATTAGAAAAGAGAAATAAAAAGTCAAAGCATGTAACTTCTAAGTGGATGAAACAAAGCCTGACAGAGCCCCCCACTCACTTCATACCATGCTGAGAAACAGAGTTGTAACCTGCTTCTGTCACTAGGCTAGAGAAAAATGGATGGTGTTGGAGGGGTTTTGTGAGAGATTTTTTGTTCTATCATCACAGAAACTGCAAATGGATAAACTAATCAGAAGTGTGTTTTTTAGATGATAGGGTTTAAAGTTGGATATTTTTATGGCAACTTGATGTTTAGGAAGTATGTAAAACTGATTACAAAAGTAACATCCTGTGTTCTGTTTTCAGAGGATACAGATAGTCAGTCAGAAAAATTGCTGATCTAAAAGACAATTGGTTATAGAGTAGCCCAGCTTTGTCTTTATAGGTCATCTTGATTTACAGATGAAGATGGAGGAGAAATAACTAGTGCCATTACCAGAAATCTCTAGGTGACTGGTGACAATAGCATTTATTTGTCATAAGCCATGGATATACATAAGAGGCAAATTGCAAAAAAAAGGGGGCTCTTTGCTTCTTCCCTATAACATCACCAACATTCCACTCATTTGATTTGGCTTCAGTTATGTACAGCCTGACTAATCAAGGGCATCTGTACTTGACTGAGGATTCAGGTCTGTCCAGCTGTGAGGAAACTGAAATGGTTTGAAAAATGTTCAGATTTGTGCCAAATTATCTTCTTCCACTAGAGCAGAGCAGTATCTTGATGGGACACATCTAAAGTCTATCATACTGTTGTGAGGTTCATTGAGCAGGTAGTGGTTTGGAGAGATCTTCGGATCATACTCATAACCGGGTCCGTAGCCCCATGAATCTCCTGACTGATGAAGAGGAGTGGGGGCCAATTATAGAGGGAGACTGTTGGCATCCCTCACTAAAGAAAGCAAAATGATGCTGGCTTTGAAGAGAATTTGTCACCTCATGAATAAATGACTGTAATCTACTCTCTTTAGGATTACATTTTAAATCTAATTTGTGGGGAGTATGGTAAACTGTTTAATCATGTAGCATGAGTAAGCACTCGATCATAAGGCTGAATCGTCCATCTATCGCCCAGAGTTTAGGATACAGTCTACTCTTGTGTAAAATGATGAAAAAAACAATTTCAAAATTTCATAGCCATTAAGGATGTTAATATAGAGATAGGTGTTGATACATTTCACAGGGGCAGATCATTTGCTGTTTTTTCATTTTCCATTGCAGTCAACAGGGCTTCACGCAATTACTGAGGTTGGAAGTTTGCCCATTATGATTGAACACAGCATGGGAGAGAAAATGATTCAAGCCTGTTCCAATTTCTAAAAATGTACAGCAAGCAAATGTGATTGTTTTAGAAATATCTATGCAGACTAGTTATCTTAGCAGGTCATTAAACTATGTTCATAAGTCAGCTATGAGAATTTTTCAAAACACCTTAACTCTGTCCTTTTGCACAGAATTTCATTGTAAGTCATTTAATTGTAGAAAGTTGTATAAAATTTCATTGTAAAAATTTTTGCACAAAGTTTATATAATTTCTATACATGTAAAAGGACAGGGTTAAGGTGTTTTGAAAAAATTTAATATGACATGAAAATAATTTAATGATGTTCAATACAGTACATATGTTGTGTTAATGTTATGCAGTATAGATAATGAAGTGTAAATAATTTCCATGCTTTTTGGCATCTAAATATTGTTATAATGTATGTTAAAAGTTTTTTGAATTGCAGTTGTAATCATTTTTCATGTTCTTTGGAATTTGTGAGGGTAAAATGTATTTTGTGAAATGATTTTTAAGAGGAAAGTTTTTTGTTCTGGAAATGGTCCTGTCTGTAATGGTTTTTTAAACCATTAGGTGTTGTGTTTTGGATAATAAGAATAAGCCTAGCTGTCAAGTACAGAGACGCTGTGTCAAATCGGAGGAGATTTATTCCTGCCTATTTGAAGATGTTAAGAAAGCAGTGGGGTAAAAACTACATTATACTCAGTTCAACCTATGCTCCTCCTTTTTACTCTCATCTAAGCAACACATATCTAGTGTGGCTTTTTATTTCCTTCCAGTAGCTGGACCATGCTAGAAGTCTCACGCTAACTTCATATTAATGGACCTGTAGATCTCTTTCCAAACCTTCTGCCTGTAGGACTCTACTTTGAGGCTTAACCATTATCCTTTGACTCCAGACAGCAACAGAAACATGCAGAGTATCAGTCAGGATAATGATCCAACCTGCATATGGCATGATCCCACTGGGGGGGGGAGGGGCTAAAGAAAATACACCTCCTGCACTCAACCTTTCACCCATCTCCCTCGCCAAAAGCCCAGCAGACTAGTGAGGTCTTACATTGTCTAGGGAAAGGGGGGAGGGATGGGGCCAGGCAGGGCTTCCGTTGGGGGGAGTGCCACAGCCTCGGTGTGGCCACCAAGAATACCCTCCTCCTCACCCGAGATACATGGGAGATTCTGAGGAGGGTGCTCCCGTTCGACTGCAGGGGCTGGTCCAGGACCTGGGGGTGAGGTGATCCTGCAGATATGTGAGGCCCAGGCTGTAAAGGGCTTTATAGGTCAAAACCAACACCATAGATTGGGCTTGGAAGACTATATGCAGCCAGTGCAGAGACTGGAGCACTGGTGTAATATGCTTGTGGTTACCTGTCCCTGTGAGGAGATGGGCCACTGCATTCTGCACCAGCTGCAGCTTCTGAGCCGTCACCAAGGATAGTCCCATGTAAAGTGCATTGCAGTAGTCCAGTCTTGGGGTGATGAAAGCATGGATGATGGTGGCCAGATCAGAATCAGAGACACACCGCTGAAGCCATCACACCAAGTGTAATGGGCAAAATTTTATTTTGAGCCATTTGTAGCCCACTCCTTTCTGCTCACAACAGCAGCTCTGGGTGGCTCACACCAAATGTAAAAAATATAAAAATTCAATAATTTAAATATATTACCACCAGGGGGCATGTGTGGAAAGTAGCTGCACTTGGTGAAAGGTCCAGTGAGGCCCATTTTATTACAACTTTTAAAAAAGGGATAAACTAAAATTTACACACCTGAAAAGTGGAGCTGATGAAATTGGAACCAAGAAGGAGCAGGAGGAACAGAAAAATGGTAAAATCCTTGCCTGGAAAAGGTAATTCCAAAAGGGAGACTTCAGGGCCTTGCCGTGACAGTAGCCCAGAACAGGCTGAGAAAATGGCAGCAGAGGAAGGAGAACGGGAGATTACGGGGGTGCGCACCAGCATTGCCAATATAGAGGCATTGATGAAAGATATAAAGGCAGATCTCAGGGAAGCCAGGAATGATCGCTTATTGCTTAGGGAATGTGTGCAAAAACCAGAGGCTTCCCATGAGGCAATGGCCAGAAAGGTGCACACCCTGGACAATAAAGTTGAAGCCTTAGAAGCGTGGTTAGGTGCCCTAGAATGGAATTTGCACGGGACAATCACCTGGGTGCAGCCAAAAAACACCTCATAACCTTTTGGGGGTGTGGGGGGAGAACAGGATTTAGAAAACAGAGTGGCGCAAGAATCCAAGGAGTCCCGGAAAGGGCTGAAAAGAAGGAAGTGCCTGCTTTGGTGAAAAAAATACTGTTCATGCTCTTCCTAGACAATCTAGATATGGACAATGTGGAAATAGAAAGGGCACACTGGGCACTCAGAGCCAAACCCAAGGAAAAAGACCCTCCTAGATCTATTATCAAATTCCTTAGATTTGTGGATAAAGAAAATATTTTGGCTGCTGCATGCAAGCACCAAAAACTCAAGATATCTCAAGACTGGTCTGCTGAAACGATGGAGAAGAGAAGACGCTGGCACAAGTACTTTGAAATCTTCAAAGAAGGGATTAAAGCGCAGATGAGACCCACCGCCAAATTCTCATTCATGCATGGTGGCGGGAGACATACATTTCAGAAGGCAAAGGACGTTCTCCTGTATATTATAATAATAATATTTATTTTAGCGTGACATATGTCATTGCTGGGAAAATCCCAATCTCCTGTATATTGACAGACCTCTGCCACAGTTGAAAGACTCCCTCAGGAGATCAAGACCCACATAAGCTATGGGGAAGCAGGAATGCAAGCTAAAAAAGCGACAGACAGGGACGAGCATTTTTATGCTGTGTTGGTATTAAGATGTAATCATTTGGTTGGGTCAGCAGATGGCGGAAGAGTGCAGTGCGTCCAGGTTTGCACAAGAGACTATAAGGGGTGGGGGATATACCCTATAAAATGATAAGAACCTGGTGGAAACTGAAGGACTGCTATTGGTGAGACCCTTTTTCTTTTAAATTTATGCAGAGCTGTCCATTTCTGATAGAAGGAAGGAGAGAGTCAGTTTTGGTAAACTTAGGAATTGCTTGGTTATAAAACTGCTCTTGATTGTAAAGTTTCCATAAAGTTTGGTGGGGTAGCTGCAGCTGTTTGTATTTACAATGTTTAGGGGGGTAGTAATATAAACAGAAAAGGAGTTAAGTAAGGTAATGATTTTTCAATGGCAGGTGGGTGTGATACCACTGCCTACAATGTTATTGGGCAACCACTGGAAGCTTAAGGCCTGGAAGGTGCAGGACCACTGGTAGACTTTCAGGGTGGTGGGAACTTATGTCAGGGTAGAGGGGGTATGGGGCAGGGGAAAGGGTGGGAATGGGGTATGGTTAAGATGGAGGCGTTCTTTCCTTTTTTCTTTGTTGTTTTTCCCCTGCTTTTCCTTTTTCCTTTCTTCTTTTTTCCTTCTTGTACAGGGACCTTGCAGAAGGGTAGAATGGAGAACAGAGGGGTGGAGTGGCTCACTCACCACTCAAAACATGGGACATAAAATGGCGGGACAAAGGGTGTATATAACAGGAATGGGAACTAGAGCGGACCAAAAAGACCCAGATGACTGAACTACAAATTGGTACCCTCAATGTTAGAGGACTAAACTGATCAACAAAAAGGAAGAGAGTTTGGCAGTGGGTAAAAAGAAACGTTAGAGATAGTGGTGCTGCAGGAATCACATCTATTGCAGCGTGACCAAGTCAGATTTCAAAATAAGTTTTTTCACCAGATTTTTTTTTCATCTTCATCCAGAAAAAAGCAGAAGTGATCCTGGGATTCGCCAATGCAGTAAACTTTAAATGCTCAAAGCAAGTGAGTGACAACAATGGGAGAGTCATATTAGTCACTGGTCAAATTGAAGAAAAAGATGTAATGATGGTATGTGTGTATGCCCCCAATAAAGACCAACTGCCATTTTTTAGAGAAATTATCCCTATAATTACAGAAGAAGCTAAGGGACAACTTATTATTCTGGGGGACTTTAACATTCCACTAGATGTAGCTGATAAAACTCCCCAAAGTCCAATTGACTGCAGCCAGCAAAAAGATAGGAGAGATGTTCCTTGACAATTCATGGATGAATGGAGGCAACTCCACCCTACATCAAATTAATCCTCCTTTTATTCTGCCCCACACAATACCTATTCTAACACTGACCACATTCTGGTGGATAAACCTAATATAGTGAACTGTTCAAAATGTAGGATGGAAAATACTTTTTTTTCAGACCACAACACTATGATATTAACATATGGTGTTGGGTGGGGCAGAAAAACCTACTAGACCAATATGGAGGCTTAATAAATATTACCTCAAGAATATAGAAGTTCAGGAAACCATAAAACAGAACCTGATAGAGTTTATTGAAATAAATTATGTAGAAGATACCCACCCACAATTGCTATGGCAGACAGCAAAAGCCTGTCTAAGGGGAATGTATATTTCTGCAATTGCCAAGTTAAAAAAAGAAAAAAGTCAAACGATTAGAGAATTGTATACACAACTCAGGCAGCTTGTCCAAAATAATAAAACCTACCGTACTGTAGAGCAAAAAGAAAAAAAATGACACTTAAGCAACAGATAAATGTGGCTGAATTAGAACCAATTGTGCGAGGTATGAGATACACCAAACATCATTATTACAAGAAATCAAATAAAGCAGATTAAGTATTAGCATGGTTAGTTAAAAAAAAAAAAAAGTCAAAAGCTCATATAGGTAACATATGTCACTTGTCGGGCACTGAAGTGACACAAACGGAGCAGATTAGAGACTGCTCTCCCTCTTCTATAAAGAGCTATATACTACAACCAAACTGGAGGGGAGAAAAATTGAGGACTTTTAAAAAAAATTGCCACTACCCAAACTTAACAATGAGCAAAGAGGGGAGCTGGATCAGTACATTACATGTGAGGAAGTGGAGGAGGCTATAGCTAGCTTCCCTACAAATAAAGTGGGTGGACCGGATGGCTACTGCTTGGAATTTTACCAGCAGTATACAGATATAATCGCTCCAATACGAACACGGGTATACAACTCCTTCCTGAATACAGAAGAACTACCTACAACTTTCTATGATGTGCTTGTCACACTCTGCCCTAAGCCTGAAAAAGATCTGGAACTGTGTGGGAGCTACCGACCAATCTCTCCTTAATGTTGACCTAAAAGTATTCACTAACATCCTCACCAGTAGGCTGAAAAAAGTTAAGATTTTTATTTCCCCAGACCAGACAGGTTTCATACCTGAACACAGAGGTATTGATAACATTAGGAAAGTGGTGGATGTCTATGCAAAAATAAAAAAATATACTCATAGATCAAACAAAGCCCATTATATAAGAGCGCCCCATGATCTCAAAAAAGTGCTATATGGTGATTCTTCACAACTACATGTGCTGTCCAGGATATATCAAATACTACATAACTTAAACAACTTACCTGATACCGGTTACCTGGCCGCCTGGGAGGAGGACCTACAGGAAAAAACAGACAACAAAGAGTTAGAGATGATTTGGCAAATAATGCACAAAGCATCAAGATTGGTGTCAGTGTTGGAGTCACAGATAAAAACAATATATAGAATTTATTTTACTCCGCAGCAGCTCCACAGAATGAATGACCAGTATCCCCAGTGGTGCTGGCAGGGCTGCTCGGAGGTGGGGTCTTGAAAACATAAGAAGTTTTTGGCTTGAGATATGGCCCTACCTGAACCAGACGGCCCAAATAGATATTCCCTTTCTACCAAAATTAACTCTCCTGTGAGTCCTACCGGAACTGCAAATAAGAAAAGAAAGAAAAATGGCATGTCAGCAACTTAGGCTGGCGGCGAACTACACTATGTTTAAAAAAAATATGATAAGTTATCGTAGCAGTTGATAAGGATAGTATAGGACCAAAGCTGCAACCCTAGGTCCCTTAGCTTCTGTTTTCATTAATTCTTGGTACGGATAATCGATAACTTTGGAAAAACAATAAAGAGAATTTTTTTTTTTTTTAAAGGAAAGTGGTGGACTTAGTATATCACATTCGAAAGAACAGAACACCCACCATACTGGTCTCGCTTGATGCAGATAAAGCGTTTGACAGGATGGAGCATCGTTACCTGTTTAGGACAATGGAGTTGATGGGAATTCAGGTCAAATTTTTGGAATGGGTTAAGAAGCTGTACTTGCACCCTCGGGCTAAACGTTTAGTGAATGGAACATGTTCGGAGGATATAAAGTTGGAGCGGGGCATCCATCAGGGTTGCCCCCTCTCTCCTCTATTATTTTACTTGGCGGTGGAACCACTCACCATTGCAATGAGACTAGATGATAACATCAGAGGAATCAGGATTGGAGCGGTGGAACATAAGTTGTCTATGTATGCGGACGATGCCATGATTTCTCTGTTAGACCCCCTACACTCGGTGCCTAGACTAATTGAATTACTAACACAATTTGGGGAAATTTCTGGGTACAAGGTCAACTTAGCCAAATCACAAGCATTACTCTTTCATTTTCCAAAAAATCAAAGCCATAGCATCAGTAGTCATATCCCCTTCAAAATTGCAAATGAAAGGCTCAGATATTTGGGTGTCCAAATATCCAACAACCCATATAAGCTGTATAAGGATAATTTCCTCTCCCTGCTAAATGAAATACAAAGATAGAAAGCTGGCAAACACTGCAATGCTCTTGGCTAGGGCGTGTTAATTTAGTAAAGATGATGATTTCCCTTAAATTTTTATATTTAATTTCAGCCCTACCAATAAAAGTATCTGATGACTACTTTAACAAAATACTTTCCTGTTTCATATGGAAGGGGAAGAGACCCAAAGTGCGCAGGTCAATTCTTTATTCTGACAAGGCAATGAGGGGGTCTGAACTTTCCAAATGTAAAATTATATTATTATGCAGCAACAATGAGAGCCGTTAAAAAAAACTTTTTTTGGGGGGGGTGGGGAGCTGCAGACCCTTGTTGGACTACTATTGAGCAAGATACATGTGGCATCCCCTGCTTTAAACCTTATGTAATGGGAAGTAATAAAATACCATCACTAAGAGTGGGTGGACACCCGTTCATCCCCCATGCGTTTCGAGTCTGGAGACTTGTCCAGCGTAGGGCTGATATTGACATAGAAAAGTCACCATACGCACTCCTCAAACTTTTAACAGGGCATGGGAGAGCCCTTATGGCAGCTCTTCACCAGAATGGAAAGGGGAGGAAAGTTTCAGGCTAGGTACCTGTATAAGAACAGACACCTTATGGAAAATAATGAATTGGAAACAGGCGCAGGCATTAACATCGATTTTTTAATTATATGCACGAATAGTGACTATTTTAAAATCCCGAGGCAGTGAAGCAAAATTCAGTAGGCCCCCAACCTCTTTGGAGGTACTCCTCTTTAACCTTGGAGTGGAAAAAGGATTATTTTATATTCTGGACAAAGAAATAAAAAAAGTTTATTGTAGAGCAGACTATGGTTACTTGGGAAAGTGGGAGGAGGAACTTCATATAACTATTGGGGACAAAGAGCGACACCCAGTATGGTACAATATGTTTAAAAGTCCACAATCCCTCCTAGTGAAAGAAGTACAAATAAAGCTTTGTATGAGATGATACATGACACCTGAGAGTATCAGGCAGACTGATCCGTCTGCTTCAGATCTATGTTGGAGGGGATGTGGGGTAGTAGGCTCCATGGTGCACTGTTGGTGGAACTGTGTGCTTGTGAGGCCTTTGTGGCTGACGGTGTGGAAACTAATGGAGGAGGTTGCTGATCTTTATTTTCCCTTCAGACCAGCCCTAGCGTTGCTCGGAATCTTTCCTAGTAGCTCAGTTCATAAGAACAAAAAAGAATCATGCAATCAAATTAGACTTGCAGTCTTGCATTTCATAGCCTCTCACTGGAAGACAAAGTGAGTCCTTACAAAAAAAGATTTGTTGAGCCACTTATGGTACCTAATATTGATAGAAAGGATTCATGCTGATCTAAATAACAAGTTGGAAGCCTTCTACGTAGTTTGGATGTCGTGTTGGCTGATTCTCTCCCCCCCACGTGATTAAAACAAAGAACAAAACCACAATTATGCTACAACTGATTTAGTTTGAATTAGATCATAAAGGACCCCTGTGCAGGGAGGTTTTTCCTTCCCCCTGTTGAGGATGTAGTTTGTCAAAATGTTTCAAAGGTTAATATGGTGTGGGAATAGGGAAGGGTAGTGGATAAATTCATAACTTCATTGTGGAAGTGAAGTTGTAAATGGTCAGAAATGTGTAACAGCCTACTGTCAAGAGAGATTGGAGCTCAGTTATATGCCAGGACTTGGGCACTAATCCTGTTGGTTTGTACCACACTTTTGTTTTATCAGTGTATAATGGACTGTTCACTGCAATCTATACACAATAAAGACTAAATTTTTTAAAAAATAAATACATAAAATTTATATAAACAATAATTAAAAAGCGGAAACAACATGCCCACCCCCAACCTCATCCTACCCTGCCCGTCGCCCACTGTCTTGCACTGTCTCTGGAAATTGGGGAGGACTGGGGCCAGGCAGGCCTCCGTTGGGAGGAATTCCACAGCCTAGGAGTGGCCACCGAGAACATCCTCCCCATCGTTGCCACCCAGGAAACCCAGAGGACTTTGAATTGGGCATTCCCTGCCGACTGTAGGGGTCGCTGTCACGGGTTGGAGGTCCTTGTAGTCTACATGTAGGCCAGTATCACACGTGTGTGACCCTATGTTCCTCCATGACAGTCACACCATGGCCTTGGGTGTGAGGCGTTCCCGCAGGTAAGTGGAGCCCAGGCCATTTAGAACTTTATAGGTCAACACCAACACCTTGAATCATGCCTGGAAGACCATAGGCAGCCAGTGCAGAGAATGGAGCACTGATGTAATGTGCTCATGATGCCCTGTCCCTGTAAGGAGGTGGGCTGCCACATTCTGCACCAGCTGCAGCCTCCGGACCGTCACCAAGGGTAGCCCCATGTATAGTGTGTTGCAGTAGTCTAGTCTAGAGATTATGAAGGCATGGATGATGGTGGCCAGGTCAGAGTCCAAAACACAGTCGCAGCCGTCACACCAAATGTAACTGGCGAAAGGTGCTCCTCGCCACTAACGCCACATACAAATCCGGGCAGAGCTGCAAATCAAGAAGCACCCCCAGACTATGGACCTGAGTAGCTAAAGGGGGGCAAACCCCATCAATGACGGGGGTCACCACCTCTTCAATCCTACCCACCAACATCACCTCCGTTTTGTCGGGATTCAGCCGCGAGACACCGGGTAAATACCAAGACTGCCGGGTCTGGGTCTGCAGAAAAAGAGAGGTAAAGCTGTGTATCATCGGCGTACTGATGGCAACATACGCTGAACCCTCTCACGCCTTCGCCCAAAGGCTGCATATATACGTTGAACAGGAGAGGGGACAGAATAGAACCTTGCAGGACTCCACACATGTGGTTCCGGGGAGATGATGAACACTCCCCAAGCATGACCCATTGAGTTCTCCAAACCTGGAAAGAGCGGAACCATTTAAGAACAATTCTGCTCACCCCAGCCCGGTCCTGCAGATGATCCACCAACATCTCATGATCAATGGTATCAAACACTGCTGACAGATCTAATAAAATCAAAAGAGATTATCTGCCCTGATCCAATTCACGGCACAGGTCATCGACTAAAGCCACAAGTGCAGTCTCCGTGCCAAACTCAGGGCGAAAGCTGGACTGTGAAGGATCAAGAAAAAACGGATCCTATCCAGATGCCCCTGAAGCTGCCGAACCACCACCCGTTCAATAACGTTCCCTAAAAAGGGAAGGTTAGAGACTGGCTAGTAGCTGGCAAGGGAGTCAATGTCAAGTAATTTTTTTTTAGCAGAAGCCACACCACCGCCTCTTTAATGCAGCCCAGCACCCTGTCCTCCTTAAAGGAGGCATTGACAACCCCGGCCAGCAATGGTCATAACGTCTCATGGTAGGCCTTGACCAGCCAGGATCTAATTCACAAGTAGCTCTAACTGCCTCGAGGACATCCATCGCATCAGTGGGCGATAACCAGTGAAATTGATCCCATGAAACCAGACAATGTGGGGCGTTCACCTCAGGTTCTCCCACTGCTACAAGTGCAGCATTGAAATCGTGGTAAATCCGAGTGATTTTATCCACGAAAAAGTCGACAAACGTGTCACAGCGAGCACTGGAAGATTCCAGTTCCATGTGGAGGGAGGCCGGACTGACCAACCTCTGCACCACCCGGAAAAGCTCAGCTGGACACAACTTCGCAGATGTTATGATGGTAGCAAAGAACGCCTTCTTTGTTGCCCGCACAGCCCCAGCATAGGCTCTTAAACTAACTATGCTGCAATCAATCTGCTTCAGCACGAGTACGGCGCCACCGTTGCTCCAACCACCATCCCTCCTGTTTCATCCATTGCAGGTCTTCTGTAAACCAAGGGGACCTGCATTGTTGGCATTCAGGAAGAGGATGCCTATGAGCCGTTCGGTTGATGGCCTCAATCAGCAAGGTATTCCAAAAAGCTACAATGTCATCAAGTGAATGATCATCAAGATTGGGGGGTATTTCCCCAAGAGCATTCCAGAACCTTTCTGGTTCTATAAGTCTCCGGGGGCGAACCAACCAAACTGGCTAGCACCTCTCTGGGGGCAGACATGCGCCCGAAGACCAGCCTGGAGGAGGTAATGGTCTGACCATGACAAGGGCACAGCTAACACCTCCCCCACCACCAGATTGCCTGCCTCAAGGCCAGTGCAAAGTATTAGGTCCAGGGTATGTGCCCCATCATGTGTTGGGCCAACAACCTGACAATGTTTTAGTAACCCCTCTATGTATTGTTTTTAACTTACTGTTATTAAAATGTTTTGTGAGCCACCCCAAGCTGCTGTAGGGCTGTTGGGAGCAGAATATAAATTAAATAAATAACTAAATCCTCTGAGACAGTCCCATGGTTGTCATGGCGGCCATGAATTCACACTCTGCTCCCCCAAGATCGGTGTTGGCATGGATGTTGAAGTCCCCCAGAGAGTCCTCGGAGACCACAAGACCACCTCTGACACCAATTCTGCTAGAGCGTGTAGGGATGCTGCCATACAGGTAGGTGCACGGTATATCAGCAACAGTCTTAATCTGTCTCCGACCAAATCAGTCACTAGATGGACACCCTCTATGCCCAAAATAGTTTGCACTGGATACCTCCTCACAGACCAGGTATCCCTGAAAATAATGGCTACACCACTCCCCCCCCCCCCCCCCCCCCCCCCCCATCCCTCTGGTCCGGGCTGATGCTATACAGAGTACCCAGCCGGAACAAGGTCAGCCAGAATTGGCCCTGACTCAAAATGCTCCCTTCGCTACAGCTGTCACCTGGGCATCCAAGTGGAGCTGCGAGTCAAGGATCATCCCAGACTCTGAACCTAAGGAACCAGCAGGGGGGCAGACCCCATCTATGACGGGAGCCACCACCTCTTCAGCTCTGCCTACCAGCATCACCTCCGTCTTGTCAGAATTCAGTTTCAGACAGCTCGCCCTCATCCAGTCCCCAACAGCCATCAAACACCAGGTAAACCCCGAGATAGCTGAACCCAAGACAGCTGAAAAGGAGAGGTAAAGTTGGGTGTCATCAGCATATTGATAACTGCGCACCAAACCCTCCGACGACCTCACCCAAAGGCTGCATGTACATTTTGAACACGAGAGGGGACAAAACAGCCTTGCGGGACCCCACACGAGGGCCTGGGGAGAAGATGAACAATCACCCAGTACCACATGTTGAGTTCTCTTGGCTAGGAAGGAGCGGAACCATTCAAAACCAGTTCGACCCACCCCAACTTGGTCCCGCAAGTGAGCCACCAACAATTCATGATTAACAGTATCAAATGCAGCAGAGATTGAACAGGATCAATCGACCCTGGTCCAACTCACGGTAGAGGTCGTTGACTAAGTCCACAAGCAGTCTCAATGCCAAACCCCAGACAAAAACTGGACTCCAAGGGATCTAGAAAGCTGATATGGTCCAGATGCTCCTGAACCACCACCTGTTCAATAACCTTCCTTTAAAAGTGTGAGGTTAGAGACAGGCCGATAGCTGACCAGGGAGTCAACATCCAAAGATAGTTTCTTAAGCAGAGGCCGCACCACCGCCTCCTTGAGGCAGCTCGGCACTCTGCCCTCCCTCAGGGAGGCGTTGATCACCCCTGGCAGCAACGGCCCCAACATCTCCCGACTGGCCTTAACTAGCCAGGACGGGCATGGGTCAAGTTCACAGCAGGTGGCCCTAACCATCCCAAGGACATCCCCCACGTCAGCAGGCAACACCCAATGGAATACTACTATACTTCCTATACTACTATATTTCCTTTTGTATTGCAATCCCCTCCCCATCTCGTTCTCCCCTCCATCTAGGTTTAATGGATACATCCCCCACCACTCTATATATACCTCTGCTTTGTTAATTTTGTAACCTTAGACTTGCCTGACAAAGGAGCCTGGTAGGTCTGAAAGCTTGCATACCTTCAACTGGAGTTGGTCCAATAAAAGATACCACTTTACTACTTTGTTTCTATTGCCTATATTTGGGACCAACACAGAAAACCCTATTTTCTCTACATTCTCTGGGGACATATATACTGTTTAAATCTCAAAACTTTAGAAATCATTGCAACAGAGGCTTAATGCTTTCAGATACGTAGTAAGTCTACTAGCAAATGACAACACTGGGCATTTGCCAGGGGTGGCTGGTGGGTTTTGATGTTGGAGGGGCACTGGGGCAGTAAGGCCGGCAGGCCTAGGGGCAGAGCCAGGGGGATGGTAGGCGGAGCCAGGGGGACGGTAGGCCAGTGGCATGGCATGGCATAACCCAGCAGCAAGGAGTTCCCAGGGTTAATATTGGATGGAAGAAAACACAGTCTACATGCACATCAAGCTTAAAATAAATAATTTATAAACCCAAAACACAGGGACCCATCCTTGTAAAGCACCCCAGTCACAGCCTGAGTCCAATTTTACCACGCACATCCCATTTCCAGCATTTTGAACACAACTGAAATTGCATGACTTGCAGTGACATCTCTCTCAGGATTTCCAAACCTCCATTTTACCACACACAGTCCCCACTAGCCCCCACTCCCCTCCCCGAGAACCCAGGAGCCTAATTTACCTATGCACTCCTGCACGCGCTCTCCGCTCTTCCTCTGTCCCCTCCCTCACTCTCCCTCGTTTCTCCTGCTCACCTAACCGCCTTTGACCCTTCTTCATTGCTGCCCCCATGCCCGGAACTCCCTCCCTACCCACATTCACCCTGCCCCCTCCCTCCGCTCCTTCAAATCCCTCCTCAAGACCCACTTTTTCCTCGCCGCCTTTCCCAATGCCTGCTAGTCGTTCCCCATATACTTACCGTCTGCCCTCCTCTGCAGACTGCTGCAACCAACCGGATTGTAACCAAGCCAAGCACACGCACCTGAGACTTCGCATCCGCCTGAATGTTTGTCTGTCTTCTCCCCTGTCTTTCCCACTGTCCCCTCTCCCTGTCTCCCCCATGTCTTTTAGATTGTAAGCCACAGGCAGGGACCGTATTTATTTCTATGTTCTGTACAGCGCCAGATACATGGCTGGCGCTATATAAATATTTATAATAATAGCCCCCACTCCCCTCCCAGTGAACCCAGGAGCCCTGGCTCCCAGCCCACCGGGCCCCTGCTCTAACCCACTAGCCCCCCACTCTCCCAGGGAACCCAGGAGTCCTGGCTCCCACCCACGCATCCCTCTGCTCTAACCCACTAGCCCCCCCACTCCCCTCCCAGGGAACCCAGAAGCCCTGACTTCCATCACACCCCCTGCTCTAACCCACTAGCCCCCCACTCCCTTCCCAGTGAACCCAGGAGTCCTGGCTCCCAGCACCCCTGCTCTAACCCACTAGGCCCCCACTCCCCTTCCAGTGAAGCCAGGAGCCCTGACTCCCAGTCCCTTTACTCTAACTCACCCCCACTGCCCCCTCCGCCCTTGTGCCCACACTCGCCCATGTACCCTCATGCTCCCCCTCCCCCCGTGTGCCCGCACTCGCCCCCCATGCACATGCACATGCACACACAACTGGTGAGAATGTTCAGAGCCACCTTGAAGAGTTTAGAGAGGCAAAAACCTTCAGGTTTCTGCCTCTCTAAACAAGGTTCTTCGAGATGGCTCCACACATTCACTGCGATGCCGATGCGGTCGATTTTTTATTTATTTTTTTAAAGGCAAGCCTGACTGCCGGCGGGGCCTGGGGGGCCAATATGGGCATTGCCCCTGCATCCCTAGGGGGCCCACCGCCCCTGGCATTTGCTCTTCTGTGTATAAGGAAGCTCAGCATAAAATTCCTCATTATTATTTTGCTGGTATACTTTAAAAAGGCAGCACACACATCATCTAGTGGGATATGACACTAGCTGGCATTCATATTGTAACCTGGAAAATTAGAAGCATAAGTGTTTCCAGAGCTAGAGTTTGGAAGCATTAGAACACAAATCAAATGAGTGACTTAGGGTGAGGCCACATGAAACATTAACCCCCTTTGAGCAGTGTTATCCCAATGTTCACACACAATGCAGTGGATTGTATGGCCAGTGGCCACCAAATGTTCGCCCATCCCCACTCCAGGGCGGGCAACCAGCTGTTATGCAATGCATCTGCTGGAGAAGACTGGTGATGCATTGCGTGTTACTGTTGCCCACCTCAAGATAATGGTCTGCCTCCCATGTAGCCCCCCCCCCCAGCACCATAGAGTGGCAGGCAGAGTTCACCATTTCCGTGCATCCACATCACAGCTGGGGGCAGGATCATGCATGCGCTGGGCGATAGTGGTGTTGCAGCCCACCTAGGAGAAAACCCCTCAGTGGCTTCAGTGCTGTGCAGGATCTTTCAACTACATAGCACCCAACAAGGACCACACCTGTGTTTAATATGGATGCATTTATTGATAGAATAGCAAGCAGTATTGATAGTACAATAGGCAAGCAAAACACCTTAACAATGAGTGTCTCACCAATCTGGTTCACTCTCAGCGTCCCTTGATGCTGGTGCATGTGGCTAGTGGGTGGTGGAGCTCAGAGTAGTCAGCTACCCCACCTTCTCGGTCTTGCTCTTTTATATACGCTTTGGTTGTTTCAGCCTACCTGACCGTTATAAACTGATCTAGTCCAGGCTCTCGCTTTTTGGCATCCCAAAGTGTGATTTTGGGGTGAAATCACTTGGCTAGAATTGACCAATCCAGGCTTGGTGATTCTAAAGTCAGCCCATCTATGGCACCTCAATTTTCTTAGCCCTTCTTTGACATGGTAAAGCCCTGGCCTGAGCCCATAGCTACTCCCTGGTACCCGATATAATCTAAGTCAGTATGGATGCCTGCTAGCTTCTTTATTCTGCTTGACCAAAGCTTCTTATAAAAGTAAAATTTCTATGAATGTCTTGTTTACTGTGTGAATGTGCAGGTGTTCATTGCTGTATCTATGTGTATTCGTATACACGCGTTCTGGATCAACTAAAATAAAATATGTATTTTAATTTGGTCTAAGTGAAATACTACAGGGGGAGTTATTCCTTTTGTATTTTTTAGCTGGGTGTTCTGAAAGGAGTTTGGAACATGGTCCTTGGCAATGTTCAAGCTTAATCTCTTGTTAAGGGAATAGAAACAGCTGTGCTGTTGCCAGAAACCATTAGGAAGTGCTTGTGCATCATTAACGCCTTTGGGTGAGACGCCTAGAAATATTTCCGTTATCTGTTCTGGCACTGGCTGAGGATCGGTTTATGAATGTTTGGATACACGGTGCCTAGATCTTCTGGCCGCATACTTGGCTATGTTTTTGTTTTCCTGTATTGCCAGGACCTTGCTTCTTGCTATTTTACATTGTTTATTAGGGTCTTAAGCACAAAAGTGGGCTCTCTGAGGGTCCTAATAGTTCAGCACTATTTTGTGCTGGGGAGATATTCCTCTTCCGTTTGTGTTTCTAAGAAGGGGTTCCCCCTAATGTGCCCTGTACTTCAGAGCAAGCTAGCCTATCGTTCGTCAAGTTTTGACAGCCTTATCTTGTTTGTCTTGGTACCAATGAAGAACCTCCCTGCCCTGCTTGTGTCACTAAATGCCAGCTTGTTACGTAATATTTTCCATGGCCTGCTTTTAGCATCTGTTTTTGTGGCTAACAATGATCACCCGGCTGCTGCTGTAACCTGAGCAAGTGTGACATTCATTGTCCTATGTCACAGTGGGCGGGGCTAGGCACCTGCACATGTGGACAGCTTCTCGGCTTGAGAGAACTTGTGACAGCAGCCAGCCCACTTTCCCTGTGGTGGTGCAGATAGTGTCCTGCTCTTCTCACTGGCCAAAAGTATGGTGGCTGCATTTGCCCTTCCTGTGGCAGGTAGGGGAGCGCCCTTGCCCTCTCTCATGTGGCTTTACCCTAGTTTTTTAAATTTCCCCTCCAATTAAGGTCACCCAAGACTGCATTGTGCATGCAGCTCACTCAAAATTTACATTAGCCAAAGTAATCTGTCTACAAAATATTTTATTTCAGTAACAGCTACAATACCAAATTCTCCACATATGCAGAATTTCATAACTTGACATGTTCTATATATTTACACTCAAAAGAGATGACTATCTTCTAAAAGCTCACTCACAAAACTAAGAAAACAGGGCACATTGACAGGATAATTGCTGTGGATAGCCTGTCTGAATGGGAAACCAGTGCCCCAATCTCCTACTTAACCATAGGGCTGGGAGTTTTTTAAAGTGCAATTATGCTCTGGGAAGTCACACATATTATGGGCACCATATTTATTCTGTCAACTGCCCCTGTATCAGGACATGGTCAAACTAGCACACATCATCTCACTGCAGCTGCCAGTGGGGCTACTCAAGTGATTAAATAATTATTTAAAGGGCCAGGGGAAAGAAACAGAATTGGGGAAACTGCATCTTCAGGAATCTGAAGGTTGTACACAGTTCCTTTTTCCTACATCACAATCAATAACTGCAGAGCTTTGAGAGTTTGACACCTTGCATCCGACGTAAAATACCACTTCAACCTCTCCATATTAATCCTGCAAGGCCAATGGTATTAAAAACCTCATTGTGAAGAAATTCACTGATTTGGGACCCAAAGACTGCACATAGGATGCTGTAAAAGGCAGTGGTGGTTTCATAGAATTTTTCTGACCACCTTGTTGAGAGCGCTTTCAGTTTTTAGCCTATATACACTATGAAAAATTATCTCCCATGTTCTAATAGTCTTCCGAGACCTGTGCTCACTGGACTTTCCCCATTGCCACCAATGGGGAAAATGCTGTGAGCATGGATCCCTACTATTTGCTAAACCAATTAAGAAACCACAGTCCTATTAAGTGGGTTTTGTACTAATGTGTCCATGTATCTGTTCCCAAAACATTGGGAAACCCCTGAGTGTTTTAACATGCTCCTAGCATAATGTGTAATCTGGCAATTTCGGCCTGGCACTCACTTGCCTCGCAAGGATGGTTTTTCAGACCACCTGGGCAGGGCAAGCACCAGCACACCTGTGACTAAAAGACCAGGACAAGCGAGAAGGGAATGGCAGTAGCAGAAAGCTTTCCCTACCTGTCCTATCTCACCTGGTTCCATGGGGCAGTGACCCGCCGCAGCAAGCCACCACTCACTACTCCCCCAAACCTACTTCAGCTACTCAGCTATCTGGGATAGGGGAGCAGCAGCAGAACCACCAAGAGCAGCTGTGTTGGCAGACGGTCTTGGAAAGCAATGGTAGTATCAGGCAAGTCATGGGAGCAACAAGCCGATGTTCCTGAAACCTTTCACTACCAAGGCTCGTTCCACCACCACTCCTCCCCAGGACTTGCTGTCAGGCCGGTAAGCCCCACTCTTCCCTCTCTGAAATAGCTTGTGGGTGGCCACCGCGAGTGCCAGCAGCTACCCATGAGTTGTTATAATGTACACAACAGTAGCAAGACATACCAGGTGTGACATGTAAAAACGCCCCAGATACTGCACTTTAAGAATAAGAAGGGTACATACAAGGAATTCAAATTGAAAGGAATTCAACCACAGGAAAAATATCCAATTACCTAGGGTAATGACCCAGGGACAGAAACGGACAATTTTATATTGCCCAACAGTGGGCTCCCTTGTGTCCCATACCATGAATTTCTCTGTCAGAACACTGTCATGTGATATCTAAGACTAGCCCAGTCCTTGAGAGCTCTACATATTTTGTGCTGCAAATACACGTTAAAAAATATAAAATGTAGCTCATATGTATAAGTCTTACAAAAACAGAAAACATTTGTAAATAACACCTGTCAAAAAAAAAATTTCTAACCCAGTCCATTCCCTGACACAGACTGATCTATTCTTGTAAGAGGGAGGGACAACCATAAATCTGAGAATGTTGAGATGCTCCTTCAGTTGAAAGGCAGTTTACTGTGGGTTAAAACTCAGTTTCAACATGGATTCTAGAAATTGTTAAAATCGGTTACAAGCACAAACATGGCTAAGTTATATACACCCATGGAAAATACAGCTGCTCACAGAAACACCAGCGGTAGTTACAGCACCAAACAAAGTGCGCAAGAAATAGCTGTACACCCACAGGTGTAAGAACAGACATGTCCCACTACCTCCACTTTGGGCATTTTGAAGTTTAGATCACCACAGTTAAGCCGGGAGACAGGCTTGTGTAGCGGCTTAGGAGAATTTCTGATCTGGAGCTCCGCAAGTCAGCACATTCTCTTTCAAATCCGACTGGCTGATTAACTTGTACACAGCACAAAACACACCACAGATTTCTTGAAACACGTACAGTGTATAATTAGCACGAGGCAAAGCAGAGAGTCTAAACAGGGTCCTTTTAAATCAAAAGCACTGATTTTAAACTAACATTTCATTTCTTAGACTGCCCCATGCACAGCAGCCCTTTTGATGATGTACAGAGCACCTGGGGTTGCTAAAGCTGTAGGATACCATGCACCAATACTGTAAAGGGACTGGCAGTAAAGAGAGGCTCTGCCCCCATTTTCAATCTGCCTATGGAAGCACGTGCAATGCAGATGAAACAAAGCTTTCAAGATCTGTGAACCAAATTCCAGATGCATTTCCTTTAACAAATTTCAAGTTCATATCAAACGTTTGCACAAAATTTGACATTTTAATTTGCATAAAGTCAAAATTCAATCGTTTGATTTTACTAAACATGTTCCATTTGCTTGTTTTATTGAAGTTACACAAATTAAAAGTAAAATCAAATCAATCCAATTTAGATTGCATTAAATCAAGTGAACCACTAATATTGTAGCATGTAGGTTACAGTCAACCAATCATGACTTGCATAAATAGCATCTGCAAACTTCAGTGCTAAATTGGCAAATGTGATGGGAATTTATAAAGGCATTTTCACTTTGAATATTTGTTTCAGCTCTGGTGCAAGGCTACAGCACAAGAGAGCAGAGCTGCTCCACAAGCCCATGTTTTCACTGGAAGGGGAGAAGGGGCAACACTGTTGTGTGCAGTCTTAATGGAGACAGGAACTACTACAACAGGGAGCAGCAAAACGTTTCAAGTATACCTAGGATGTGCTTTCCCCATCTTCAAACTGAATTTAATATTCAGTCTTAAGTAGCTATACGTGGCACAGAACAATGCGTAGCTCCCTCTACACCACCCCTTTCTGGGCATGATAGTGAAGATGCATCTTATCAACTTCACAAAATGATGGTATGGGTGAATTAAACACCACCTTGCCAATTGGGGGGGGCGGGGGCACAACTTTAGTTGTCTATAATGCCCTGGGAAAGGTGTTGTGAGTGCTGCTTAGGCCCTTTCTCCCTCTTTTAACAAGAGAACTCGTTTCCAGGGCAGAACAAAGTAAAAAGGGACAGCAGCTGAATGAGTTAAGATTCAACATTCATCCCTTGATGACACCCATTTAGATTAAGGGATCTGCAGCCTCAACATAACCAGCATACAGCACACCATGAAATGTATAATGGAAAACATGGAAGTATTATTGGCAAAGAGGATACAGCCTGGGGAGAATTTCATGGAATTTATTTACAAAACAGGACAAAGTTGCCTGAATGGAGAGTAAACAACCCAGACTTGTTCCACAATACTGGTCCAAATGATTCTTACTATCTAAAAGTAAAAAAATATGATGTATTCGTATTCATAACCCCCCTTCCCTTAATATGTACAAGTAAGGTCAGCTAAGATGAGAGAGAAGGAAGATGTATGGGAGATTTATTCAGTTTGCCTTTGTTTCAAAGCCTCTTCCAGTAAACAGTTTGCTTTATTGCTTAAAAGCACCCACCAGACCTCTCCAATACCCTGTGTACCTTGGAGGCTGTGACAAGTGGCACAATCCTGCTTTAATATCTCCCAATGGGTGAAATCTGCACTGTCTGTCATACAGAGCATCAGTTGATGATGGAAACTACGTTGAATATATGCAGACATCCCCTTTGTACAAGTATCTGATAGCAAAAGGAACTTCCTTCTGTGTCCAACATTTGACAGTCTGCTTGTGTTTGGCACTGAAGAAACATGCGTTTGTGGAATACAACAAGGAGAGAGCTGGGATCCCAGATATGACTCACATGCAGTTCTCTCCCATATTTGCAAGTCCCACCTCTAAACACGTCTGTGGCCTGAAGCGTTTCTTCTTTACTCGTCAGAGACTGTAGCAAAATAATCAGGTGCCCCATTGTTCCACTGGCATGTTCTCCAAAGTAACACTGGGAAAGTTCCACACTTGGCTGCAGCTAGCTGGAAAACAGATCACCATTGCACCCAGCTTCCAAGCAGGGTAATAAAGAGGTCTAAAATGGCCACATGGAGAAGTCCTTTTGAAGGAACGTGCAAAGACATACAGGAGCATATGAGTGTGCTCTGGATGAGAATGTTCAGTCTCAAGAGAAATATGTAATCCCTTTATTGTAATCTTCACAAGACAGACTACTGTTAACAGTATGGAAGCAGTCCAGTTGGAATGATGGTTTCAAATCTAGTCATCAACAGTTGGCAACCAAAAGGCCTGGAAGAAGAAAAAAGGGTAAGCATGGAGCCAGTGACAACTAGCTACTGGAGTCCAACACTAGCCACACCTTTCAGCACTGAGACCAAGCTACCAATGATTTAGAGTTTCTGCTTGGACTGGCACCACAATATTTCTTTCTTTCTTTAGTCAGTCACATTTTTATGCTGCCTTCTCCTGCCTATACATCTCAGGGTGGCTAACAACATTATAAGAGAGAAATAATATCATAAAACGTTATTTATTTATTTAAAGTTTTCTATCCCGCCCCTCCTGCTCCAGGCAGCCTGGGGCAGCTCACACAAGAAAAGAACTATGTCTTCCAGAGGCAGCTGCTTGCTTTCTATGTGCAACACAGAACAGAATGGAGCTATCTAACCCTATCAGGCTTCTCAGACATCGACTGCTAAAAACCTACGCACTAACGAGAGCTAAACAATCAAGCGATCTACCAGGACCCCTCCTGGTTCTGGTGTTCCAGGCCATGACCCTTTCCTCTGGCTCCCAGCACTAGAGCATCTCAGCAACTAGTCTCCAGAACAAAGAGCTTTAGAGTGAGCCTCTCCCCTCCCTGGAAAGTTTACCTGGGGCACCAGTCCCACTCTTCCCACCAGAGGCTGATCCCCCTCCTCACAGGCTGATGATCCCTCTCCTCACACTGTGATCTACCTCTTGGTAGACCCTTATCGAAAGTTTGTAATTTGGGACCAATGAAATACTGTCTATATTCCAGTGCCATGAATGAACCTAACATTCTGTGTGCTTAAGCTGGCACAGCTCCTTCCCAACACACCCATAACCCACATTTCGTCTCTGCTTCCATTTCTTTCTATATGTACACACGTGGCAGGGAGAGAGGGGAGGGTTGTGACTGACTCTGCCAGAGCTTAAGGAAGCGACTAGAAAAAGAAATCTCCCCAGGAGAGGGAAAATAAAGAAGCAGAGAACAGACGTGCACGTGTCCTTACCATATTGGAACATGCACTGGCAAAAGTCATGAATTTGGGATTGAACTGCAGGCAGGTTATAGGACCTGTGTGTTTTCCATCTAGCACTGCTACTTTCATCCCACTCTCTCCATTCCAAACATGGATTTTTCCATCCTCTGAACCTGCAGGTTGGAGAAGATAACACTCATGAAAAGCCAGTACATATAACAAATCTGAGGGCCACTAGTTATCTGAGGAAGAAGTGGAGCTAGAAAAGTGGGCAATTTATGATAGATCTGTTCATTCCTGCAAGATTTCTGCTCAACAGTAGTTTAAGAGCATGTAATCCTCCCTAAAAAGGGGATTACACATAGCGTGATCCACGACAGGATGCTGGATATTTATGCAAGGAGGGAATTTCTGCTATCTTCAACGGTTAGAAATGAAGGCTGAAACAAGATCTCAGTAAACAGAGTAGTCTCGTCGAAATCCCAGTACTCGTTCTGTTCTGGGATGAACTGAGCACTGGGATGTCCTTGGTGAGCAAGGATTGTTTGGCAGTGTGCAGGGGAAGCGTGCAGCCACTGATCCCAGCACCTGCACTCCACAGGCTGACACCCCTCACTGCTGGGCTGGGGCTCCTACTGTCCCATTCACTGCTGGCTGCTGCTTTCTCTGCCCCCTGCCCGCGAGCTGCACAGCTGAACCCAGGGACTTCCCCGCTTGGCTTTTTCTGAGCAGGGAGGCCTCTTCCCACCTGTGTGAAACCCCCTAATGGATCCCCATTCGGTGGCTGCACGCAGGTGGGAAGGGGCCTCCTCAGTCAGAAAAAGCCACATGGGGAAATCCCCAGGTTCAGCTATGCAGCTCGCAGGCAGAGGAACAGGGATCAGCCAGCAGTGAGGTGAGTCAGCTCAGGGAGCATGCAGAGGGCAGGGGGGCTTGAAGGCTGTCACACAAATCCCAACACTTCTCAGATGAGAGGTGCTGGGGGAATGATTTTGAGCACTCCGTTGGGTATTGTTCAAAGGCCACTTACCCCCCCGCCCCCCAAACGTGGCATTTGAAACTTACAAGTGCTCCCCCCCAGTGGCCGTTTATTTAACTGCTTGCTGAGAAATCACACCAGGACTGAAATCTCAGCAAGAGATTTTTGAGAGCAGCAAAATTGCTGCTCATTTCAGCCCTAGTAGAAATTCAACTGGTTCTAGATTTTCAAAATAATGACAGAGTCAAAGTGTCTGTATCTGTCTGGATTGAGGACCAGAAAGCGGAGCATGCGTCGAGTTGAGGGGTAGTAATGAAAAAGCAGTGAAAGAATTTCGCCTTCATTTCATCTCCTTGGAAAGATAACTTGTCTAGCGCCCTTTGCATTCACAAATAGTCTGCCAGCACACTGATTTAACTGGACACCTGAAGGGTCAGAGTCAAACACCGGGTTTGCACATGTGACCCTGAAACCGTTATAAGGGGCAATAAGAATCTCTTACCAATCATTATGAACTGGGAGTCTGGGGTGAACGAAGCCTCCAATGTGACAGCCTTACTGTTGTTATACCCCTACAATTGAACAAAATATTAAATGCTTATTTATTTTTTACAATTTATATGCCGCCCCCTCCTGCCTCAGGCATCTCGGGGTGGCTCACTATATTCAAACATTTCAAAACATTAAAATAAGCCATAATAATTTCAATTAAAACAATGTAAAATCCCCCCCCCCCCATCTTCCTCGGGAAAGATGTGGCGGAACAGCCAGGTCTTACATTGTCTGCGGAAAGAGGGGAGGTCGGCAGCCAAGCAGATCCCCAATGGGAGGGAGTTCTACAGCCATGGAACAGCCACGGAGAATGCCCTCCTCATAGTAGACACCCGGGAAACCCCGAGGAGGGCACCCCCAGTCGACTGCAGGGGCTGCTCGAGGACCCGGAGGGTGAGGCGGTCCTGCAGATAGGCGAAGCCCAAGTCGTTTAGGGCTTTAAAGGTCAGAACCAACACTTTGAATTGGGCCCAGAAATCTACCGGCAGCCAGTGCAGAGAGCGAAGAACCGGTGTTATATGCTTGCATCGGCCTGTCCCCGTTAAGAAACGGGCCTCCGCATTCTGCACTAGCTGCAGCTTCCGAATCAATACCAAGGGTAGTCCCACGTAGAGCGCGTTGCTGTAATCCAGTTTTGAGGTAATAAAAGCATGGATGACTGTGGCCAGATGCGAGTCTGGAACATACGGCCTAAGCCGACGCACCAGATGTAATTGGCGAAATGCTCCTTTTGCCACAGTCGTCACCTGTGCATTCAGGTGGAGCTGTGGGTCCAGGAGCACCCCCAGACTCTGGGGGGTGGACCTCAACAATGATTTAGTCTCAGGGGGCTCGCCCTTATACAATCCCCCACAGTGGACAAACACTGGGTAAGCACCGAGACTGCAGAGCCTGAGTCGGAGGAAAATGAAAGCTATAGCTGGGTGTCATCAGCATATTGATAACTCACTCGATACCCCTTAACAACCTCACCCAAAGGCTGCATGTACACGTTGAACAGGAGAGGGGATAGGATGGAACCCTGCGGTACTCCACACACGAGGCCCCAGGGGAAAATGAAAACTCCCCCAGCACCACACGCTGGGTTCTCCCGGCCAGGAATGAGTGGAACCATTCAACAGTCCCGCCAATCCCATCCCGGATAAAGCTACAAGGGACATCAAAACATCCCTCTAACTCTAATACAGAAATCCTCCCAAGACACTATATAGGAAGCCTTGTATGAATTCCCTTGCAAGCCTGAGCTACCAAAGGAGGTTATAAGGCTTAGTGGTGAGCAATAGTTATATTATTAAAGCCAAACTTAATTTGCAAACTTAACTAGCTGGGATCTGCAACTCACTTCTCAAGGGAGTCAAATATACAACAGTTTCTGAAGGGAAGTAGGGAAAACAGTTCTCATGATTAAAAGAAATGAGCCAACATAAAGATGCATCATGGAGTAAGAAGCAGTGATTGTTAATCTAGAAGCCCCCCCTCCTCCAACAGCATGACCTCCAAAGAGCAGAAGCAATCTGTATCATTGCAAAAGAAAGGCAGCCTGGCAGAGCTGGTTCTGTATTAGAAAGGACCATTTTCTCTCTTCCAAACTAATAAATGCAGCACCACAATCTCAACTCTGAGAAGAATCCAACAAGGGAAGACAGCAGACTTACCCCAAAAGTGTGCAGCACAGCTCCTTTAAAGGCATCAATCAGTCGAATGAACCCTCCATTGGTTGATATGAGGATAAGTTTGCCGTCATTACTGAACTTCAAGCCTGTCCACTCACAGGAACGATCATATTGCATCTTAAATGTAGCAAATGGACCCTTCAAGAAAGAAAAAACATCTGACTTTAGATTAGGGTATTGGGACCGGAACACTCCAACCAATCGCTTTGCCAATTAAGTCTACTTGCACCTACAGTACAGAAAATCTAGATTGTCATTCAGTACCAACTCTAGTCCAATTCCTTTAGAAAAGTGCCAACTGCCAGACAAGAGAGGAGAGAGCAGACACCTGTAATGCTGTGATGTAAGAGAGGAAGCAGGTATTAGAGGAAAAAAGAGACCTGGGAGGGAAAGGACAATAGAAGGGAAAAAAACAGGAGAGAAAATATAGGCCTGCCCAGGGAATGGTGATAGGAGGCAAATCTATTAAAAGGCCTGTACCCCAAAGCAAACCCCTTTAGCCAGGTGTTAGCTAGCCTATGCTTCTCTGAACAAAGAAGCCAGGCTCTGCCTAGTTCCATTAAGTCCAACTGTCACTCCTAAGATAAAGGAACTCCCTAAACTGTTCTTAATTAGCCTTGCCATAACATGGGTGAAGCTAGGCGCATTAATCATTTTAGTAGGCAAAATTTAATCTGGATACTTATGTCTGTTTACACCCCAGAGTCATGTAAACAAGGTTTGCTTTTGCCTGTGATCTTGGGTGTATAAGAATCGGAAGTTTGTATTTGTCCCCAGTCCGGTCTGGTCTGAAACCTGGATTGGGCTGCTATATGCTCCGTACAGGGGACTGGCCTGCTACCATTATGTACAATAACCTAATAACGACAACTTGACACTATACACGGGCCATTTCCTTGGCACTGGAACCAAGAGGGGAGATTGCTCTCCCAGAACTACCCCAGTAAGGGGGTAAAAGGAAGTTCAGAAAACAACAGGGAGAAGACAGAAGCAGCAGTCCCTAATCCTTCAGTGTTCTACACCAACCAGGTTACCGTTAGTCCTGTTCTCTGCTTATTTATCTACTTGGAGTTTTCCTTGAACCCTCTAATTGCATCAGTAGCAATGAGAGCTACCAAGAACAAGTATACTTTTGGAGACTCAAGCCGCTTGCCCATGTACTGTATGTATTTCACGAGATTCAATCTCATGTGAAAATATTAAACGTGACTTTCGTGGTGGGCTGCATGCTGATGTTACCATTCATCTGGGGCATGGATCCATTATTGAAAATAATGGATCCATACCCACATAACCCTGCTCCCCTATTGGGCTGGGCACGTGGAAATGTTAATCCAGCCGCGGATGCTCTTGAAGGCCCCATCAGGAGGGAATGGAAGTGGCCAGAGGAAGCTATGAAGAGACGGCTTGAGAAATTGCTGCTGCTGGTGCCACCACAACCACCATGTGAGTTACTGCAAAAGGGAATCTCACCATACATTTATCTTATGATCTGGTGACTAAGGATCTGGTCGCAACACTTGACCCAACTCAGCGACTTGTGAATTGGGTGTATTTCTACCCAAAACACTTGTCATATTTCAGATATTTTCTCCGTGATGCTGTAGAGTACATGCTTATATCTTTCTTGAGAAATTCAGGTTCCCCAAGTCCAGAATTTGGTGACTGCTTCTTGTAAGCTACAGCGAGAAAAGAAACCAAGCAAGACTTTTACCTTGTCAAAAGAGCGGAGGTCATAAAGTTTCACCATTTCAGAATTAACCCCAGCAGCAAAAATCAACCCTTCTGGGTCAAAGGAGCACACAGGCTTCCCTTGAAGATGCATCAAACCCTAGAATTTGGAAGAAAATTGAAAGAAATTCAAGTTACTCAATTTGAATTTTAGTTCGATTTCAGAAGAATGACTCAGCACACACTGGGTCACTTGAAAAGAAAAAAATATTCAAGCGGCAGCTTCTCATATCCAACACCAGTACTACCCCTGGTACCATGTATGAAATTACAACACTCTAAAGAGAAGCAGCAAATACAACTTCAGTGCCTCCTTGAAGTTATTAATAATTTTAAAAGTGTTGGGCAGTGTGATCCTGTAGTTGCTGCACCAGCACGAGCACTGTGCTACAAGTGTCTTGTTTTATGTCTATTGCAGAAACAAGGCATCAGGACAAGCATGACCCCAGGTATGAAGAACCTGCCAAGGCAGAAGCATTCACACTAGATACGGCTAGATATTATTATTAACAAACATTTATATAGCGCCAGCAGTGTACCTGGCACTTTACAAAGTAATAAAATAGACATGGTCCCTGCCCCTAGGGCTTACAATCTGAGAGACAGGAGCTGGGG
>QEPC01007158.1:578363-602106 GCA_003113815.1 Sphenodon punctatus
CGAACCACCAAGAACATTTTGGGGCTGATCCCATGCCTCGTGAGTGCCACGTGCATCCCACATGCAGGCATGCGTGTGTGCACAAATTGCACACATCTCCATAGCGATTGCATTCTACCGTGCAGGACCCACGCGGACCCTATGCAGATCCCACGTGGATCCTGCTTGGGATTGCAGCCAATTTTGGCATACCTCTCAAATGTCCTGGATTTCCCAAGACATCCCTGGTTTCACACCTCTTTGGTTATTTGCCCCTTAGTCCCAGAAAACTGCTGTTAAGTCCCGTATTAGAAAGGGAGGTAAGGGATAGCAAGCCATCAATGGGGACAATGAGTTGGCTTCTCCAGCCTGAAAGTGCCAAGTAGGTTCCTCCAGTCAGCCTGAAAGCAGCCTCTCCCATGCTATAGATAAGGGACTCTCTATAACGTCCTCACCTTAATTACTCTTAATTACTCTTCTTGTAGTCTTTGAATTTAAAAAAATAACAACAACCAAAACCAAAACAAAACTATAATACAACACACTCTTTGGGGAGCATCAGTGTAAAGCTATAATTTCTAACTGTTTCTCCTGAAAAAAAATTAGCTGGTCAGGTCATAGCTTCAGACTGGGACCTTGTCAGGGGCTGATGTTGTGATTGCTTTAATTAAGTTTTCTTTTTAAAACAGTAACACAATTTCAGACCAGCTTCTCTGTTAGGCTCATCTGTCAGAGAGAATCCATACAGGAGGAGAAATGGCTGGAGTGGGGAAAAGCTTTATTGGCAGAAGGAGGGCTGTGTAAATTGTAAAGCTCACTGAGCATGGGTGTGTGGAGGCCAAGCAGTTGAGGGAAGTGTCGTGATAGAGTTTGGACATAAAGACTGGCAGGGCAAGGGTTTGTCTGGCTTACTGAGAGATAAATGTATCGATACGAGAGCCCTGAATTTTAAAGATAATTTTTTTAAATCTTGCAATGCACTACTTGAATTCACACATATGCATACATGCTAATTTTATAAACATTGTGTTCAGCATTGTCCCACATTTTGAGAGTCACTTTGCTCATTTCAGAGTTTAGGGGTTGAGAGTAGAGCTGCAGTGAGTAGCACTTACCCATGGGTAATACCCATATTTTCAGGCACCCCCAGCAGGCTCCCAGCCTACCCCAGGATGCCTTGGGACGCCCAGAATATTAATCCTGGCAGTACAGGCTGCTGCTCTACTGAGCAGGGCTTTTTCGGGTAGGGGGAGGGAGGAAGTGAGGAGAACTCTTCCCATCTACCCATCATACAAATAGGAAGAGGCTTTCTAGCTTCCCCACGTCCCTGCTCAGACAAACTAAGTGGGGAAGTTCCTCGCTCAGCTGAGTAGTGTGCGGGCCAGGTAAGAGCAGCAAGCAGGGAGCAGCCAGGAGTCTGGACCAGAGGAACAGCAACTTGGTGGTGGGGGGAGTCAGATCAGGGAGTTGGGTCACGTTTGGATACCAGATGGTGCCCAAACATAACCAGGAAGAGTCGGGCACAACAAATTTGACAGGATGCTCGACGGGGCGGGTACCCAGTTGCAGCTCTAGCTGAGAGGTATGAAGAGGGGACATAGGCAATTTCTCTCTCAGAGGAAAAATCTCCCCTGCTACCTGCCTGGTCAGGACAATGCACAGCTGAAAAGAAAAAACAAACAACAAAAAAATCAGTGAAGTATCTTTTGAAAGGGGGCAGAGCACGACACATGACACACTTGAACAATTAAAATGCACAAATGCAAACTCTCACAAAAATAAGTACAGGTGAAAGAAAAGTGCCCTGTCAATGGAGTCACAGAGTTTCTGCAAGGTGGTAGGGTGCTTCTTGGGCCACTAAAAGAGCTCCACTGCCTACTTGTGTTGGAAGTGATGGCAGCACATGGTCCATTATCTTGAATCTAAAGCTGGTCTTTTAGGAAAGTGATTGTGTACAGGACAGCAACTGCCTAGAGTGGTTATGGAACAGAACATACTACTATTTAGTCCAACTAGCATTCATAATGCCAAGAAAAAGTATTACTTTCATGTTTGAGGGATTTATTTCTAAGCAGACCATTGCTATGGGGTTGGTTTTTTGTTTTTAAATTACACTAATAGAACCTATCTTCCTTGAACCAGTGATGGAGACGAAATAGTTCAAATTATATCTTTTATTGGACCAACTTCTGCTGGTGAGAATATGCAAGCTTTCGGGCATGCAGGGCCTCTCCTAAAGCATGTAGTATGGAAGTCAAATATCTAAACTGAGGAAATGCAGGACAGGTATCTATTAAGGAGGCAGGGCAGTGACTTCAATGGGAATGGACAGGACAAAGTACCTAGAGAGGGGATTGTAGATGGGGAGAAAAATTGTAGATGTGGAGAAAAAACAAAAAAAAGAGATTCTAGACATTTAAAACAAAGTTGTAAAAAAAATATATGAATGTTAGAGATGAACAAACAATAGTTAATACTGAGAGGAGGAGACGGCTAACAGACACACAAGCAGGGTATATAGTAGAAAACGGCTTATCAGGTAAAAAGAATTTGCATATGAAATGAACTGACTTCACAGCAGTAACACAGAAGTTGAGTTACTGCTGTGAACTCAGTTCATTTCATATGCAAATTTCCTTTCCCTGATAAGCTGTTTCCTACTACTATATTATTATTATTATTTATACAGAAGCAGTGTACCTGATACTGTACAATCAATAGTTCTAGACCGGTCCCTACCCCAGGGGGCTTACAATCTAAGACAGACAAGAGAGGGGGAGACAAGAGAGAGGTGAAAGGTGAGAGGGGGAGACAAGGGAGAGGTGGAAGACAAGGATATGTTGAGGAGGTTGAGAAGTTGCATGTGCTTAACTTCGTTACGGGGGAAGAGATTCTAAGTGAGGGGGAAGAGGATGCAATTTCACTCATGCCAAGCTAGGGAAGCCTGACTGGAAGAGGTAAGTTGTCAGGAGGGATCTGAAAGTTAGTTCCAGGCATGGGGGGCAGCAGGAGAGAAAGGGCAAAGATGTTTAGAGAGCAAGGGAGTCAACGAACAGGTGAGGGTGGAAGCAGTGGCAGGATATGAGAGTGGGGAGCAAGGCCATGAAGAGTCTTGAAAGTGAAGACCAGGAGTTTGTGCTGAATGCGTTCCTGTAGAGGGAGCCAGTACATGGTGGAGAGGAGGGTCTAAGCATGGTCAAAGTGACAGGCAAGGTGGATGACTGATAGCAGAGAGTTGGATGGAGATGAGAGGGGTGAGATCACAGGAGAGGAGACTAGTAAGGAGGAAGTTACAGTAGTCAAGACGAAAGATGAGTAGAGCATGGACTAGGGTCTTTGCAGTGGAAACAGCAAGGCAGGACCGTATTTTAGCAATATTATACAGAGCAAAGTGATAGGATTTAGCAATAGCCTGGATCGGACATGTAAAGGAGAGGGAGGAGTCAAAGATGAATCCCAGCCCGAGGGATCAGCTGGATGGTGACTTCCTCAATGAAAATTGAGAGAGAAGCAGTAGGGGAATGTTTTGGGGAAAAGACGAGTTCGGTCTTGGCCATATATTCGATTTCCAAATTGAAAGATCTTTTCTTGCACACATCAAGCCCTTGCCTGCAAAGAGAGACTGAATTTAGCTTGTCAATCTGATGGCCTACCTGGCAATTTGGAGACCGAAGATCCCAAAGTCTGATGGTTTTATCGAGTGACCCAGAAATAAAGGTATCATCCACTGGAGACATGGATAGGGCAACTACTCTGCAATACAAAGGCAACAAAACATTGTGTAAAGCAGGTCTGGAAAAAGCAGTGCAATAGTTACCTTCTGTGTTGCATGCAAATTCACAATATTTGTGAAAAGGCAAAGACTAGACAGACTCAGTCTAATATGGTTCTGGTTTTTACAACCACTGCTTCTGCTTTTCTTGTTCTACATGCAAATAATCAGTGCACCTTTGTCACGCATCTTACCTCTTCATGTGCCCTGGGAAATATCGGATGTACTTATTGTCATGGAGCGAGAGGTACCTGATTGTATCTGCAAGAAAATATAAACAAAGCATAAGCAACAACACACAGCAAACCTGAATTACCAGGCAGCAACAATGGCTTGCTTACTGCAGTGAAGTAGTCTGGAATTGTTAAAATGGGATCAAAATGTAACTGGAAACTGAAGCCAAGAGGTCTTGCCTCTAAGGCAAAACCGGAGCACTAGTTGGGATCTTGCAATAAAAAGGAAATAAAAATCAGCTGTCAATTTTCTTTTTGTAAAACTCTTGCTCCACCATTTCCCACAGAATTTGTGCTTTTCTAAAGCTATCAGTCTTTCCTATCAGGGAGACAGTATTCACGTTGTAAATAAATACTGTTGCCTTATAATCTAGTCATGTGGAAAAGCTGGCTCCAACTGAACAATAACCATGTTAAAGGTGTGCAACACTGGCCCCCAGCACAACAGTGAGAAATTGACTTCAAAGCCTGACTGAGCTCATTTACATGCTAACAGACATTACAGAACAACTCGACTGTAGAGGCTGTTTTAAACCAAGCTCACTAGCATCATGCTCTTTCCAAGAGATTAGACTCAGTGTTCTGTCTCTGGAGATCTTGAGTGGCAAAAGAAAGCAAGGTGAGCAGAAAAGAAAAAAGAAGAAAAATCACAAAATATTTTAACAAAACTGTTGTTAAATAAAGTTTCATAGATCAAATAAGATGGTTCAAAACAGAATCAATCTAATTTTTCTGAATCAATACTTCGTATAAGCAAGCGTGACTATCTATAGGCTGCAATATTTATTATTTATTACTAATATTTGATATCCCACCCTCTCCTGCCCCAAAGGCAGCTCAGGGGCAGTGTACAAGTATAAAAACACAAAGTACACAATAAAATCAAAGAAAATCTCACAATATAAAAATACAACAACTGGATGGAGCTAAAAACCCCACCCTCAACCCAACCCTCCCACCCACTACCCATCTCCCCCACCAAAAGCCTGGTGGAACAGCCAGGTCTTACATTGTCGTTGAAAGAAGGGGAGGTCTGGGGCCAGACGGACCACCACCAGGAAGGAGTTCCACAGCCTTGGAGCAGGCACCGGAAATGCTCTCTCCATGGTCACCACCCGAGAAACTCGGGGGACCTCAAGAAAGGCACCCTCGGCCAACCACAGGAGCCAATCCAGAATCTGGGGAGTGAGGCGGTCCTGCAGGTAGGTAGGGCCCAGACTGTGTAGGGCTTTATAGGTAAGAATCAACTACTTGAATCAGGCCCAGAAAACTATAGGCAGCCAAGTGCAGTGAGCAGACCACCGGTGTTATGTGCTCATGACAACCCTCCCGCTTAAGGAGACAGGCCACCACATTCTGCACAAGCTGCAGTCTTTGGACCGTCACCAAGGGTAGCCCCATGTAGAACGTGTTACAGTAGTCCAGTCTTGAGGTGATGAAGGCATGGATGACAGCGGCCAGGTCAGAGTCCGAGATATATGGCCAAAGCAGCCATACCAGATGTAGCTAGCCGAACACACACCTCACCACAGTCACCACCTGGGCATCCAGGCAAAGCTGTGAATTGAGGATCACCCCTGGACTATGAACTTGAGGGACCAGGGAGGGGCAAACCCCATCAATGATGGGGTTCATCAACCCCTCAGCCCCTCCCAACAGTATCACCTCTGTCTTGTCAGGATTTAGCTTCAGACGGCTCACCCTCATCCAGTCCTCCCCCCCCGTTGCCAAACACCAAATAAGCACCGAGACTGCCGGGCCTAGGTCAGCTGAAAATGAGAGGTATAACTGGGTATCATCAGCATATTGATGACACCGAACATCAAACCCCCTCACAACCTCGCTCAAAGGCTGCATGAACACATTGAATGGGAGAGGGGACAGAATAGAACCATGCGGAACTCCACATGTGCGGTCCCATGGAGACGATGAGCAGTCCCCTGGCACAACCTACTGAGTTCTCCTTGTCAGGAAGGAACAGAACCATTCAAGAACAACCTTGCCCACCCCGGCCCAGTCCCGCAAGTGAGTCACCAGCATCTCATGAACAACCGTGTCAAAAGCAGCCAATAGATCTAAACAGGATCAAAAGGGTCGACCAACCCTGAACCAGCTCACGGCGAAGGTTGTCAACCAAGGCCACAAGTGCAATCTCAGTGCCATAACCTGGACAAAAGCCAGACTGCAAAGGGTCTAGAAAACTGATGCGGTCCAAATACCCCTGAAGCTGCCGAGCCACCATGTGTTCAATAACCTCCCCTAAAAAGGGAAGGTTAGAGAACGACCAACAGCTGGCAAGGGAGTCAATGTCAAGTGATGGCTTCTTGAGCAGAGGTTGTACCACAGCCTCCTTAAAGCATCCTGGCACTCTGCCCTCCCCCGCCAGCAACAGCCCCAGCGTCTCCTGGGCATGGGACCAGTTCACAACAGGTAGCTCTAATCTCCCCAAGGACATCACAAGCATCAAGAGGAACCTACATTTTAGAAAATTTTGTGATTTTGATCTCAAATCACAAGAATCCTACAGCACATTAGCCATGAATGCTACCTTGGCAAGCCATTTTCCAGCCTGTAACTGCATATTTTAATTAATTATTTAAATAAGTTTGTACCCCGCTCCTCCTGCTAAAGCAGCTTGGGGTGGCTAACAGTCATAAAACACACTACAACAAAAAATACACATCTAAAATAAATAACGTATCATAAACCAAAATATAATGGAGGCTGCCAAGAGAAATACCCCACAAACCATGCTACCGCAATCCTCCCACCCCTATCCATCTCCCTCGCCAAAAGCCTGGTGAAACACTGCTGAAAGGAGGGAAGGTCTGGGGCCACCCGGGCCTCTGCTGGGAGTGAGTTCCACAACTTTGGTGTGGCCACCGAGAATGCCCTCTCCATAGTTGCCCTCCGGGATACCCAGGGGACTTCGAGAAGGGCACTCATGGCCAACTGTAGGGGTCAATCCAGGGCCCGGGAAGTGACATGGTTTTGCAGATAGTAAGCCTAGGCCATAGCATTTGTATTTATAGATGAGGAAGTATGCATTTATAGATGAGGAAAGATAAATAAATTAGGCCCAACATCATAAACCTTCACAGCAAGTGTGTGGTAAAGGTTCTCAATCCCATCACAAGGTGACTTTGAGAAACAGAGAAAACAAATTCTCTTCCAACTTCTTTATGCAAGTGCAGTAAGAATAGTATGTGCAAGATCTAGGTGAGAACAATGGAAAGCCCTTTAAATCTATCATGTTAAATTTTCCATTCAGTCAACTCTGCACGGTCATCAGTCTAAAGGTAGTTCAATGCCAAGAATGAATGGCTCAGACAAAGATGCCACCCTGGAAGGCTCCCTCTCCTTTGAACTATCCAATCAAATCAGTTTTACATTCCATCATCATTGGTATTTGGCATATACCTTAACATAGCAAGTTGCATACACATCTCTAGTCTTTTTGTTAGACTGCAGTTACCTGGTTTCAGAAGAAGGCAGACAGAACCTACCCGTCGTCTACTGAATTCAAACCACTGCTGCAGCTTGCGTGGGCGATACTTTCAGCAGGCAATGCTCTGTCCCAGGCAAGGCAGTGGCCTGTACAGTTATCTCCTGTACCGGGTGGTATCATAGACCCTCAAACTGTACAAACTACTACCTCAGCCTGGAACCAGGCAAGAGAAATCAGGTTCGATGCTCTCGAGGAACTCTTCAGAAAGGAGTGGATCAGCAGCAACTCAGAGGCACCTAAGCACTCGTATGAGTGCCAGAAGTGGCAAAACTTCTGCAGTAGAGGAACAGTCTGATTCCGCCTCCCCCTCTTTCTTCAACAGCCACTCAGATTAAATGTTCCATATACATACTTACTGTTGCACTCCTTATGCAGTGTCTGCTCCAACATCCAGACCACCACAGGAGGAAAACAAGACTGTACTTTAAGTTCTCTCTCACTAGTTTATAACCTGCAACCATTTGCAGGGCATAATAAAACAAACTTCTCACCTACTTCTATTATGAGAATGCTGCTACACAAAAGAAAATTCTTCCAGAACAAGTTAAATTCACACCCTCCAGATTACAGCATTCTTATGGAAGACACACCATCTTAAACAGCAAAACTGATGTACAGAAACAAAACAGACATCACAGCACTGAGACTGCGCATTTTCAGCAGATGATTCCAGGATGAGGATCTGTCAGGGATGGACCATATATATAGGTTATGGTGTCTTTATATGTGACACCAGTGCACCATGAACAACACTGTTAGGAGCACAGTATATTATAGGTAATATGTAGGAAACACTGGACCAAAGTAATCTTAATGCACTTGAATAAGGCTGCCAGAGATGGCACGGAGATCTCTGGAATGTAGACCCACAGACCAGGCCCTCAAAGTAAAAACAGGTGTTGCCAATAAATGTATTCTATCTGGGTGATACAGAAAGGAACGGGCAAGAACAGAACGAGCTGCAGAGGGTACAAAGAGAAAAAACCCTAAACGTACTCAAACTGAGAACAGGGGGGTTTTGGGTGGTTTCCTTGGTGATTAACAATACATGTGATGGAATAATCCAATCAGGATGGAGATCTGTGAGTGTAAAATTGATATGTATGAGAGCAAAAAATGTATATAAACCAGGCTCTTAGACCACCCCTGCGCGTAACCCCACCCAAAGGAAACTCTGTGTGTGCTCCGTGCCCCACTACGCAAGTCTGTATTGCTTACTATGCAATCTGGCCTCAGCCCTTGAGTGTCTGCCTACATGCTGTTTTGGCTCTACCTACTCGAACCCATACCCTAGACACCAGGTGACAGTGAGACAACATCACTAGACAACAGGATCTACCATGGCACAAAAAAAATAATCAAAAAAAAATCAACAGTAACATTGTAATAGAACACTCAAAAAGGGCAGAAACATTATAGGATGCTCAGATAATCAACTGGGTATTGTACCAGGAATGAAGTTTCATACCATTCACATCAGATGTCTCCAACTCTGGAAAGATTAATCATTGTGGAAGAAAAGGATTTGAATCACTGGGACAAGAGGGGATGATGCTGAATTCAAATCTTTAACTGAACACTCAGGCAACCCTTTGTATGTCTGTAGAACCTTCCATCTGAATTTCTGACAATATTTAAAACAAATGCTGGTGAAGTGTGGTAATGGTCAAAAGTGCCTATGGAAAACTGATGCCTTCAAAGCCAAGGTAACCTTTATACAGGTTCACTACTTTTCCCTATGGGCGGCAATAGGGAAAACACAGGTTCCTACAGACAAAGAAGTGAGACCAACAAATAGAACATGATTCAAGTCAGAAGATCTATGTTCTCTACATGCTTGGTCAATGACTTGCTGAGAGACAGTGGACTAGCCACTTAAGTTTTCCAATCTCAGTTTCTTGCTCCTCACTCTGCACTACGGCCATGCAGAAAGCACCCCATTCGTTTTTGTTTACAAAACCCCTTTGCTGAAGGGAGTGCATGGTCTGGCATCCATTTTGCACTTACATACACAGTGATTTCTTTTAAAAAATTGAAATGAAAAATTAAAAACATCACTACGCAGGCACAAAATGGCCACTGGAAACATTCTGAGCATATCTGCCCCTTTCCAAAATGGCGCTGGTAGTGTCAGCACAATTTTGGACTAGGGCCATGCGTGCGCAGAATGGCCCAGTGGCCATTTGTGCACGTGCAGCGATTTTTAATTAAAAAAAATAAATTTAAATTAAAATGGGGGAAAAAAGGGAGAAGAAAATGGGTGAAAGCAAACGTATGCAGTTTGCATATTCATCCATTTTCAGAACATTAGTTACTAAAATGAATGGGGCTCCATTCGTTTTAATAACTAATAAAAACTAAACAAATTGCACACCCTATTCTGCACACGTAGGTCTTGGAATACTTCCCTGAATTTTCCAGAGCATGCCGATACACAGAGGTGAAATACCCTACATAAGTGATGTGCGTCAGTCACATCACATGCTTACTTTTACAAGAGTTACTCCTGTTGGCACTTTATACTTGTTTGGACTCTGAAGTGGATCCCATTCAGGCTAACAAATTAACGGAACTACTAACCGATTTACAGATACAGAACCTTAATCAAAAATGAAGCACAAGCCAAAGACAGCTTGAAAGAAAAATTGGGTACTTACCGCTGAATTTTTCTTCTGCGGGGGATCCTCCTGGCCGGCCAGTCTGGACTGTAGGGTAGATCCCGCCGGGAGCCAGTAGGAGGCAGACATTCAACTTTTGAGGAGCCTACCAGGAGGGATCTAGCCTCAGCTCCCCAGTCTGAAATAGCTGTACTTGAGACTTAAAAATACCCAATAACCGCTAAACCTTAACCTTAACCTATTAGCAAAGGTAACTGATTCTAAGAGTGAACCAACTCTGTCCCCCCATACCAACTGAGAATGAATAAAGCCACTGATTATCTAATTATGACTGGAAACAAGAGTTCCCCCCCTTGGAACCACCACAGAGTTGACCTCACTCCAGGTGGGGACTGGCCGGCCAGGAGGATCCCCGGGGAGAACTCTCCATCTCCAGTTCAGTTTGAAGGGCCTGACAAGCTTGTTTTAATTTCACTATGAACTCATTGCAGGAAACAAATTCTCAGTGTGCCATTTTTCAGGGCCTAACTACACATAAAGATTTGTCACCCTAACGAAGATGTAAATACCCCTAATTAAGTGAGGCAAAACAAATAAGGAGTGACCAATGTCATACAGAAAGTCAATAGCAATCAGGAAAATAACCTTTTCTGTACTAGATGTCAACAGAGCATAACAAGTGGTCATTAACAACTGCTAGGGAACACTATGCTTTAACCACGAACATTAAGTTCTTTGTAATTATGAAGATGTCTGTTTACTATCTAAATGTTGAAGTGAATAAGCTACTCATATTAATCAAGATCAAAGCTTTTCCCAGCCCTCCCCTGCTATTTTTCTGGCTGTGCCAAAGTACAAGCAAAGATTAAATATGCTGGTTAGGTCACTTACCATCTATTTTGTTGGAACTGTATACGACAGTATTGGCAGCATGTGTGTATCTGATGAGATCTACTCCATACTTTTTACTGTACAGCGTTCTCTTTGGTCTGCCAGAAAGAAATACAAAAGCAATTATGGTAATTTAACTCAGAAGCGTTCAATCTATAAGGTCCCAGCTGTCTCAAATTTAATACCATGAATCCTTGAAGGAATCCAGGTGCTAATATAAGGAGGGGGAAATGTTCATGTCTTTAATTACCAGAAAACTGAACAGCAGGACAAAGAACTTACTAGAATAGTGGGTTTACAAATAAAGCATGCCAACACTAGGAGATGTATTAAAATTATGGCTTAAGTAATTAAATATTTATTATTATTATATACATTTATATCCCACATCCTCCTGCTGTTAGCAGCACGGGGCAGCTCATATAAAATACAAAAAATAGAGATAAAATATACAGCAACTATAAAACACCATAAATCCATATGGTGGAACATCAAAAATACGAATAAACCCCCCCACCTCCCTAACCCTCAACCTCCCACCCTTCACCTATCTCCCTCACCAAAAGGAGAAGTCCGGGGCCACATGGACCTCTGCTGGGAGGGAGTTCCACAGCTGTGGTGCAGCTACCGAGACTGCTGCCCCGGGCGAGAGTTGTGCTAGTCTCTTGTGAACAAATTATACTGCAGAGATTCTCAACTGTGGGCTGGGACACCCAAGTGGAATGTCATCTAGAAGAAGTCATGATGCCAGCTGATATTAAATATACTTTGCAGGTCTTTGTGGCTGTCTGAGTTCACAGGATTAACTATCTCACACAGGCAAAATGTTTGTAATCCCCTGCATTACAGAATCAGACCCAGACTAGCATCAGCTCAGGAAATACCAGGAGTCGCAGAAGTGCTTTACGTTACACATGAGCACTAGAGCAAAATTTTTCTGAAGGATCAAAAACCTTCAGCTGGACAAACATCTAGGGCAAGTCACTACTATTATTACTTCTAAAACATCCATATTTCAGTAAATTCTATTTACATTTCCTCCAAAAGAATTTGTCTAAAGCGGAGATGCCTGTAAACATACTACAGCACAAGGTTTCAGTTTCCAGTTGCCTAAAAGCCACAATCCCTGTTTGTGTAAGTATTTATTCCCAAAGACACTAGGTTTATTGGTACCAGAAGTCTAAATTCTACCCAGTAAGCCTTGAACACCCATTTAACATCTTCCTTCATAAAGTAGCCTGGTTGTGCCATTGATGGGTGCTAACGAATGAGACATGTGGGGTGTCCACCTGCCCATTTATTAGGTGTTCACCCCCCATGAGACATGCAGCCCCCACGCACGGTGGGGTCCTGGAGCATGCAGAGCCCATGTACTGGCAAACGCAGGCTAATATGCACCCACTTGTCCGCATCCTGATAGTAAAACTGGTATGCAGCCTAGGCACATACTGGTCTGCCAGCACCATAGAATCGTAGGCGAAAAAGCCTAGAGTGTGCCACACAGCTATCACTTTGGCCCCCCCCCCCACTCCAATTGTGTGCTCACTGGCACACACGTAACATCTGCCTTAAAAGCCCACCACACCATTTTCAAAAATGTGTTCTCCCAGCTTGTCCTGGTTGGCAGCCCATGCCTGCCGACGCTTACTGTTTCCCAGCCACTGTAGAGAATTACCATCACCTGGGCCATGGCTCAAAGCAACAGCTAGGCAACAACCAGCATTGCTACCACCACCGCACAGTCAGTCTCTCTCTGCCTACTGAAATGCCTGCCATCACTGCATTTCCTGGACCAAGGCCTTCATTGCTCGGGAGTGAGAAGGGGAGTGGAAGGTCCAATATGCCCTGGTGAAGTGCTACAAGACCAAGGCAATGTTCCAAGACATCTCGGTCCAAATGGTGCAGCAGGGCTATCGCCGGTACATAAACCAGTGCCAGCAGTTTGCTAAGGACTTGAGGCACAAGTAAAAGGAGACCCGGGACAATAATTTTGCCTCCAATTGCAGATGGCAAACATTGCCGTATTACAAGCTCCTTGACCAGTTCCTCAGCATGGATAGATCCATCACTGCATCCTGCCTGTATGGATGCACCTTTGCCAGGTGTCAGAAGCAGATGGATATAGATCCCACACTGCCTGCTCCCACTGCAACCACTTCTGGTCCCACCACAGAAGCTGCAACTGCTCGCAGAGATCCCTCCATGCCCATCCCTGGCCAAGAGCCTGCATGAATCAATGCAGGCATGGACACCGTGACTCCCTCATGGTGTATCCCCTTGAACGAGAGTCAGCCCTTGTTTGAGGAGACACCAGAGGTTCTGGTCAAGGGCACAGAGGACCCAGATGCCCCTTTTTAGAGGCAGTGGTGGTGGTGAATGGTAAATTAAAGCACTGGAGTGGGGGGTGGAGGGTGTTTGCATATAGCTACATGTCAAAGGCTTCCGTTTATTATTATCTAATTACTTTTGTTACTGTTTACTGTGTTGACACAGGGCAGCCAGGAGAACATGGACAAGTACCAGGAAAGTTGCTAGGAAACAACTCAATTGGATGGGAACGATAGGTGTGGGAAGCAGGTGGCAGGGCCTGTGGGCTGGCAGCCCACATGGCAGTGATTGATTACTCCATGTTCTTCACTCCTCTACAGTGATCGCAGGAGGAGAGATGCATGCTGATGGGATCCCACCTCAGCAACTGCCCCAGTAGCCGCATAGCTCAGGTACTAATTCACGCTTCCCATTGTGCAGAGGGCTGAAAACTGGGTGGGTTGGGGCTTGAAGCACTGGGACAGGTCTGAACTAATGGCTTTCCTTGTTGCCATGATATAGATGTGCCAGCACAACAGGCACAGACGGAATTCCCAGCCGAAAGTGCCCAGTGGAACCAGGACTTGTGGATTTGCATCCAGCAGCGCAAGGTGAATTTGGCAAGGGAGCTGCTTGGGGAGACTATGTGGCAGGTGGATGAGATCCATGACATCATTAATGACATGGCCCAGGAGCACAGGCAGCCGGTAGAGCAGAATGTCACAGTATGCAAGGTCTTTGCTGCTGAGGCCTGTCAGGACTGGCGGAAGGACAGGCGCTGGGCCCAGCAGTATGATCAGTCAGACAGTCCGCATGATCAAGGCGGCAAACAAGGAGATGAGCGAGATGTGGGCACAGACGCAAAGCAGCCTGTCCCAGTCCATTCAGCTCCAGAGCTCCCTGCTCGAGAACGTTGCTGTACCTGCGTGCAATGTTGCTCAGGGGCAGGTGCCATTTCCCCCATCGGCTGTTCGTGCCAGTCTATGTGGAACCCACTTGCCCTGGTTCCCCCTGCACTCCACCCCCAGGGAAAGTGCCTGAGCCCTCTCTGCACTGCACTCACATCAGGGAACCATTCCTGGGCCAGGCATGCTTTCCCCCTGCCAATTATTTTCTTGCAGTGGTAAGCTGAAAGAAAGTTAAAGGCAGACCTGCTCTCCATTATAAACAGGGGACTGCTGAAGCCCCAATATTGAGAAAACCACTTGAGCTACAGTTCTGAAAATTTATCCATGGCGTATATTTGTGGGGACCGTCATATGTGTAAAGTATGAAGAAGATCCAGCCAAAAAAAAATCATAAGTTATAACTGTTGCATCCCAACGATTTTGAATCATTGATATCGCCTCCCCCGACTTCACAGCCTTGGAGCGTGAGATCTAGATCAAGTGCAGGTGTAATGCGATGATTGGTGCAGCCAAAAATGAGTTATTAAACATTAAAAAGAATCAGTTCTGCTGGCTGGCGCATGTGCAGCTGAGTAGTTGCTGACTGCCATTTGTGTTGTTAGAAAAAACAGCATACGGCTATGTGACTCTGCTTTTTAAAATCCCGTAACTTTGACTAGAGCTTAAAGTCTTTTTTACAGAGCTGGCTCCTGGCAGTTTCATGTCAATTACTCTCTTGACATGAAGGAGGGGGTTGTATGGAAGGGGGTCTTGAAGAATGGTGGCATGGCATAGTGATAAACTCCTTTGGGTTTAGAAGGAAAAGGAGGAGTTGTGAGTGCACCGAAAACAGGGGGTGGGGACTACAGGCAAAAGTCAGGTGCTGGTCAGTTGCAGAGTAGCCGACTGCATGCCTGTGCCTCTGTGCTTCCTATTGCCATTCCCAGATGCAGCTATCCTGCAAATGCAAATAAGAAACACAGAGGTTGCCTGGCAGTCTGGGAAAGGCTGCCAGGCAGGAAATAGCCAGGAGGAGTCCTGCGGAGGGGTATTTTATTTTTTTATTTTTTTTGGGGGGGGGGGGGGGGGAGTGGTTCAGATGGGCCAGAGAAAAATAAATACAATGACACACTGGAAATGGCCTCAAGCTGGAAATCTGTCCTAGCAGCTATTGATCTCTAGTGCTGCGTTAAAAGCCCCAAAGCCTTCTCCACAACAGAGTGGGAGCTGAGCTGCTGGTTAAAGTACCTTTGCTCCAGGGTGCAGATAATGCCATGTGTCTTCATGAGCCAGGGCTTCAGAGGATAGGCTGGGTCCCCGAGAACAACCATCTTCATAAGCACCCCCTCAATGTACATTTCAGTGGAGGGTCCCAAGTCTCCGGTGTACATGCGGTCAAAGAAGGGGGACTGACTGAAGATGCGGGTGTTGTGGTTCTTCCCGGGCCACCCAGCCTGCACATCCATGAACCAGGAATGGTGGTCCACTATGATCTGGAGAATCATGGAGAAAAACCCCTTCCAGTTCAGGTGGTTGTCCTTGCTATGGAGTGGACAGATGATGGCGATATAGCTCCCATCAATCACCCCTATCAGTGATAGGTCAGTGACTGAAACTGTCTCTCCCAACAGGTACCTCTCTGATTGCATCAGCTGCCCTTGCATGGCTTTGAAGCTGGAGTCACTTCCATGGTGAGAAGTGCCCTACTATCCCAGCCACAGACTAAGCGACAGTCTTTCTATCCCTTGAAATTACATTGTGCCCATGACAGCAGAAGGCTTGGATCTGTTGGATTGCTCGCAGGTTCTGATTAGCAGCAAAAAAGGCCTCGAGCTCCACAATGAGCACAACAAAGTTCTCAGCATGCATCTCCCTGACTGTGGTTCCGGGGTCTGAACTCTGCAGACCACACACCATGTGTTTTCAACAGCTTAAATAGCTGGGCAGCTGCCTAGCCAGGACCAGCTGCATGCTGTACGTGAGCAGCTATTGGTCAATACTGGTCATGTGTCCTTACAGAACCTGCTGTGTGCTGAGTGTGAACGACTTTTGGCTGCTATTGGTTGAAAAAGATTTTACAAAGCTTAGGCTGGGTGGGTGTGTTGTTGACCAGCACTGCTAATCCACGTAACAAGCATTTCAGTGCACATGCCAAGTCATGTAAAAATATTACAGCTACCACCATCACGGAGGCATGGATTTTTTAAACTGGGCTTTGGGGGGGGGGGGGAGGAGAGAGAACCACTGAATGTTAAGAAATGGGCAGGTGTGGGGATTTGCAAGGCAGTAACGGTCACTGTGTTCCGAATGTATGTGGGAGCAGAGCTGACCACTGGTTAAAAGCTACTCATATGTTCGTATCTTTTGAAAGTAACAATTTTTGCTTGCAATGAGCATGAGCGGTCATAACGCCATAGAAAGAAGGGCTTTGGTCTATGGGTGCTGCAGCTCCCCAGGGTACAGGGCCCGGAAAGGTTGGGGGATGATGGGTACCCTGGCCTTTGCTGATGTAATGACTTTAAAAAACCCACGCTCCAAACATGAGGAGAGGCAGAGACAATCAAACCAAGGACTCTCAGGGATTTATAAAATAAACTAACTCCCATATCAATTAAAACTATCTTCTCGACTATACATTCAATTAATGATCTTCTAGGAAAGCTAGGGACTGACTTCTCCTTTGTCCGTGTTATTTAACAATGGAACAATTTCTAACGATTTCCCAATTAAACACTGATTAAACAAATCTAATGTCCCAGTTTACCAGCTCACAAACTCCACACGAGATGTTCTTCTGGGTCTTCAGTTTCCAGCTGCTCTTTGAATAATCCTGAATTGACCTCTGTGTTCCAGTTTCTTCTACAGCTGCTCAGCTCTCTGTATCCAGAGTCCCAATGTCCTAAAGATGTTCCTATTCACAGTCCTGATTAGAGGAGTTCACTTCTGGCCTTTGTGAGGGTACAGTTTACATCCCAATCTTCCTTCCATTTTATCCCAAAGTCTTAGCCCCAGTCTATATTCTCTATCACGCGGATTAGGAGGGTACACAGACAAATACCCCGCTCTGGGAAAACTTAAATCCACATCTTCCCTTCACCACCAGGAGCTGACTCCACCGGTTTTCTAACTGACAACCTCAACATTCCCTCTCTCCTCCCCCCTCCCTCAGGCGTCTACCTGAACGCTGTTCAAGTTCCAGGTTCTTGTAGGTCAGAGTCACTGCACCCACCCCCTCTTAATCATACATGTTCCCAACTAGGCTTGCAGGTCATCTACAATCTGCTAAACCACCAAAGATTTACTGGATTTTCCCACTCCCATAGTTTTGGTTGTTGCACTCTAACTCTTGAACCAACCGTTTGGGTGGGACCCCTTTATTTGGTCTCATGAAAAGTGTTATTTGCACTTCATCTTCTGGGTACCTTGGTGAAGAGATCCCCATTATTTGAACCTCGTCCACCAGGTGCCTCGGTGGAAAGACCTCCCTTGAATGCCTACTTCCAGGCATTAGAACCCATTGTTCTATGGGAATACCACCTAACAGATCCATCCCCGAAATCCGAGTTGGTCTTTCCTCCCCAGTGCCCCATGCTGCTCCCTCTTCGCTTCCTGGGTAACTGGCTTCCAGTCAACAAGGTTTCAGTAAATTCCTATGTACAATATTTGTCACCTGTTCCTTAGATTCAAATTGAACCTGATATACTGGTAGTGCTGGGTAACGGATACTAATTATAAGATAAGGTCCTGGGATGGTGGTGATTTGGGATCTGGCTGCTCATTGAATAATCCTGAATGACCTATGTGTGCCAAACTTTGGTGGTTTAGCAGATTGTAGATGAGGGGTAGGGAGGGGCAACAGAGGGAGAGACGAGGATACATTCATGAAGGCTTGAGGTTGCAGGTACATGTACTTAGCTTAGTTACATAGGGGAATGTGATGTTATTGATTTATTTAATTTATACTATGATTTCTATGCTGCCCCCTCCTGCCTCTGGCAGCTTGGGGTGGCTCACAATCAAAACAATAATAATAAAAACAGCAATTCTAATAAATAGCAAATTACAAAACAGAATATAAAAATATCAAAGTATCAATAAAACCAACAAGGGAGAATCCATAAAAGGCATAAAGGCATCCCCTCCCTAACCCCCCCACCCACTACATATCTCCCCCACCAAAAGCCTGGCAGAATAGCCAGGTCTTACAACGGCGTCTGAAGGAGGGCGATCCAGGGACAAATGGGCCTCACCCAGCAGGGAGTTCCACAGCCGCAGTGTTGCCACTGAGAACGCCCTCTCAAACATGCCCCCCCCTCCTCGATCGGACAAGTGGAACCTCCAACAGGGAGTCCCTGGCCGAAACGGTGCCTGAAAGAGGGGAGATCCAGGGACAAACGGGCAGTGTAATTATACACTTTAAGGGTGTAGTCCTGACTACTGATGTCAATGACAAAATTTTCATCGATTTAAATGGAGTGAGGATCACATCATAAGGGCACAACTCCTCCATAACTGAAGTCAATGGCTCATCTCCCAATAACTTCAATGGAGGATTTCAACTTAAGTCTGCTCTTGTTAATACCTATAGTGTGTTTAAAGCAAAGTAACAAGTAGTGGGAGGGGTGGGAGAGGAGGAGGAGATGTGGGCTCCTGATTGAAGAGAAGCTCGGAAAAGGGCATTAGACATTAATTGCCTTAACACTTTTAACATCCAGTCGTTCACACAATTATTAACTCACTGGGAAGTCTCCCTCACATAATCACTCTGCAGAGGGGAAGCTGCATCACTTTTGCACTTTAAGGACCAGTCTAGTAAAGTGAACTTCCTGTAGCTAGAGGAAAGCCAAATATTCTGTTGGTGTGAATTTATGCAAGTTTTCAGACAGCACAAGGTCCTGCTGCATGCTTCCTCAGGGTGGCATGTAAAAAGTCAGAACTAAAGACTGAACACATGCAGGATACACCCATGTTTTATATAATATAGATAATAAATCTTCAGTTTAAGAGAGGAGTTAAGGCAGGAGTGGGGAACCTCAGGCCCAGGGGTCAAATGCGCCCCTCGGCAAGTTTTTGTGTGGCCCCTTTCCAGTGCCTGTATCCTGGCCCCTGAATCCTGTCCTCAAACACTGAAAAACTGAGCTCAGGATAAGGGAGCAGAGAGGAGGAGGGCATGCGCGCGAGGGTAGTGGACAGATCCACGGCACAGATCCATGATCTGGGCCCTCCTTTACTTGAATACACCTGTTAAGCACCCCTGCCCCCAAACTCTATGTGGCCCTCGGAGCTCGTACTAATTTTCAAAGAAGCCCCCGGGACAGAAAAGGTTCCCCACTCCTGAGTTAAGGCATGGAATGTAAGTTTAGGCTTCTGCCTTAACTTATATGCAACGTAAGCAGTAAAAGACATTGTACCGCCTCGTGTATTGTGCTCACTTATAACGTAGGTCCCATGCAACATTTTTACCACTTACAGGACACACGAGTTAACGCAAAAGCCTTAACTTGCAATTTCCCTGGTTTTTTATTTAAAACTTATATCCCGCCCCTCCTGCCCTCAGGGCAGCCCGGGGCAGCGAACAACATTCAATAAAAACAATACAAAAATTTTAGAACAATTTAAAAATACAATATTATTATTATTTATTAGCAAGCATTTATATAGCGCCAGCAATGTACCTGGCGCTTTACAAAGTAATTGAATAGACATGGTTTCTGGACCTTTTCAACTCTCAATTCAAAGCAACCCTCCCTGTTAGCAAGGTATTTATTTGGCCCTCACCACAGCAGTATTTGATCAACTCACAGTCGGATTAACCTCATCCTTGCAGCACCCAGCGTAAGGTCAGGAAGTATTTACAGACGGGGAAATGAGATGCAAAGTGACTTGCCAAAGGTCACATGGAAAGTCAGATTGAAGACTGAACCCATTTCCTGAATCCCAGTCCAGTGTCTCATCATAACCTTCCTAGCCTCCCCACTGCACACACAAAACCCCATGTTCAGGGACACCCTTTTCCCTTCTGCTATGGACAACACCGTTGGCATGAGATTATCCCAGATTCCAAGACATTACCAGAATGAACCAGATTCAAAAAGACCCATTAATAAAGTCATCAATGCTGTGATCCACCATCATACAGCAAGCACAATAGCTTCTCCGGACACCATGCTTAGCCCTGGCTCGCCGCAGTACATGTACTATGCATCTAGCTGACCTCCACAAGCTGCAGCTGGGCTTCGTGCACTTCTCCAGGGGCAGGGTAGCTGCCTTCCAGAAACATGATGCTCATTTGGTTTGGGAAACCCCCCACCCCACCTCTAGCCAAAAGCCTGACGGAACAGCCACGTCTTACATACACACAGAAACAGCAGGAGAGTGGGAGCCAACCGAGCCTCCTCCGGGAGCGAATTCCACAGCACAGGGGCGGCCACCAAAAAAGATCCAACATCGGTGGCCCCCCGCCTCGCCTGGGAAACCTCCGAAAAGGCTCCCACGGACGATCTCAAGGGTCGCACGGGCACATTGGGAGTGAGACGGTCCCGCAGATAAGCAGGGCCCAGGCCATGAAGGGCTTTAAAGGTTAAAACCAGCACCTTGAACCTGGCCCAGTACTTTATAGGCAGTCAGTGCAGAGCCCGGAGCACTGGTGTCATGTGCTCCCTGCAACCCGCCCCTGTAAGGAGATGGGCCGCAGCATTCTGCACCAGCTGCAGCCTCTGGACCAGCTTCTCGGGCAGCCCCACGTAGAGCACGTTGCAGTAATCCAGCCTCGAGGTGAAGGAGGCATGGATGACAGTGGCGAGGTCGGAGTCTTGAGAGATATGGCTGAAGCCACCGGACAAGATGTAACTGCTAAAACGCACTCCCCGCCACAGTCACAACCCGAGATTCCAGGCTGAGCTGCGAATCGAGGAGCACACCCAGACTCCGCACTTGAGAGACCATCTCAACAAGAGGAGATTCAACCACCCCCAGGTCCCCCAAGCCCTCGCCCACCAACATCACCTCCGTCTTGTCAGGATTCAACTGCAGATGGCTCCACACTTGAGGTCCCGGGGGAAGACGTACACTCCCCCAAGACCACCCGGTGAGTTCTCCCGGCCAGGAATGAACGAAACCAGTCCAAGACCGTTCCGCCAATTCCAGCACGGTCCCGCAGGCGAGTCACCAACACCTCATGATCGACTGTGTCGAATGCAGCCGAAAGGTCTAGCAGGACCAGTAAGGTCTGACGACCCTGGTCCAACGCCAGACGGAGATCGTCAACCAAGGCCACCAATGCCGTCTCCGTACCATACCCAGGCCGAAACCCAGACTGGGAGGGATCAAGGAAACCGGTGCGGTCCAGATGTTCCTGGAGCTGCCGTGCCACAGCCCGTTCAATAACCTTCCCTAAAAAGGGAAGGTTAGAGACCGGCCGATAACTGGCAGGAGCATCAGCGTCAAGAGATGGTTTCTTGAGCAGGGGTCTAACCACAGCCTCTTTTAGGCAGTCAGGCACCCTGCCCTCCCGAAGGGAGGCACTAACCACCCCAGCCAGCAACGGCCATAACGTCTCCTGGCTAGCTTTCACCAGCCAGGATGGGCATGGATCTTGCTCACAAGTAGTGGCACGAACAGATCCCAACAAGGACTCCACATCGGCAGGTGACACCATCTGAAACCGATCCCACAAAACAGGACAGGATGGGGCATCCATAGCCCCAAGATGATCCTCTGCACTAACTGTGGTACCAAAGTTTTTGGAGCACGAATGAATTAATAAGACCTTTAACGCCACTCAGACCAGAAGGTTTTTTGATCTAAGAATTTCCCAGGTTTTTGAAATGGCAATGCACCAAATTCCCCCTGCTCCTGCAGTACCAACCTGGGCCACAGATACCCCTGCACTCCTTGGACTCCCCTCTTCCAGCACACCATCCCATCTGAAATACGTACTTGAATTTTTCCCTCATGTCCCAACTCTAGTCACACCCTCCTATCCAGCTGCACACAATATTTGGACGCAACTAGCTATAGGTAAAAACAAACAAGCAGGCAGTAAGGAGGCTCCCCAGCCCAGGGCGAAGAACTGCAGCCACTTCTCTGGGTCAGCATGCAGCACGAAACAAGCTGTCCCACTGCCTGCACGACCCGGGTAGGGGGGAGGACTGCAACAATGCCAGCCATGGTGCATGGCCATGGTCGCTCCTACCCTGTGGTGATAATGGCAGGGCTGAACAAATGTGTTGGCAGGCTTTGGCCCAGGCTGTGCTTCAGAGATTTTCCTGAGGACACATCCCCGATTAGCCGCCTACCACACCGGGGCAGTAGCGAGTCCACATCTGGCGGCATGGGACCACATGCATGGGTGAATCTGGGGCTAACGTTGTCCTACATCTTGTTTGTTTTTACCCTTCATGGGAACAGCACAGGAGAAAGGGTCCCTGTAGCAGGACAGCATGCTGTGAAGCTGCTTGCCTTTTAAGGGAGCAGAGATGGTGCACAGCTCAAAGCCAAGATGGCCACTAATGAGTACAGTTGGCCAAGGGCATGGTGGAAGTCAGCCCAAACAGCAAAAGCTAAAGCTGAAAGCTAAGTAAGGGGACTGCTGTTCCAGGCTGTTGGGAAGCTGGCTGCTACCTGTGCAAGGTGCAAGAAAACAGAGGCTGGGTGCAGCTCTGCTCAGTGTGGTGCAGAGGAATGGAGAACAGACACACCTGGAAAGTCAGGGAACTGCTGGAGGACAAAGTGTGTGAAGTCAGCAAAGGGGGTTGTTTGGTCACCTGTCCCTGCTGGGCTGTGATTAAGGACTTCGGAAAAGACCCTGGACATTGGAAGGCAGAGGGGTGTTCCTGGCTGAACCCAAATCTTGCCAGAGGTGTTGCCTAGCTAGAAGGACTCTGTATGGAACTTTGTATACATGCTTGTGGTGGCTGGTGCAGACTGTAAAAGTAAATAAAGCAAGCAAGCAGCATGAACTCAACCCCACGTATCTGAATCCAGTTCTGGGTGCGGATTCTAAGGGCACCTAACCCCAGAGGGCTGGGCCCTGTCACGGTCCCCTCCGCTGTTCCCAAACTTTGTATGCTTTGATTGACCTTTATACAATTACTGCATGCACTAACAATACAGAACCAGCAGAGGGACAAGAGCAGCAACTCTTGCATGCTCCCATCTATCTAGATAAAATTCTTGCACACTCCTATCCTCCTTTACAGTTATTGACTGTAACAGTAAAACAGCCTGACCATCTCACAGAGATGTTACACAACGGGGCTAATCCCATGCCCCACGCACCCTGTGGACAACGTGCACCCATATCCATAGAGAGCACATTGTGCTGTGTGGAACCTGCACAGATCCCGCTTGGGATTGCAGTCAATGAATTTTAAATGTTTAAAATTTAAATTTTTTAGTATTTATAAAAAACTTAAAACATTAAATTAAAGGGTATTTAAATTAAAAAGCCTGAAAAGACAAGCTTTACTTGAACTCCGCAATACCTCTAAGGGCGTTTTTAGACAGGACACCGTTCTTCTGATGCTTTAAAATGGGGGGGGGGGGGG
>QEPC01007158.1:606486-655536 GCA_003113815.1 Sphenodon punctatus
ATTGCTCGGATCCGCCCCTTTCTCTCTACCTCCTCGGCCAAAATCCTTGTTCATGCCATGGTTATCTCTCGCCTCGATTACTGCAACCTCCTCCTTGCTGGCCTCCCTCGCTCTCACCTGTCCCCCCTTATCGCAATCCAAAACTCTGCTGCCAAGGTCATTCACTCTCCCCGTCACTTCGACCATGTGCACTCTCCTCTTCTCTCTTCACTGGCTCTCCCTTCCTGAACGTATCCTGTTTAAACTCCTGGTATTCACGCTCAAAACACTCCACAACCAAGCTCCCCCTTACCTCTCGGACCTAATCTCCCTACGCACTCCTGCACACGCTCTCCCTCTGTCCCCTCCCTCGTTTCTCCTGCTCACGTAACCACCTTCGACTCTTCTCCCTCACTGCCCCCCATGCCTGGAACTCCCTCCCTACCCACATCCGCCTTGCCCCCTCCCTCCACTCCTTCAAATTCCTCAAGACCCACTTTTTCCTCGCCGCCTTTCCCAATGCCTGCTAGTCATTCCCCATATACTTACTGTCTGTCCGTCTCTGCAGACTGCTACAACCAACCTGATTGTAACCAAGCCAAGCACACACACCTGAGACTTCGCATCCGCCTGAATGTTTGTCTTCTCCCCCGTCTCTCCCACTGTCCCCTCTCCCTCTCGTCTTTTAGATTGTAAGCCACAGGCAGGGACTGCGTCTATTTCTATGTTCTGTACAGCACCAGGTATATGGCTGGCGCTATATAAATGTTTATAATACTAATACCTGGCTGTTAATCAAATTACAACACAGAAGAATAAAACATTTGGACACAACCCATTTACACATACAGTACAAAGTGAACCAGGATTCTTATGGTTTTTTTGTTTTTGTTTTTAAAACAAGGGCTGACAAACGTTAAAAAAGGTAAACATAGTCATGTCCTTAAAAGCAAAATGTGATCTATAGGTCTGAATCTGCAGGATATATGGGAATGCCAGTTTCACGAAGGGTGTTAATAGATGTGACAGCGGAGCACAGCCGTCACAACCCTACGCAGGTCGGGAACACGCCAGCAACATGGTCCGGATCCAATCCACCGGTACAACAAACGTACCAGTGGCCGGAACGCTGGGGAGCGTGGGGATACAAATGGATGTGCGGCCTCCCAGTCTCACCCCCATGCTGTGCCCAGGAGCCCCTCCATGATGGTTACCATGGTAGCCAGTCATAGCGGTCCCCTTGGACTGGGACAGGAACAGCAGTGAAATAGCTTACTTAGGCCCAGTCGGATAGCTGTTGCCCGGGCGAGTTGGTGGCTAGCCCAGACTGTGATCCCAGAGCCCGGTCTAACCACCAACACAGCCAGGCGCAATCCTGGGCCAACATCTATCTGGTGGCCTACCAACAAACTTGTCAGTGTCTCATGGATTCAAGTGGACCACAGCGGGCTTCCATCATGTTTGTTAATACCCTAGGATACAGTAACCACCATTCACACTTTCAGTGTTTTGACCTCCCATAACAGCCTAGTGATAATGAAATGGTTCAATACAGAAAACTATCTTTCAGTCACTGTAGCAAGACAAGACACTGAGTAATGAATAAAAGGAAAATAGTTTTTTTAAAAACCTACCATGGACACCTTTAAAATTACATTAAAATATCTTCAAACCAAACAGGTGAGAATCTCATTTAAAAAGCTTGTAACCACTAAGCCACTTTTGTTTCCTTGTCTTGGTAAAACCATTCCCTCTAGCCCATAAATCAGCAGCATTTCCAGAGGTAACGGTTGGCTGATTGCCATTCATTTTATCTAGCAAGTATGGTTAGATTAGCATCTAGCCTAAGGTACTGGGAATGTGGGGTTTGAACTCTATTGGAATGGGGCCCGGTATTCTTATATTTTGCAGGTTATAAGATATTTTTAATGCTAATTGGGAATTGTTCGGTGTGTATCTGAGTTGTTGCGACTGTATATTTCTATTGGCAAAGGTGTGGGCTAGTGTCGGAATAAAGCTTATTTATTAAGCTAATATGTTTGTATTGGCTGCTGTAAAGTATAATAGATGTCATTGTTCTATTATTAGACAAGTTGGTGAATTTTGGCCAACAGCAGCCAATGGATTTGTACTTTGGGGTGATGCCAATTTATGACACCAAGATGTTAATATTTGCAGCTCAGTTTGTTTTATCTAATGCAATTCTATGCATATGCTGATTGATTATGTTGTTTATGTCTGTCTTGGGCCATGGCGAGAGCCAGTGCCGTCAAACAAACTAATGAAATCAGCAGCATTGGAATACAGATTTTCTACAATGAAAACCTGCACACACATGCAAAGTATGCTCTTGAAAAAGCAAATGGCCCAAGCATGGATATTTTTTAAGATCCATGATGTTCCCTTCAGGCTGGTACAGAACAACAACAGCTGTATAGATACACAGTTCCTGTGAACACTCTCAAGCATCACCACTAGTGGTGGTCTAGACTAGTACTGTCCTGTATCAAGAATTTAAGTTACGTACTGTGAACATCAATTTTTACATGAGCCTGAAATGAATTATTGTTTCAGTTCAAGCGCTCAAGAAATCACATTTGCATCTTAAAAGGAAGGGCAAACTAAACTGAAGACCAGGACAGAAAATTTCTGATCGAACTCCGGGAGCAAATATAATAATAATTAAGCCGCAAGATTTTATCCTGATATTATACCGTTTTTGCCCCACTACGTCCCTGAACCAGTCGCCAGCCTCAGTTTTCTGGGCACCAATGGCTCCCTGGCACCTGCAAAGCTTGTTTAACTTACTTAGTGTGTGCCAGTTCTAGCTAAGAGACAATCAGTACATTTTTCAATACCTTTGGCAAACACACACACACAAAAATTCTCTGACCTACCTGGCTCATCCCCTCCTCACCCCCTTCACCTTACATGGCAGATCAACATTCCACCCCACTCCATTGACACAATAGCCCATACCACGTCAGTCACCTTATATCCCTAAGCAGCATCTGAAGGGGGAGAGAATTCCCAAACCCACTTACACAAGGTCTTGCCACTCCTCACGTTTGCCCTGTCCCCCTCTCACCCACACACATCAGTATTCATTCATCCCCTACAACAGGGAAAGGAAACCTTTTCCAAGTTGGGAGCCACTTTGAAAATTAGTGCAAGCTCTGCAGGCGACATAGGAGTTGGGGACAAGGAAGTGCTGATGATGGAAGAAGGAATGGGAAGGCGCAAAGCATGGCTCTGTGCTATGGAGCCATCCCATGTCCTTGAATGCACTCGACAGTTACAACTGGACTCAAGGAACCAGATTCTGGAAATAGAAAAGGGCCAAATAAGAACACAGTGAAGACTGGAATGGTTTCCCACCCTTGCCCTGCAAACTTTGCTTGCGAGATGAACTCAACCTCCGCTTGCAGATGAATCCTGGCCCATGCTCCCCCCCCCCTCCCGGCGGGCACTCACTTGCCCTCCTGGCAGTCGTACAGCACGATAGAATCGTCGTCGCTGCTGGAGATGACGGTCTCGCCGTTGGGGCTGAAGTCGAAGCAGTTGATCTTGTCCGAGTTCTCGCGGAAAACCTTGGCCACGCGGAAGCTCCGCAGCACGTTATCAGTGAGCTTCATGCCGCCGCCGGCCGGGGGAGGGCTAGGGAGCGGGACGGGCGGGGCCTGGGGCGAGCCGGCGGGGAAAGGAGCTGGGCGAGGGTTCGGAGGCACGCGGCCTTGAGACGGAACGCGCGCGGCTTTGCCTGCAGTCAGGAGCGGGCGGACTGCGCCCTCAGGCGGGGTTGGCTCAAGCTGTGGAGAGGCGGCTCCTGTTCATTGTGTCCGCCATTTTCCTGCTACAGGGACTGGCGACGGGGCGGGGCATGGGGCATTGTGGGATACCGGAGGAGATGGGGCTAGAGGCGCGGAGCATTGTGGGATAGTGGGAAAGGAGGACGGGGAGTGGCCCTAGACGAGCAGGGTATGGGAAGGGTAGTGTATTGTGGACTGAAGGCGGCTGCCTTTTCCTTGCCAGCACTCCTGGCGGCCATTTTGTATGTGGCAACAGTCTCTGGTCGTTTCCCCCGCGTGGCTGGTGCCGTTGTCTGCTCAGCTCCCCGCAGAGATGCGGGGCTGAAAGTCGCGCCCGAATCCGGGACCTGACCGTGGGAAAGCTATCAGCGTTTCGGAGCGCAGCGTACCGGTGTGTTGCCTCTAGGGCTGGCCGGCTTGTGTAGCGGGAATCGCTTTCTCAGTGGTGGCTCTTCCGGGTTGCCAGCTCCCTCGCCCCCTCTAGGGCGATTTCGGGACCTGGGAGACTCTCAAAAAGGCGAGGCGCGGCGCTGAGTAGGGGAGAGAGCGAGATTCTAGCCCTTGCTATGAGGAAGGTGGAGCTGCAGGGAGGCCGAGAAGGGCATGAGACGTTTAGTAGAAGGGCTCCACCACCAATTCGTTATTCTGAGAAACAATGCTTTTAAGCCAAGCTCGGGCTTTGTGGGAACCTGACTGAACGTCTTCTGAAAATGTGGGGTTCCACACTCTACCTGACCCAGAGAAGAAAGTTAATCAGTGCTAATTATATAGGGTTAGCAATGTACCTGGTACTGTACAGTTATTAATTAGAGAGAGGCCTCTGCCCCAGGGGTTTACAGTCTAGGTGAGATAGGAAAATGTTCATGCTAATTTTCATATGTCTAAATTTATGCAAGTATAAAATAGTCTCTGCCTGCTATTAATGTTGGGCTAAAAATACCCAGCTTCTTTCCATAGATCATAATCCCACATAAAACAAACTTGGTGTTTGGATTGTGTATCAATCTGAACATTAGATGAAAATTGCCAATTCTTGGATTATCTGGGTGAAAACTGCTTAGTGACAGACAACCCAGTCTGGACTACATCCAGTAATCTTGCCCAGATATAGAGAAGGCACAGGAGAGAGTCATGTTTGCTAATTTGGACAAATCAGGTTACCATGCTCAAATCTCGCCTTCCCTCCCAATCTTCAAATCCCTCCTGAAAACCTCTTCTCCCTAGCTCATCATCCCCTTAGTCTCTTCCCTGATTTTCTTAATGTCACCTCCCCTGTAACTAAACTAAGTACATGCACCTGCATGTTGTGGTGGCGGCAGCCTGCTCCTTTCCCAATCTTGCCAGTTCCAACCCCTTGCTGCCCCTTCCCTCTCCTTCTCTTCCTTTGAGGCCCATTGCATTCGACTCTACTCGCTCCTCCAGCTCCATGTGGCTGTTGTCTACTGCCCCTCAGGCTCTTCCCACCTCTCTACTCTCTGACTTTGGTGCATTGCTTACCTACTTTCCGATTATAATATTCCCACCCTCATTCTTGGAGACCAGTACCCATGTGGACACCCTCCCCCCCCCTTAAAGTGATGCTTCCTCTCTGACCTCTTTGTTTGACCTTTGCCTGTGGATGGACATCCTGATGCACTGTGATGGCCACTCCCTTGACCTAATCTTATCTTAAAAACTGCTCTCTCTCGGATCTCCCCTTTGACGCCCTTCCTGTCTCTGATCATCATTTTGCTTCGTTCCATCTTTCCCACTTGCCCCCACCTGCCTCCTCAACCTCTTGCTCTTTCCGTGACCTTCAATCCATTGACCCTCTTGACTATGCATCCTCCCTCTCCCCCCCCATCTCTCATGTCCCTAGACTGCTGTCTCCATCTTCGACTCATACTTTCTTCCACCCTTGTCTCCCATGCTCCCCTCTCCTGCCATCTTATATGTTGCATAAACCCACGTCCCTGGCTCACCCCTACCATGTGCCACCTCAGATCCTGCTCTCGAGTCGCCGAGCGCCTCTGGCAGAAGTCTTGTGAATTTGTTGACTTTCTCCATTTCAAGTTTGTGTGCTCTGCGTTTAGCAATGCCCTTTCCCTTGCCAAAGACTGCTATTATGCTACGTCAGTTGAATCCCACTCCTGCAGCCCACGCCGTCTCTTCTCCACATTTGCTAACCTCCTGAAGCCTCCCTGTCCTCCTGCCTCCCTTCCTCACTCTCCACACAGGATTTTCTCCACTTCAACAAGATTGATAAACACTTTGCAATTGCTTCTCAACCATCTCACTCCAACTCATTCCCTGATGTTCCCCCTCCTGCCTCTCTTCTCCTTCTCCGCAGCTTCTCTTGATGAGGTCACCTCCCTCCTCTCTTCATCCAAACCCTCCACTTGACCCCATCTGCTCTTGCTTCCTAATGTCGATTGCCCTCACTGCTGTGCCTTCTCTGCTGCACGTCATCAATCTCTTCCTCTATTGGGTCATTTCCATTGACCTTCAAACACACTACCATCTCCCCTATCCTTAACAAGGCTACTCTTGACCTCTCTTACCCTTTCAGATATCACCCTATTTTGCTCCTATCCTTTGCTTCCAAGCTCCTGGAGTGAGCTGTCTACACGCGTTGTCTGGACTTCCTCTCTTCAAATTCCTTCCTTGACCCCCACCGATCAAGCTTCCGCCCTCTCCATATCTCTTCCTAACTCCTCCCCCTCCTCCTCTTGGTCAGGGTTCCCCAAGGCTCTGTCCTTGGCCCTCTCCTCTATCTACACCCAATCCCTAGGCAAGCTCATTTCCTCCCATGGTTTCCAATACCACCTATACGCAGACGACACTCAACTCTATCTCTCCACTCCTTCCCTCTCCCCCTCTGTTCAAGCTCATCTCACCAACTGTCTCTTTGATATCTCCGCCTGAATGTTTCAATGCCAACTCAAACTGCACATGGTGGAAACTGAACTCTTGATCCTCCCTCCCAATCCTTCCTCTTTCCTGTCAATTTCCATTGACGGTCTCCATCCTCCCTGTCCCCCAAACCCGTAGCTTGGGCTTCATTTTCGACTTGCACCTTACCTTCAAACCCTATATTGAATCGGTCGCCATAGCCTGCTGCTTCTCCCTCCACAACATTGCTAAGATTTGCCCTTTTCTGTCTGTCTCCTCTGCCAAAACTCTCATCCACGCCCTGGTCATCTCATGCCTTGACTATTGTAACTTCCTCCTTGTTGGCCTTCCCTGCTCTCACCTTTCTTCCCTCATCTGTTCAGAACTCTGCTGCCAGGATCATTCACCTTGCCCGTCGCTTTGACCATGTGCAGCCTCTCCTCTCTCCACTGGCTCCCTCTTCCTGAGCGTATTCTGCACAAGCTCCTTGTCCTCACTTACAAAGCCCTTCACAGCCTCGCTCCCCCCTACCTCTCTGCCCTGATCTCCCTCTGAACCCATGTTCAAGCACTCTGCTCCTCTTCCATCCCCTCCCACGCCTCCCCTGCTCCCCCAACCGCCTTCATCCCTTCTCTCTTGCTGCCCCGCACGCCTGGAACTCCCTCCCCGCCCTCGTCTGCCTTGCCCTCACCCTCCACACCTTCAAGTCCCTCCTCCAAACCCACCTCTTCCGCTCCGCCCTTCCGAACTCCTGCTAATCATCCCCACCCAGGATTATCCCCCACCTGTTATCTGTAAACTCCCAATTTACTGGAACCAAGCCAAGAACGTGTACCTGAGCTCTCGCATCCTCATGAATGTCGCATCCCTTGTCTCTCCCTCTGTTCCCCCTTCCCTGTCTCCCCTCCCTCTGTCTTTAGATTGTAAGTTCTCGGGCAGGGACCGTGTCCATCTTATTTTTTGTAAAGCGCCAGGTACATCGCTGGCACTATACAAATGCTTATAATAATAATAACTGATGACCTTCCCTTAGCTAAGTCTAAGGGCCTCTGCTCTGTTCTTGTTCTCATTGATCTTTAGGTCGCCTTTGACACTGTTGATCATGGCCTCCTAGATTCGCTACGCTCCCTTGGTTTTTGTGACACTATTCTTGACTGGTTCTCTTCCTTTCTCTTGAACTGCTCCTTCAATGTTTCTCTTGCTGGTGCTTCCTTTACGTCGCTTCCCCTCCCTGTGGGAGTTCTCCAAGGCTCTGTCTTGGGCCCCCTTCTCCCTTTATACTCGTTCTCTGGGTAAACTCATTGAAACTCACAACTTCCATTATCGTCTGTATGCTGATGATGTGCAACTCTGTCTCTCCGCTCCCGCGCTCCTCCCCTCTATCCAGACTCATATTGCTGACTGTTTTGCTGACATATCTGCCTGGATGTCTCGTCACCAACTCAAGTTTATTATGGGCAAGACTGAACTCCTCATCTTTCCCCTGAAATGCTCCCCTCCTACTACCCTCTCAATTTCCATTGAGGGAGTCACCATCCAGCCGGTCCCTCAGATCTGTAGCCTGGGATTCATCTTCAACTCCTCCCTCTCCTTTAAGCCTGGGATCCAGGCTGTTGCTTAAATCCTGTTGCTTTGCTCTGTACAATATTGCTAAAATCCAGCCTTGCCTTACTGTTGTCTCTGCAAAAACCCTATTCCATGCTCTAGTCATCTCTCGCCTTGACTACTGCAGCTTCCTCCTTACTGGCCTCCTTTGCTCTGATCTGGCCCCTCTCCTCTCCATTCAGTGCTTTCTGGCCAAAATCATCCACTTTGCCTGTCGCTTTGACCATGTACAATTCTCCCTCTACAGGACCACATTCAGCACAAGCTCCTGGTCTTCACCTTCAGGGCTCTTCAGGGCCTTGCTGCCCCATATCTTTCTGCTCTTGTATCCTGCCCGGGAGCTTCGCTCCTCCTCTGCCCCCACCCTCACCTGCTCACGAACCCTGTGCTCCTCTAAACATCTTTGCCCCTTCTCTCTTGCTGCCTCTCGTGCTTGGAACTCCCTCCCTCGATACATTCGCTCTGCTCCCTCCCAACTTTCAAATCCCTCCTGAAAACCCACCTCTTCTGTCAGGCCTTCCCTAGTTTGTCATAAGTGATACTGCATCCTTTTCCCCCTCACTCAGAACCTAATTTCCCTGTAGCTAAGCGAAACACGTGAGCCTGCAACTTTTCACCCTCATGAATGTACTCTTGTCTTTCCTGATGTTTACCTCTCCCGCGTATCCCCCTCCCTTGTGTCTCAGATTGTAAACCCCTTAGGCGTAGGAACCTGTCTCTGACTGTGGATTATACAGTGCCAGGTACATTGCTCCGCTATATAAATAATAAAAATAATAACTTCATAGATGTATTCCTGTCTCTTCCTCTGTTCCCCTCCTGTGTCTTACTTAGGCTGCTTTCTCATGTTAACGGGGGGAGGGGAGGAGGACAAACTTCCATGAGGGAAATCGCAACTCTCGTCTCACAGGAATAATCGGATGTAGGAATGTGCTGTTCTGCTTTTCTCCCGGGAGAACATTTGTGCATGACTGGGTATCCCGATGTAGCACTTACAATCATGGGTGTTCTTGCGGGAGAAAAATGGAATAGTGTATTCCTGCGTGCGCTAATTCCCATGAGAATAGAGACGCAATTACCCTCACAGAAGTCCTTCTTTCCCCTCCCCTCTCCCCTGGGTAAAGTGAGAAAGCACCCTAAGCCCACTGGGCCAGGGACCTGTCTATAATGAAGAGTATAAAGTGAGATACGGTGCTGGTGCTATATAAATACTAAAAAATAATACTTATAAGCAGTATTTCCACTATGAGCTTCTTGAATTTACTCTGAGGTGGCCTCAAAAACGCCACATTCCAATTTAAAGAAACTGAGGAAAAATAGATTTAATTAGAAAACTGTTCAAAATTTAAAAACTAGTGGATTCCTATCTTGGTTATATCCTGTCATCAGAAATTTGCTGCTGTTAGTTTAATGGATGACGATTATACCTAAAGTGAGGTTTTAGGGACAAATGATTCAACATTACCTTTGATGTTACTGGCTGCAGTCCTAACCCCCGTGGGTGCTGCCGTGCACATATGGTTTGTATGCGGGCCCTGTGCCAGTGTGTGCACAATTTGCTTGTACGTGTGCATGTGCCGCGTGTGCAGCACGCGCTGGTCCTCGGGACTTGGAATCAGCGACATTGTCTTCAATGACAAACTAGTTGGGTTTATCCAAACTGGCATGTGCACCATTGAAAGTACTTTTTTGTTTTGACATCTGACCTTTTTTTAATGATTTTTCTCTACTTGGTGACTTTTGTTCAAAATCTGCCCTGTTTTTGCTAAGTTGTGCTTTGATATCAGTGTGAACCTGGCAGGCTTTTGCCACAGGTTTCTGGGGCTGATTGAGGGGGGATCGCTATACAATGCAGGCCCACTTCATCAGAATGATAATTAGCATCAACCTGGCTTGAGCAACCCACCCTGTATTGTTGAGTGGGGCAATGTCAGGAAGGGATGTGTCCCAATGCACCTGAAGAAGGGTGGTCTGATCAGGTTGTGATCTGCATCTAAGACAAAGGATGACTGCACAGCCGGAGACTATATCAATCGGGGATGGGAGTGAGCAGGAATGCTTCCAAGGAACTCTATCTTGGCAGGCCTGGTCTAGGTGAGGGACATAGGAGGCACCTTTTAGTAATGCATTTTCTTTTATTACTGTTTTTTTGTGAAACAAAAGCAACTGCAATGTCCTTTTGTGAGATACTGGAACTCCTTTTCAGAAAACTTTAAATTTAATCAAACTTTGTTCTTGGTCATCACACGCCCACCATGCCCAAGGGGCAAACTTTTGGCTTAAAAACATTTCTTTCAGAGCCCCATTTCAGTTGGTCTGATCCTCTCAGACTGAGTGTTCTCACAGCTGCTACTGGTATCACTGCTGCTGAAATCACTGCCATGCTTGCCCAGATAGAATACAGTAGTAGTAAGCTTTTATTATTTGGCCATAACAAAATTCATTGGAAAAATAATACAAAGTACAAAACATACATTATAAGCTTTCAAAGACCGTAGGTCTTAGTCAAAGGTAAATGCACATACATTAAATTTAAAATTTGGCTTGCCCTTCTCAGGGGTTATGGTGCCAACATTTGTCCCCTGCTTAAACGTCCCCTTAAGTAATAAGTATATTCATCATTAGCCCACAGGTTAGTGTCCGCTTGTCCAGACTTAAGAAAAGAGAGAGAAAGCTCACACATAAGCCTTCGCTGCCTAAACAACATATTATCGACCTAAGAGACATAACCAGACAATAAAGAACAACCCATGGGGTGAAATAAAATACTAAATTGGCTAGGGTTGTTATACCGTTTATCAGAGCCAAGGCCAATAGCCTCCCTCAGACATTATCATTGGAGGTTACCAATCGAAACACAAGAGATGTTTCGACTCTTTGCTTATAGAGAACCATACAAAAACAGAATAGATAGTCTTTGTCTTTGGTTCTGGCTTTTGCCGCAAATAAATTTATTATAAAACAGAGTAGATAGAATACAGGACGACACCTGGTTGCGAGTCCTGTCCATTTTGCTGCCCAGATAGACCAAAGGACCTTGCCTGACAAGTGCTCGGGTTGCCTATCTCCCTGCTGGTGCGTTTGCATTCAGCAAACCCAGTGCTGTCTGGCCCACTGTCCAACCATCCCAACTGAGTGGTGGGGGTCTGGGCTGCGAGATCCTGTCGCCTGATCACTGAGTAGGCATAAGGGAACTTCCCGCCTGTCTGCCTCACAGAGACACAGTTATATTCCCTTGCAACCCTAGCCAAGGCATCCTCGAGTGTGTGTGTTGGGCTTGAGTGACTCAGTGAGCTAAGCCCACAGACTTCTTTCCTCCTCGGATCGCTGCTTCTCCAGTCCCTGCCCCCACCCTCCTTGAGGCCCATTGCCAGGGAGGCTGCCCTGGCGCTACTGTACTGTTTGATTTGGAAAAGGGGCTATAAAGGAGCCATTCCTTTGTCCTCCCTCCGAACAGTATGTTTTGGTAAGATGAAGCGGTGTGTCTGTCTTCTCTCCCTCTTCCTTTTGAATCTCCTGCTTTGTGTGCCCTGAGACAGAGAGAGAGAGAGAGAGACACACACACACACACCCCCCGCCAAGGGAAGCTCTGGAAGCTAACCCATGCTGCATCCTTGTGTAACCATCTAATTGATTTAAGTGTCTCATTGCTTGATCACTTCAAATGCATTTTATTGCGTGGTCATAGACCATTGCGAGATATAACAAAATAAAATTCAATACACACCAAACAATCATTGTTGAAACAAGAAAATCTACTGTCACCCAAACAAGCACCACTGGCAAGGGGGGCGGTTGATCATTAATTTACATTTACACAGACAAAGATGACACAGACAAAGCTTCTAAGATGAACAGCCTTCAACAGAAAAGTAGCTACATTTTTGATAGTATCTAAATCTGTGCTATCAAGGAGCACTGCTAATAGAGCTTGATCTGTTCTGCCTGGAAACTTCCCAATAATAGATTCTAAGAGCGCCTGGCGTGGGACGTCATATAAGTGGCAGTATAGAACTATGTGCCCGACAGTCTCTATAGTTAGGTTATCAAATGGACATAGCCTATCTATATATGGGATACCCTGAATCCTGCCCTCAAGAACATGGGATGGAAAAGCATTGAAATGCGCGCGAGAAAGAAGCTGTTTGGCTCTGCCGGAGATGGGGGCAGTCAAATAGGAGACAACCTGCCCCATTTCTGGAACATATGTCAGATAATCTCGGATATGAGATGATAGCCTAATTCTGCCAAGCTCTGATTGGCGTCCTATATCCCCTAGCCGGGAGAGCACCTCTTTCCTACGCGAGTCAATCGGCTTATGTTTAAGGTATTCCGGAGAAATACCCATCTCTCTCAGTTGGGCATCTACCTCTGAGGACAATTGGTCCAAGAAGGGATCCTCCGACATGGCCCTCAGTAGGAGTGATCCCTGCCCTGATTGCATTTTGAGCCAGAGTTTCAGAGCGACTTCTTTAGCTGTCTGGGACCATGATTTCTGGCCTTGCTCCACCCGAATAGCTGCCATGGGGGTGCCTCGTGGGGCTCCTAGAAGTTTCTGCAGGAACCCAGATTGAGCCCTGCCCACCAAGCTAGAGTAGAAAGGAGCCCATAACTCGGCCCCGTATAGAAGTTGGGACCTAGCCTTGCTGATATGTACCTGGAGAGCTGGAAGGACTGCCATCCTGCCCTGTTTGGCAAAAAGTCTGCTTATTGATTGGACAGAAGCTTGGGCTAATCGCAGGGCCCTATTAACATGTTTCCGCGAAGAGCCGGACCTATGGAAAAGAATTCCCAGGTATCTAAAAACCTGGACCTGCTGGACCGGTATGCCCTAACGAACCAGCCCTGGGTTTTGGTACGAGAGGAAAAGACCATAATCTTAGATTTTGCATGATTAATGGTCAGATGGTTGGATTGGCAGAAAGCAGCAAAAGCCTGAAGCTGTCGCAAAAGCCCCACCCACGTCTGAGATAGTAGAGCAACGTTGTCGGCGTAACAAAGACAGCCAATGGCTCGAGTAGCTCATTTAGGCGGGAAAAAACGAGGATCCACCATGGCAGGGATGACGTCATCTATGAAGTAGTTGAAAAGTGCTGGGGCCAAGACGCATCCCTGCCGAACCCCCAGTGAAGTAGAAATTGAAGGGGTAATATGGCCTTGCCTATCCATTTTTACCACCAAGGATGAATTAGCATGGAGGGAGCGAAGCAGGGCAAGCAGGCGTCTGTCAATGGATGAATCCTGCAGCTTTTTCCACAGCGCATCCCGATCCACAGAGTCGAAGACTGCCCTGAGATCCAGGAAGGCCACATACAAAACCCCATTGTGCGCCCTATACTTGGCGGCAAGATATTGGAGAATAAGGCAGTGTTCGGTGGCAGAGCGGCCCTGCTGGAACCCCGCTTGCTCAGGTGAAATAATCTTGGTCTGGCCCATCCAAGTGGTCAGTTTCCCTAAAAGATGCTTGGTGTAAACCTTAGATATCACCGACAAAAGGCTAATAGGCCTATAGTTTGCTGGGTCAGTTCTAAAACCCTTCTTATGAATAGGGACAACTAGAGCCATGTCCCAGGCCCCCGACCAGTGCTGTTGATGGCTGTAAACAAGACAGCCAGCATAGGTAACCACCAGGCCTTGTGTGTTTTGAGGAATTCAGCCCTTATGAGATCCAGGCCGGGTGCATGGCTGTTCCGGAGGGAATCAACCAGTGCTTCAACCTCCTCCACCTGGACCGATGGCCAGGCAGGCATCTCCTCAAACCCTGGGGTTGGGACATCCCTTGGCTGGCCCCCATCACTGTCACTGCCAGGAAGATTGTATAATTCCCTGCAATAAGCCATCCATACAGATGCTGGAAGTTGCGAGGCTGTTGAACCCTTCTTGCCCCCAGTGGAGGCATTAACCAGGTGCCAAAAGCCCCTAGTATCCCCAGTATTGGCAGCCTGCAACGGGCATCCCAGAAGTCCCTCTTTTTGCTATTAATCAGATTCCTGTATTTTGCCCTAAGGACAACGTATTGAGGTGGTAAAGTGGTTGCCCGAGTGTTCCTGTAATCGCGATGCATATTTTTGAGTTCAATTCTGACCTGCCGGCATTCTTTTTCAAACCAGGGTTGGTTAGTTCTAACCATGTCAAAGGCAGGCGACCGACCCAGCCCCCTTATATAAGACTGAAGGTCTGATGTCAGATGATCAAACAGTTCAAGACACTCAGCAGAGCATTCAGAGCTGAGCAGCCTCTCACGCAGGGAAACAACATGAGGTTGAGAGGCAAAATTCCCCAAAGCAGAGGATAGCCCCTCATCCCAACGCGGGGCCCAGACAGTCTCATGAAGTTCCCTGCTGGTGCTCAGCATAGGATTTTGCTTAGATAAAGCCTCCGGAGCTACTACAGGAATGGAGAGGGAAAGTTCCAGGGGAAGATGGTCCCCCACCAGGGGAGGGCCCAGCGCAAAGTCTGCAACATAAGGGAGCACCCCCACCGAGACCAGGGAGAAATCTACTGTGCTAGGGCCCTGATGCCCAACAAAGGTGTACTCCCCCTCGGTGTCATTAAATCCCGAGCCATTCAACACATAAAGCTCCCGGGCCACTAGGAGCTGAGCTAGCCTAATCCCTGATGAGTTGATGCCTTTGTCTTTGGACCGTCTAGGGCCCAAGAGATTTTCTGGGGCGTAAGGTAACCCATCACAATAGGGGGCCAAAACCTGGTTGTCTGAGCCCATATGGGCATTAAAATCGTCTACTAAAATAATTAGGCGTTCCGGGTACTTAAATGACAGTTGCTCTAATAAACCAGCCAAGGTTTCCCACATAGAAGATCGATAGGAGCCAGCATTACAAGGTGGAATATACAAAGTCATAATTATGAGGGTAATTGAAGCAAGCCTGGCCACAAACCCTTGCAACAACGCAGGGAGTGTTATAATTTCAACAATCTGAAGGGGAACATCTTGGGATACAAAACATCCCAAGCCCCCACATGGCCTCCCCTTGGGGTTCCTGTGTGTCGCTGGAAGAGAGTTCGAAATACAGCCCTCTAGGTTCAAGGGATCTTTGGACCAGGATAACAGAAAACCTTTGTATATATTGCAAGAAATCTGGGTCATTGCAGTGTCTCGCCCAGCCTTCCACATTCCATGAACATAATGTGAACAGGCTTGAAGAGCTTTGGCCGGGATAGTCACAAGTTTGACATAAAGCCCAGTCTATTATAGCCCTCTACATTCGCAGAGAGGACATCAGTATTTGCCGAAGGAGAGGCCTGTGACAGGGCCTCCCAACCACACCCCACGGGTTCTGGCAAATGGCCCTCTGTATGAATAAAAACCCACCCACCCCCATCCCTGGGGGAGACACTACTCTCAAGGAGTAGTAATTGCTCCCCCACTAAGCTGAGATGTTTCTGGGGCCCTGGTAGAGGGGCCTCCCCCTGGGAATGGGCCTGTGTAACTAACCCCTGGGACTGGGACTGAGCTTGACAATCATCCCTAACTTGAGTAGTATCTACTATAACAGAGCCCTGCGTCTGAGCCTCTTGTGGATTTAAACCCACCCGGGGGACTGTTATGTATCAATTAGGCAATATTGGCCATGATCAGAGACACAAGCAGGATCAGGTTTGGACAACTCAGTTCAGGTTCTTCAGCCACAGGTCTCAGGCTGACACTATCCAACTAGGCCCATGAGAATAAAGTTGTCAAAATCACTTTCTAAGCAGAAAATGTATTTCCAAGGCCACAATAGAAAACCCTAGACAGCCACTATCTCTGAGAACACAGAAATAGGCCTAAGAGAAACAAAGGGAGTTTGTAAGAAAGCGAGGTGCCCTCCCCTACAAATAAACAGTAACTCCCTAAAACTCCCTGAGAACTCCAAAATAGCTTGGTGGCCGTGCTCCAAGTGATAGCATTATGAATAGCCAGCTTATTCTCTGCACCTGGCAAAGGGGACCCTGCAACATGTATCCCTAATAAATGAAGCTATAAAAGGGAAAGTTCAGCCCCTTGCCCCTTGTCATTAGCGCTAGCGGCCACTAGCATTGCAGTGAGCCGTGTGGGCTTTTGACCCTTACCGTCGCTCTCAAAAGATCCAGAGACCCCCGGGCCAGCCATCTGCTGGGCCCTCTCCCCTTCTCCTCTGAACCAGCCTGCGTCTCGGACTGTGCCTCTGACACGTAAGATATCATGGGTTACTGGGGTTTGTAACTGAGAACACTGCCATGTCCAGATGTTAAGTGTCTATTCAATAAAACTGAGTTGTACCTCTATACTTTGGCTTGTTAATTGCAACCTTCGATCCCGTTTGGGTAAATTGAGGCACGCCACCTCATTTGTCCCTTGGAATCCCGTTTGGGTAAATTGAGGCACGCCACCTCATTTGTCCCTTGGATTCCTTTCAGGACCACCTGGGAGTCTGAGGGAAAAATAACCTGCTGTTGATTCCCCGGCACAGGCGCATCTTTAAGTGCTGGAATAGAGGTGGGATTGCTTAAATCAGGGCCTGTAGCAAATAATCCTGGGGCTAAAGATGGTAACAAGGGAGAGATCTGGGGGTTCCTGTAGGCTCTAGCTAAATAAATCCCCCTGGCAGCAAATAAATGAGCTTTTGACCATAAGTTATCCACAATTGAACGGGCAGAAAAAAGTATCAGTACACAGTATGAACACACATAAGGGGCAACAATAGATGTCCGACAATGGAGCTGGAATGGAATGTTGCACCCAGAATAGTGAATGGGTGGCGTTGGATAAGAAACCTAGAAGTCCAAGCAGGCAAATGCCCATAAGGTGGGGGAACAATTTTGAAAACCAATGCCTGCGAGTCCAATTGCAGGGGGTGAGGCATTTTGTCAGCAGAAGCCTCAGCCGCTACGTCCCCCAAAACAACCGTCTGGAGGCCTGGTCCGTTCTGAAAAGTTTGAGTTCCTACCGAAACCAAGAGGTGAGAAGAGTCCTTACTGCGCTGGGATAAAGCAGCCTCCTGTAATTTAAGCTTGTCAGTAATGATTGCCAGCTGGAGTCTTTGCAGTTCAAGCTGCATGTTGACATTCTCCAGCTGTACGTATAATCTAGAAATTAAATCACCCACAGCAAAACTTTGCTTACCCATGTACTCCCAGGAAAGATCCGCACTGGTATCAGCAGCAAAGGGCAAACACCCTGTGGTCGCAGCCGCAGATACCGAGAAGGCAGGATCAGAAAGTGGCGTAGATGTCAGCACAGAGATCTCCGACTCCTCCGCCAGGGGTAAGGAGCTCACCAAGCCATCAACCTGGGCAGGACCTACCTTAGGGCTCCGCAGATAGTTTCCAGGGTTAACTGCTTGACTCGGGCTTGAGAGTGGGTTTCCATCCCCGCCTTCCTCTCCTTCCTGCCCATAGAAAGATAGCTTCGCACAGATTCACCACACTGAAGTCACAACCCCCACAGCTCGCGCACCAGCGCGCGCCTGTGGCGCCGCTGTAGCCTCGCCGGTGAATTTGAAGAGCCGCTGGAGTGTTGACGGAAGCGCGGCTTTCCCAGCTGTCAGATGCGACGCAACTGGTCTCACCACCGGCCAGGGGAGCATGGCAACCAGCCGCAGGTGGAGGGTGGGAATGATGAAACAGCCGGGGTAAGAAGTGGGCGGGCAGATGAAAAAAGCCCCAAAGGCTCGCACCCCTCCAACTGCTTGATCACTTTTATGTACCCCCTTTTTGTCCCCACAATAAATTGAAAAAATTATGTTGCACCTTAAGGTATCTCTTTCCTTTTTTTTAATCATCTGGGTGATGCCACTAACTTACACTCAAAAGATCCCAAACACTTGTGTGCCCTATTCAAAAAGGCGACCTTAATTCCCCAAATTGAGCATTTCTGAGCCCACACCTGGCCACTGGGACCGACTCTCTAGGGAAGCTCAGTGGACATGCGTGGAACAGGGACACATGTTAACACTTACAGCAGACATTTTAACCTTTTTTGTTGATAGAAACAGATTCAGGAAAAAGTAAGATGGACATGGACCATATTGCCAATACTTAATACATGCAATATATGCATGCATCCTTGAGGTGTATGGACATCGACCATGGATTCATAGTGGATTACAAAGCAAAAAGTCTGAAAGCTTGCATGTTCTCACCAACAGTACTTGGTCCAATAAAATATATCATCTGAATTACTTTGACTCCAAAGCAAAAGAATGTCATGGTAGTTTGAAAATGTGAAAAAACTCACATTCTTGGCACACAAGAAAAAATAGAAACAAAGAACTACCTAGGTTAGGGGGAAATTATTTGAAGGAGCCCAAAAATACTTAAAATTCGTTCTAAAAAACCACCACCACCTGGAAGTTTTTCCTTTAGAAATAGAAATGCTGTTCTATAGTGGCTGCTGTCCATGTGCACAATGTGCCTACAATGGAGGTCCGTGTGGTTTGTGCACAGGAGTGGGAGCAGAATCTTCAGGGCATGGGATCAACCCCATTGTTACCTGTGTGTACGTGTAGCATCTCTGGAAACTAGAATTCTGATGTCTGAAGTTGTGAATCCCAGATTGGAGACCCCTTGATGGCATTGACAAGTTTTGGCTATCGTTGTAGCTTAGTTTTCCAGGGTTGCCTGCTCTCAACAGTCTCATGATTTTAGGCATTTTGTTAAAATCCAAACTGCTAGCTATGAGAATTTAAACTTTTCTTGTTTTTTTGTTTTTTTTTAAAAACTGCAATCCTGAGCCCATTGAAATTATTGGCAAAACTCCCACTGACAAGTTTCTAGTCCTTATGGCAACAAAGCTAAAAGCTTCACTACATGGGTGAAGAAAAATTATTTACAAGGACTACATAAACAAAAAAAAATGTTGGAAAGTTCATGTTTTTTTTAACACTAGTGGTCAACAATTCTGGTTTCTTCATCTTTAAAATAGGGTTGAATAGAGGATAAATGTGGAAGGGTGTGTAGTTATGATTTAAATTGTGTTAATTTGTAATTAATTAATTTGTATTTTTATGCTGCTGCAGTGGATTTTTGCACATTGCGGTTTTTGTTTTTGTTTTTAAAAAAAGTTTTTATTTTCCAATAAAGATCTGAAGAAAAAGCTTCTTCAAAGTGCTGGCATGACATATTTATTTATTTTTTATATAGGAGAGGCTTCATACTACTGGCATGATGTCATTTCCATCCTTCATGTTAGAACCTGGCAAGGAAGCAGTAGGAAGTTTCTGTAGAAGGGGTTGTGCTCTGCCTGTGGCTTGAAGAAAACTTCTGGGTTAGTATTGCTCTGTGATATTTATGCAGTAATTTCTTGATTTACTCTGTCCCAGTTTCTTTCTGGATCATTTATCCCTCCTGCATTATAGCAAAGAACGAGAGTGTTTTGCCTTATTCCTAGGATCAGAGCCAAAGCTCATGGAAATGAATGGAGAGCTCATTGGGCCCTTAACTTATAGTGGCCTCAGTAGATGTCTAGAGAACGTTTTGTTTGGCTCCTATGTTGGTCACAAACATTAGAAATGGAAACACACAGCTCATTTTTTTATTGCACCATCTTTTATTGGCAAAACTATGCAAGGTTTCAAGTTACAGAGAACTCTAGGTCTTAAGAGTCAGAGCTACATGTTGAGCAGCGCAGGCTAGGTTATACAATTGCAATCACTGTAATGGTGACTTAGAAAAAAAAGGTCATCTGCAATTGAAATAATTTTAATACTGTACAGTAAAGGAAAATAGTCCAGTAAACCTACTGAAAATTGGGGGCTGATGTTGAACTTAATTGCAAAAGAAACCAAACCTGTCTTATTTCATCTGTTCAAATCATGTTTTGAACATATACAAAAATCTAGAGAAATGTATGTAGGGGAACATTTCCAAAATGGCGTGTGAAAGATGGCTGCCACTTTAATGTTACACAGTAAGAAAGAATACAAAATATTTTGAAGAAGACACATCCGAATTGTGGTCAGTTCAATGTAGTCAATAATCCATCAATAATGTCCAACATGTTTCAATCTTATCTGCACAGTGGTATAATATTGTTCATATTTGGTCTGTAGTCCACACAAGACGTGTAGGAACCTGTTCTTGTGGTAAAAATAAAATTAGTATTATATCTCATCAACAAAATCAGTGTGAGTAAGACCATGCGGCTAGAGCAGTGATTACCTTTAATACTGATATATTAGCTAAAAAGGTGTATGATAAGCAGGTAATACTACAGAAAGGGGCGATTCAGGTAATAAGATATTTTAAAGATCAGGCGTCCCCCCCATCCCCTACTGTACCAGGATGGGGGGAAGGGAGATGGAAGGAGGAGGCTAGTAAAACCACAGACAGAGAAGGAAAACTTGTAGGGGTCATGTAAGGGAGGGCCAACGGGGGACGTGCAAGATGAGAGTTATAAGTTTCAGATACTTCCAAGTATGAGGGGGGATGAGATAGGGGAGGTTTCCCTGCAGCCTCATGAACATAGTTTGGGGAATGGGGATGAGTAAAAGGGAGTTGGGAGCTAGTAAATCCAGAGACAGAGAGGGAAATCTTGTAGGGGCCATGTAAGGGAGAGTTATTGGGGGATGTCCAATATGAGAGTAATAAGCCACAGAGACTCCCAAGTATGAGGGGGGATGAGATAGGGGAGATTTCCCTGCAGCTGCATGAACTTAGTTTTCTGGGAAGTATGGGTAGGGATTGGCTGGCTTAACTTCAGGAGATACAAAAATAGGGTAGGATAGAGGTAGAAGAGGTAGAATTATTATCCTCTTTTAGAGACCTCCCAAAAGACAGCCAGGATAATATAATGGCCAGATTAAAGCTATTGACATCAATGTTGCAAGACATATATGAAACAAGACCAGCAAATCCCTTGGAGCCTGAGATAATAGTAAGGTATAGTGATGGGTCTATTGTTAACCCAGGGGTAGTGGAGGACCCGCCAGCCCCCCCCCCCCCCCCCCAAAATAGGAAAGTCACAAGTGGCTTTTGTGAAGCATGGACAGTTCCAACAGGAAAAATATCCCTTCAATGGCAGGATGGAAGATCCGCTATTGATAGAGAAGTCAAGGGACGATAAGTGACTGGTAGAACATATGGGTCATAAAGAGTCCCCAATCTCACTACTCTCGTGGAATGTGACAGGGTTGACTCCCAAATTGGAAGATAGTGATTTTGGTGGGTTCGTGGAAAAATTTGAAATTGTAATGTTACAGGAGACTTGGTGTGTGGATCCTGTTTGTTAAGGGTTATTTATTTATTTATTTATTTTACACATTTTTACCCTGCCCCTTCTGCCAAAGCAGCTCGGGGCGGCTAACAAATACAAAAGATAAAAATAGAATATAAATATAATAAATACAAAAATATTTATAAAAACATAAAACAATACAGTCCACCAAAGGGGATGTTAAAGAATAAACAAAAGACACCCCCCCCCCCAACCTAACCCTCAAACCCCCCCACCCTACCTATCTCCCTCAGTGGAAGCCTGGCGGAACAGCCACGTCTTGGGAGAGATCTGGGGCCACTCGGGCCTCCACTGGCAGGGAGTTCCACAGCCCGGATGCGGCCACTAAGAACGCCCTCTCCATAGTTGCCCCCGAGGGACTTCGAGAAATTCGCTCCCGGAAGATCGCAGGGGTCAATCCAGAAGCTGGGGGGGGGTGAGGCGGTTCGACAGGTAGGTAGGGCCCAGGCCGTGTAGGGCTTTATAGGTCAGCACCAACACTTTGAATTGGTCCTGGAAGACTATTGGCAGCCAGTGCAGAGCTGGGGGCATTAGTGTGATGTGCTCACAGCAGCCCAACCCCATAAGGAGACAGGCTGCCGCATTCTGCACCAGCTGCCGTCTCCAAACCGTCACCGTGGGTAGCTCCACGTCGAGCGCCTGACAATAGTCTAGTCTTGAGGTGATGAAAGCATGGATGATGGTGGCCAGGTCGGAGTCCGAGACTATCGGCTGAAGCCACCGCACCAGATGTAGTTGGTGAAATGTGCTCGTTGCCACCGCCCCCAACTGGAGATGCAGGCGGAGCTGGGAATCAAGGAGCACTCCCAGACTACGAACCTAGGGGACCATTGCGGGGCAACCCCCCACCTCAATGACAGGGGATGCCACACCCACTACCTTACCCACTAATATCACCTCCGTCTTGTCGGGATTCAGCTTTAGATGGCTCACCCTCATCGAGTCCCCCACCGCCGCCACACACCCAGTAAGCACCGAGACTGGTGGGTCTGGGTCAGATGAAAAAGAGAGGTAGAGTTGGGTATCGTCAGCCTATTGCGGATACCTTACGCTGAACCATCTCACGACCTCACCCAGCGGCTGCGTATCATCACCTCGATGTGAGACGTGTAAATGTCAGTTGGCATGTCTCTCACATTTGGCAAGACTCATGCTGCAACCTAGGTGTGTGATATATGTGAGGGTCAGTTGGCATGCTGTGACGTGTTACTCTTGCTTTAATTTAACCAGTTGTCCAACAAATGGTAGAGGACGACACAAAGCTGGTCTGGCTACGTGGATAGCTAATAAAGCAGAGTGGACTAGTTATCAGTTGCCGGTATGCCAGGATCTCTGTTTAACAGTGGTCCTGGAAATTCCGCATTGCCCGCCAGTAATATTGGGTAAATGTGTATATTCCACCGGGGGCGGGAGTAGACAAATTGAGAGGTGGGAGTTGCTGGAACCATATGTAGAATTATTAAGGAACACGATCCCCCTGGGGAGATTAATAATAGCAGGAGATTTTAATGTCGGAGTGGCGCAACTTAGTTGGGCAGAGTAGGATTTTGTACTTCACAATGGAATATGGGGTATCTCCGTTCCATCTTTGAGGGATGGTAAAGTGAATAGAGCTGGCAGATTGCTACAGCAGTTATTTAAATTTAATCTTAGAATGATTAATGGGGTATTTCCTACTGTAACATCAGCAGATTCTACCTTTGTATCAAACAGGGGTAGGAGTACCATTGATTATATTCTTTTTGAGCCTGATATGTGGCCGGTTATTAGGGACTTCTATATAATAAATTGCCCAGAAAGTAACCACAGAGCCCTTGGAATGGCATATAGTTTAGAGGAGGCCCCACAGTAACATAGAGATAGAAGAGAATATAGTGGGTGAGTGAGGTAGTGTTGATTCTATTGTGCCAGTTAGCATTAATAGAAGAGTGAGAGGGACCACTCAACTAGCAGGTACTATGACTTATGTTGTTCAGAGTAGTGACCTGACTAATTTGAGAAGACTAGTGATAGATTCAACATTGGCCCACTCCACTTTATCTAAGGTAGAGCAGCCATTAGATCATAGAAGACCTTATTTGATGTATTCAGTTGAAGGCAGGTCGTGGGAGGGGAGGAGGAATAGAGGAGCTGTGTGGTTCGATCAGGAGTGCCTTATGAAGAAGAAATTATTGAACAAGGAAATTAGAGCACTACGAGAAGGGGACGAATCACAACAGGCATAGGGAACTTCATGGTGAATATAAACGTTTAATCAGAAATCAGAAACTAGAATATGCTGAAATGCAGTGGGGAAAAACTATGCCAAGCTGTTAGAAACAAGGATGGACAGGACTTTTTGCTAATAGTGGCTAAGGGGATGAATAGGTGCAATGTAAATGGAGAAGTGAATATTCCATCTGATGAATGGGTCCAGCATTTTACTGCAAAGTTTGCGGGATGTAGGGGTGGTGGTCCCATATGTTCGGGACTAAGAGAGAGGACAGGTGGTAATATGGAACGATATTATGTTACAGCTGACACTGTTAATAATTTATTGGCTCAAATAAAAAGGAATAAACCCCCAGGACCTGATGCCATTCCACCAGAAATATTGGATAAAGACTGGTGGGGTGGTATATTGATGGTCAGGTTTAATGCCATTATTGAAACGGGTCTTATTCCTGATACCTGGAAGGGTGGTATAACAACTGTTTTCTCATGAAATTATCATGTTTGGTATATTTATTGAATTTAAAAGTATAGTTTATTCAGACAATAATGACAAATTTACTAATTTTTACTTTTAAATGTTTTTAATTTTTGTTACAAATGGAGCTACAAGCTGCTGAACTCTAGCATCTCTTAGGTTTTGCCAGTATATGAGAAGACTTACTTAGTAAGACTTACTTACTTAGAAGACATTTTGGGGGGGAGTAAAGGGTAGCAATACAAGAAAACCTTGTCTTAAACATTTTATTCATCATTCAAAGAACATTTCATGAGGTTTTTTTATTTTTTCCAAATATTTTCAATTTTTCCAATTTTTGTGAAAAACAAAAACAAAAAAAGGCCTAGGAAAAAAATCGTTTCCCCCCCCCCAAATTTTCCCAGTTTTTTTCCAGGCCTTCACATCTCTATAAACATAGCAACAAAATTATTTGGTAGACATTTGTTGAGCCACCTCCAGACCTGGGTAGAGGAGAATGATATTTTGGTTGAATATCAGGCGGGGTTTAGGGCGGGATACACAACAATAGATCATTTATTCACACTACAGTTTTTAAGACATAAGTATGTCATCAAGAAAAAGGCCAGGCTCTGTTTAGCGTTTATTGATTTGGCGGCAGCATTTGACTCAGAGGGATGTTGTGGAATAAATTTTATACATTGGGTGTGGATCCCACACTTTTGAAATTGTTGGAGGCCTACTACGGAAATACGTTGGCACGGGTGAGGTGGGGCTTGGCAGGTGAAGTAACACCGAAAACTGAGACTAACCAAGGGGTAAGGCAGGGATGTGTCTTGGCCCCGCTTTTGCTTAATTTGTATATTAATGATATTATTAAAATTATGATGGGAACAGAGTTCCACCCCTCGGCAATTTCGAATACAAAGGTCCCCATGCTGGTCTATGCAGATGATGCAGTAATTTTGGCCCAATTCCCTATAGGGTTGTAAAGGGCAATTTCAAGATCTGAGGCACTGTGTAAGGAGAATTGACTCCAGATTAATTATGAGAAAACTAAAATCATGACCTGGGGAAGCGGGGGTAACTGCTTGTCGTGGGGGCTGGGGAATACGAGGTTCAAAAAGGTTATTTATAAATATAAATATTTGGGGGTTTGGCAGTCTTCCAATAAGAAATATAAATATCATTTGAAAATGGCTAAAGGGACGGTGTTACAGGTGGCAGGGGCAATTAAGAAATGACATGGCTCACTAGCCAAGAGGCAGTAGATATGCCACTGAAGGCATATGAGGCAGTGGTAAATGCTCAGTTATTGTATGGGGCTGACATATTGGGTATATATGCCAAGGAGGAATTGGAGGTACCGCAAAATTTCTGTGCTCCATTCTAGGAGTTTCTTCCACACTTCCAGAACCCTTGGTAAGTTGTTGAATTAGAAAATTGAAAACCGGGTACTAATGTATTGGATGAGGCTCTTGGGATATTCCCCGTTGCGACTTCCTAAAATGTGTTTATTGGAGGACTGGGAAAGAGAAAGGGAGGCCAAGTCACTATGGTTAATCTATGTAAATAACAACATAAAGGGGCTAGGGCTCAGTGACTTGGTGGTGGTGGAGAAGGATGTTAGGTTTGTGGGGGCGGGGGGAGGATAGATCCCTGATGACTCAACAAGTGAATGACGTAGCTAGGCAAAATGAATTTGCGGTGGTTCGTGCCACACGTATAGCTGTAACAGTATATATTCTGATTAAGGACACATGGGGATTGGCAAATTATTTTAAACTGGATTTAAAAAGCAATTTAAGACAAGGCTTTGTTTCCTTTGTTTTGAGCAGATACCCACAGCCATTATAGAAGGGTGTAGGTTGGGTATCCCTAGAAGCCAAAGGTTCTGCCCCAGGTGCTGGAATAGTATAGAGGACACCATTCATTATCTATTTGAATGTCCAATGTTTGAGGAAATTAGGATGACATATTTGCTGCCTTTGCCGTTAATTAATATTTTTACTAAATGTGAAAAAGTAACCTGGATATTGCAGCAGGAAGATCACGATTTTTGTGACGCATTTAGCTCAATTTGCATGGCAGGCTGAACAAACTTGTAATAATTTTTTGTCTGTGGGAGGAGCTAATAAGATGTAAGAATGATCTCTGTGCTGTTTCTGCGTTGTATAGGAAGACTTACAGTTTGATAATTAATTTGTATTTTATAAATTAAATTAGATCTTACAAGATACATACTCGAGTTTATTGGGTATGATTAAGGTTATAATTTGCCAGTAAACATTGTATGAACGGAAAATGGTAAAAGCTGTTCCATAATAAATTTGACTTGACCTTGTGAACCGGAACGGCTGACACCACGGCAATTTCCACATGCCACTGAACACTGTAGTCTGTGTTTTCGGCAGCTGCATCAACAAGTCTCACAACTGTTCTGACACTAGCACCTGAAGGTATCGAGGAGCTCTGGAGGAGCTGGTGCCATGTCTGTTGTAATAGGCTGTAATCTATCTTCTGCAGTTACCCATCCATAATCTTCCACACACAAACCATCTGCTTGCCCGATCCAGTGTTGTACACATGTAAACTGTGGTACTTGGCAGCTGCTGTGGGTGGGGGAAGTGTGTGAACTTGTACGAATGACGTGCTACCAGAAACTCTTACAAAAGCATCTGTAGCGCAGCGTTTCTCCTTCTGCCCCCTGTCAGTGCTCTGCACGGGTAGCTCTGCGTCTGGCCAATAGGAGGCAGAAGAAGAAAAACCCTCCTACGCATGCGTGGAGCTGCCCTCAGTCACTCAGTCTTATCTTCTGCCTTCGGCCGATAGGACGTGTTCTCAGCTTCGCCGATTCAAAAAATCTGCAAATAGAAGAAGGAAAGAAGGTTAAAGAAAACAAAACCTTAAAGAAAGAAAAAATCAACAGTGCGCGCCCGAAGGAGACCAGGGCTGCAGCACAAGCAGGCGCGGGGGAAAGTTTTAACACTCCTCCCCCCCGCCTCTCCCTAGCGTTGCCGCGCAAAGTGCCCGGGAACCAGGGAGCTGAGAAGAGTGGAGTCGCATCCCCAGAGTTGCCACGCAAAGTGCCTGGGAACCGGGGAGCTGAGAAGAGTGGAGACATATCCCCAGAGTTGCCACGCAAAGTGCCTGGGAACCGGGGACCTGAAGGATTTGAGCTCCCTTCCTCCACCTCTCCATAACCGGACAGGCGCCGCGCAACGTGCCTGGCAGCCCTCTACGGCAACTGTGAGTAGAGCCCTGAGGGGCCGCGCGCCTATCCCGCCGGCCCAGACTGAGAGAGAGGCACCTTGCAGTTCCCTCCTCTCCTGCTCTCCTATTCTAAGTGCCCCGGCGGCCCAGACAGAGAGAGAGGCGTCTTGTTTTCCCCTCCTCTCCTGCTCTTTTATGTTAAGTGCCCCGGCAGCCTACAGTTGGCACGCCAGCACAGAGGGACAAGCGGCGGCCTCCAACACTGCAGCCCGCGCTTCTCCTTGCTCCTGCCCCTGCTCGCACTCGTGTGGCCCTCAGGGGACAATGGAAGCAACAGGGCAGTCAGCCCCAGGTCAGGCAGCCCCAGCGCAGGGGGATTCCCCCACAGACATAGCCACCCTCGCCTCAGCCATGTCACGAATCCAGCAATCCCTAGACAGGCTATGGGAGCTGCAGGGCAAGGGAGATGGCAGGCCTGCCCCTCCCCCCACCACACAGCCTAAGGCGGGAAAAGCCTCAAGCAAGGCAAAGGAAACTAAAAGGCCACCAGGGGGCTCCATGTCTAGGCTGCTTAGATCTCCTCACGCCTCGGCTGAGGAGAGTGGGGGGGAATCACACTCAAAAAGAGCGAGAGAGGCCTCTCACGTAGGCCTGGATTCAGAATCTGACCACGAGTCAGGGCAGGAGTGGGAAGACTTTGAGGACTCTCCTCCACAGGGGGTGCAGGATCCCAGAGACAGAGAAAGAAGTTCCCCCTGCCATGCAGGGGTGAATTCATGTCTCAAGTCACCAAGACTCTCAAATAATAGAGAGAGCCCTATAAGAGGCCTCCTCTGACTCTCAGGAAGAGGAGGAGCGGGAGTACCTGCCATCCTATCACGGCAAGGAAATGGGGGTGCCCTTAGATAAAGCCTTTGAGAAACGGATATTAGGTGAATGGAAACAACCTGAAAGAAACCAAAGGATGAACAAGACAAACTTCCCTTTACTTGCTATCTCGCAAGAAAGACCCCTTGTTAAAAAACAACAACAACAACAAAAACCCAAGATAGACGCAGCAGCAGTCTCCTTGGCAAAACAAACAGTATTCCCCACAGAAGGGGATTGCTTCCCAAAGGATGCCACTGACAGGGGGATAGAGTCATCCCTGAGGAGGGGCTTAGACTACTCAGCCACCTCAATGAGAGTGAGTGTGGTATCCTCCTATGTGGCTAGATCCTTACTAGCCTGGACCCAAGAGGCCCAGAACGCTCATATCTCTGATAGCAGGGCTCAGATCCTGGCAGCCAGGATCAATTTAGCTACCGTCTTCCTGGCAGACTCCACTACTGATGCTATGCTGTGGGCAGCCAGATCGGTAGCATCCTCGGTGGCGGCCCGACGTAGCTGTGGCTGCGTTCGTGGCAAGGGGATGCAGCCGCAAAGAACCTGCTCGCGGCAGCCCCCTATAAGGGATTAAACTGTTTGGTATCTGCCTAGACTCCGTCTTGGCAGATGCAAACGATAAAACAAAACAAAAGACACTACAGCATATGGAGAGTAAAAAGAATCTTTTTCGGACCCCCACGTATAAACCTAGGGGAGCCTCTGGCGCCAACTACGGCATATTCAGAAGACAGGGCCAATCTAGATTTGACCAGTCTAACCGATTTAACCCCAGAAGGGGAGGTAGGGCTCAGGGCTTCAGACAGCAGCGACAAAAAGCCTTCCCACAAGCCCAAAGAAAAACAGAGGCATGACTATCCAAGAACCAGCAGAGGTGGGAGGCAGGCTGCAGCCTTTCTTAACAACCTGGAAGCAGTCAGTCTCCGACGCCTGGGTTCTAGACTGCATCAAGAACGGGTACCACATCGATCTAAAAAGTTCCCCCTCAGGGGTTCATCATGTCCCCAAGATAAGCAGACCATCACAAGCATACTGCGATGCTGGGGGAGATCCAAAGGCTCTTGACAATCAGAGCCATAGAGCCAGTACCCACAGAACAAAGTAAACTGGGTCTATACTCAATCTTATTCCTTGTCCCAAGAAGTCAGGCGGCTGGAGAGCGGTATTAGATCTCAAGAGACTGAACAAGTCAGTCCGATACCACCGCTTCAAGATGGAGACGGTTACATCCATCTGCCAGGCCATCAGAAGCCAGGATTGGCTGGCATCTCTAGACCTCAGGGATGCATATCTGCACATCCCGATATGCTCCTCCCACCGGATGTACCTTCGCTTCTGCTATCAGGGACAACACTACCAGTTCCAAGCACTGCCGTTCGGACTTTCGTCCGCACCGAGGACGTTCACAAAATCCTGGTACCATTAATAGTGAATCTCCGCAAGGACGGGGTTCACCTGTACCCCTACTTAGACGATCTACTCATACGGGCGAACTCTCAGGAGAAACTCCAGAGGGATGTACACAAGACCATTGCATAGCTCGAGAACCTCAGATTCCTGGTGAACAGGGAAAAGAGCCACCTAGTCCCAACAAACTGGAGCACTTAGGGGTACTCATAGGTACCACCTCAGGCAACGTATACATCCCAGCAGCCAGACAGCAGTGCATCAGAGCCATGCTCCAGAGCCTAAAATACAAGCAGAGAGCAAGGCTAAAGTACCTGGCTCAACTGTTGGGTCTATTGATATCTTGCACAAAGCAAGTACAATGGGCGCGATTCCACCTTCGCCCCTTGCAGCAGCTGCTCAGGCCTATGCAACTACAACTTACCAGAGGTCTCAATCCGTGGGTCAACATTCCACGAGGATTCAGGAGATCAATGTCCTGGTGGTCAGACCCAGGAACCTTCAGGACGGGAGTGCCCTTAGCCAAACCAAACCGCATGACCATCACCACGGACACCAGTCTGACGGGATGGGGTGCCCAGATGGGAGCCACATCAGTACAGGGCCTATGGTCCCAGTCGGACACCAGCCAGAACATCAGTGTATTGGAACTCAGAGCGATTCGGCTGGCACTCCAACAACTGAGCCACCTCATAGGACCGGCTCACGTCCTGGTCTACACATCTCGGCAAAGCATACGTCAGCCATCAAGGGGGTCCAGGGCCATTGCACTTCAGCGCGAAGCGGTGAAACTTTTCACTTGGGCACAGGACAATCTAAGTTCCTTGAAGGCCCTACATATCAAAGGGATGGACAACATCCAAGCAGACTGGCTGAGCCGGCAAACTCTCGAACCGCACGAATGGCAACTGCACCCAGATGTTTTTCAATCCCTGACACAGCACTTCGGACAGCCCGTGATGGACTTGTTCGTGAGCAGGAGAAATGCTCAGCTACTAGAATACATAGCAATGACAGCAGACGGAAGAGCGCAGGCAGTGGATGCCCTCAATCAGAGTTGGCCGGGAGGCCTTCTCTACGCATTTCCCCCGTTTTCCCTCATAGTGAGGACGTAGCCAAGCTGATCAGGGAAAGGGCCTGGGTCATCTTCGTGGCACCATGGTGGCCGAGGAGGCCCTGGTTCTCAGATCTAGTGCAGTTAAGTGAGGCCAGCCCAATGCAACTCCCATTGAGACAGGATCTATTGCTACAAGGCCGTCTTCGGTGCGACAACCTTCTCACCCTAAATCTGGCAGTGTGGCTCTTGAGCGCACAGCTCTAAGGTCCCAATGCTATTCTGAGGCAGTCCTAGCCACGTTCCAGCAGGCTAGACGCCCAGCCACCAGACGAGCTTATAAAGCTACCTGGAGGACGTTTGCCAGGTGGGCAGGGGAAAGAGAATTAGATCCCTCTAAGGCAGGGGTGAACGTAATCCTTCAACTCCTCCAGGAAGGATTGGAGAAAGGACTAAGACCAAGCACGCTAGCTCGCCAGTCAGCGGCTATTGCTTCGGTTTTACAAGCAACCTCTAATAAGAGAGTGTTTTCCCCATAAGCACATAAGACATTTTACGAGCAGCTCGTAACATCTGCCCACCAGTAATTCATAGATGCCCCTCATGGAGCCTCAGTCTGGTCCTAGATGCGCTCACTAGAGCCCCGTTCGATCCTCTCCGCCACATGTCATTATATATGCTGACCCTTAAGGTGGTGTTCTTAGTGGCAGTGACATCGGCCCGCAGGGTTTCGGAATTAGGAGCCTGGTCTATGGATGACAATTATTGCTCTTTTGGGGACCAGACGGTTACTCTAAGAATTGATGAGGCCTTCATTCCACAAAGTGAACTTAACCTTCCATAAGGCACAGGAACTAGTCCTCCCATCGTTCTGCCCCAATCCGGTGCATGCCGATTCAAAAAATATATTAATATCAGACCTAGCTATGGGGGTAGGAAGGCCTCAAAAGCATTAATATCAAAATGGCTTAAACAAGCCATCGTAGAAGCCTATAAGACAAAGAATAAAGTACCACCCTTGCAAATCTGGGCGCACTCTGTTAGAGGTGCTGCTACATCGTATGCCTTAAGGCAAGGGCGTCATATGACGAAATTTGCAGGACGGCAACTTGGTCCTCCCTGCATACTTTCATAAAACATTATAAATTAGATTTCTACAAGTCCGCGGATGCGGCATTTGGCGGGAGGGTCTTACAGACAGTTATGGACGTTCCCAGGGCTGTTTGTTCCCACCCATAATTGGAGCTCGGGTATATCCCGTGCAGAGCACTGACAGGGGGCAGAAGGAGAAACAAAAATTGGTCACCTACCTCGGTGAATTTGTTTCTCTTCGTTCCACCTGTCAGTGCTCTGGCCCTCCCTGCCAAACAGCATTAATTTAAAGGGAGTGAGTCTGTAAGGATTGTCAGTTACAATTAGTTCATTAACCGTTTAGATGGTTATTAAGTTCAACAGTTTAGTTAGCCCAGTAATCCCAAAGGGGAAAGGGCACACTCTAATGATTGTATATAAGCATTACAGGATTCACGATTCGGCCCTCGGCTTGGTTATCGACTGAGTGACTGAGGGCAGCTCCACGCATGCGTAGGAGGGTTTTTCTTCTTCTGCCTCCTATTGGCCATACGCAGAGCTACCCGTGCAGAGCACTGACAGGTGGAACGAAGAGAAACAAATTCACCGAGGTAGGTGACCAATTTTTGTTTCCAGGTGGCCCATAGTATAGGCAAGCAACTGCCTCTTCACCTTGTCTGGAGATTTGGTTTTTGGATGCTGTACTGCCGAACACTTTTGCTTGCTCCATAAAGTGTGCAATACTACTTGGCTTCTGCAAAGGCATACCTTTTCCCACTCTGAACAAACGAGAAGTACTGTCACAGCCACCAATTGCATGTGCAAATGGTAGGTAGAAGGTAGTTTCACACTAGCCAAGCTTTTCCTTTATATGTTTAATGTTCTATACCTGTGGCAGCTTCTTGGAGTTTTACTTTCCCTTTGAAGTGAAAACTGAAGCTGTCAGCATTCGTATAGTAGCACAAAAGAACTAGGAGATCTGTGTCCTCCCCAATAACTGTTGCGTGTTTCAGCACAGTTTATTGCTGTTCTGGCAATAAGGTCTGCATCACTCTTTGCGTGCACAGTTTGGCAACCACTGCCCATCAATTTTGCACTTAGCATATTGATAAAGTGTTGTTTGTTTGTCTTGTTAGCAAAGAAATGCTCCTTTTTTGAATAACCATGTCTCCTGTGAAGTTTACTGCACTCCAATAACGCCTCCTGAACGTCTAATATGTACTATATTTTATTGATGGACCAGATGCATATCCATCAAACACAATTATTGGGTTGATGTACTACTTCACAATGTAATTAACATACATGTCACAGATGGAATCAAATGTAGCCCCTCTTTACCAAGGCAATTGTTGAAGCGAACCACCATCTAGAACATACTGATAATCCTCCAATGACTGTTCTATCATTTCACTACCTACCATGGCCCACAATGCTTCGGCAAGAATGGACTTATTTGCCTCTCTCAGGAGTTCTGGCTGGTCAAAAAGCGATGATAGGTTATGACATTCATATCTGAAGACCTGTGAGATATCTTCGTTTATGCTCTTTGCTGTTAAAACGAGCCGTTGGAAAAGACTGCGTATCTATGTGTATGGGCTTAGATCCTATCTTCACACCATTATTAGTAGTACATGTCACAACCTAGTTTTCTTTCTTGAATGTGTACTGCAAAACATTTTCCCTACCATTTACCTCATAGTTTTCTCCCCAACAGACTTTGCAGTATCAGCATTAACACCAGAACTCGATGTCACTCCATTTGCTGTTTTGTAGAGATGCATCATTGCTGAATGGGTTCCTGTCCTGGAGATAATCTTATATAACATGGGGGTGTCTCATCTCTTTCCTGCCTTGAGTTCGTGCTTTCCTTATGTTGGTCACTTATTTAGTACTTTAACTCTGTTAGTTCCTGTAGAGCACTGTTCATTTCTGACAGGCTGGCATTGACAGAACCACAGTAGTTGTTCAGAGTCTCCCAGTCCTTGTCCACGTGTAAGACCTCTGGTACTCTTCACACTCCTCATCAATACCTGTTCCAATTGTGAGGTCCGAAGAAAGCCCTGCCCGCCCAGTACCAATCTGTCTTACAAACAACGTGGTGTCCACATGAAAACAGTTTATACATGTCTGGATGCTCTTTTTCCAGTGCAAGCATTTTGTGTATAGGTTATGGCCTGCTGCTGTAAAGTATGAGAGCATTTCTAGCATGGAGTGCAAGTGAAGGCTCCAATTTCCAGTTCGTTCACCTGTAAGGAATTTACATAAATGGCTATGATTTCCATGTATTGGAGCCAGAGGCAAGCTGTGCGAGAATGACTCAGACTTTTTGTTGAGTTAATTCTTTGCTGAAATCTGTATTGGACATCTTTGGAGGACAGCTCCTCTATACTGATTCCACCTACCATCACCTTATCATATAGTGAAGCAGCTTCAGCCAAGCCATCATCCTGAATCCTTGAGCTTGGTTCTTCACCAGAGCCACTGGCTATACATCCCAATTCAGGATTGGAATTGGTACATTCACCTGCATAATAGGTACGTACTCTTAATGTCTGTCTTGCTGTAATTGCTTCTATAATTATAGCATTTAAAGTTAATCTACCAAGAAGTGATCTCTAACAGCTCGTGCAACGGCAAACATATGCACAACACTATTAGAAGCATAAACCAGCTCAAGAACTTCCTGTAGTCCTCATACAGACATCAAAAGACCCATGCATCCAAGAAAACTCATCTCTGTGTGGAAACCACCTAGACACAGTACCATTGAGCGTAGTTCACTATTTTCAGACTCATTGCTTACAATGAGTTGGGTCTTCCACCACAGAGTTTGGTCAGAGATTAAGATTGGGGTCATGTTGTGGCGCCTAGCTTCTTTGCACGCAAATTTTAGTGTTGAGTAAACACGTCATATCTGTAGCACTCAGTCAATCACTGGTAGAAATACAACAGTAGACCTGCCAGGCTGTGGCCCTTTATGTATGGTCTTCATCATACTAGATCATGCAGGTCTTGGAGAATGTAATGGCCATGAGACCCTCCATAGCAGATCCATTTTCCACATGGGGTCGTCATCCATTATATGGTGTGGTAGTTGTGGATAGGAAAAGAAATTAATTCCACTGCAAGGTCCTTTGAAGAAGTGCATAGCGATAGACTCAACTGCAGTCACATCCTCTAGTGTAACTCTTTTTTTACCCTCCTGCGCCTGAGAAACTGACTGACTAATAACTGTATTGGGGGTCAAAAGGACCCCCATTAATAAATAGCTGAAAAATAATGAATGTGATTGATTTGAAATGGACTCCAGATTAAGAGAAAAAAATGACATTTTATTAGTATAACAACTGAAAAACAGAAATACAAAACAACCCCCCATGGTATTGGGGGGTCACCATGACCCCTTATGTAAAGCAGCACAACTAACAAAAACGGTACAGGGGGTATTGTTGACCACCTCCCCTCCAATCCAGAAAAGGAGAGTAGAAGCCAGCTCAAAAATCTTGAGTTCACAGTAGGATGGCCAGATATGCCAATTTTAGAGGACATTTATGAAAAATACAGGTTGCAGCGCTTCATCAAACCTCACAGTAAATGCAGGGGTCATCGACACCCCTGATGCAGAATGAATAGGTATTTTTGCAACACAAAGCTGGTAATGGCTGTGATAAAGTTTCAAGAGTTCACTCTAAATAGGTCTTAACTGCTGTGTAAAGATAAGGAACAATAGAAGTTGGCAAGTTGACCTTTCACCGGGGGTCAGTGTAACCCCCCAAAGCATTTTATGGTGATATTTTCCTAAACACACGACCAATGGCCTTTGTGAACTCAAACTAAGTGCTACATTTTGTCCTTCACCCTCATTGAGGGTTTTAATTAGGAGAGCAGGTGCTGGGTTAAGATTCATTTCTTTAAAAGACACATGTATTTTAAGAATATATGTGCCAGGGGTCAACATGACCCCCAGTGCAAAGGGCGTATAGTGCTTTCATTTTCCCAATGACTTACATGGGGTCAAAAGGACCCCTGATGATGATATGATAAAAACCTCCATTTTGAAAAACTGGGGAGGGGGAAGGAACATGAAACAACACAGGACAGTTGACCTCACACTTCTTGAGGAATTCATAGGGGGAGGAGTGGTTCAGGCTTGCCAAAACAGCTTTCTGGTTTTTTTAGCAGCCTTTGGGGTCAGAAAGACCCGCGGAAACGCAGGAGGGTTTTTTAAAAAAGCAACCTTTTTTTATTAATAGTGTAACTCTTACTCATGGCACTGATTTATTTTATGATGCCTGACCCATGGTGTCATTACTGCAATTATACTCATTCCATGGAAAGTATTATTTCTCCCCCTGCTTCCGGCTACTCCTCCAATCGAGTAGCTCTCTGCTTTGACCACCAGGAGGCAGAAGCGAAAAACGTCTTTCAGCACATGCGTGACCGAGCTACCCCGCTGCTGCATTTCTCAGTCTGTCTTCTGCCTCAGGACCATCAGGATGGAATTGATAGTGCTCCGTCGGGGGCGCTTGGAAGGGGCAGGCGGGGCAAAAGAGGAAACAATTTTCCTGGATGCTGTCTCCGGAACTGCTGAGTTTAGCCTCAGCCAGCTCCCTTGCACTGCGCCTGGGAGCGGGGGAAGCCGCACAGGATTTTCTAGGACATCCTCACATCGGTGCCGGCATTCCCCCCCGCCCAAGAACAGATCCAGCTAGACTGGGGTCTGTTTCTGACCGGTAGCCTCTCCCCAGGTCCCGTTTTGCCCGCGACGGCAAAGAGATGGAGCTGCAAGGAGAAGACAGAAGGGAGGAGCAGATCTTAGCAGCCCCTCCGGAGGACACGCAAGTAGCCTATGGCCTATTTAACTAACTGCATGGGGAGAATAATGGAGTCCCTTGACAAACTGTGGGAGCTATAGTTGCAAGGGAAAAGGAAGAGTCCTCCCTCTAGTCAGAAGCCGGCTAAACGAGCACCATTTAAAAGCAAAAGGGAAAAAGGCGGAAAAAACGAGCAAGCCGCTATAAGAGGGCGCCATTACCCGTCTTTTGGAGTCAGCTCAGGCCTCTGGGGAGAGTTCTGCCAGCAAGCACAGGGGTAGAGGGGGGGAACAGACACAAGATTATAGGAGTTTGTGCTCCGAATCTGAATTGTTCCCCCATTCCTCAGACTCTGAGGAGGGGGAATATGTGGAACCCTTACCAGATCCCAAGGACAGGGATAGACAGTTCCCTTTGGCTCACAGGGAAGAACTGATGGGCCAAGTAATGAAAACCTTGCAATTAAAGGAGGAGCTCCCGAAAGCGGACTCCTCTGATTTACAAGAGAAGGAGCACAGGGATTATATTCCCTCGGTCCATGGCAAGGAGCAGGGAATTCCCCTGGATAGGGCTTTTGAACGCCTAGTGTTGGAGGAATGGAAACACCCCAACAAGGCATATAAAATGAACAGAACTCAGAATGCCCTCTATTCCTTCTCCAGGAGGAAGGAACCCATGTTCAAAAACCCCAAGGTGGACGCAGCTGCCGCCTCTCTAGCTAGACTGACGGTTTTCCCCCCTGAGGGGGACTGTTTTCCAAAGGATCCAACAGACAGAGTGTTAGATTCAGCTCTCAGAAGGGCCTTGGAGGCTTCGGCATCCACCTTAAAATTAATATTGTGACCTATGTGGCCAAAGCAGTTCTAGCTTGGATGCAGGAGGCACAGGACCAGGGTACCTCAGAGAGGAGAGCTCAAAAGCTTACCTCAAACATAATGATGGCCACTGCCTTAATTGCAGACTCGTCAATGGATGCGATGACTTGGGCAGCTCGCTCAGTGGCGAGCAGTGTGTCAGCTAGGAGGCGAGTGTGGCTGAGGTCTTGGCAGGGGGACATCATAGCAAAGAACCTGCTGGTAGATGGTCCTTACAAGGGGTCCAAACTTTTTGGTATGTGCCTGGATGAGGTGCTGGCAGATGCAACCGAGAAGGATAAGCCTAAGACGCTACAGCAGGTGGACCCCAGAAAAATATTTTTTGGGGGGCAGCCGTTCAGGTTCAGAGGAAATGCAAGCACGCATAGAAGATATCAGCCGCATACACAATATAATAGAGACCCACCGTTCAATTTTTCCTTTCGTAGCAGGGGCCAGAGAGGGGCAAGATATGGAACCCAAAAGTCCAGACCCCTCCCCCATGGACAACCAAAGCAGGACGCATGACTATGCGGCGCTGCACGAGGTGGGAGGCAGACTCCAGGACTTCTCAAGGGTTTGGGAAAAATAGGTGTCAGATGCCTGGGTTCTCTCATGCGTCTCGCAGGGTTACGCAATAGAATTGCGGAACCATCCCAGGCAGAGGTTCTGGACCTCCGTCACCTCAAAAGACCCAGAAAAGAGTCGGACCATGTCGGGAGAGATCCAAAGGCTTTCAGCCATCAGGGCCATAGAAAGGGTTCCCCCAGACCTGACCAACCAAGGGCTTTACTCATTCATTTTCCTGGTCCCAAAAAACAAGGGAAATGTAGAGCACTGTTGGATCTCAAACCCCTCAACAGACATGCGAGGAGGCAAGGGTTCAAGATGGAGACAGTTTCCTCCATCTGCAGAAGTCTCCGGAAGGGCGATTGGAAGGTCTCCCTGGATCTCAGGGAGGCTTACCTACATATCCCTATCTGGCCTCAACACAAGAGATGGCTCAGATTCTGCTACCAGGGAACTCATTGGCAGTTTTGAGCTCTCCCATTTGGCCTGTCCTCGGCACCACGCACATTCACAAAAATACTAATTCCCCTCATAGCAAACCTGAGGAGGGAGGGCGTACATATTTACCCCTACCTGGACGACCTGCTAATCAGATCCCAGTCCCAGACTCAGATCTTGGAGACCAGGACAGGGTGATCCAGTATCTATCCTGCCATGGATTCCTTGTCAACAGGGAAAAGCGCCACCTCATACCGACACGCAGGTTGGAACATATAGCGGTAATTATAGATACTTCCTTAGACATCGTTCTAATTCCCCCTCTCAGGCAGCAAAAGATTCAGGTCCTAATTCGAACATTGAGGCTCTAAAAAAGAATGAGACTCAAAAGGCTAGCCCAGCTCCTACGCCTCCTGGTATCATGCATCCACCAGGTACAATGGGGGCGGGCATATCTCAGACCCTTGCAGCAGCGGCTGCGGCCTTTACAGAGAGAGCTGACGTGAGGAGACAATCCATGGGTTCCAATTCCCCCAGAGCTCAGACACTCAATGTCTTGGTGGTTAAGGCCAGAGGTGTTCAGAGCAGGAACCCCGTTAACAGACCTGCCCAGGGCAATTATCACAACAGATGCCAGCCTCTGGGGCTGGGGAGCTCATGCGAGTCCCTTCTCCATTCAGGGCTTATGGAACAAAGCAGATCAGACCCGGGAAATAAATTTCCTAGAGCTCAAGGCAATTCGGCTGGCCATACCACAATTGCTGCCGGCTCTCTCCTCCCTCATATACTGGTTTATATGGACAATACGATGACCAAGGCCTACGTGAATCACCAGGGAGGTTCGAGAGTTCCGGAACTGCACAGGGAGGCAGTCAAACTTTTTCATTGGGCACAGAGACACCTGTCATCGCTGAAAGCCCTCCACAGCAGGGGCCAAGACAACATACAGGCGGACTGGCTCAGTCGACAAACGTTGGACCCACACGAGTGGGCCCTGGACAAAACAGTGTTTGCAAGCATAGTAAGAACTTTTGGACGCCTATATCTGGACCTATTTGCCAATCCGCAGAATGTGCAGGTTCCAAAATTTATGACCAGAGTACCGTGCCTGCAGGCCGTGGTGACCGACGCGCTAAACCAACCCTGGCCCTGAGACCTACTGTATGCCTTTCCTGCGTTTCCCTTGGTTCAGAGGACACTAGTAAAGATCTACGAGGAACAGTCGCTAGTTATAATGGTAACCCCCAGGTGGCCCAGAAGACCATGGTTTTCAGACCTGATCGAGCTGAGCCAAGAACAGTACAGGAGGCTACCGTTCCTTCCCAACCTGTTGACGTAGAGTCCCGTCCTGTGTGACAAGTTACAAAATCTCAAACTGACAGCCTGGAAATTGAACGTGGGGCGTTAAAAAAGAGGGGCTACTCAGAAGCAGTCCTCTCAACCCTTCAACTTTCCAGGAGATCAGCTACAAGGAGGTCATACAGATCCACTTGGAAGATGTTCGCTCGGTGGTTCCTGAAGAGGGAGCAGGATCCCTGCAAAGCAGGGATTCTGCAAGTGTTAGAATTCTTGCAGCAGGGGCTAGAAAAGGGTTTAAAACCTAAAACACTGGCCAGACAAGCAGCAGTCTTAGATTCAGTCATTAGAGCACTTACCAATAAGAGCATTTCCGCACATAGGCAGGTCATATAGTTTATGAGGGCAGCTAGAATAATTTCTCCAGAGGTAGTTCACAGGTGCCCATCTTGGAATCTAAATCTGGTCCTGGAGGCTCTAACGAGCTCCTTTTGAGCCTCTCGGACATGTCTTGCTGTACATGCTGTCTATCAAGGTAGCCTTCCTAATAGCTGTGACCTCGGCTAGGAGGATGTCAGAGCTGGGAGCGCTCTCGGTAGAAGAAAACTTATGCTCTTTTCAAAGGGAATCCAGTACCTTAAGGTTAGATCAGGCCTTTATTCCAAAAGTGAATACTTCCTTCCACGGGGCTCAGGAATTGGTTCTGCCATCGTTCTGCCCTAGGCCCTCCCATCCTAGGGAGAAGGTTTGGCATACCCTAGATGTACGTAGAGCTCTTAAGGTCTATTTGTCAAGGACACAGGGATTCAGAAGATCCACAGCCCTTTTTGTCAATATTAGGCCGGGTTATAAGAGTTCTAAAGCCTTGAAGACCCTAATCTCAAAGTGGGTCAAGCAGGCCAATGTGGAAGCATACAAGGCTAGCGGTAAGGTTCCTCCAATACAAATTTGGGCCCACTCCATCAGGAGTGCGGCCACCTCGTACGCATTTAAGGCTAGGGCATCATACAAGGAAATCTGCAAGGCAGCGACGTGGTCGTCACTGCACGCGTTCGTTAAGCATTACAAGATTGATGTGTATGAATCAGCACAGGCAGCATTTGGGAGAAGGATGCTACAGGCAGTACTGGAGTCTCCCAGTGCTGTTTGTCCCCACCCTTAAGGGCACTTTTCTGCTTGGGTATTTCCCGATCGGAGGAGTAGCCAGAGGCAGGGGGAGAAAAGAGAATTGGTCACCTACCTTCTGGTGAATTCTTTTCTCCTCTGCACTCCGGATACTCCTCCGGCCCTCCCTGCCAAACAGCAACGCAGGAACAGGGAGATAATAGTTAATTACCAGGTTTTTTGGGAGAAATAAAGTACCTACAGTTAGCAACTTTTCCCCAGTTGGGAATTTTATGGAAGGGACAGGATAGACCGTTGATGTGTTTTTGCTATTCAGTTAATTTTTCTTGTTGAGAAAATTACGATCTTGAGTGTCGAAGAATTGGTTCCTGTGGCTTGGGAACAGACTGAGAAACGTAGCAGTGGGGTAGCTTGGTCATGCATGCGCTGAAAGAAGTTTTTCACTTCTGCCTCCTGGTGGTCAAAGCGGAGAGCTACCTGATCGGAGAAGTATCCGGAGTGCAGGGAAGAAAAGAATTCACCGAAGGTAGGTGACTAATTCTCTTTTCCAGTCAGTGTTCTGGTATGATCCATATTGCCTGTCATGTACTTGATGAATTCAACAGGAGTACTCCTGGAAATGTCTGTACTTTGCAATATGGAAGCACACATTTAAAACTTCCTAAACTCAGAATAGGATGAACAAAAGCCAAATGTATGCAACCTATCAATCAGAATGTTGAAGCAAAATGATGTAATTGCATGCCCAGCCCTATTTGCATGGGAGTGATAGTAATTCTTGGTCCAGCTGCTTGTACAGTGGCCTGGCCCACTGCTGGTATTTTTAAGTCTGCTTATTTATCTATAAATATTTTCCTCAAAAAGAGTTACAATGAATCTGGAACAACAGACTTCTGAAAGTCAATTGATGATAGGTCTTCAGGAGATGGATACACAGCTTTAGACACAGGCATACACTTGGTCATTTTTAATTGGGTGCAGCTGTTTCAATGAGAGACGATTTCTCATCTGTGCTCAGTCGTTCAGTGTTGGTAGAAATCTTGTAATATTGATACAGCTGTGCTCCTTAAAGTAACTATACAAGCTTGCTGTCAGTTTTGGCCACAGTTATGTTGTCCTCAAAATGCTTTTGGATCTTCTTCAGGTATATTATACTGTAGGCATCTTCACCACATTCCTCTTTCATCTCCTGTACCAGATCCAGGATAGAAATCTGTTAATCATTTTCTTACAAATACTTTGCAACTTTTATAAATGCTTCAGTTTTGACAGAGTCCTGTGGCGGACCACAAACCTGCTTTTTTTGACAGGCCTTTCGACTGAGAAATTTGCTGCTTTGTTCTAAAGTTGACATTACATGTTTGATGGTATACACTGCAGCATCAGCTGCATGAAGGTCATGGACAGAGACAATCTTAGACTTGACTTTCTTGGCCCAGCTGTCTGCGCATGTATTACAGATGTCAAGAATTGATGCTTGGTAGTCCATAGTTTGAACAGAAAAAACATTGAAACCTCTCTACGCTCCACATGTACACGTTGGCCATGTGATGTCACAATGCTCTCTCTGCATTCATGACTTGCACAAATAATTCCCTGACTGCCTTTTTCACTAAGAGTTACTGCTGACTTGCCATCCAGGAATGGTCCTTTGCAGATCACACACGTACCCATTTCCTGCAAGAAATAGTAGGATAGATGTAACAAACACAGGGCTGGTTCCACATTTCTGCAGGCCCCAGGCAGAAGAAGCCTGGTGGGCTGGGGCTCAGCTTACTTTTTCCTTTTGCCTTGGACAGGGATGCTGCACCCCACCATGTTGCCAGCCCATGGCTAGGCAGCCGCCACAACAATTGGGGAAGCAGCTCAAGTTGACACGGTGGCCTGCAAGGGCCAAAAGGTAAGACTAAAGAGCAGCAGCTCTTCCCCTGCTCAGCAGCGCCACCTGCTGTCCACTCCAGGTGAATCAAGCTCTCTTTTTAAAAAATGTTTTCTTTCTGTTTCAGGACATTTATGTTATATTTGTGGAAGTTATTAACCATATTAAATATTGTGTGTCATTTCTGAAACATTTCTGATTTATTTGTCCAAGTTCAATGCTATGTCGCATTAAAGCGGTGGCCATCTTTCACTCACCACTTCGTAAATGTTCTCCTAATATAAATACATTTTTCTAGATTTCTGATATGTTCAATACCTGACTTGAACAGATTAAATAAGACCAGTTTGGTTTCTTTTGCAGCTAGTTTGACGTCAAACCATATTTTTACTGGTCTAAAACAAGAGATATAGGTGTAATCAGCAGGATGTCTGTTACTGACACATTTCTATAGTGGTTTATGAAGCCCAAATCTACAGTCCATTTTTCTTGATATCAAGTTGATTTATGAATTTTAGTTTCCAGGCCTGTCTTTTAAAGGAATTGTACAGGTTTCTACTACCCATTACGCCACACTGGAACCTGAATGGCACATTATTAAAACTATAACTCCTACTTGATGGGGATTAGACCCTGAAGGAAATCTCTGAACCCCCTCTTCTGGTTTTCAAACAACCCACTCCCCCACCCGTACTGTACCACATTCAGTGCATTAAATGCCCCCATAGAAATTAAGTTGGTGAAACCAAACAATCTTTACGAAAGCAATGAACTCCCAGAGAGAAAAAGATTAGTGACAAGAACATTCTGTCCTTTGGTGGCAATGGGGAAGATGCAGTGAACATGGGTCCCTGCTTATGGGCATAGACTTCTCCCAGCACAGCTGCTCCATTACTGAACTCTTGATCCTTGTTGAAAGGGAACCTGTACAAAACCTTCAAAAGATGGGCCTTGGAACTAAAAATCCCTTTATTGGATAACAGACACAATTGATTACATAAACCAGGGATGGGGAACCTCCGGTCCTAGGGCCAAATGTGTCCTGCAGCAAGTTTTTATGTAGCCCCTTTCCAGTTCTTGGATCTGGTCCCTGAATCCAATTCTTACCCCAAGCACTGAAAAACTGAGCTCAAGGTAAGGGAGCAGAGTTGAGGAGATGCACGCAAAGACAAGAGACAGATTCATGGCACCAGTTCATGATCTGGACCCTCCTCTTCCTGACTGCATCCCCGAAGTTTGTGGTCTTGGGGGATTTCAATATTCACGCCAACACCAGGATTACAGGGGTGGAGCAAGAGTTCATGGCAATCATGGGCCTGTCTCAGGTGATTTCTGGCCTGACTCACAGTGGGGGGCATACTCTTGATTTAGGGTAATTGGAGGAGTCAAGGGAGACCTTTAGGATAGGGGAGACAGTACCATGTTTGAAAACCGAGGGAAAAGAGCCAGTAGAGAACTAATGACATTATAGCCCTGTGTGAGAACTGTAAGTGTTGTGGGGGACACACCTACATCCTGTAGGTGTTGGCACCTAAAAGACAGTTGCATGTGAGTGTCCCAGGACACTGACCACCCACACATGTAATGTCCCTGATTGGTCCCCTTCCTGCTTGACTTCTGGGGAAGGAGCCAAGCAGGTAGGGAACCAGGTCTCTGAGCCACCTTCTTGCCACCTGGCAGCTTCCCTGAGCAGCTGGGCGGCAAGAAGGAAGCGTGGCACACCAGCCACCAACCTGGCTGGGCTTCTTCCAAGGTGGCTGTAGTTCCCGCTTGTCTCCCTCCCCAGCGGGAAGGAGAGGAATGGAGATCTAAAGGGAGGGTAACAGCTGGGAAGGAGCCTTCCCCAGTAATGACCCCCAATAGATGGCACGCACACATGTTGGGCCATTCCTTAACCCACACAGCATCGTCGTCAATCATCAAGACACTATGTCCACCTAATAAATGGCCCAATAGACACCCATTCATGGGTGGCTATCACTCTGTTTATTAATACCCTGCATTGTCTCTGCCCAAAGTCTGAGACATCTATTGCTGCTTGTGATGAGTTTGCAGACATAATTGTTTGTATTCTCCATAGCTTGAGACTGCAGTGTCAGGGTTTGAGGTTGCAGAAGCTCAGTCTTGTCCCTTTTATTTGGAGCAGCTTCAATTAGTGTGTCATACCAATGTGAAGGGTGTGCTTAGAGTGATGTGGGTGACCAGTTGTGAATGAGATCCGTGCCCCTCCTGGCTGGTGAAAGCCAGTCAGGAGACACTGGAGCCTTTACTGGCAGAGGTTGTCAACACCTCCTTTCAGAAGAGTAAATTGCTGGACATGCTTAAAGCTGCGGTTCTCCAAACTCTGCTCAAGAAATCATCACTGAATGCGGACTTTGGCCAGCTATCATCCTGTCTCTAACCTTTGAATGGGAGGTGGCCCAGCAGCTTCTGGTGCATCTGGATGCTATCAGAATCCTGGTTCCAGTTTTTTTGTCCTGCGTGACACCAATGAATTGAGATTGCATTTTTATTATTATTATTATTATTATTTATTATTATTAGCATTTTGATTGACAGGGGAAATTGTACCCTGTTGAACAAGTTAGACCTTTCAGTGGCCTTCGTTGCAATTAATCATGTGCTGTTCTTGAGATGACTTCCAGGACCTTGCCGGGATTCAAGGAACTGCCCTTAGGTTGATTCCATTTGTTCCGTCTGGGAAGGTCCCAGTGGGTGGTGATGGGCAATTTTTTTGTTGCCCCCCTGAGACCTCCCATGTGAGGTTCCATCAGGTCTCCCCTTGTGTTCAACATGTATCTGAGTCTGCTGGGTGAGATCGTGCATAGATTTGGGGTGCAGTGTCATCAGTATGTTGTCACCCAGCTCTCTCTCTCTTTTTCATCTGACCCAGGTCCTGCGGTCTCGGTGCTTACTCAGTGCCTGGCTGCCATTGAGGACTGGATGCATGAGAGTCAATTGAAGGTTGACATGATGACACAAAACTAACATGATTATGATTGACTGGCCCTGAGACCTGAGAAGGATAGGGACACCTATCATAAATACGGTCCAGTGTCCTTTGGCCACTCAGGTTCACAGCCTTGAGCTGCTCCTGGAGCCCTTGCTGTGCCTGAAACAGCCCATTGCAGTGGTGGCCAGGAATGTTTTTCATCAACTCCATTTGATGAGAAACCTGGCCACCACCATCCATGCTTTTGTAACCTTGATACTAGACTATTGAGATGCATTCTACATGGAGCTGCTCGTGAATACTGTTCGGGGGCTTCAGCGAGTGCAGAACATAGCAGCCCACCTTCTGATGGAGCACACTACACCAGAGCTCCAGAGTCTGAACTTGCTTTCAGTAGCATTCTGGGCACAATTTAAAGTGCTGGTTTTAACTGTAACAGCTTGGGCCCTACCTATCTAAAAAGCTGCCTCTTCCCCTATGTTCCATCACGATGCCTAAGGTCAACCGGGGTGCCCTCCTGCAAGTTCCATCACTGTACCAAGTCCATACAGCAAGGGCACACCGAGAGGTGTTCTTGATGGTTGTTCCACAACTTTGGAAGTCTCCTCCTCTGCACGTTTACCAAAGCCCAAGCCTGAGCATTTTCTGGAGGCGATGTACGTATTCATTTGGCCAGTTAGCAGGCAAGGATAGGGTTTAGAGTTTGGTTTAAATTTGGGAATTTTATACAGTTTGTGTGTGTGTAATAAATATATATATATATATATATATATATATATATATATATATATATATATATATATATATATATATACATACACACACACACACACACACAAATAAATATATACACCTGTTCTGTATTTGCACAATCTGTGGTTCTGACTTTTTTCGTGTCTGAGATTGCCTGAAAGCTTGCATACTCCCACCAACAGAAGTTGGTCCAATATTATGTGAACCACTTTGTCTCCATGTTTGGTTTAATGGTAATTTCTTCCCATTCTTATTAAATAAAAAAATTTTTTTGTTTCTTCTACAGCAGGACTATCGTGAACACCATAAAATTATTAAGGTTTTTGTCAAGTCAGATTAGATTAAAGTTGTTATTAAAGATACTTTGATTTTTAAAAATATGCTTCCCTTTCCTCTCATCAAATTATCTGCTTCCTAAACCTGTCTTTGCCTTACTCTTCATCTCCCCACCTGATCCCCTCTTGAACATGTTCCATTTCCACCCATAAGCCCATTCCCAAACCACTTTCTTTTCTCAGTGCCTTGTTCTCAATTTCCCAAACGTGTCCCCAGTGTAGGATCAGCGGCTGTTCTTGAGGCTGCAGCAGGGGAGGCCTTGGAGAACCCACGGCGGGGGAGTCCCGAACCAGACGGCGGTGTGTGTGTGTGTTGCTTCAGGTGCAGGGCTTGAGAGAGCCGCTGCTGCTGCTGTCACCGCCGCCGCAGCTCTTCGCTTGCTGTGCGCCCAGCAGATGGGGAATTAGTTTTTTAAAAATTTCTTTATTTATTTCTTGGCATTTCTATGCCACCCCCTCATGCCCATGGCATCTCGGGGCGGCTAACAATACAATAAAATACATTAAAAACCGACATCAATTTTAAAATCATTTAAAAAAACCCAACCCTAACCCTACCCTCCAATTCCCCCAAATTCCCCACCCCACCAATCTCCCCCATTTACCCCTCCCTCCCCCCCTCCCCTCCAAAGGCCTGGGCAAACAGCCAAGTCTTGCATGCCCGCCAAAAGGCGAGCAGACCCGGGGCCAGGCGGGCTTTCTTCGGAAGGGAGTTCCACAACCATGGCCCGACCACCGAGAATGCCCTCTCCATGGTGGCCCCCCGCCTTACACGGGGGACCTCCAGATAGGCGCCCCCAGTGGATTGGAGGGTCCGTCCTGAGTCACGGAAGGCGAGGCGGTCCCCGAGATAAGAGGGGCCGAGACCGTATAGGGCTTTGCATACCAATACTAACACCTTGAACTTGGCTCGGTACGCTATAGGCAGCCAGTGCAGAGAACAGTGCACTGGTGTAATGTGCTCACGACGACCCGTTCCCGTAAGGAGATGGGCCGCCGGATTCTGAACCAGCTGCAGCCTCCAAACCAATATCAAGGGAAGCCCCACGTAGAGCGCGTTGCAGTAGTCAAGCCTCGAGGTAATGAAGGCATGGATGAGAGTGGCCAGGTCGAGTCTGGAGATGTAGGGGCGCAGCCTCCGCACCAGAAACAGCTGGCGGAAGGCGGCTTTAGCCACCGCCTCCACCTGCCGATCCAGGCGGAGGTCCGCATCCAAAATCACCCCCAGACTTCATTCAATAACCAATAACCGTTGGCTGGAAGGCGCGCGCACGCACACACCCTGGATGCCATAGGAAAGGAGGCTGCGTAGGCAGCAGGTGTTACAGCTGTGAGGACGTTGGTGCTGGAGCTGGGAAGGGCTCAGAAGATCTGTGGAGGGCCTTGGGGTGTCCACTGATGCCACTGCCGAAAAGCTGAAAACAGCGGGACTGTGCAGCAAGGAGAGGCCAAAGGCAGCCGGCGAACTGGCTGCACCGTAAAGGGGAGCATCTTCTCCCCCCCGCCCCAAACAACAGACCGGGCGGTGGCAGCAGCGACAGCGACAGGGCCAGGCTGGGCCCCACTAGCACTAAGGACTAGGTGTGCAGGGGAGGGGAGAAGGACCAAGCAGAAGGGAAACATCTCAAGGCAGAGACGTGGCCCTGGACGTCCCTTCCAAACCTATGTTTCTAAGGGTCAAAGTGGGAACATCCATGGAGCATCAAGCGTCTGTTCTCCGAGTCTAGCGGGTAGTGAGATGGTTAGAGACAGCGGCAGAAGTGAGAGGGCTGGTGGTGATGAGCTCGGTGGTAGTGGGCCCCGGAGAAGTTTGCTGAGTCAGGGGAGGAAATTGGTGATGGACTTGGGGGTTGGTTGTGCTTAACCCCACCCCCTTTTTTTGCAGACGATGTAGGGGGGGGTATGGGGCTCAACCCCCTGTTGCAGGACCTGGTGTCACGGGTTGGAGGTCCGCACCCCCACTTTACCGGGTTTGAGTGACTCAGTTTCCCTTGCGCGCAGCCCACTTGAATTACTTTCTCTCTCTGGCTAATTCAAGTCTGCCACAATGTAACTCCTTTGTCACCCAAGGGCCCGATTCTTCCCGTTTACAGACTCTTTACTCTCTGGGTTCGCAAGAGCTCGAGGGCTCTTGTTGCTCACTTGTGTTCCAAGGTTAGGCACAGACACTTCTTCATAAAGATAAGAAGTAAGTTTATTGATTACATAAGCAAGATAGTTGATACAGAGTGGTTACTAGAAATCAAAGGTAA